>OZ017738.1:237765233-238455233 GCA_963969285.1 Odontomyia ornata
GACCTTTATCTTCACCAAACTACCAAAAATTTATACTTTTTGGAAAGTTCAGACGCCAGTCTATCTTCAAGTATCAAGATGTTGCAAATCAGTTGATAAACCTGGCCACAACAATGCGATAAGGGAAAAAAGTTCTCAAAACCTGCCCATCAAAATTATTCGATCTTGCTTGTTACATCACTAAGGAAAACAGTTTTTGTTTTGGTTTATTTCTTTTCACTAATATATCTCTTGTAAACAGTGAAAAGTTTTCTGCAAACTACTCATGACTTTGTGCGCATTCAAGTTCAATTTTATCACTGTATTCCTGTTTTAACCCTCCTACAATATAGTGTTCTTAAGCAAAGTACTACAAGTTTGTATTTGACGGAAATAACAATTCAGTAGCTAAAAAATGACACCAAAATGTTTGTAATCTAATAAAAATTGTGGCAACAGTGAGCAATCAAAGCCAGAGATCTGCCACGGAGATTGACGTCATTTCAGGGAAATTCATGTCTATGCTTTCCAGACGCCATAAAAATTAGTATTTTCATGGAAAGTACTATATGTTTACGTTTCAGGGAAGTAACACAAGGCCAGCTAAAGGATGAGACCAAAATTTCAGCGATAAAATAAAAACTGTGGCCACAGTAAGAGATCGGAACTGGAAATCTGCACAAAAGACCCACGTGTTCTAGAAACAATTATTTATATACCTCCTGCACGCTAAAGAATTTGCCTAAAATATTTTCCGACCTCCAAGACACTAGATTCGTTTGAGCCTTTAGATTGAAAATTATGAAACCAGGATTCGCACGTTTAAGGGGAGAAAATTTGATTTAAAATTTTAGGGGGATGACACCTAAAATATTGGTAATTTTTTGGCTTTAAGCCACTAAAACTGCCCTTATTCTTTTCCAAACTACCACAAATTTATACTTTTTGGAAAGTTCAGACGCTAATCTATTTCAAAATATTACAAATCGATTAGTAAACCTGGCTACAGCAATAGGATAAAGGGAAAAAGTTCCCAAAACCGGCTTCCTTAAAAAAAAATCTCGCTTTTTATATCACTTAGGAAAACAATTTTTGGTTTGGTTTATGCTTTTTTACCCATGTATCACTTATAAACAGTGAAAAGTTTTCTGCAAACTACTCATGACTTTTTAAGCAAACAAGTTGGATTTTTTCATTGTGTTCCTTTTTAACCCTCCTAAGATACAGTGTTCTTAAGCAAAGTACTAAAAATTTGTATTTGACGGAAAGAACAATCCATTAGCTAAAAAGTGACTTTAACCTTATAGTAATCGGATAGAAATTGTGGCACAGTGAGCAATTAAAGCCAGAAACCTGCCAAGGAAATTGACGTCATTTCAGGAAAGTTCATGTCTTTGCCTTCCAGACGCCATAAAAATTAGTATTTTCATGCTAAGTACAACATTTTGTTACATGCACGAATAATTCTGCGAGCTGCTGTTGCAATTGTTTTCACAAGTACTAAGAACCTCATGATCAACAAAGTGAATTTACTCGAAACCACAAGAACCCACCAAGCATGATCAACATCTGAAAGTGACGTCACTCCATTCATTAAGCTTCTTGAATATACTAGGTACCTCTCGGCAGAACATTCGCCAATGTACGAGAAATGGGTTGAATGGCTAGAGACCCTTTATAAAGGCGAGCTGAATGAATGGGGGATGATTCATTACAACCGCCATAATAAAAACTGCGATAGAGTTGAGCGTGAGGTAAAGGCGATATTGATTGAGTGATTGTGAAGTGATTTTAGAAGACAATTGCGATAGAAGTTTATTGACAAGTGGAAGTTCGACTTTTAATAGTGAAATTAATAATTGTGCATTCTTTTAAATAAACTCTTTTAGACTTAATTGAAAAAGGCATTGCGTTTTCACTTTCCCGGAACATCAAAATTATTGGCCGCGAACCATAACACGCGACAGTGGTGTTGAGAAGTGAGAATAAAAACTTCGAAAGTGAAAACTTTTATACATTTTTAAAGTGCACAAAAGTGTTATTTAATGTCGAACCTGGTGGCAAAATAGCTGAAACAATAAAAATGCCAGGAAACTTACATCTAAAAATTGATCAATTGACCATATCGGAGCTTAAGGAAGAGTTGGAACAGCGAAATCTGGCTACCCAAGGTACAAAGGCCATACTGATTGCGCGCTTGCATGACGCGATCGAGTATATGGATTCGGGTGAGCCCTCAGATGCAGAAAAAGGTGCAGAAGGTGGTGAAGCAGAAACACCAAAACCAAAGGATCCAGAAAATGCGCTGATGCAAAGCGCGACAACAGTCGTCGAATTTAACTGCGAAGCTAAATGAACAATTAGCAAAGCTAAATGAACAATCAGCGAAGCTGGATCAACAAGCGATCGAAATCAAGGCAGATTTTCAAAAACAGTCAACCGAAATAAAAGCGGAGCTCGGTAGTCTGAACAAACAAATTAAATGCGTCGACGAAAAGGCTTACCAGTTCAAGGTAGAGAATTAACCATGAGATCAGCCAGGTCGAGGAGAGAATCAACCATGAGATGGGAAACATGAAAAAAGAATGGAAAGCTGCAAAGGCAATAGTAACCACCTCACCAGCCTCGCTTATAACCGCAGCGCAAAGCACATCCAGAAATGTGCAAGCACTAATATTCGATGGGCAAACAGTCTGGACTATTTACAAAACTCAGTTTGGTTTGCATGAAGTAGAGATCTATTCAACAAGTTTGTGCTTTACAAAATGATTCAAATGGCTGATCCACGGGATCATATGATTTTTGAGCATATTGGATGAGTTCATAAGTGTAGCAACATAATTTCAATGCAATGGAACATTATAGTGGGCAATAAGGGTCCCATAGGCCGCAAATCCTATGAAGACATGAAAACCTAGAGAACTGAAATCGAATTGCTGTAGAAAGAGGATCCCTGCAGATTAGATTGACAGAGGTCAAGAGAAAAACTGACGCACATAAAAAAGAGTGGTGACTTGACTCATTCTTATGAAGAATGCATCAGAGTGAAATAAGATCAATTAACTCTCGAGCAAATAACAATGGCTTCCTCCTAATCAAGATTTGTTCACCAGAACAGCAACATAGACGTGAAGATTCTTGTCTGACCCATGTATGCCTACAAATAACTTGGAAGATTATGAACATGCAGTCTTGATAACCAATAGGCTTAAAGCAAATCGTAACGAGCATATAACATTTGAAGTAAGGTGTAAAAATGCTGACTAACTGTATGGAAATTAATAAGAATTTTCTTATAAATAGATACTTATCAAGCAACAAATAAATTTAGGGAATGAAACAAAGCACGTTAGATCAGACGCTCAACTTATCAACTAAAGACAGCTATACAGACAGCTCAAGAGATAGCATATCATCTAAGCAGACAGGGCATCAGCTAAAAAGATAGCTACAAGACCACTTACCAGCTAAACAGACGGGTTTATCAGCTAAACGGTTAGCTCAGCAGACAGCATAACAACTAAATAGACAGGTCATCAGCTAAATAGACAGCTTAACAGAAAGTATTACACTAAAGATAGCCAGTGCATCAGCAAAAGCGGCAGCTAAACAGACAGTTTTACAGATAAACAGACAGATAAGTAGCCTATAAGCAATCTACTGTAGCCTAGCAGTACTCCTAAAAACTCTAAAGAAAATTCATAGCAAAGTGTCATTTCCTGTTAACTGACTCCTGCTCTTGTTAGCTTGATGGTTCAAGTCTTAGCTCCATAGCACTTTCTTATGTTTCAATTTAAATCATGAGGGTAACCAGCATTACAGCATCCAAGGGCTAAACATGTTTACTTATGCAATAGAATTATTAACACATATTGAACTTGACCTCCCCCTCCATCCGCAAATTCAGTGAAGGGAATATATATGCTGGTGTAATAAATATACATCTTTAGTTTTACTACTAGAAGCAGTCATTTAAAATTATCGGAGCAGATCCAGTAACTTCGTCAGTTAATCAGAAGCATGAAAAGGCCAGCCAGACTGATAAGGCTACTTCAGCCAGAAAAGTGAACAAGAAAGAGAAGAAACTAAAAAAGAATCGAGAGAAACAGCGAATCTATGAGAAAAACCTCTTGCTGAACTATACATACTTTCTTGATGAAGGCTTCCACAAAAGCAAAGTTATACTCGGATTTGACCCGCTGACATTTCAAGCGGAAATAATCTTCCGATGCAGTGGACAATATCAGTTGGAGTTAGATAACAGCCAATGGACTTCACTTCGCTAATACTCCATTAATCTCAAGGATAGAATAGATGAATTCCCTGCTAATCAGCTTGGACTTCTTTAACTCTTCTACATACCTATTGCAGGCGAGAGACAAATATTTAAACATCAAGAGCTCTTCACGCTTTTCATCTTGATGGATTTTTTTTCAACATTGTCATGCAATACATCAATTTGCTTACCGATTGTGGGAAGGAATACTATGACCAATATTGTGCAAGATGCAGAGAAAAAAGGGTACTTAAACTGGATATCAACGACTTCTTCAATCCAACTCAAACATCATTTGTAAATATAAACTACTCTAGACTTTTTTATGAAATACCAGTACTATGTAACGATCTAATTTTCTATGTGATGAAATAAAATAGTAAAAACGCCATACAAAATATGTTTTACTTCACTAAAAGGAAATATTAATAAGGAAATTGTGCATGGAGACTTGGTAAACTATATACTATTGTGAAAGGCTTGGTAACCAAGTGAAATCTCTTTAGTCTATAAAATACTGAAGTTTATTGAGAAACAGAACCTCTTCTAAGTGGCACTGCACAAACTGGAACATGAATGTATGTTAACTTAAACACAGCACGTTGTTCTTTCTATCACTAGACTACTTATTATTCTACGGATTATTATGAGGTTCTTAATATTCAGCTAAACAGTGGTGCTAAGTACATCACTTTCAAGAAACGTCAAGAAAACTAATACGTCAGAGGTTAATACACTTTCAACGCCATAAGATCTGTTACAATGGTCATCCTATACTTCATGGAAGAGTACCATGGCATTTTTCCTGAACACCGAATACGCATCGAGAATTATATGCTTAAATATGGTAATATGGGTGAGAAAGTATCTAATAAACATGGAACACACTACCAAATATGTGAATGGTCCAACTCTTATACGACATCAGGCATTGACACATGCATTTGCCATTCATATGCTCAAGAGACAAGAAATATTTTTAGTCTCATAAAACAGTACATACTTCTGCAGTCTCGAATACATACGTCAAAGTAATAATTCATAGCACCGGCTATTATAAACACTCCAAACAAAACTATAACCAACTAGTGGTCAGTGCTGTTAGAATGAAAAAGTTTATAATTGATATTCAATTTGTATCGGGAAATCCTCATCAGTAATTTATTAAGGAACATACTATTCTCATAACATACAACCAAAACGATATTTGAATTGAAACATCAACAGTTTGCACTAAAGTGAAGGGGGCATAAGCTACAATGATATGCTGAAGGTATTGAATTGCTATATAAATTGTACAATAAACATTTAAAACAGATGTGAGAGGACTTATTATACATTTGTATGGTCCTAATGCAGAAATATTGCAGCTGAATAAACCTAGGTTAAGTTAACTTGAAAATTTTCATAAATATATCAAGCCATTTATCAGGTGCTCTGTAAATTGTATCAAAATTTATTTATATGTAACAAAAAAAGTAGCATTACTCAATAAATTATTTCTATTGGAAAGAAACACAGTCTTTTTATTTTAACATCTAATCTAACACTGCTCAAGCAATTAAATACCTATAACAACCAAGCATAATGATCTATACATTCCTATCATATCCAAAACTTCCAAATATTAAACACTTAACTCTACCATTCTAGCGATAGACAAGGAAAAACCCGCATGAGTTCGTTCAACTCAACTGTACATCTGTTCATCAAATTATCAGCAGATAAACACTTCATGATCATCTCTTAACATCTTATAATGACTCGCGACCATCCTTATCAAGAACACTCCATAACATATGCTACTTGTCTATACATGATACCATGAGATCGATCTAAAATTAGCCTACCATAAACTCATATGCTACCACACATCGTTATCTATACCGAACTATCTTACATAAACATTAGCCTAAGTGATCTATAGTAGCAGTGTGCCAACCTAAAACATACCATATATGTTGAAAACTAATTAGATCTTCTTCAAACCTATAAAAATTAAGCAAGCATCCAGCAGAAAAAAATTCTGATAAGAAAAAAAAAACTCAATAAGAATATATTTCACTTATGTGAAAATAATACTTGAATATACCCGGAAATCCCTATGATGATAAATCCAGTATATTTAAAATGTAGTAAATACGTATTTTACTTAATGCATAAATATTGAAAATGTATATGAATATAGCAGAAGTGGCTTTACGCTTAATACAAGCACACAAAGTATGAGGTTTGTTAATTCTCATGCAATCATATAGGCACTAAAAGCGATAATATGCACCCGAAAAGTATCAACTTAATGGCACCATCCAAGCATGCATCATTTTCCTAAGGAAATAACAAATTAAAAATTATCATACTCAAAACATTAACAAGTTCTAAATGAAAATATGCCTAGAGAAATTTGGAAATGTCGAAAAATCATACTAGAGCGATCCATACATAAATAATTTTTCAATACTAGAAACCATGATATGAAGAATATGAGACAAGCATAAAATAACAGTTTTACTATATATTACACTGACACTCATGAAACTACTTAAACTAAATAATACAGACCCACAATAACAACACCTAATTCAAAGTAAATATAACAATTTATTCAATCTGGTGCATGCCTATAATGCTACCATATATGACTAAACAATATTTTTCCATGCATTATGGGCATAAACAAAGAATAATACCAACAAACCCCTAGTGTCAATGACCTACCGCATTCACTTTTTTCTATATTAGCTTCTTCCTTTCAGTACGTACCCAAAATTTATCAATGAAAATGCGTCCATATTCTTACTCATTAGGACCACCACGATGATTTCTACATCCATCATACATAAACTCCATAAAAAAGTAGCATTCCAGGAGCCATAAACCGCAATATATCTCCTATACAACATCCATAAATAATCTCAAATTTAGAATAGATACCCAAAACATACATGTGTGTTTTAATAAATAGACCCTAGCACTTATTAAAAGGGACAAACCATATGATGTACGAACAAAATTATCACCATCTCATGCACTACAAGATCATTGATTTGAAAAAATAACTCGTCTTGGAAATAATTACTAGAACTTTTGAACAAAACCAATGGGCATCCTATAGTAAAGAAAACAAGTTGGGTAAACAGACCTACGCTCATGTCAGAAGGGTTTTGTATTCAATTTACAAAATGCAGTCACCAGATCGAATCAAATCAAGAAACATGTCAACCGATTTTATTGGAGAAAATATGAAATACGAAGATCATACTATTATTGACAAAGTTGAACGAATTTCAACTTCTGAGGTTTTTGGTCATAAATATCTCCCTTGATAATTATTTCAGATGTCCATCCGCGACGGAGGAAACACATTATTCATGTATTTCCCCCCTGTGCCCCCACTGAAGCAAAAACTGACAGTTTAACAAACGTTTTGAAGAGCTTTAGTAAAAACTTTTATTTCATACTCATATCGGCTACGTTTGATGAATTTTTTTTTCAGGGGCCACTCTCCTGTACTGTTATCATCGATTAATGGCCAATTTTTTCGAATCCTAGAATGGTTACAAAACCCTTTTGCTAGGAGCTCTCTCCCACCTCCAGACTTGTTTCACTTATGAGCATTAATTGTAGGTACTCATCTTCAGTCATTCATTAAATTGAATCAAGTGTTCAAAGCATGCACCTTAAACGTTGAAGTTGGGAAAAAATAACTCAAAAGTATTCAATCTTCGCATTAAAAACAGCCACTATTTTGTGTTACGATTACTGATACCATTAGCTGAACTGATTCTCAAAGATATACATGACACCTATCATTTCTGAAGTTTTCATGCGAACCCGAGCAAGACTGTAGTGTCTGAGTCAGTAAAAAGCGCATGTTGTTCCATAGCCATATCTTGCCATAGTAATAAATGCAGCACATATTGTTCCATAGTAATACAGGAAAATTCAAACCGCTATAACTTCGCTAAATATAATTCAATCTTTATGAAACTTTCAGGATTTCTTATAAATAGACATCTAGACATCTACATACTGAATTTCATTAAATTTGAGGGTACCGTTAAGATTTTATTCAAGAAAACATAAAATCGATAAATCATACTATTACTAACAAAGCTGAGTGAATTTCGAATTCTAACGTATTTTTTGTTGTTGTACTCACCAAGGCCTACAATCCTGATTTTTTTTTCAGATTTTTCGGATCGAGGGGGGGGACACAAATTTTTCGTGTATTTCCCCTCCCTGTGCGCCATCGAAGCAAATTTTGCCAAATTAAGACCTGTTTTGAAAAGTTCTCATCAAGATACCCATATTGGCTACCTTCAATGAAATTTTTTGTTTGGGGGGTCACTCTCCTATATGGGGAGACCCCCCTTAAATACTTTATAAAATTTTTTTGTAGTTGAACTTTGAAGAGATCACCACTTTCCACCTACACACAAAATTTGATGTTTCTAGCTTAAGTAGTTTCCGAGAAAAACTGCTGTGACACACGGACGGACGGACAGACTGGTCGCGAAACTAGTAGGGTTTTGTAAAATTATTTTACAAAATCCTAAAAACGAATGAATATAATGCCATACTTCCACAAAATAGTAAAATCAGAGAATGAAGTATAGAAACTGCTTTAAGAAATAAGTGATGATGATGAAGACAAACAAAATGCTGCTACAAGCAAACTAAAATTTAATACTATGCTTAATATAAGAGACGCATTACAAAAAACATTAAGATCTCTTTCAATGCATCCATAGATTTGAGCAATCAGCATAGTAGTCGGCCATTTCCACACGCAGCCAAAGACACCAATCGCTGAGCAACGCGTTCCTTATCCAAGCACCCATGAAGTAAATTCCCATGGCTTAGAGTACGCGCTGATGGGCACGTCCATCGTCCATCAATATCGCAGTCATCCGTCTTTACAAACGCCCGCCGTCACCACGCAGCCAATCGCACCATAAAAAAACGGTCAGCACGCCTAATGTGATAAAGTAAATCGCTCGACCCGGAAACCTCTCAGTAGTGAGATACGCTAGAAATTCTCAAGCCCTCTAAACAGTAAACCTATCGCCCAGAGCGCCACCTATCCACAGAGCTTCCCTAATTGATCAGCAACCCTAATACTTCAAACTATCAACTCTAGACATGGATCTCCTAACATATACATTAAAGTAGTCATGGGTGAAAAACTATCTACCGCTAGAAGCGTTAAAGACCCGAAAAGAACTTCCACCAAAGATGAATAACAAAACTACTCGAAGACTAGAAGCAATGAATATATCAAATATCCTTCCTCTATAGATGAATAACAACCATGAATAGTATAATTATCTATCGTTAAAAGCGTCAAAAGGTAGCTCCTATTAATTTCAAACTTGTATATTAACCCAATATAAACACACGCTGAGAAATCTAGGTTTTTAATCTATTAATTGAAATACTTAGGACTATCCTAGACAGGAATCAATTTTCTAGTTTCACCATTTACCATTAGAGGCTACTTAGGCTAAGAAAGTGCGCCCGTAATCTAAAGACATATGTCTATTTCTACTAACCGCTAGAGGGTACTAAGACCCGAAGCACTTACCTACTTGACTAAGACACTGTGCCGACGCAGTGCAAAGTTGCATCGCGCTTAGCATCAATTGCTATTCTGACCACCAGGTAGCAGCGTAGCAGTTAAGTAAGCAACGACTTCGTTTTCTCTCTCTTGTCTTCTGGACTTCGATAGACGCAGACGCATATCGCCATTGCTCATGTAGATAAGTGAAATAAAGAAATTGATTTAAACATTTGTAATCGAGCGTTCATTATTAGCATCTCGCATACACAATATTGGTGACTCCGTAGTGATTTTCTTTATAATGCCAAACGAATTCTTCGATGCTGATGAAGGCAATATCGACCGAGCCTCCGCTGGCATCAACGTCGCCATCATGGTGAAATTGCCACCTTTCTGGCACACCAAACCAGCACTTTGGTTCACGCGCGTTGAAGCGCAGTTCCGCAGCGGAAAAATTAGCTCGAACGCGGCTCGTTTCGACAAAGTCGTGGCAGAGTTGGACATGCCAATTCTATCGCAGGTGGCAGACATCGTGGAGGATCCACCCGAGGCAGGCAAGTACGAGGCCCTGAAATGAAGGCTATTAGCTGTTTTTGGCGTTACAGACGAAGAAAGGACGCGCCAGGTGCTGTTTGAGCTTGAAATGGAGGATATGCGGCCGTCCCAGTTTTTGCGTCGCCTGCAGTGCTCCGCTGGGAAATCCATTCCGGAAAACCTGATCAAATCGTTATGGTTGCAACGCCTTCCCCCCAGCACTCGCGCAATCCTCGGCGTAAACGAGTGTGGTAGCCTAGACGAATTGGCGACGATTGCAGACCGTATAGCCAGCATCGGCATATCCGACACAGTGGCGTGCGTGCAGAACAACTCACCATTACGCCCGGCGAATGACAGCGAGTCCATCCTTAAAAGCATCGACGAGCTGAGAACGGAAGTGAACCGCATACAGGCGTCATCACA
Organism: Odontomyia ornata; assembly: GCA_963969285.1. Lineage (NCBI taxonomy): Eukaryota > Metazoa > Arthropoda > Insecta > Diptera > Stratiomyidae > Odontomyia > Odontomyia ornata. Next base: position 237,776,012 of record OZ017738.1, read on the forward strand.
ACAAGATAGCTCTTCCGGTTGCAGCTCCTGTTGTTCCTCGTTTCAGCAGCCAAACCCACGTAAAAACTATAAGCAAATGTGTTATTTCCATCGCCGTTTTGGCGCCGCTGCGAGACAGTGTCGCCCGCCATGCTCTTTCACTGACAAGCGTCCGGGAAACGTATTGAATCACTAGCTCAAGAGACGACAGCTGGTGGTTTTGCGAGAAGTTGTCTCGAAGTTTTTGACCCGATGTCGAAAGTAAACTTTCTCATCGATACAGGAGCGGATGTCCCCATAATCCCAGTTGCTCACCTACATGCTGCCCCAGAAGTGTCCCCGTACAGATTGTTTGCGGCAAACAGAACTGCAATTCGTACCTTCGGGTTCTCGCGGTTTCACTCGACCTGCCGCGCGTGTTCCGCTGGCGTTTTTGCATCGCTGAGGTGTCACGCCCCATTCTAGGCGCCGATTTTCTAAAGTGTTTCGGTCTACTTGTGGATGTTCAGAATCGTAAGCTTGTGGACCCTACAAGTCAGGCAGTTATATCAGGAAGGATTAGCCGGCATCAACAGGTGTCCGTGTCAACTGTTGTGGGGAGTTCACCGTACGTGTCACTGCTCAAGGAATTTCCGGGCATAACCAATCCAGCAGTCTCCACGTGCTCTCCGACACATCAGACAAAACATTACATAACGACTACGGGCCCTCCGGTAGCAGACCGCCCCCGTTGACTAACCCCGGACAAGCTGAGCGTAGCCCGAGAGGAATTCCAATTCCTGCTGAATAAAGCTGTCGACCATCCAAGAGCCCCTGGGCAAGCCCCTTACACCTCGTTCCAAAGAAAGACGGCACATGGCGCCCATGCGGGGACTATCGTCGCCTTAACGCCGCTACGATTCCGGATAAATATCCGATGCGACACATTGAAGATATTTCCGTAAGCTTGAGTGGAATGCGTATATTCTCAAAGATAGACTTACTGCGCGCGTTCCACCAGATCCCAATAGCGGAAAAGGACATCCCGAAAACGGCAGTCACGACGCCGTTTGGACTGTTTGAGTATACGGTGATTACGTTCGATCTTCGGAACGCGGCACAGACGTTACAGCGATTTATGGACGAGGTGCTCCGAGGGCTTGATTACTGCTTTTGCTACCTCGACGACGTGCTAATCGCTTCGAAATTGGAATCAGAGCATTTACAGCATCTACGAGCAGTATTTGAACGCCTGTCGAATTTCGGGATTGTTATTAACGTCCCTAAGTGCGATTTCGGCGTGAGTGAAATAGAATACATCGGGCATGTAATTAGCGAGAAGGGCATACGCACTCCGATGTCCAGAGTAGATGCGATCCGAAAGTTTAAAAGGCCCGTCACGGTGAAAGATTTCCGGCGGTTTCTGGGAACACTGAACTTTTATCGGCGGTTCGTCCGCAACGCCGCGGTTCTTCAAGCCCCCCTCAACAAGTTATGTGCTGGCAACAGGAAAGGAGACAAGACGGAAATCGAGTGGAACCCGGAAACGGAGGAGGCGTTCGTAAAATCTAGGAACAGCTTGGCAGATGCCACATTGTTCGTACATTTTCAGACCGGTAGACCTCTCAGGCTGACTACTGATGCATCCAACGTAGCCGTAGGCGCCATGTTAGAACAAGAGCAAAATGGTCGATGGCCCCCTTAGCGTTTTTTCAAAGGAAGCTCTCTTCGCCTGAGTCTAGATATAGCGTTTACGACCGCGAATTGCTCGCTATTTATACTAGCGTTCATCATTTCCGACACTTCCTGGAAGGCTCTTTGTTTTTCGTGCTAACGGACCATAAACCGCTGACGTATGCGTTCGCCCAATCCGCTAACAAAGCCTCGCCACGCCAACTAAGACATCTAAACTACGTTTCGCAGTTCACGACGGATTTCCACTTCATTTCCGGGGCCAGCAACGAAGTCGCGGATGCGCTTTCCCGTGTGAGCACTATAGAGATGCCGACTATGGTCAGCGAGGATGAGCTCGCTCAAGAGCAAAACCGCGACATCGAGCTTCAACAGCTGCTCCGAAGTAACAGCACATCGTTGAAACTTATCCAGCGTTCATGCGGTTCGCAGCAGGTGTTGATTTGTGATGAGTCCTTGGGCCGGATTACACCCTTCATCCCGGTTTCGTTGCGCAAGAAAGTCTTCGAAATTTTTCACCGACTGGCGCACCCCAGCTCGCTCTACCTGTAAGGCCATCGCTAGAAGATTTGTGTGGACGAACATGAAGAGAGACATCCGTATTTGGGCTCGTTCATGCGTGCCGTGCCAACGCTCGAAGGTTACTCGTCATCAGAGGAACCCAGTGCAGCCATTTCCGATGCCCGACGGCCGTTTCCAGCACATCCATTTGGACATCATTGGGCCGCTCACCTCATCACAAGGCTATAAATATTGCCTAACGATGATCGATCGCTTGACGAGATGGCCAAAGGCCGTTCCCATCGCCGATCGGACAGCGGAAACCGTGGCGAAGGCGCTGTTCAATAACTGGATCACCCGTTACGGCACTCCTCGCCTCATCACGACAGATCAGGGTACTCAGTTCGAATCAGCACTGTTCAAATCCCTCGCGGTTTTCTCCGGAAGTACCAGAATTAGAACTTCACCATATCACCCTTCATTAAACGGAATTATCGAGCGCTGGCATCGTACGTTAAAAGCCGCGATTATGTGTCACGGCGGCGGCGTTCCCTGGCCGGATATTCACCCGACTGTATTATTGGGGCTACGCACCAGTTACAAAGAAGACATCGATGCATCGTGTGTAGAGCTGCTGTATGGAACTACGTTGTTGATTCCAGGTGATTTCATCAGTCCTGACAGCCCTTTGGCTAGCCCGCATAGTTTTCTCTTCAAACTGCAAGAGCATGTATCGTAAATCAGACCAGTGCTGACGGCCCACCGACACGAGCGAACAATCTTCGTTAACAAAAGGCTCAGTAGCTGCACACATGTTTTCCTACGCGTGGATGCAGTCCGTAAACCCCTGTCACCGCTTTACACAGGAACACATCGTGTGCTGCAGAGACTGTCGGAGCTGCTGTACAAGATTGATGTGAATGGCCGCCATGTCAACGTATCGACGGAGCGCCTGAAGCCGGCTTTTCAAGAACTTGAACAGAATACGCATCAACCCACCAACACACCGAGCATCACCGATTCACCGAAAGCCTTTTGTTCGCCAAAAGTTCCTGTGGCATCCGGAGCGCCTAGTGTAACTCCCGCCGAAGCGAATCATGCGAGCCCATCGGTGCTACAACATTCTGCACCCAGCGCATACTTCCCGCCAGGTAAACAGCAGCTCACACCGGTGAACCCGCCACCCGCAGGGACAAGTACTTACCCGCCAAGTAAGAAGCGGAGACGTTACGATGGTCGAACGATCAGTGTCATATGACTGACACTTGGGAGGGAGTACTGTGCCGACGCAGTGCAAAGTTGCATCGCGCTTAGCATCAATTGCTATTCTGACCACCAGGTAACAGCGTAGCAGTTAAGTAAGCAACGACTTCGTTTTCTCTCTCTTGTCTTGTGGACTTCGATAGACGCAGACGCATATCGCCATTGCTCATGCAGATAAGTGAAATAAAGAGATTGATTTAAACATTTGTAATCGAGCGTTCATTATTAGCATCTCGCACACACAATAACACAGATGTATATTTACCTAAGACCCATACCTTCTCATCCCTGGCACCCACCTATACCAATCTTATACACATATCTACATACCTAAGGCCCACATCTACACTAATCTGATACACATTCCGCTTACCCTAGACACACACCGTCACCGCAACCATCCATGACATCCACACCTCTTCCGGACTCATACCTTCTTATCCCAGGTACCTACCCATTCCACCCTAATACACGCACCTACACACTCGAGACACACACCCTCGACAACATTTGAAGTTTGTATGAAAAAGTGAATTAGAGCTGGCATTCTACCCCTACTCTTGCCTCAAATATTTTCCGACCAACAAAACACTAGCTTGGCTTAAGCCTTTAAATTAACGATTATAATAACGGAATTCGCACGTTTAAAAGGAGAGAAATCGATCGGGTGACACGTAAAAAATTGGAAATTTTTTTGATTTAAAACACTTAAACTGCCCATAATCTTTACCAAACTACCACAAATTTATACTTTTTGGAAAGTTCAGACGCTAATCGATCTTTCAATACCAAAATATTGCAAATTGCTTAGTAAACCTGGCCACAGCAATGCGGTGAAGTGAAAAGGTTCCCTTAACCTGCCCCCTAAATTAATACTATCACGCTTGTTATATCACTTAGGAAAACAGTTTTTGTTTTGGTTTATGTCTTTTCACTCATATATCACTTAAAACAGTGAAAAGTTTTCGACACACTACTCATGACTTTTTATGCAGACAAGGTTGATTTATTCACTGACTTCCTTTTTTAAGCCCTCCTAAAATAAAGTGTTCTGTAGCAAAGTATTTTAAATTTATATTTGACGGTAAAACAATCTATTAGCTAAAAATGACACAAAAATTTGAGTAATCGGATTGAACTTGTGGCAACAGTGAGCAATCAAAGCCAGAGATCTGCCAAGGAAATTGACCTCATTTCAGAGAAATTCATGTCTATGCCTTCCAGACGCCATAAAAATTAGAAATTTTCATGCTAAGTACAACATATTTACAGTTTGCGGAAGCAACACAAAGCCAGCTAAAAGAAGAGATCAAAATTTTAACGGTCAAATAAAAACTGTGGCCACAGTAAGAGATTGAAGCTGGGAAGCTGCACAAAAAATGTACGTGTTCTAGAAACACTTATTTCTATTCCTCCTGCACGCAAGATAATTTGCCTCAAATATTTTTCGACCACCAAAACACTAGTCCGTGTTAAGCCGTCAAATTGAAAATTATAAAACCGGAAGTTGCTCGTATAAAAGGTGAAAAATCAGCGGGGATTACACGTAAAAAATTGGAATTTTTTTGGCTTTCAGCCACCAAAACTGTCCTTAATCTTTACAAAACTACCACAAATTTATACTTTTTGGAAAGTTCAGACACTAGTCTATTTTTCAATATCAAAATATTGCAAATCGGTTAGTAAACCTGGCCACAGCAATGCGATGAAGGGAAAAAGTTCCCAAAGCCTGCCCCTAAAAAATACTATCGCGTTTGTCATATTACTTACGAAAACAGTTTTTTTTTTGGTTTATTTCTTTTCACTCATATATCACTTATAAACAGTGAAAAGTTTTCTGCAAACTACACATGACTTTTTATGCAGACAAGTTTGATTTTTTAATTGTATTCCATTTTAACCCTCCTAAAATATAGTGTTCTTGAGCAAAGTACTACATTTCAGTAATCGAATAGAAATTGTGGCAACAGTGAGCAATCAAAGCCAGAGATCTGCCAAGGAATATGTGGTCATTTCAAGGAAATTTATGCCTATGCCTTCCAGACGCCATAAAAAGCAAAATTTCATGCTAGGTACACTATTTTTACACTTCACGGAAACTACACAAAGCCAGCTAAAAGATGAGCACAAAATTTTAACGATCAAATAAAAACTGTGGCCACTGTAAGAGATCGAAGCTGGAAATCTGCACAAATAACGCACGTGTTCTAGAAACACTTATTTTTATACCTCCTGCACGCTAGATAATTTTCCGAAGATATTTTTCGACCACCAAAACACTAGTTAGGGTTGACCCTTTAAATTAAAAATGATAAAACCGAAGCTCACGCGTTTAAGGGGAGAAAAACCGATTTAAAATTTTAGGGTGTAACATGTAAAAAATTGGAAATTTTTTGGCTTTACGCCACTAAAACTGCCCATAATCTTTACCAAACTACCACAAATTTATATTTTTTGGATAGTTCAGACGCTAATCTATCTTTCAGTATCAAAATATTGCAAATCGGTTAGTAAAACTGGCCACAGCAATACGATGAAGGGAAAAAGTTCCCAAAATCTGCCCCTAAAAATATACCATCGCGCTTGTTATATCACTTAGGAAAACAGTTTTTGTTTTCGTTTATTTCTTTTCACTCATGTATCACTTATAAACAGCAAAACTATTCTGCAAACTACTCATGACATTTTATGCAGACAAGTTTGATTTTTTCACTGAATTCCTTTTTTAACCCTCCTAAAATATAGTGTTCTTGAGCAAAGTACTACAAATTTGTACTCCTTTTGAACCCTCCTAAAATACATTGTTCTTAAGCAAAGTACTTCTTCTTCTACTTCTTTGTAGCACTACAGCCCCTCTCGGGCCTTCCCTCAGAGATAGTTAGAGTATCTCATTTTCATGACCGTATTGATTTTTACGGAAGTTGGTTTGGTCAGTACCATGCTCCTGTGTCTCTGATCTGATTAAATCAGTACATATCACTACTGAGCGAACACTCATAGTCTGTCCGAAAAATCTCCTGAGCTAAATCACCATGCTCCCAACGAGATTTGAACCTGGGACCTTCGGCTTATGCGTCTCATGCTTTAACCACTAGACCACACAGACTAAAGCAAAGTATTACAAATTTGGAATTGAGGGAAAGAACAATCCATTAGCTAAAAATGACACCAAAATTTTAATAATCAGATGGAAATTGTGACAACACTGAGCAATCAGAGCCAGACATCTGCCAAGGAAATTGACGCCATTTCAGGGAATTTCATGTCTATGCCTTCAAGACACCATAAAAATAAGTATTTTCATGGTAAGTACAACATATTTACACTTTACGAAAACAACACAAAGCCAGCTAAAAGATGAGACCAAAATTTTAACGATCAAATAAAAACTGTGGCAACAGTCAGACATCGAAGCTGGAAATCTGCACGAAAAACGCACGTGTTCTAGAAACACTTATTTCTATACCTCCTGCACACTAGATAATTTGCCTAAAATATGTTCCGACCACCAAAAAACTAGTTTGGGTTAAGCTTTTAAATTGAAAATTTTAAAATCGGAATTCGCACGTCATAGGGGAGAAAAATCGATTTAAATTTAAGGGGGAGACATGAAAAAAATTGGCAATTTTTCGCTTTCAGCCACTAAAACTGCCCTTAATCTTTACCAAACTACCACAAATTTATATTTTTTGGAAATTCCAGACACAAGTCTATCTTTCAATATCAAAATATTGCATATCGGTTCATGAACGTGGCCACAGCAATGCGGTGAAGGGAAAAAGTTCCCAAAACCTGCAGACTGAAAATATACTATCTCGCTAGCTATATCACTTCGGAAATGAGTTTTTGATTTGGTTTATTTCTTTTTACTCATATATCACTTTTAAACAGCGAAAAGTTTTCTGCACACTACTCATGACTTTTTATGCAGACAAGTTTGATTTTCACTGAATTCCTTTTTTAACCCTCCTAAAATATAGTGTTCTTGTACTACTACAAATTTATATTTGACGGTTAAACATTCTATTAGCTAAAAATGACACCAAAATTTGAGTAATCGGATTGAACTTGTGGCAACAGTGAGCAATCAAAGCCAGATATCTGCCAAGGAAATTGACGTTAATTCAAGGAAATTCATGTCTATGCCTTTCAGATGCCATTCAAATTTGTATTTTCAACATGAGACCAAAATTCTAACGATCATAAAAAAGCTGTGGCCACAGTAAGAGATCGAAGCTGGAAATCTGCACAAAAAACGCACGTGTTCTAGGAACACTTATTTCTATACCTCCTGCATGCTAGATAATTAGCCTAAAATATTTTCCGACCACCAAAACACTAGTCTGTGTTAGGCCTTTAAATTAAAAATTATGAAACCGGAACTCACACTTTTAGGGGCGAAAAATCGATTTAAAATTTCACGGGGTTAACATGTACTACATTGGAAATTTTCTGGCTTTCCGCCACTAAAGCTGCCCTTAATCTCCACCAAACTACCACAAATTTATACTTTTGAAAAGTACAGACACTAATCTATTTTTCAATATCAAAACTTTGCAAATCGGTTAGTAAACCTGGCCACAGCAATGCGATAAAGGGAAAAAGTTCCCAAATCCTGCCCCCTAAAATATACTATCGTGCTTGTTATTATCACTTAAGAAAAGAGTTTTTGATTTGGTTTATTTCTTTTTACTCATATATCAATTTTAAACAGCGAAGAGTTTTCTGCAAACTACTCATGACATTTTATGGAGACAGGTTTGATTTTCTCACTGTATTCCTTCTTAACACTCCTAAAATATACTGTTCTTGAACAAAGTACTACAAATTTGTATTTGACAAGAAGAACAATCCATTAGCTTAAAAAATGACACCAGAATTTTAGTAATCGGATAGAAATTGTGGCAACAGTGACCAATCAAAGCTAAGGATCTGCCAAGGAAATTGACGTCATTTCAGGGAAATTCATGTCTATGCCTTCCAGACGCCATAAAAACTAGTATTGTCATGCTTAGTACAACATATTTACCCATTGGGAAAACTAAACAAGAACAACTAAAAGATGAGTTCAAAATTTTAACGATCAAATAAAAACTGTGTCCACAGTAAGAGATCAAAGCTGAAAACTGCACAAAAAACGCACGTGTTCTAGAAACATTTATTTCTATACCTCCTGCACGCTAGATAATTTGCCTAAAATATTTTCCGACCACCAAAACACTAGTTTGTGATAAGCCTTCAAATTAAAAATTCTAAAACCGGAATTCGCCCGTTTAAGGGGAGAAAAATCGATTTACACTTTTAAGGGGGATGACATGTAAAAACTTGGAAATTTTTTGGTTTTAAGTCACTTAAACTGGCCATTTTCTTTACCAAACTACCACAAATTTATTCTTTTTGGAAAGTTCAGACACTAATCTATCTTTCAATATCAAAATATTGCAAATCGGTTAGTAAACCTGGCCACAGCAATGCGATTAAGGGAAAATGTTCCCGAAACCTGCCCCCTAAAAATACTATCTCGCCTGCTTTATCACATAGGAAAACAGTTTTTGATTTGGTTTATTTCTTATAACTCATATATCAACAGCGAAAAGTTTTCTGCAAACTACTCATGACTTTTTATGGAGACAACTTTGATTTTTTCACTGTATTCCTTTTTTAACTCTCCTAAAATATAGTGCTCTTAAACAAATTACTACAAATTTGTTGTTTACGGAAAAAACGGTCCATTAGCTAAACAATAACATCAAAATTTTAGTAATCGGATAGAAATTGAGGCAACAGTGAGCAATCAAAGCCAGAGACCACCATTTCAGGGAAATTCATGTCTATGCCTTCCAGATGCCATAAAAACTAGTATTATCATGCTAAGTACAACTTATTTACACTTTACGGAAACCTCACAAAGCCAGCTAAAAGATGAGACCAAAATTTTGACGATCAAATAAAACTGTGGCCACAGTACGCGACCGAAGCTGGAAATCTGCACAAAAAACGCACGTGTTCTAGAAACATTTATTTCTATACCTCCTGCCGTAGATGGTGTACTCGTATATGTTGTACTTAGCATGAAAATACTAATTTTTATGGTGTCGGGAAGGCATAGACATGAAATTCCCTGAAATGACGTCAATTTTCTTGGCAGATCTCTGGCTTTGATTGCTCACTGTTGCCACAATTTCTTTCTGATTACTAAAATTTTGGTGTTATTTTTAGTTAATGGATTGTTCTTTCGCTCAATTTCAAATTTATAATACTTTGGTTTAGTCTCAGTGGTCTAGTAGTACAGTAAATATAGCATTTACTGTCTAAGAAATGACCTACTGGGATTTGACTTGATAAATCGATAGGGGTGCATAAAAAAAACTTAACTTCAGATTTCCGAAGTGATCGCCCCCCCTGCTTTTGAGAAAATCCAAAAACATTTTGAAACGCGTTTTTCTCGGAATCTATGGATTTTAGAGAAAAGTTTATTGAACAAAAAATGTTCAGGACACTGTTATCTACATTTTATCTCATTGTAGCAAAGTCGTCCGACTTAAAATACAAAAAGTAGGTGGCGCTAAAGTATCAAAAAAGTGGTTTTTTGGCATTTTCAATAAAAAAAATTATTCTTTTATAATAATGTAAATGGTAAAGTTGTTCGTCATAAAATTATCTACAATTTTTGTTTGAACAATTTTTTTGTAAAACTTACCGTTAACGAGCTGTAGGCGAAAAGATGCAGTGCAGCATAGTTAACGGTTCCTTTCACTTTCGCCGGGCCGGTCGGCATAGTTTGGACAAAGGACCGGCTTCTAGCATCTGCCTAAACCCTCACTGGCGTACATTTTTCAGTTGCCATGTGCGTTTTGAAGAGTAAAGGCATCTAAACTTTGCTCTCTCAAAATGGAAGTGTGTTTCGTTTGTGAGAAAAGTGTTGATGTGAATAATAAGAGCACCGTGGGGCCAAAAGCTCGAAAGACGCTGATAGGAGCAAGCAAAATCAGAGGTGATTCTGACATACAAAAAATACATTGTTCTTAAGCAAAGTACTTCTTCTTCTACTTCTTTGTAGCACTACAGCCCCTCTCGGGCCTTCCCTCAGAGATAGTTAGAGTATCTCATTTTCATGACCGTATTGATTTTTACGGAAGTTGGTTTGGTCAGTACCATGCTCCTGTGTCTCTGATCTGATTAAATCAGTACATATCACTACTGAGCGAACACTCATAGTCTGTCCGAAAAATCTCCTGAGCTAAATCACCATGCTCCCAACGAGATTTGAACCTGGGACCTTCGGCTTATGCGTCTCATGCTTTAACCACTAGACCACACAGACTAAAGCAAAGTATTACAAATTTGGAATTGAGGGAAAGAACAATCCATTAGCTAAAAATGACACCAAAATTTTAATAATCAGATGGAAATTGTGACAACACTGAGCAATCAGAGCCAGACATCTGCCAAGGAAATTGACGCCATTTCAGGGAATTTCATGTCTATGCCTTCAAGACACCATAAAAATAAGTATTTTCATGGTAAGTACAACATATTTACACTTTACGAAAACAACACAAAGCCAGCTAAAAGATGAGACCAAAATTTTAACGATCAAATAAAAACTGTGGCAACAGTCAGACATCGAAGCTGGAAATCTGCACGAAAAACGCACGTGTTCTAGAAACACTTATTTCTATACCTCCTGCACACTAGATAATTTGCCTAAAATATGTTCCGACCACCAAAAAACTAGTTTGGGTTAAGCTTTTAAATTGAAAATTTTAAAATCGGAATTCGCACGTCATAGGGGAGAAAAATCGATTTAAATTTAAGGGGGAGACATGAAAAAAATTGGCAATTTTTCGCTTTCAGCCACTAAAACTGCCCTTAATCTTTACCAAACTACCACAAATTTATATTTTTTGGAAATTCCAGACACAAGTCTATCTTTCAATATCAAAATATTGCATATCGGTTCATGAACGTGGCCACAGCAATGCGGTGAAGGGAAAAAGTTCCCAAAACCTGCAGACTGAAAATATACTATCTCGCTAGCTATATCACTTCGGAAATGAGTTTTTGATTTGGTTTATTTCTTTTTACTCATATATCACTTTTCAACAGCGAAAAGTTTTCTGCACACTACTCATGACTTTTTATGCAGACAAGTTTGATTTTCACTGAATTCCTTTTTTAACCCTCCTAAAATATAGTGTTCTTGTACTACTACAAATTTATATTTGACGGTTAAACATTCTATTAGCTAAAAATGACACCAAAATTTGAGTAATCGGATTGAACTTGTGGCAACAGTGAGCAATCAAAGCCAGATATCTGCCAAGGAAATTGACGTTAATTCAAGGAAATTCATGTCTATGCCTTTCAGATGCCATTCAAATTTGTATTTTCAACATGAGACCAAAATTCTAACGATCATAAAAAAGCTGTGGCCACAGTAAGAGATCGAAGCTGGAAATCTGCACAAAAAACGCACGTGTTCTAGGAACACTTATTTCTATACCTCCTGCATGCTAGATAATTAGCCTAAAATATTTTCCGACCACCAAAACACTAGTCTGTGTTAGGCCTTTAAATTAAAAATTATGAAACCGGAACTCACACTTTTAGGGGCGAAAAATCGATTTAAAATTTCACGGGGTTAACATGTACTACATTGGAAATTTTCTGGCTTTCCGCCACTAAAGCTGCCCTTAATCTCCACCAAACTACCACAAATTTATACTTTTGAAAAGTACAGACACTAATCTATTTTTCAATATCAAAACTTTGCAAATCGGTTAGTAAACCTGGCCACAGCAATGCGATAAAGGGAAAAAGTTCCCAAATCCTGCCCCCTAAAATATACTATCGTGCTTGTTATTATCACTTAAGAAAAGAGTTTTTGATTTGGTTTATTTCTTTTTACTCATATATCAATTTTAAACAGCGAAGAGTTTTCTGCAAACTACTCATGACATTTTATGGAGACAGGTTTGATTTTCTCACTGTATTCCTTCTTAACACTCCTAAAATATACTGTTCTTGAACAAAGTACTACAAATTTGTATTTGACAAGAAGAACAATCCATTAGCTTAAAAAATGACACCAGAATTTTAGTAATCGGATAGAAATTGTGGCAACAGTGACCAATCAAAGCTAAGGATCTGCCAAGGAAATTGACGTCATTTCAGGGAAATTCATGTCTATGCCTTCCAGACGCCATAAAAACTAGTATTGTCATGCTTAGTACAACATATTTACCCATTGGGAAAACTAAACAAGAACAACTAAAAGATGAGTTCAAAATTTTAACGATCAAATAAAAACTGTGTCCACAGTAAGAGATCAAAGCTGAAAACTGCACAAAAAACGCACGTGTTCTAGAAACATTTATTTCTATACCTCCTGCACGCTAGATAATTTGCCTAAAATATTTTCCGACCACCAAAACACTAGTTTGTGATAAGCCTTCAAATTAAAAATTCTAAAACCGGAATTCGCCCGTTTAAGGGGAGAAAAATCGATTTACACTTTTAAGGGGGATGACATGTAAAAACTTGGAAATTTTTTGGTTTTAAGTCACTTAAACTGGCCATTTTCTTTACCAAACTACCACAAATTTATTCTTTTTGGAAAGTTCAGACACTAATCTATCTTTCAATATCAAAATATTGCAAATCGGTTAGTAAACCTGGCCACAGCAATGCGATTAAGGGAAAATGTTCCCGAAACCTGCCCCCTAAAAATACTATCTCGCCTGCTTTATCACATAGGAAAACAGTTTTTGATTTGGTTTATTTCTTATAACTCATATATCAACAGCGAAAAGTTTTCTGCAAACTACTCATGACTTTTTATGGAGACAACTTTGATTTTTTCACTGTATTCCTTTTTTAACTCTCCTAAAATATAGTGCTCTTAAACAAATTACTACAAATTTGTTGTTTACGGAAAAAACGGTCCATTAGCTAAACAATAACATCAAAATTTTAGTAATCGGATAGAAATTGAGGCAACAGTGAGCAATCAAAGCCAGAGACCACCATTTCAGGGAAATTCATGTCTATGCCTTCCAGATGCCATAAAAACTAGTATTATCATGCTAAGTACAACTTATTTACACTTTACGGAAACCTCACAAAGCCAGCTAAAAGATGAGACCAAAATTTTGACGATCAAATAAAACTGTGGCCACAGTACGCGACCGAAGCTGGAAATCTGCACAAAAAACGCACGTGTTCTAGAAACATTTATTTCTATACCTCCTGCCGTAGATGGTGTACTCGTATATGTTGTACTTAGCATGAAAATACTAATTTTTATGGTGTCGGGAAGGCATAGACATGAAATTCCCTGAAATGACGTCAATTTTCTTGGCAGATCTCTGGCTTTGATTGCTCACTGTTGCCACAATTTCTTTCTGATTACTAAAATTTTGGTGTTATTTTTAGTTAATGGATTGTTCTTTCGCTCAATTTCAAATTTATAATACTTTGGTTTAGTCTCAGTGGTCTAGTAGTACAGTAAATATAGCATTTACTGTCTAAGAAATGACCTACTGGGATTTGACTTGATAAATCGATAGGGGTGCATAAAAAAAACTTAACTTCAGATTTCCGAAGTGATCGCCCCCCCTGCTTTTGAGAAAATCCAAAAACATTTTGAAACGCGTTTTTCTCGGAATCTATGGATTTTAGAGAAAAGTTTATTGAACAAAAAATGTTCAGGACACTGTTATCTACATTTTATCTCATTGTAGCAAAGTCGTCCGACTTAAAATACAAAAAGTAGGTGGCGCTAAAGTATCAAAAAAGTGGTTTTTTGGCATTTTCAATAAAAAAAATTATTCTTTTATAATAATGTAAATGGTAAAGTTGTTCGTCATAAAATTATCTACAATTTTTGTTTGAACAATTTTTTTGTAAAACTTACCGTTAACGAGCTGTAGGCGAAAAGATGCAGTGCAGCATAGTTAACGGTTCCTTTCACTTTCGCCGGGCCGGTCGGCATAGTTTGGACAAAGGACCGGCTTCTAGCATCTGCCTAAACCCTCACTGGCGTACATTTTTCAGTTGCCATGTGCGTTTTGAAGAGTAAAGGCATCTAAACTTTGCTCTCTCAAAATGGAAGTGTGTTTCGTTTGTGAGAAAAGTGTTGATGTGAATAATAAGAGCACCGTGGGGCCAAAAGCTCGAAAGACGCTGATAGGAGCAAGCAAAATCAGAGGTGATTCTGACATACAAAAATTTCTTGAAAATGAAAGCAACGCGGTCGTGGTCCACATCCATTGCCATAAGCGTTACTCAGATTCACGTTGTGCTGCAGCTGCTGCTGCTCGACAAGAGTGAAGAAGGTATTTATATGCAATATAAATTCTTATCAAAACTTAATAAAAAAAAACAGTATAAATATTTAGCAATACGATAACGATAATTTAATTTGTAAAATGAATGAGACGGACGGACAGACGGACGAAAACAAAAGTGAATTTAAGTTCTCTTCCACCTTCGGTTGATGCAGCGAATTTTCATAGCTGACGAGTTTACTTTCAAGTACAATCGTGGTTGGAAAATTATTATGAACCAACGATCTGGGGGTGGAAAGAAACTTCTCGAGGATTGGATCCAATAAGGATGTTACAAGAGCCAGCACCAGAAGAACTCATGAAGCTCATTTCCTGTGGTTGTGATACCAGCAACTGTGGATCAGCTTGTGGGTGTAGAAAGGCAGGTCTCCACTGCTCGATTACTTGCAAACATTGCAGCGGAGAAAGTTGTAGCAACACACCACCCATTGAAGGAGATGCAATTCCCTTTGAAGAAGATGACTTGGATTTTCCCTCTCAAGTCGTTCACTGGCGACCGATGACAAGCAGCAACATTGATGACAACAGAGAAAAAAGAGACGCAGAATCGCTGAATATAACATGTACAGAAGAAGAAAGCAATTCTCCAGCCGAACCAAGGGTAAAGAGGGCCCCGCGCAGTACAAAATAATTTAGAACCTTAATTATAATTGACAATAAAATATAATTGTTTAATAAAACATATAGAAATGAAATGTATAGCAACTTTTTTCTTTACATAACCCAGAATTTTTTGGTAAGCTCCAGCTCGTTAACGGTAAGTTTTACAAAAAAATAGTTTAAACAAAAATTGTAGATAATTTTATGACGAACAACTTTACCATTTACATTATTATAAAAAAAAAATTTTTTTATTGAAAATGCCAAAAAACCACTTTTTTGATACTTTAGCGCCACCTACTTTTTGTATTTTAAGTCGGACGACTTTGCTCCAATGAGATAAAATGTAGATAACAGTGTCCTGAACATTTTTTGTTCAATAAACTTTTCTCTAAAACCCATAGATTCCGAGAAAAACGCGTTTCAAAATGTTTTTGGATTTTCTCAAAAGCAGGGGGGGGGGGGGGGATCACTTCGGAAATCTGAAGTTAAGTTTTTTTTATGCCCCCCTATCGATTTATCAAGTCAAATCCCAGTAGGTCATTTCTTAGACCAAACCTATTTTTTCGTGCTATATTTACTGTACTATAGTGGTTATAGCATGAGACGCATAAGCCGAAGGTTCCAGGTTCAAATCTCGTTGGAAGCAGCGTGATTTAGTTCAGAAGATTTTTCGGACAGACTATGAGTGTTCACTCAGTAGTGATATGTACTGATTTAATCAGATCATATCATCGCTGAGTAGGCGCACGGGAGCATGGTACTGACCACACCAACGTCCGAAAAAATCAATACGGTCATGAAAATGAGATACTCTAACTGTCTCTAAGTGAAGGCCCGGGAGGGGCTGTAAAGCTACAAAGAAGAAGAAGGAGAAGTACTTTGTTTAAGAACAATGTATTTTAGGAGGGTTCAAAAGGAATACAGTGAAAAAATCAAACTTGTCTGCATAAAAAGTCATGAGTAGTTTGCAGAAAACTTTTCACTGTTTTAAGTGATATATGAGTGTAAAGACATAAACCAAAACAAAAAATGTTTTCCAAAGTGATATAACAAGCGCGAAAGTATTATTTTAGGGGGCAGGTTTTGGGAACTTTTTCCCTTCACCGCATTGCTGTGGCCAGGTTTACTAACCGATTTGCAATATTTTGCTTAAAAAACTAAAACTTTAAATCGATGTTTACCCCTTAAACGTGCAAATTCCGGTTTTATGGTTTTTAATTTAAAGGGTTAACCCGAACTAGTGTTTTGGTGGTCGAAAAATTTTTTAGGCAAATTATCTAGCGTGCAGGAGGTATACATATAAGTGTTTCTAGAACACGAGCGTATTTTGTGCAGATTTCCAACTTCGATCTCTTACTGGGGCCACAGTTTTTATTTGGTCGTTATAATTTTGGTATCATCTTTCAGCTGGCTTTGTTTGAATTCAGCAAAATGTAAATATGTTATACTCAGGATGAAAATACTTTTTTCGCAAAGTGTAAATACTCAGTACTTAGCATTAAAATACTAATTTTTATAGCCTCTGGAAGGCATAGACATGAATTTCCCTGAAATGATGTCAAGTTCCTTGGCAGATCTCTGGCTTTGATTGCTCACTGTTGCCACAATATCTATCCGATTACCAAAATGTTGGTGTCATTTTTTAAGCTAATGACATATTCTTTCCTTGAAATATAGATTTGTAGTAATTTGATAAAGAACACTATATTTTAGGAGGGTTGAAAAAGGATTACAGTGAAAAAATCAAACTTGTCTGCATTAAAAGTCATGAGTAGTTTGCAGAAAACTTTTCACTTTGCATAAGTGTTTTATGAGTAAATCCAAAACAAAAACTGTTTTCCTAAGTGATAGAACAAGCGAGATAGTATATTTTTAGGGGACAGGTGTTGGGAACTTTTTCCCTTTATTGCATTGCTGTGGCCAGGTTAACTAACCTATTTGCAATATTTTGATATCGAAAGATATATTAGCGTCTGAACTCTCCAAAAAGTATAAATTTTTGGTAGTTTGGTAAAGACTAAGGGCAGTTTTAGTGGCTAACAGCCAAAAAATTTCCAATGTTTTACGTGTCAGCCCCCTAAAACTTTAAATCAATTTTTCTCTCCTTAGACGTGCAAATTCCGAACTAGTGTTCATTAGCGTGCAGGAGGTATAGAAATAAGTGTTTCTAGAACACGTGCGTTTTTTGTGCAGATTTCCAGGTTCGATCTTTTACTGTGGACACAGTTTTTATTTGATCGTTAAAATGTTGGTCTCATCTTTTAACTGGCATTCTGTGGTTTCCTTAAAAAATAAATATGTTGTTCTTTGCCTGAAAATACTAATTTTTATGGCGTCTGGAAGGCATAGACATGAATTTCCCTGAAATGACGTCAATTTCCGTGGCAGATCTTTGGCTTTGATTGCTCACTGTTGCCACAATTTCTATCCGATTACTTAAATTGTTATTGTCTGAACTTTTGCAAATTATAAGTTTTTCGTAGTTTGGTAAAGATTAAGGGCAGTTTTAGTGGCTTAAAGCCAAAATATATCCAATTTTTTACGTGTCACCCCCTTAAACTTTCAATCGATTTTGCTTCTCTTAAACGTGCGGTTTTATAATTTTTAATTTAAAGGCTTAACCCGAACTAATCTTTTGGTGGTCGGAAAATATTTTAGGCAAATTATCTAGCATGCAGCAAGTATAGAAATAAGTGTTTCTAGAAAACGTGCGTTTTTTGTGCAGGTTTCAAGCTTCGATCTCTACTGTGGCCACAGTTTTTATTTGGCCGTTGAAATTTTGGTCTCATCTTTAAGTATGCACTGTGTGGTTTCCGTAAAGTGAAAATATGTTGCACTTGGCATAAAAATACTAATTTTCATGGCGTCTGGAAGGCATAGACATGAATTTCCTCGAAATGACGTCAATTTCCTTGCCAGATCTCTGGCTTTGATTGCTCACTGTTGCCATAATTTCTATCCGTTTACTAAAATTTTGGTGTCATTTTTTAACTAATGCAATGTTCTTACGGTCAAATACAAATTTATAGTACTTTGCTAAAGAACACTATATGTTAGGAGGGCTAAAAAAGGAATTCAGTGAAAAAATCAAACTTGTCGGGATAAAAAGTCATGAGTAGTTTGCAGAAAACTTTTCACTGTTTTAAGTGACATATGAGTGAAAAGGAATAAACTTAAACAAAAACTGTTTTCCTAAGGGATATAACAAGCGCGATAGTATTATTTGAACGGCAGGTTTTGGGAACTTTTTCCCTTCACCGCGTTGCTGTGGCCAGGTTTACTAACCGATTTGCAATATTTTGATATTTAAAGATAGATTAGCGTCTGAACTTTCCAAAAAGTATAAACTTGTGGAAGTTTGGTAAAAATTAAGAACAGTTTTAGTGGCTTAAAACCAGAAAATTTCCCATTTTGTATGTGTCACCCCCTAAAACTTTAATTCGATTTTTCACCCCTTAAACGTCCGATTTCCGGTTTTATAGATTTAATTTAAAGGCTCATTACGAACTAGTGTTTTGGTGGTCGAAAAATTTTTTAGGCAAATTATCTAGCGTGCAGGAGGTATAGAAATAAGTGTTTCTAGAACACGTGCGTTATTTGTGCAGATTTCCAACTTCGATCTCTTACTGTGGACACAGTTTTTATTTGATCGTTAAAATTTTGGTCTCATCTTTTAGCTGGCTTTGTGTGGTTTCGGTAAAGTGTAAACTTGTTGTACTTGGCATGAAAATACTAATTTTTGTGGCGTCTGGAAGGCATAGACATAAATTTCCCTGAAATAACTTCAATTTCCTTGGGAGATCTCTGGCTTTGATTGCTCACTGTTGCCACAATTTCTATCCGTTTACCATAATTTTGTTGTCATTTTTTAGCCAATGAATTGTTCTTACCTTCAAATATAAATGTGTAGTACATTGCTTGAGAACACTTTATTTTAGGAGAGTTAAAATGGAATACAGTGAAAAAATCAAACTTGTCTGCATAAAAAGTCATGAGTAGTTTGCAGAAAACTTTTCACTGTGAATAAGTGATTTGTGAGTGAATCCAAAACAAAAACTGTTTTCCTAAGTGATATAACAAGCGAGATAGTATATTTTTAGGGGCAGGTCTTTGAAACTTCTTCCCTTTATCGCATTGCTGTCGCCAGTTTTACTAATCTATTTGCAATCTTTGATATTGAAAGATTGATTAGCGTCTGAGCTTTCCAAAAAGTTTAAATTTGTGGTAGTTTGGTAAAGATTAAGGCCCGTTTAAGTGGCTTTAAGCCAAAAAATTTCCAGTGTTTTAGGTGTCATCCCCGCTGAAACTTTTAATCGATTTTTCCCCCTTGAACGTGCGAATCCGGGTTTTATAGTTTTTAATTTAAAGGCTTAACCCAAACTAATGTTCCGGCGGTCGAGAAATATTTCAGGCTAATTATCTAGCATGCAGGAGGTATGGTAATAAGTGTTTCTAGAACACACGCGTTTTTTGTGCAGATTTGCAGCTTCGATCTCTTACTGTGGACACAGTTTTCATGATGATATCACTCATCAGCACTCATATGAGTGAAAAAATAAACAAAACAAAAACTGTTTTCCTAAGTGATATAACAAGCGAGATAGAATATTTTTAGGGGGCAGGTTTTGGGAACTTTTCCCCTTCATTGCATTGCTATGGCCAAGTTTACTAACCGATTTGCAATATTTTGATATTGAAAGATAGATTAGCGTCTAAACTTTCCAAAAAAAAAAATTTTTTGGTATTTTGGTAAAGGTAAAGGGCAAATTTAGTGTTCTAAAACCAAAACAATTACCATTTTTTACGTGTCTCCCCCTTAAAACTTTATATCGGTTTTCCTCCCCTTAAACGTGCGAATTCCGGTTTTATAATCGTTAATTTAAAGGCTTAACCCAAGCCAGTGTTTTGGTGTTCGGAAAATATTTTAGGCTAATTATCTAGCGTGCAGAAGGTATAAAATAAGTGTTTCTAGAACACGTGCATTTTTTGTGCAGATTTCCAGGTTCGATCTCTTACTGTGGCCACAGTTTTTAGTTGATCGTAAAAACCTTGGCCTCGTCTTTTAGCTGGTCTTGTGTAGTCTCCGCAAAGCATAAATTTTTTCGCATTTTATGGTTCGTGGCCAATAGTTTTAATGTTCTGGGAAAGTGAAAACGCAATGTCTTTTTCAATTAATTTTAAAAGAGTTTATTTAAAAGAATGCAAAATTATTAATTTCACTATTAAAAGTCTAACTTCCACTTGTCAATGAATTTCTATTGCAATTGTCTTCTAAAAGCTTTTCACTATCACTCCACCAATATCGCCTTTACCTCGCGCTCCACTCTTTCGCAGTTTTTATTATCGCGGTTGCAATGAATCATCCCCTCATTCATTCAGCTCGCCTTCATATAGGGTATCTAGCCATTGATCCCATTTCTCGTACATTGGCGAATGTTCTGCCGAGAGGTATCTTGTATATTCGAGCAGCTTAATGAATGGAGTGACGTCACTTTCAGATGTTGATGATGCTTGGTGGGTTCTCGTGGTTTCGAGTAAATTCACTTTGTTGATCATGAGGTTCTTAATGGTTGTGAAAACAATTGCAACAGTAGCTCGCAGAACTATTCGTGCATGTAACACTGCCCCCACCTCAGTTCTTTTGGCCCCGAAAAAAGTGTCGCCGGTTGTAGTCAATTCTCCTTGGATGAAATAGGGGGCAAGACGGTCCAGGTGCACGATTTTCGTTTTGGCTCTCGGCTTACGGTGTTCCTGTATGTGATATACGACGTCATTGATTCGCTTTGTAACCCGGTATGGTCCCTCCCAATTATGCTGCAACTTTGGAGACCTACCCTTCCGTCGCTGTGGGTTATATAGCCACAACAAGTCATCTTGCTGGAAGCCAGTAGAATTTGCCTTTAGATCAAAGCTAGTCTTCATGCGGTCAGCAGCCGGTTCGAGGTGTTTTCACACTGTCCGACTCATCTGGTTTAACCGTTGTCTTAGCCCCTTTGCGTACTCCGAGATGGTTTGGGGTTTCTCAGAAGGTGTCCTGATCTTTACATCAGTTGGAAGACGAATAGTCTTTCCAAAAATGACTTTGGGCCGAGCTTTGCCCGTCGATGCATGCTCAGCAGCTCTGTACGCCATCAAAAATAGTGGGATATGTTGGTTCTAGTCCCTTTTGTTCGCGTCAAACACCTTGGCCAGATGTTTATTGAGCATGCCGTTGAAACGTTCGATCGTTAAAATGTTGGTCTCATCTTTTAACTGGCATTCTGTGGTTTCCTTAAAAAGTAAATATGTTGTTTTTTGCCTGAAAATACTAATTTTTATGGCGTCTGGAAGGCATAGACATGAATTTCTCTGAAATGACGTCAATTTCCGTGGCAGATCTTTGGCTTTGATTGCTCACTGTTGCCACAATTTCTATCCGATTACTTAAATTGTTATTGTCTGAACTTTTGCAAATTATAAGTTTTTCGTAGTTTGGTAAAGATTAAGGGCAGTTTTAGTGGCTTAAAGCCAAAATATATCCAATTTTTTACGTGTCACCCCCTTAAACTTTCAATCGATTTTGCTTCTCTTAAACGTGCGGTTTTATAGATTTTAATTTAAAGGCTTAACCCGAACTAATCTTTTGGTGGTCGGAAAATATTTTAGGCAAATTATCTAGCATGCAGCAAGTATAGAAATAAGTGTTTCTAGAAAACGTGCGTTTTTTGTGCAGGTTTCAAGCTTCGATCTCTACTGTGGCCACAGTTTTTATTTGACCGTTGAAATTTTGGTCTCATCTTTAAGTATGCACTGTGTGGTTTCCGTAAAGTGAAAATATGTTGCACTTGGCATAAAAATACTAATTTTCATGGCGTCTGGAAGGCATAGACATGAATTTCCTCGAAATGACGTCAATTTCCTTGCCAGATCTCTGGCTTTGATTGCTCACTGTTGCCATAATTTCTATCCGTTTACTAAAATTTTGGTGTCATTTTTTAACTAATGCAATGTTCTTACGGTCAAATACAAATTTATAGTACTTTGCTAAAGAACACTATATGTTAGGAGGGCTAAAAAAGGAATTCAGTGAAAAAATCAAACTTGTCGGGATAAAAAGTCATGAGTAGTTTGCAGAAAACTTTTCACTGTTTTAAGTGACATATGAGTGAAAAGGAATAAACTTAAACAAAAACTGTTTTCCTAAGGGATATAACAAGCGCGATAGTATTATTTGAACGGCAGGTTTTGGGAACTTTTTCCCTTCACCGCATTGCTGTGGCCAGGTTTACTAACCGATTTGCAATATTTTGATATTTAAAGATAGATTAGCGTCTGAACTTTCCAAAAAGTATAAACTTGTGGAAGTTTGGTAAAAATTAAGAACAGTTTTAGTGGCTTAAAACCAAAAAATTTCCCATTTTGTATGTGTCACCCCCTAAAACTTTAATTCGATTTTTCACCCCTTAAACGTCCGATTTCCGGTTTTATAGATTTAATTTAAAGGCTCATTACGAACTAGTGTTTTGGTGGTCGAAAAATTTTTTAGGCAAATTATCTAGCGTGCAGGAGGTATAGAAATAAGTGTTTCTAGAACACGTGCGTTATTTGTGCAGATTTCCAAATTCGATCTCTTACTGTGGACACAGTTTTTATTTGATCGTTAAAATTTTGGTCTCATCTTTTAGCTGGCTTTGTGTGGTTTTGGTAAAGTGTAAACTTGTTAAACTTAGCATGAAAATACTAATTTTTGTGGCGTCTGGAAGGCATAGACATAAATTTCCCTGAAATAACTTCAATTTCCTTGGGAGATCTCTGGCTTTGATTGCTCACTGTTGCCACAATTTCTATCCGTTTACCATAATTTTGTTGTCATTTTTTAGCCAATGAATTGTTCTTACCTTCAAATATAAATGTGTAGTACTTTGCTTGAGAACACTTTATTTTAGGAGAGTTAAAATGGAATACAGTGAAAAAATCAAACTTGTCTGCATAAAAAGTCATGAGTAGTTTGCAGAAAACTTTTCACTGTGAATAAGTGATTTGTGAGTGAATCCAAAACAAAAACTGTTTTCCTAAGTGATATAACAAGCAAGATAGTATATTTTTAAGGGCAGGTCTTTGAAACTTCTTCCCTTTATCGCATTGCTGTCGCCAGTTTTACTAATCTATTTGCAATCTTTGATATTGAAAGATTGATTAGCGTCTGAGCTTTCCAAAAAGTTTAAATTTGTGGTAGTTTGGTAAAGATTAAGGCCCGTTTAAGTGGCTTTAAGCCAAAAAATTTCCAGTGTTTTAGGTGTCATCCCCGCTGAAACTTTTAATCGATTTTTCCCCCTTGAACGTGCGAATCCGGGTTTTATAGTTTTTAATTTAAAGGCTTAACCCAAACTAATGTTCCGGCGGTCGAGAAATATTTCAGGCTAATTATCTAGCATACAGGAGGTATGGTAATAAGTGTTTCTAGAACACACGCGTTTTTTGTGCAGATTTGCAGCTTCGATCTCTTACTGTGGACACAGTTTTCATGATGATATCACTCATCAGCACTCATATGAGTTAAAAAATAAACAAAACAAAAACTGTTTTCCTAAGTGATATAACAAGCGAGATAGAATATTTTTAGGGGGCAGGTTTTGGGAACTTTTCCCCTTCATTGCATTGCTATGGCCAAGTTTACTAACCGATTTGCAATATTTTGATATTGAAAGATAGATTAGCGTCTAAACTTTCCAAAAAAAATAAATTTTTGGTATTTTGGTAAAGGTTAAGGGCAAATTTAGTGTTCGTAAACCAAAACAATTACCATTTTTTACGTGTCTCCCCCTTAAAACTTTATATCGGTTTTCCTTCCCTTAAACGTGCGAATTCCGGTTTTATAATCGTTAATTTAAAGGCTTAACCCAAGCCAGTGCTTTGGTGTTCGGAAAATATTTTAGGCTAATTATCTAGCGTGCAGAAGGTATAAAATAAGTGTTTCTAGAACACGTGCATTTTTTGTGCAGATTTCCAGGTTCGATCTCTTACTGTGGCCACAGTTTTTAGTTGATCGTAAAAACCTTGGCCTCGTCTTTTAGCTGGTCTTGTGTAGTCTCCGCAAAGCATAAATTTTTTCGCGTTTTATGGTTCGTGGCCAATAGTTTTAATGTTCTGGGAAAGTGAAAACGCAATGTCTTTTTCAATTAATTTTAAAAGAGTTTATTTAAAAGAATGCAAAATTATTAATTTCACTATTAAAAGTCTAACTTCCACTTGTCAATGAATTTCTATTGCAATTGTCTTCTAAAAGCTTTTCACTATCACTCCACCAATATCGCCTTTACCTCGCGCTCCACTCTTTCGCAGTTTTTATTATCGCGGTTGCAATGAATCATCCCCTCATTCATTCAGCTCGCCTTCATATAGGGTATCTAGCCATTGATCCCATTTCTCGTACATTGGCGAATGTTCTGCCGAGAGGTATCTTGTATATTCGAGCAGCTTAATGAATGGAGTGACGTCACTTTCAGATGTTGATGATGCTTGGTGGGTTCTCGTGGTTTCGAGTAAATTCACTTTGTTGATCATGAGGTTCTTAATGGTTGTGAAAATAATTGCAACAGTAGCTCGCAGAACTATTCGTGCATGTAACACTGCCCCCACCTCAGTTCTTTTGGCCCCGAAAAAAGTGTCGCCGGTTGTAGTCGATTCTCCTTGGATGAAATAGGGGGCAAGACGGTCCAGGTGCACGATTTTCGTTTTGGCTCTCGGCTTACGGTGTTCCTGTATGTGATATACGACGTCATTGATTCGCTTTGTAACCCGGTATGGTCCCTCCCAATTATGCTGCAACTTTGGAGACCTACCCTTCCGTCGCTGTGGGTTATATAGCCACAACAAGTCATCTTGCTGGAAGCCAGTAGAATTTGCCTTTAGATCAAAGCTAGTCTTCATGCGGTCAGCAGCCGGTTCGAGGTGTTTTCACACTGTCCGACTCATCTGGTTTAACCGTTGTCTTAGCCCCTTTGCGTACTCCGAGATGGTTTGGGGTTTCTCAGAAGGTGTCCTGATCTTTACATCAGTTGGAAGACGAATAGTCTTCCCAAAAATGACTTTGGGCCGAGCTTTGCCCGTCGATGCATGCTCAGCAGCTCTGTACGCCATCAAAAATAGTGGGATATGTTGGTTCTAGTCCCTTTTGTTCGCGTCAAACACCTTGGCCAGATGTTTATTGAGCATGCCGTTGAAACGTTCGACCATTCCATCGGATTGTGGATGCGCTGATGTTGTTCTCGTTTTCCTTATTCTCAGTAGTTTGCACATTTCGCCAAAAACTAGTAACTCAAAGTTCCGGCCTTGATCCGAATGTAGTTCGCAAGGTACGCCATACCTATTTACCCAATTTAACACTAGCTCTTTGGCTACGGTAGTTGCTTCCTGGTTGGGAATGGGGTAGACCTCGGGCCACTTGCTGAAATAATCGGCTACAACCAGCGTGTATCGATTTCCCCATTCGGATTCAGGGAAGAGTCCTCCGATGTCAACAGCGATCCTTTCAAACGGTGCGCCCACGTTGTAGGTTTGCATTTGTCCTCTGAGTCGTCGCTTTGGACTTTTGACGGAAGCGTAAATGGTGCATCTACGGCACCAGTCCTCTACGTCTTCTCGAGCGTGGAGCCAGTAAAACCTTTCTCGCAATTTCGCCAAGGTCTTGTTAACACCAAGATGGCCTCCCGAGGATCCTTCATGTATTTCCTTAACCACATCGTGGATTCGGCTTTTGGGAAGTATAGTTTGCATCCCATAGGAGATGCCATCCACCGTTTCCCATTTCTGCTTGAGTATACCACCCTTCACCTGAAGGGAGTTCCATTGTGCCCAATAGCTTTTCAGGGATGCACCATGCATTGAAACGTCTTTCCACTCAAGTCGCCCAGTTGTCTCCTTCCATACGAGCAATGGTCTGATGTCTTCATCGGCTAACTGGGCATTTCGAATCTCCTCCGGTGACCAACCTTTATCGGATTTGGCCATTTTCAATCGAAGATCAACGGGCGGCTCCTTTTCTTCAATCCGTCGGCAATGCTTACAATTAGCTGGACATGGACGACGAGATAAGGCGTCAGCGTTTCCATGAAACCCGCCCTTCCGTTGAACAATTTCGTAGTCGTATGACTGCAATCTTTCGATCCATCTCGCAACTTGTCCCTCGGGGTATTTGAAATTAAGTAGCCATCTCAGCGATGCATGGTCCATTGGAAGAACAAATTTCTGGCCATACAGGTACTTGTAGAGCTGCTTGGTGGCTTCTATTATAGCCAATAGCTCCTTTCTGGTCACGCAGTAGTTCCTCTCACTTTTTGAGAGAACTCGAATGTAATACGAGAGGACTCTTTCTTCACCATCGAACTGATGGGAGAGTACAGCTCCAATACCGCTGTTGCTCGCATCGGTGTCAACTACAAACATTTTTCCGGGTTTCGGATATGCCAGCACGGGTGATTCACACAGCTTCTCTTTCAAGGTCTCAAAGGCTACCTGGCATTGTTCATTCCAGGCATACGGACGATTTTTCTCGGTTAACTGATGGAGATACTTAGCTTTTTTGGCAAAGTCTTTGACGAATCTTCGAAAGTAGGTTGCCAGACCGAGAAAATTTCGTAGTTGGCGCTTGTTGTTTGGTGTTGGCCAGCTTTTCATGGCTTCAATTTTCTCAGGGTCTGTTTTGATCCCTTTTGCTGATACGATGTGTCCCAGGTATTTTACTTCAGCTGCAAAAAGGGTACACTTGTCGGGACTAAGTTTCAAATTTGCCAGTTGCAATCGGGAGAAAACCCCATCTAAGTTCCGCACATGCTCTTCGAACGTTCTCCCGATGACAATGATGTCATCTAGGTACACCAAGCAGGTTTTCCAGGTTAGACCACGTAGCACGTATTCCATCAGGCGTTCGAAAGTGGCTGGAGCATTGCAAAGCCCAAATGGCATCACCACAAATTACCACAATCCGGTCTCAACTGAAAATGCGGTCTTCTCTCGGTCCTTCTTGTCGATTTCTACCTGCCAGTAGCCACTCTTGAGATCAAGTGTAGAAAACCATTTTGCGTCGGCTAAAGTATCCATGATGTCATCGATGCGTGGGAGCGGGTAACTATCTTTCTTAGTGACGTCGTTAAGCTGACTAGAGTCGACACAAACACGAGTGCTACCGTCCTTTTTCTTTATAAGAACTACTGGCGCGGCCCATGGATGTGGAATTGGCTTGGCTCCCTGTGTATCTATGACGTGAGTCACCATACTCGTTCGGCCTTGGTCTTCCGGGCCTATTGAAAAGATGTCACTGTACTTGGTGACCAGATCAGAGGCTCGCTTGAATAACTGCACTGGCAATTTCACCTGCTTCAATATTGCAGATGTGGATTCCCGGGCTTTGTCTGCGTCTTGCCTCCTTTTCCAATTATGGTCGTGAGTGGCTTCCAAGGAGGTGATAGTGGAAACAGGCTAGCAGCTGCCGATGACTGCTCCCGCTTTAATGCTCGTGGTTGAGTCTGCGGTATTAAAAACTGTAACCGGCGCATATCCGTTCCTTATAGATCTTACAAGGCTTCGTCCTACAATCTATTTGCGCAATGTGGACGTCTTCGTTGGCTCTATCAGATAAGATCGGTGGTCTCCAGAATCGCCATCAAGCTTGGCCCATACAATGCTTTCAGAAGAATTCGGTACATCAGTGTCGGCACGTACTACTACATTAATCTTGGGAATTTGGACGCTGGGATCCTCCATCAAAACTTCGACACTCTGCCATTTCAAGACCCGTTTGCCCAAATCCAACGTGATTCCATGTAGTCGCAGGAAATCCATTCCGAGAATGCAGTCATCCATAATGTTTGTGACCAGAAAATTATGTTGGAACGTAAGGTCTCCCAACCGTATCTGAAGGTAGACCTCTCCATGGACAGGTCCAGTTTCTCCCGTAGCTGTCCGTAGTCAGATAATCCTGCCCTTGTGAAGTAGTTGTTGCCTCACTTGGTCTGGTCGGATAATCGATCGGGTTGCACCAGTGTCGATTGTTATGGTGCAGTGTTCTCACTCAACTTGACCCGGAAGGCATAAGTCCGCTTCTCCACGATGTAGTCTTGACACGGTGATGGTGGTGCTGGGGACATCGATCCTCCTAGCCAACCTCTGCCCTACGAAGTTGGCTCTTACATTTTTCCCGACCCCTCAGCTTGAATGGCTTCCATTCTCGACTCCTAACTCGGTCCAGGTCTTCTCCTAACTGCACACCCTGGACAAAAGCTCGGTTTTCTTCGCTTCTGGCAGTCTCTTTGTAGGCGCCCCTTCTCTCCGCAATTCCAGCATCTAGGCGCACCATTTACATGCGGATTTCGCTCAATTTCCACGTGCTCGCACTTGCGCTCGCACCTGCACTCGTCTGTCACTACCTCGCGAACCCGGGCAGTGGTACGGCTCACATTTTCCGCTGCCTCAAAGTTCAGACTATCAGCCAATGCGTCCTTAACTGTTTGCTTTTGAGCTAAACGCACAGCTTGCTGCAATTCTTGGTCTTTTAATGCACTGATGAATGCTTCTGTTGTTGCGTCATCTCGATGTTCTGGGTCATAAGCTGGGTAAGCCAAAAGTGGCAGTCGCTCAATGTCTTGCGCTAGCTGTTGTAAGGTTTCACCAGACTTCTGCATCTGATGCCATAGCTGTGATCAATAAATTTGCTTCAGATGATCGCCTCCATAACGCATGTTGAGCGCATTCATTACAGCAGCCGGGTTTTAATGGTCTGCAACAGCTCGACAGCTGGGCCTCTAAGGGCAAGAATCAATGCAGTTGCTCGTTCCTGCTCATTCCAGTGATTCATTCGAGCGGCTGCTTCAAACTGAGTTTTGTAAATAGTCCAGACCGTTTGCCCATCAAATATTGGTGCTTGCACATTTCTGGATGTGCTTTGCGCTGCGGTTATAAGCGAGGTTGGTGATGTGGTTACTATTGCCTTTGCAGCTTCCCATTTCTTTTTCATGTTTCCCATCTCATGGTTGATTCTCTCCTCGACCTGGCTGATATCATGGTTTATTCTCTCCTCGATCTGGCTGATCTCATGGTTAATTCTCTACCTTGAACTGGTAAACTTTTTCGTCGACGCATTTAATTTGTTTGTTCAGACTACCGAACTCCGCTTTTATTTCGGTTGACTGTTTTTGAAAATCTGCCTTGATTTTGATCGCTTGTTGATCCAGCTTCACTGATTGTTCATTTAGCTTTGCTGATTGTTCATTTAGCTTCGCAGTTAAATTCAACGACTGTTGTCGCTGCTCTTGCTGCATCAGCATCAACATTTGCATCAGCGCAATTTTCTGGTTCCTTTGGTTTTGGTGTTTCTGCTTCACCACATTCTGTGCCTTTTTCTGCATCTTAGGACTCACCCGAATCTATATACCCGCCTACTGACTCGATCGAGTCACGCAAGCGTGCAATTAGTATGGCCTTTATACCTTGGGTGGCCAGATTTCGCTGTTCCAACTCTTCCTTAAGCTCCGATATGGTCAATTAATCAATTTTTAGATGTAAGTTTCCTGGCATTTTTATTGTTTCAGTTATTTTGCCACCAGTTTCCACGTTAAATCACACTTTTGTGCACTTTAAAAATGCTTAAAAGTTTTCACTTTCGAAGTTTTTTTCTCACTCCTCGACACCACTGTCGCGTGTTATGGTTCGCGGCCAATAATTTTGATGTTCCGGGAAAGTAAAAACGCAATGTCTTTTTCAATTATTTCTAAAAGTGTTTATTTAAAAGAATGCACAATTATTAGTTTCACTATTAAAAGTCGAACTTCCACTTGTCAATAAATTTCTATTGCAATTGTCTTCTAATATCACTTCACAATCACTCAATCAATATGGCCTTTACCTCACGCTCCACTCTATCACAGTTTTTATTATCGCGGTTGTAATGAATCATCCCCCCATTCATTCAGCTCGCCTTTATATAGGGTCTCTAGCCATTCAACCCATTTCTCGTACATTGCCGAATGTTCTGCCGAGAGGTACCTAGTATATTCAAGAAGCTTAATAAATGGAGTGACGTCACTTTCAGATGTTGATGATGCTTGGTGGGTTCTTGTGGTTTTGAGTAAATTCACTTTGTTGATCATGAGGTTCTTAATGGTTGTGAAAACAATTGCAACAGCAGCTCGCATAATTATTCGTGCATGTAACAAAATGTTGTACTTAGCATGAAAATACTAATTTTTATGGCGTCTGGAAGGCATTGACAGGAATTTCCCTGTAATTACGTCAATTTCATTGGCAGAACTCTGGCTTTGATTGCTCACTGTTGCCGCAATTCCTTTTCGATTACTAAAATTTTGGTGTCATTTTTTAGCTACTAGATTGTTCTTTCCACTATACGCTATATTTTAGGAGGGTTAAAACAGGAATACAGTGATAAAATCAAACTTGTCTGCATAAAAAGTCCTGAGTAGTTTGCAGAAAACTTTTCACTGTTTATAAGTGATATATGAGTGAAAAGAAATAAACCAAAACAAAAACTCTTTTCCTAACTGATACAACAAGCGGGATAGTATTCTGTTAGGGGGCAGGTTTTGGGAACGTTTTCCCTTTATCGCATTGCTGTGGCCAGGTTTATTAACAATTTGCAATATTTTCATATTGAAAGATAGATTAGCGTCTGAACTTCCCAAAACGTAAAAAATATGTGGTAGTTTGGTGAAGATTAAGGGCAGTTTAAGTGGCTTAAAGCCAAGCAATTTCGAATTTTTTACGTGTCGGCGCCCTAACACTTTAAGTCGATTTGTCTATCCTTAAAAGGGTGAATTCCGGTTATATAATTGTTAATTTATAGGCCTAGATTAAGGGCAGTTTTAGTGGCTTAAAGCCAAAAAATTTCCAATTTTTTACGTGTCACCCCCCTAAAACTTTAATTCGATTTTTCTCCCTTAAACGTGCGAATTCCGGTTTTATAATTTTCGATTGAAAGGCTTAACTGAAGCTCGTCTTTTGGTGGTTGGTAAATATTTTAGGCAAATTATCTAGTGTGCAGGAGGTATAGAAATAAGTGTTTCTAGATCACGTGCGCTTTTCGTGCAGATTTCCAGGTTTTTATTTGATCGTTAAAATTTTAGTTTCATCTTTTAGCCGGCTTTGTGCAGTTTCTGTTAAAAGTAAACATGTTGTACTTAGCATGAAAAACTAATTTTTATGGCGTCTGGAGGGCATAGACATGAATGTCCCTGAAATGACGTCAATTTCCTTGGCAGATATCTGGCTTTGATTGCTCACTGTTGCCACAATTTCTATGCGATTAGTAAAATATTTTAGTTTATGGATTGTTCTTTCCATCATATACAAATTTGTAGTAGTTTGCTTGAAAACACTATATTTTAGGAGGGTTAAAAAGGAATAAAGTGAAAAAATCAATCTTGTCTGCATAAAAAGTCATGAGTAGTTTGCAGAAAACTTTGCACTGCTTAAAAGCGGTATATGAGTGAAAAGTAATAAACTAAAACAAAAACTATTTTCCTAAGTGATTTAACAAGCGAGATAGTATATTTTTAGGGGTAGGTTTTGGGAACTTTTTCCCTTTATCGCATTGCTGTGGCCAGGTTTTCTAACCAATTTGCAATATTTTGATATTGAAAGATAGATTGGCGTCTGAACTTTCCAAAACGTATAAATATGTGCAAGTTTGGTAGAGATTAAGGGCAGTTTAGTGGCTTAGAACCAAAAAAATTTCCAATTTTTTACGTGTCACCCCCCTTAAAACTTTAAATCGATTCTTCTCCCCTTAAACGTGCGAATCCCGGTTTTTAATTTAAAGGCTTAACCCAAACTAATGTTTTGGTGGTCGGAAAATATTTTAAGCAAATTATCTAGCGAGCAGCGGGTATAGAAATAAGTGTATCTCGAACACGTGCGTTTTTTGTGCAGATTTCCAGCTTCGATCTCTTACTGTGGACACAGTTTTTATTTGATCGTTAAAATTTAGCTGGCTTTGTGGAGTTTCCGCAAAAGGTAAATATGTTGTACTAAGCATGAAAATACTAATTTTTATGGCGTTTAGAAAGTCTAGACATGAATTTCTCTGAAATGACTGTAATGAATCATGCGACGCCGCTGGCGACCACTACTAACACACTTTTCTGCTAGGTGGCTTGTCATCTCCAGTTGGTTGCGCCGAGCACCCATCCCACGTCAATTTTGTCGTGGGATGTCAAGAGGATTTGACAGCCACATGGTAGGAAAGTGTGGACGTAGTGGCCGTCACCCAGGAAGAAGTCCCGGAGGATGCCAACAAGCATCAAAAAGGCTTAAGGCTAACAGGAAAAAGAACTTTCCTACAAATTGGTCATCACAGATATCCATCGACTATTCAAAAGTAGTAGTAAATGTATCAGAAATTGGAATTAGTAGGTCGGCGAACGCAAAGTTTGTTTTCCCGCTTCGAGTTGAAATAACGTTTGGAATGTTTAGACTGGCCGCGGATATCATCAATCAATCCATGCAGAGAGCGGAGCCAGATCTACGAGGATGCAAAACGCCGCAAGTGGCGAGTTTGGGAGCTGCACTGGACCAATTCGATACCATAGACTTCTCTGACTATGATCTACGCAAACGTGATGGATGTCCGTGTTTGCCTAGATTAAAGTGCTTGCTTGTGAGCCCCGTATCTGCAAAGACATATTACAGTGAGTATGTTGCATTAAGCTGAATCCGATTCAATCCACAACTACCGGAAGATATTGCAATGGACGAGAAGAATGATCAGAAATTAATCAATATGATGTGGCAAGCGAAAGCATACATGCATGCCAATCGGGAAAAGATCATAGAAATGATAAATCTTTTAAAATAGAAAATAAGAAGAAGATAATATCTTTGTACCAAGACTTTTCAAATATCTCTTATTGTTTGCGCCAGGACTCCTTTGTCCTGGCCTCTTTCTTCCTTTTTTTGTTTTTGATAATTTATTTGCCCTTTTTTTGGAATGTATATTTCTTTTGGTTAATTATTTGTTTGGCGGATATTCAATACAGCAAAGATCTAACAGGGGTGAGAGAATTGTGCCGCTGATCTTCCAGCTTAACGTTAAATTCAAATCAGATTAAATCTTTGTAAAACTTGTTTAATAATTAACACAAACTTTAAAGTGAATTTTACACAGAGCCTTAGCATTAAAATTAAATGATTTGTAGCGACATGTGTATCGCGACGATCTGTTGACGACTGATGATTCCCTTCCCACACCGAGCAAAAGGCACCAGCAGTTCCCACGCACGAAAATGCTGACGCTTGAGCGTCCACAAGCATTCGCTTGAGCGTCCACAAGCATTCCACGAAAATGCTGACTCTTGAGCGTCCACAAGCATTCCATGCCCGGAAACCGCTGACGCCCGCGTCTGGTACGGGAAAAGAACTTTGATTTCGCATTGCAATGTGTTCATGCGGCCACATCATGCGGCCACATCATGCATGCAAATGTGGTGTTTGTGATCGTTTTGCTGACGCGTATAAGTTAACAAAATGATTCGAACATCACGCGAAACTGCTGACACCCGTGTCTGTGGCGATGCAAAATGTGGCCACATGAGACATGCATGCATCTATGATTTCAGCAACTAAGTCAAACAATATTAGTCACATAAGGTGAAGAAATTAATTATCCACCTTTGCAAATACGATTTGTAGAATAAAATTTTCACTTAAGTCTAACGCCACTGATCGTGTGGACGGGCATTAACATCCACCCCCCCCCCCCGTTGAACGGTCTGTTCAACCTCTTCCAGTGTGTGGGGCAGTGGCACTGGTCTCGGTCGTTGCGATCGTGGTTGGCAGCTTACATTTTTGGCCTTGCATCATAGGAAGGCGACAATAGCGAGAACTGCGACGAAGCTCAGATATCCTAGTGCATACTGGTGAACATCATGCACATCCAGCTGGTCCCTCCAGGATAGATCCTGCTCCTTGAGTTGATTTCGCAGATCGTTGATCTCCGAAGTGTGCGTCCGGAAAGGTGTGGGCTCAAGGTGCTGTTTTACATGTCCCAGGTTGTCGTGATCAGTGTAATAATAGGTCTTCGGCTGAGTCGTTTTGATTGAGGATTCATATATGCGGTGACCCTTGATAGTTACTGCATCGGATTTGAGCGTGCAATCGGGAGTCAGCTGCAGAATTCCGGAGCCCTGCAGTGTCAGGATGGATGTGTTGCCACTGCACACAAGCTGGACCACCATCGGTGTGGTGAAGGCATAGATCCACTCATTGGACTGTGGGATATTCGTCCACGAGAAGGATGTAAGCAGCTCAACTAGGTGACAGTTGGTCATCGTCGGCATTCCCCTTAGCAGCGTCACTTCGCAAGTGCTCATATTGGCGTCCTTGTGATACAACGGATGGGAATGTCGGCACAAGTGGGTGTTTGGCTCCATCCAGTTACAGGCAGCATAATCCATCTCGTTGAGCGGATAGTAGACGTCGCGATGTGGTCTGATGATCAGATAAGGAGCGGTTGGCTTTACAGCAACGAGATGGCTGCGTTTTGCCGTTGGAATTGGTAGGATTCGATAGAGCTCAAACGTTGATACATCGATGAGTGGCATCTTGAGCTCGAAAAGAATGAAGTTCGCATTTGCCTTGGCCTTGATAGATGTTAGCCCAAATAATTTCAGAAAGTCTTCTCGGCCAACAGGGAGACGCTGATTTTCCGGCAGGTGATCCCTGATGTCGGTCATTGCCGCATTAAGTTGCTGTTGAGACAACAGCAGAGGATTGAAGTTCCCATGCTGTGTGTCTGTGATTACGTGCAAGAGGCTGGATTGGATGCGCTGCAAATTGAGTGTTGCCAGGGTCATCTGGAAAGATAAAATTGAGATTAAATCTGGTACTCGGGCTGCGGTGCCTTCGAGTTGCGGACCCTTAACCTCGTTGGAGAGTTTTGTCAGTTTGTGCTCTATGGAGGCAAAACGTTTTTGAGCCATCTGTTCCATTTGACCGAGGAGATTCAATGTCGAGTCGATGATTGACGTCTGGTTTTTGAGTAAGGAGTGCAGCTTGGTCTGATCTCCCTGCATCGTCTTAATGGTTTGAGCCATTTGATTAGCGTACTCTTCGTCCAGAACTCCGAACAACGATCTGGCCAGTCCACCCACTACGTTTATTGCGCCTCGCCTTGACCTGATCCTCAGCATCTGGTTTGCGCTAGAAAACTGATCGGTCAAGTGTCGGAACTGCTCATGCAGATGCGAGCAGTCGGCTGGTCGAGAATCACGATCACATAGTTGTTGCAGCCAAACCGTGCCGTTCTGCAGCGTGGCCAGCTCCGTCCAGTAGGTTTCTAGGTCATAGTAGACCAAGAGTTTCCACTCGCTTGTCGACAGGAAGGCATTTCCCAATGATTGAAAATGCAGTCCTGGATGTGGTCCTGTTGATGACACCTTGATGGGGTTGGTTACTGTTAGAGGGCTTAGTAGGCAGACCAGCAGGAGCGATAGAAGAGGCGTCCTTCTGCTCCCGGATCGGAGCCCGGTGTGATAAGTATCGGGTGTGTCTGCTTGATGCGGTGCCTCAGGTTGGTTTTGAGTATTCGCTTCAGGCCCAGCTGCTTCACGTATAGTGTTCTCCGTCACTGGTAGTGGCGCTAGACGATGAATGGGCCTTCTTACTATTCCAGTGGCTGTTTTTACGTCTGCAACTCTGACAAAGCCATCAGCCCCTTGATGCGTGTCAATGATTCGTCGATAATTGGTAGGTTGTCGTCCTTGATGATGACGATGGTTCCCGGGGTAGCATTTGGTTGACCTTGTTGCCACTTAACGCGAAGTTGCAGTTGGTTCAAATATTCGTGGGACCATCGGCGCCAAAACTCGTTCTTCAAATGATTTATCCGCTTCCATCGGGTATGAAGTTCGCCTGCGACCGGCTCTGCCCGAGCATCCACCATGGCCGTGAGGGGCTCACCGATAAGAAAATGTCCCGGAGTCAACGCCGCCAGGTCATTGGGATCGTCGGACATCGCAGTTAAAGATCTGGAGTTGAGGATGGCCTCCACCTGGACCACCAGGGTATGCAGTTCCTCGTACGTGAGTGTGGCTGATGAAGCGCCCCGGTGAAGCAGGTTCTTGGCTGATTTGACGGCCGCCTCCCACAATCCACCAAAGTGGGGGGCGCGAGGGGGGATGAAGTGAAATTGTATTCCCTGTGTGCTGCAAGAGTCGGTCACCTTGTGTTGACCCTCGGCTGAATGAAGTGATGAAGACAGCTCGCGTAGTTGACGTTGCACACCTACAAAATTGGTCGCATTGTCGCAATAGATGTCCTTGCAGAGACCTCTTCTCCCGATGAAACGCTTCAGAGCACCGATGAAAGCTTCTGTGCTGAGATCGCTCACCAACTCCAGATGGACGGCCTTGGTAGCGAAGCAGCAGAATATAGCGATGCATCCCTTCTGAGGCCGCACGCCTCTACCCCGGTAGTGTATCAGCATTGGCCCGCAAAAGTCGACGCCCGAACGGATGAAAGGGCGAGCCGCTTGCACGCGAGCACCTGGTAGATTTCCCATAACTTGATTGAACAGTTGTGGCCTTGCCTTAACACATCGCACGCATTTTTGAACAACCGCCCGGGCCAGCTGCTTCCCCCTGATGGGCCAAAAGCGTTGTCTCGTGGTAGCTAGCAGTGCCTGAGCTCCGAGGTAGCAATTATTGCTGTGAATATCCGTCATCAGCAGTCTAGTAAGTGGATTCGCGAACGGCAGCAACATAGGATGCTTGGCCTCGAAAGCGAGTTGTGACGCTTCTAGCCTCCCGCCAACGCGCAGGATTCCGTCTGAATCCAGGAAGGGAGTCAGACTCGATAGGGGGCTGTTTTGCCGACCTGCCCGTGTAGTTGGATGTCTCGCCGATCCTCACGAAAATCGTGTTGCTGAATACATTTTACGATCACTCCGGTTGCTGTGGAGAGTTCGTGAGTTGTTACTACGCGGCTGCGCGCCTGAGAAGACTGGGAGCTTGTCCTGCAATGCGTTACAAAACGCAGCATATAAACGATCACCCGTTGAAGCCTTCCAAATGAGTTGCCGTGTTGAATTTCGTAAACAAAATGGTTGTTTGCACTAGCTGTTGTTGTCATTGCAATCCTGATTTGTTTTTGCTCGACTTCGTAGGCCTCAGTGCCCTTGCATGGAGGCGGCCAGTCCGCCTCAGGTCCAGTCAAGAAGGAGGGCCCCTGTAACCAGAGCTTGCAGTCCCTTAGCGCAGCTGGCGCCAGGCCACGGGATAGGATGTCCGCAGAATTGTCGTGGGACGCGACATGTCGCCACTGAGTTGGTCGTGACAATGTTTGGATGGTCGAAACACAATTGGCCACGAAAGTGCTGTAGGATGAAGCGGTTGAGTTAATCCACGCCAATGCGACCTCTGAATCGGACCAGAGAACGTGAAAAACATCCGGCAGACTGAGCGCTCTCTTGACTCGACTCGTCAATTCCGCTCCAAGCTTGGCGGCACACAACTCCAAACGCGGTACTGTCAACACCTTGATGGGGGCTACCCTGGATTTGGAACAGAGCAGTCGAACGTTGACTTGACCGCTCGGGAAAGTTGAGCGAACATAGATCACAGCGCCATACGCCCTCTCCGAGGCATCGCAGAAAGTGTGTAGCTGCAGCTGAATTGGTTTCTCGCAGGTGATAACGTGTCGGGGAAAGCGAACCCTTTGCAATGATGGTAGCTCACTGCGGAACTTGGCCCTCTGTGTATGTATTTCGAGTGGCAAAGCTGCGTCCCAGTCTAATTCCAACCGCCATAGCGCCTGCAGGAACAATTTTGCGGTTACGATAACCGGCGCTAGGATACCCAATGGGTCGAAAATTCGGGCGATGTCTGCGGCGATCGTCCGTTTTGTGAACTTGATCTCAGTGAGGTCCAAGTTAATGCCGATTTGGAAACCGTCCATTTTCGGGAGCCAAATTACCCCCAAGGTTTTGATGTAGTCTTCCGACAAGCTACCAAAATCCAGCTGGACCTCCTGATCCTCAACACTGATTTGCTGTAGAAGATGTGGATGATTGGCACACCATTTGTGCAAATGCATCCCTGCACTGGTAAGAATCTGACGCAATTCCTTCTGTGTTCGGATTGCCTCCGTCAAGCTGTCTGCCCCTGTCATGACGTCGTCTATGTAACAATCATGCTGCAAGGCGCTGCTGCCTAAGGGTGCTCGATTTTGTTCGGCTTGTGCCAGAACCTGGAGGCATTTAGTTGCCAAGTACGGGGCACACGTTGTGCCGTACGTAATGGTCTTGAGTCGATAATATCGCAAAGGCTGGGTTGGACTTGTTCTCCAAATCACCAATTGAAAATTGCAATCGTCATGCTGAAGCCTTATTTGGCGATACATTTTGACAATGTCGGCAGTGAAAACAAAGCGTGGCAAACGGAAACGGATCAAAATCGCAAATAGATCATCCTGAATCGTGGGTCCTGTATGTAGGATATTGCTCAGAGAAACGTTCGTTGATGTTCTGCTGGACGCGTCGAAAACCACCCTCAATTTAGTGGTACTACTACCTGGTTTCAGGAAGCAATGGTGCGGCAAAAAATAATGTGCTTTCTTATTCGCTGACCATGTGATTTGCTCCATATGTCCCAGTCGTTCGTATTCCTCCATGAATTCGCAATACTGCCGTCTTAGGTCGGGGTTCTTCTCCAGTCTGCGCTCTATCGCCATGAATCTGCGTATGGTACGTTCTGCGAGTCACCCAGCCCTTTGGGATCTTCCTTGAAAGGTAGCCGTACCAAGAACCGGCCATCGGATTCACGTTGAGTCGTCTGGGCGAAATGTACTTCGCACGCTCTTTCAGTCGCTGTGAGATTGTGTTGTGGATCCGATACCTCCTCAACCTCCCAGAATCGCTTGATAGCTTGAGTCAGCTGAGTCTCTTCCGTGAGGACTCCACACGTTACTGGTAGCCCTTGAGGTGTTACTGCCTTTCCGGCAACAATCCAACCGAGGAGCGTGTTCTGGAGCACAGGGAGTTCAGGGCCCAACTTGATTTGCCCGATGGCAAGAACTTCGTAGAAATGCTCTGCACTCAGCAGCATGTCGATTCGCTCCGTTCGATGGAATTCAGGATCCTCCAGCTTGATATTCCCAGGAATCTGCCATTCCGATGTATCCAGACTCTGCGAAGGTTGAGGAGATATGATTTGATCGAGGACGTAGGCCTCCAACTGCACGGCATATCCAGACACTCTGGATTTTAGGCCAAGCTCCACCTTACGATGCGCCTTCTCGATGTTTCCACCCACTCCCTCAATCAGTGCAAATTGCGGCGAAGCCGCTAGCCCTAGTTTCTTGATAATGTGCTCGGTTACTAGGTTGATTTGCGAGCCAGGGTCCAATACTGCTCGGCAGTCGGTCACTCTTCCATTGCTGGCAACCACCTTCACAACGGCTGTGCTCAACAGAACATTTTTCCTCGCTCCAGGTTGCATGAGAGCCGTCAACGTGAGGGTGGACGGCACAGGTGGCGGCTGAATGTCTGGCTTCTTGACTGTGGAGCCAGGCGTTGTCATCTTGGTCTGCTTGGAGATTTTGCTTCCCGTCATATGTAACAAGGTATTGTGATTTCCGGCGCACTCCTTGCAGCTTCTTGCCGCGCAGCCGGAAGACTGGTGACCTTCTCGCAAGCAATTTACACATAGCTTCTTTAAACGTACAAGGTTAAGCCTTTTCACAGCGTTGTCTTGGAGAAGCTCAGGGCAGTAGTATAGCGGGTGATCCTGCGAGCACCTTGGGCATCGCAATGCAGCCACGGCGGCCACGGTAGCTTTGGTAACCTTCCTGTGATTGCGGTCTGGGTCCTTAGGCGTACTACCAAGCGCTTCGAGTGCCTGGAATCGCACTTGTAGGAAATTCAGTAAACCCTTCAAGGGTGGCAGCTCGCGTGGGTTAGCTAAAGATTGCTGATAAAGGGCATGCGTTGTCGAATCCAATTTTCGCAGCAAAATGTGCAGTAGCAGCAAAATGTGCAGTTTGATAATTTTCGTCTGACAACGCAAAGTTTCTGATCAAGGATCCAGCCTCTCCTGTGAGGTTAACCTTCAGATACCAAAGCTTCTGGCACGCGGACATCGGTTGGTTAGGCACCATTTGCATAAACAAATCCCGGAAATGTCGCCAGTGGAGGAAATCTCCGTTGAAGGTGGGCAAAGCAATTTTTGGGAGCACCAAGCCTGGAGTCGCAGCAGGCGTAACAGACGAGGGCGGAATTTCGGTGGTGGCGTTGACCTTGACTTGCAAGCGAACAATGCAGTCCTGCACGTCCTCCTCCAACCGGATATGCTCTTCCAAATTAGAGCCCTGCGCTTCAGAATCAATCCTCCAATTGTTGCCAGCCTCGCTGCACCGCCTCCGCTCTAGCCTTACACCAAGTCTTCGTGTTTTCTGGCAGTTCTGGGCGAGCCATCGTCCTTCTCAGTGAATCTGCCGAGGCCCGATACCGTCGCAACTTGCATGTGAAAACTGCATTTTTCAGTGCGGCTGAAGGCTTGTCATTGCTATCGTGTGCTGATGAGGGTGGCTGCGACATTGGCAGTGCCGTGCCTTATAGAGCGTTGATGCTTTCGAGGAAGTGCTTCTGAAAAGTGTCGTAATTTATCTTGGTCGTTTCATACGTTTCGCCCTTGAAGTAGTCGTGTTCCGGTGTGATTTCGGGTAAGGATCGAACTTCGGTGTCCTTGCGTTCGAATTCCTCCCAGGCAGTTTCTAAACGCCGAAGCCGCTCTTCATAGTAGCCAACATCTAGTTTGTGGCTGGCCGAATCCTTCTTATAGTTGGAGATTACGGCTTCTACAGCTCTGGCCAATACCTTCAGCTCCCGGAACACGACCTCCGTATCAACCATTTTATTTTACGCACGCACGACAGGCACGTTTACCGGCACAACACCACCACCACTTGACACTGGTAATCCAAATTCAGACGAGATTGTGAGTGTTAAATCGCGCCGGGGCCTCCAAAATGTTTGCGCCTGGACTCCTTTGTCCTGGCCTCTTTCTTCCTTTTTTTTTGTTTTTGATAATTTTTTTTTTTTGGAATGTATATTTCTTTTGGTAAATTATTTGTTTGGCGGATACTCAATACAACAAAGATGCCGAGATATATCTAACAAGGGTGAGAGAATTGTGCCGCTGATCTTCCAGCTTAACGTTAAATTCAAATCAGATTAAATCTTTGTAAAACTTGTTTAATAATTAACACAAACTTTAAACTGAATTTTACACAGAGCCTTAGCATTAAAATTAAATGATTAGTAGCGACATGTGTATCGCGACGATCTGTTGACGACTGATGATTCCCTTCCCACACCGAGCAAAAGGTGCCAGCAGTTCCCATGCACGAAAATGCTGACGCTTGAGCGTCCAAAAGCATTTGCTTGAGCGTCCACAAGCATTCCACGAAAATGTTGGCGCTTGAGCGTCCACAAGCATTCCATGCCCGGAAACTGCTGACGCCCGCGTCTGGTACGGGAAAAGAACTTTGGTTTTGCATTGCAATGCGTTCATGCGGCCACATCATGCATGCAAATGTGGTGTTTGTGTCTTCCGATCGTTTCGCTGACGCGTATAAGTTAACAAAATGATTCGAACATCACGCGAAACTGCTGACGCCCGCGTCTGTGGCGGTGCAAAATGTGGCCACATGAGACATGCATGCATCTATGATTTTAGTAACTAAGTCAAACAATATAAGTCACATAAGGTGACGAAATTAATTAACCACCTTTGCAAATACCATTTGTAAAATATAATTTTCACTTAAGTCTAACGCCACTGATCGTGTGGACGGGCATTAACACTTATCACAATTGGAAATTGTGGAAGGGTTGAATTCAAATCACACAATATTGTGAACAAAAAATTCCGATTTATTATATTTAATGATAGTTTTCGTATAGTCGTAGCTATGAAAGAAAATACCAACTGATGAACTGAAAGGAAATGATACAGAATTATATCAGATGATCCCAACGTTTTTATTATACGAAAGTATCCCCGCGTTGATTATTAGGAAATCTTATGCATCTGGCATTCGACAACAGATTATGATTTTCTGTAAATAACTATGAGCGTTCTTTTGTTTTTTATGCAAATCCGCGATCAGCTAACAAGTGCAAGATCAATATTAACGAATTTTCATAATGTGCGGGCACGTTGTTATTTATATTTTTATTTGAACGCGATAAATTTCTCAAGGTGTCATTGATCGTTTTTATAAAGCTTCAAAATAATAATAGTGTTTTCCAATAAGTATTTATATAGGACAAAATATAAAGCATAATAGCATATTTGTGGTGTAAAATAGCAAATATTTAAGTTTCGAAAGCGTGGGTAAACCTTGGATAACAACCCATATTTAAGCTAAAATTTTTGAATGAAAAGCTTAAAGTATTTTAATGTACGGTCAAGTACTCGATGGATATATTATTGGATTCGATAATTTTATTTGTTTAGGTTAAGTTTCAATTGAAATCCGAGGCTTAAAATATTTTAATGCACGGTCAATAAGAAAAATTTACTATATTCAGAAATTGTCATGATCTGTTATAATGTTTTTGGCGAGAAGTCAGTCGGTAGGAACAGCACAGTCACTATTTCTCAATGAAAGTCAAAAAAATAGAAAAACTTGAGAATTGTTTTGATATACGTAAGAAAACAATCGAACGCACAAAATTTTTGTAATCGTGTTTAGATATTTTAATGTATTTTTTAAATAACTTAAAAACGTAAGTCACTATTTGAAGACGTCTAATATACTAGAAAACCAGTCATTAAAGCTCTCATCTGTGAAAGGAAAAACAATAATTTACATTTAGTATTTTCCTTTCTAATCATTTTATAATTCCGATTTGGATATGAACCATGGTTTGATAGAATTGATAATTTTTTGAGTATTTGAAATTACAAAAAAAAGGCAAACAAACAAATCTTAAAAATTCTTTTTGATCCAAAGTTAATTTGGCTTCCGAAGCGAAAAGCAAATGAAAATACATAACGAATTGCTTTTAATCTTATTTGTTTTTGAAAAAAAAGAAAAACGAAAAACACGCAATTATTATATATTTTTATGCCTCTTAATCGGTGAAATGAATAAAACTATGTATTGCTAACCTTAACAACGACTTTCCTTTCCAGTGGTTCTTTTTCAGCGGGAGATGAGGTGCAGGGTAGGTATGCCGTCGCGAGGGCAGGGTTTGAGAAAATCCGCTGAGGTTGGTTTCGCGTCGCGCGCGGTACGCGGTACCTTTGTTGTTTTGCCGTTTTATTAGCGTAGCTTTCGTCGGGTTGAGTTAGCGTAGCATATTTTTCGGTACCGCGTCGGAAACTCGGGAACGCGAATTAAAAATTAGATTTTTGTCCTTGACTGAGTAAATGAAGAAATACGGAGTAACGTAAAGTAGGTTTCCTCTCCGTATGGTTTTGTTTTGTGACGCGTTTGAAAACGGGCATGTATTGGTGGCTGAATATTGTAAATGAGCGTAACCCATTCGGAGACCCGCGACCGAAATCCTGTCCGATTTAGCTGGCCGACAAGCAGCCACCGCGTGAATGGGTTACGGTGCACGGATTGGTTGACCGGTTGGTACCATCCGTTGGCACTACTCAGACTTAACGTCTAGAACCGATGAGAGGTCGGTTCCGCGTTCGCACGTAGACGTAAAATCATTACATGACGTCAATTTCGTTGGCAGATCTCTGGCTTTGATTGTTCACTGTTGCCACAATTTCTATCCGATTACTAAAATTTTGGTGTCATGTTTTAGCTAATGGATTGTTCTTTCCATCAAATACAAATTTTCAGTACTTTCCTCAAGAGCACTACATTTTAGGAGGATTAAAATAGGAATACAGTGAAAAATCCAACTTGTCTGCATAAAATGTCATGAGTAGTTTGCACAATTGAGTGACGTCACTTTCAGATGTTGATGATGCTTGGTGGGCTCTCGTGGTTTCGAGTAA
Source organism: Odontomyia ornata (assembly GCA_963969285.1). Lineage (NCBI taxonomy): Eukaryota > Metazoa > Arthropoda > Insecta > Diptera > Stratiomyidae > Odontomyia > Odontomyia ornata. The sequence continues at coordinate 237,820,386 of OZ017738.1, forward strand.
ATTCACTTTGTTGATCATGAGGTTCTTAATGGTTGTGAAAACAATTGCAACAGCAGCTCGCAGAATTATTCGTGCATGTAACAATATGTTGTACTTAGCATGAAAATAATAATTTTTATGGCGTCTGGAAGGCAAAGACATGAACTTCCCTGAAATGACGTCAATTTCCTTGGCAGATTCCTGGCTTTTATTGCTCACTGTGCAACAATTTCTATCCGATTGCTATAATGTTGAAGTCACTTTTTAGCTAATGGATTGTTCTTTCCGTCAAATACAAATTTTTTATACTTTGCTTAAGAAAACTGTATTTTAGGAGGGTTAAAAAGGAACACAGTGAAAAAATCAAACTTGTTTGCATGAAAAGTCATGAGAAGTTTGCAGAAAACTCTTCACTGTTTATAAGTGATATATGAGTGAAAAGAAATAAACCAAAACAAAAACTCCTTTCCTAGGTGATATAACAAGCGAAATAGTACATTTTCAGGGGGCAGGTTTTGGGAACGTTATCCCTTTATCGCATTGCTGTGACCAGGTTTACTAACCGGTTTGCAATATTTTGATATTGAAAGATAGATTAGCGTCTGAACTTTCCAGAAAGGATAAATTTGTGGTAGTTTGGTAAAGATTAAGGGCAGTATTAGCGACTTAAAGCCAAAATGTTTCCAATTTGTTACGTGTCATCCCCCTAAAACTTTAAATCGATTTTTCTCCCCTTAAACGTGCCAATCCCGGTTTTATAATTTTTAATTTAAAGGCTTAACTCAAACTAGTGTTTTTATGGTCGGTAAATATTTTAGGCAAATTATCTAGCGTGCAGGAGGTATAGAAATAAATGTTTCTAGAACACGTGCGTTTTTTGCGCAGATTTCCAGTTTCGATCTATTACTGTAGCTACAGTTTTTATTTGATCGATATAATTTTGGCCTCATCTTTTAGTCAGGTTTGTGTAGTTTTCGCACAGTTTAAATATGTTGGACTTAGCATGAAAATACTAATTTTTGTGCCATCTGGAAGGCATAGACATGAATTTCCCTGAAATGACGTCAATTTCCTTGGCAGATCTCTGGCTTTGATTCTATATACATATATATATATATATATATATATATATATATATATATATATATATATATATATATATATGTATATAATCATATATATATATATATATATATATATATATATATATATATAAATATATATATATATATATATATATACATATATATATATATATATATATATATACATATATATATATATATATATATATATATATATATATATATATATATATATATATATATATATATATATATATATATATATATATGTATATATATACATATATATATATATATAGATATATATATATATATATATATATATATATATATATATATATATATATATATATATATATATATGTATATATATATATATATATATATATATATATATATATATATATATATATATATATATATATATATATATATATATATATATATATATATATATATATATAGAAATATGTGACCACGTTAGAGGTTGCAATTTTGCTCCGATTTTCAATAAATTTTCAGAAAATGTGTATTGGTAAATATCTCGGTTAATTTCGTGAAGCAGCTATATCGGCCGGGCAAAAACAAAATGGTGGCCATATTAGAAAAAAACTTTAATTTATGTTCTGACCAAAGGATAACTCCGATTTGGATGAAATTTCGTACAAAGGTTCACTGATATATGTAATGGATTCCACAATAAAAAATCTAAAATCAGTATGGCAGAAACAAAATGGCGGCCGCTCAAATGTCAAAAACGTGCAAAGTTTTGTTGTTCTAATAATGGTCAAAGCTTTTAAGAGATTTTCATGAAATTCGGGAGTTTGATAGAAATTCTAAGCACCTAAAGAATGGCCTAAAAACTCGAGGTCAGGTCGCAGAAAACAATATGGCGGCCAGTTGAAGCTGAAAACTTGAAAGGCTTCTAAAAGTCGCAATTTTAATCCGACATGTATAAAACTTGGTTCCTGAATAGATATTACTTAGGGCTGCAGTCTTTGATATTTAAGTGATCACGCATGTCCAAATTTCAAAATGGCAGGTGTTAAAATATGCGTTATTTCAGATTTTTGTGGCCCTCTAGCGGTCACATTTTCCAGCGGATTTTGATAAAACTTGAGATTATGGATCTCTGTACTGTATTTTGCTGAAAATTATTATTAAAATTGAATGAAAAATAAATATGTCGATAATTTAAAACCTAATACAGGTATTTTTGGCTGCCATTTTCACTAAAAGTTGAGTTATTTTGCCCTGTCTAGAGTGATACTCTGATTTGAACGAGTTTTGGCACATTGATTGATGAGGTCCTAGCACACAAAGATTTAAAATAATCCAAAATCAAATCAATCAAATTGCGGCCCCCAAAGGTCAGAAGGCAAGCGCAATTCGCTATTTTAGTAGCAACTGAAATAATGAATTTTTTTCATGGCACATTGATTGATGAGGTCCTAGCACACAAAGATTTAAAATAATCCAAAATCAAATCAATCAAATTGCGGCCGCCAAATGTCAGAAGGCAAGCGCAATTCGCTATTTTAGTAGCAACTGAAATAATGAATTTTTTTCATGGAAACGTTTTAAATGACTTAGCTTAAAAGTATTTATAAATCCGACTATTATTTAAGCATTGTTAAATATTTTTAACAATACCCTAAAAAATCATAAAATCGCGACTTGTCTCTCTGTCGGTTCGTCCGGTTGTTCTTGCGTCACAACAAGTTTTCTCGCAAACCATATGAGCTAGAATGAGGAAATTTTCTACGTAGGTCAAAAGTGGTGCCTCTTGAAATTTGCAGTGTATGAAAATATTTGAAAGTGTTTAAGGGGGTCTCCCCATACAGCGGGGTAACATAAACATTTTTTTTTATTCCTGTAGCCCTCTAGCAGCCAAGTTTCTCAACGGATTCCGATAAAACTTGAAATTATAAGTTATTAATGCAAGCTAATTTAATTTAATTATGCAAATCGGATGAAAACTAAGATATTCGAAAATTTACAGCTTACTATTTTTAGCAGCCGTTTTCAATGAATATTCAAAATGACGGCCCCTGATGGTTCAGAAAAGAATCGAAAATCTATATATTAATGGCAATGCAAGTGCTGATTAAAGTTTTATGGAAATGTTTTGAAATTAGCTATTTGAGCTATTTAAGCCAAAAAGTTATCACCTTTGTGTGGTAACCACTGCGAAATGTGTAAACAGCAAATGTGCGAAGGCCGGAACCAGTATTTATATGTTCATAACAATTTAATACCCGCCAATTTTCAATATGTGATCCATACGTGTGCAACTCGAATTGATTAGCAAAATGTTTGCGCTTCTATGGAGGGTTACCAAACACAAACGGTGGCAGAGTCTTTTTATGTTAATAAATACCCATGTGGTGTTATGAAAATTGTAGTAAGAAGTCCAGTAGTAGGCAAGCCGAATTCTTTTTCGAACCCTTACGCTACGTACGAGAAGTATACCTTTCTGGCAGGTGCCGCGAACGGGAAATTTGAGCTAATGGATTGTTCTTACCGTCAAATACAAATTTGTAGTACTTTGCTTAAGAACACTTTATTTTAGGAGAGTTAAAAAAGGAATACAGTGAACAAATCAAACTTTTCGGCATAAAAAGTCATGAGTGGTTTGCAGAAAACTGTTTATAAGTGATATATGAGTAAAAAGAAATAAACCAAAACAAAAACTGTTTTCCTAAATGATATAACTAGCGAGATAGAATATTTTTAGGGGGCAGGTTTTGGGAACTTTTTCCCTTTATCGCATTGCTGTGGCCAGGTTTACTAAATGATTTGCAATATTTTGATATTGAATGAGAGATTAGCGCTTGAACCTTCCAAAAAGTATAAATTTCCAAATTTTTACGTGTCAGCCCCCCAAAAACATTAAATCGATTTTTCTCCCCTTGAACGTGAGAATTCCGGTTTTATAATTTTTAATTTCAAGGCTTAACGCAAACTAGTGTTTTGGTGGTCGGAAAATATTTTAATGCAAATTATATAATGTGCAGGAGGTATAGAAATAAGTGTTTCTAGAACACGTGCATTTTTTGTGCAGATTTCCAGCTTCGATCTCTTACTGTGGCCACAATTTTTATTTGATCGTCAGAATTTTGGTCTCGTCTTTTAGCTGGCTTTGTGTAGTTTTCGTATAGTCTAAACTTGTTCTACTTAGCATGAAAATATTTAATGGCGTCTGGAAAGCAAAGACGTGGATTTCTCTGAAATAACGTCAATCGCGAAAGCAAATGACTCGCCCAATCCGCTAATTCATACCCTGGCGAATTGAAAATCAGCAGTTGCTACCACCTATCTTTTGGCCCTAACCTAGCCTGATAGATTTTAGCTAGTGATAAGGAGATAGTTAAGTTATGTTAAGCTAGTATAAGTTTAGTAGAGGTTTTTGCCTAAATTTTCCTCTAGCCAATTGTAATCATCACATAGAAATACGATAATATGCATAGTTCTAAGGAATGTTCAAACGATGGTGAAATGACTTTGTCAGAACACCTACTATATTATAAGACTTCTGTACCACGTACATTCTAATTAAGAAATTATATATATATATATATATATATATATATATATAAATATATATATATATATATATATATATATATATATATATATATTTCTGGAATTGATTGCTCACTTTTGCCACAATTTCTATCCGATTACTAAAATTTTTTAGTCAATTTTTAGCTAATGGATTGTTCTTTCCGTCAAATCCAAAATTTGAAGTACTTTGCTTAAGAACACTATATTTTAAGAGGGTTAAAAAAGGAATACAGTGACAAAATAAAACTTGTCTGCATAAAAAGTCATGAGTAATTTGCAGAAAACTTTTACTGTTTATAAATGACATATGAGTGAAAAGAAATAAACCAAAACGAAAGCTGTTTTCCTAAGTGATATAACAAGCGAGATAGAATATTTTCAGGGGCAGGTATTGGGAACTTTTTCCCTTTATCGCATTGCTGTGACCAGGTTTACTAACCGATTTGCGATATTTTGAAATTTACAGATCGATTAGCGTGGGAGCTTCCCAAAAAGTACAAATCGGTGGTAGTTTGGTAAAGATTAGGGACAGTTTTAGTGGCTTAAAGCCAAAAATTTCCAATTTTTTACGTGTCACCCGCTAAAAGTTTGTATCGATTTTTCTCCCCTTAAACGGGCGAATTCCAGTTTTATAATTTTTTAATTTAAGGGCTTAACCCAAGCTCGTCTTTGGTGGTCGGAAAATATTTGAGGCAAATTATTTAGCGTGCAGGAGGTAAAGAATTAAGTGTTTCTAGAACACGCGCGTTTTTTGTGCAGACTTCCAGCTACGATCACTTACTGTGGCCACAGTTTTTATTTGATCGTTAAAATTTTGGTCTCATCTTTTAGCTGGCTTTGTGTAGTTTCCGACGAATGTTAAAATTATGTACTTAACATGGAAATACCAATTTTTTGGCGTCTGGAAGGCATCGACATGAATTTCCCTGAAATGACGTCAATTTCCTTGGCAGATCTCTGGCTTTGATTGCTCACTGTTGCCACAATTTCTATCAGATTACTAAAATTTTGGTGTCATTTTTTCGCCAATGGATTATTCTCTCCGCCAAATATAAATCATTACTACTTCGCTTAAGGACACTATATTTTAGGAGGGCTTCAAAAGGATTACAGTGAAAAAATCAAACTTGTCTGCATAAAAAGTCATGAGTAGTTTGCAGAAAACTTTTCGCTGTTTATAAACGATATATCAGTGAAAAGATATAAAGCAAAATAAAAGCTTTTTTCTCAAGCGTAATAAAAAGTGGGATAGTCTTCTGGTAGGAGGCAGGTTTTGGGAACTTTTTCCCTTTATCGCATTGCTGTGGCCAGGTTTACCATTCCGTTTGCAATATTTTGATATTGAAAGACAGATTAGCGTCTGAACTTTCCAAAAAGTTTAAATTTGTGGTAGTTTGGTAAAGATTCATGAGAGGTTTTGTGGCTTAAAGCCAAAAAATTTCCAAATTTTTACGTGTCACCCCCCTAAAATTTTAAATCGATTTTTCTCCCCTTAAACGTGCGAATTACAGGTTTATTATATTAATTTAAAGGGTTAACCCGAACTAGTATTTTCGTGAGCGAAAAATATTTTAGGCAAATTATCTAGTGTGGAGGAGGTATAGAAATTAGTGTTTCTAGAACACGTGCATTTTTTGTGCATATTTGTAGAATCAATTCCTTACTGTGGCCACAGTTTTAATTGATCGTTAAAATGTTGGTCTCATCTTTTAGCAGGCTTTGTCTAGTTTTCGCAAAATGTAAATATGTTGTACTAATCATGAAAACTACTATTTTTTATGGCGTCTGGAAGGCAGAGACATGAATTTCCCTGAAATGACGTAAATTTCCTTGGCAGATTTCTGGCTTTGATTCACAGTTGCCACGATTTCTATCCGATTACTAAAATGTTGATGTCAATTTTTAGCTACTGGATTGTTCTTTCCATCAAATACAAGTTTGTAGTACTTTGCCTAAGAGCACTATATTTTAGGAGGGTTATCAAGGAATAGGGTGAAATCAAACTTGTCTGCATAAAAAGTCATGAGTAGTTTGCTAAAACCTTTTCACTGTTTAGAAGTGATATATGAGTGAAAAGAACAAAACCTAAACAAAAACTGTTCGCCGAAGTGATATAAAAAGGGAGATAAAATATTTTTAGAGGCAGGTTTTGGGAACGTTTTCTTTATATCGCGTTGGTTTAGCCTGGTTTACTAACCGATTTGCAATATTTTCATATTCAAAGATAGATTAGCGTCTGAACTTTCCAAAAAGTATAAATTTCTGGTAGTTTGGTAAAGATTAAGGGCAGTTTTAGTGGGTTAAAACCAACAAATTTCCCAATTTTTTACGTGTCACCCCCCTAAAATTTTAAATCGAGTTATCGCCGCTTGAAAGTGCGAATTCCGGTTTCATAATTTTTAATTTAAAGGCTTAACCCAAGCTAGTATTTTGTGGTCGGAGATTGCATCTCTTACAATGGCCACAAATTTTATTTGATCGTTAAAATTTTGGTCTCATCTTTTAGCTGGCCTTGTGTAGTTTTCGCAACGTGCAAATATGTTGTACTTAGAATGACTACTAATTTCTATGGTGTCTAGAAGCCATAGGCATGAATTTCCCTGAAATGATGTCAATTTCCTTGGCAGATCTCTGGCTTTGCTTGCTCACTGTTGCCACAGTTTCGATCCAATTACTAAAATTTTGGTGTCATTTTTAAGGTAAATTTCTCGAGAGAAATTTCCCAACTACGGAGGGTATTTGATATATATATATATATATATATATATATATATATATATATATATATATATATATATATATATATATATATATCTATATATATATATATATATATATATATGTATATATATATATATATGTATATATATATATATATATATATATATATATATATATATATATATATATATATATATATATATATATATATATATATATAACAGAATACTATCCCGCTTGTTATGTCGCTTAGGAGAAGACTTTTTGTTGTGGATTATTTCTTTTCACTCATATAACACTTAAAAACAGTGAAATTTTTTCTGCAAACTACTCATGACTTTTTATGCAGACAAGTTTGATTTTTTCACTGTAATCCTTTTGAAGCCCTCCTAAAATATAGTGTCCTTAAGCGAAGTAGTACTGATTTATATTTGACGGAGAGAATAATCCATTGGCGAAAAAATGACACCAAAATTTTAGTAATCTGATAGAAATTGTGGCAACAGTGAGCAATCAAAGCCAGAGATCTGCCAAGGAAATTGACGTCATTTCAGGGAAATTCATGTCGATGCCTTCCAGACGCCAAAAAGTTGGTATTTCCATGTTAAGTACATAATTTTAACATTCGTCGGAAACTACACAAAGCCAGCTAAAAGATGAGACCAAAATTTTAACGATCAAATAAAAACTGTGGCCACAGTATGAGATCGTAGCTGGTAGTCTGCACAAAAAACGCGCACTTGTTCTAGAAACACTTTATTCTTTACCTCCTGCACGCTAAATAATTTGCCTCAAATATTTTCCGACCACCAACGACGAGCTTGGGTTAAGCCCTTAAATTAAAAAATTATAAAACTGGAATTCGCCCGTTTAAGGGGAGAAAAATCGATTTAAACTTTTAGCGGGTGACACGTAAAAATTGGAAATTTTTGGCTTTAAGCCACTAAAACTGTCCCTAATCTTTACCAAACTACCACCGATATTGTACTTTTTGGGAAGCTCCCACGCTAATCTATCTTTAAATTTCAAAATATCGCAAATCGGTTAGTAAACCTGGTCACAGCAATGCGATAAAGGGAAAAATTTCCCAATACCTGGCCCTGAAAATATTCTATCTCGCTTGTTATATCACTTAGGAGATCAGTTTTTGTTTTGGTTTATTTCTTTTCACTCATATGTCACTTATAAACAGTAAAAATTTTCTGCAAATTACTCATGACTTTTTATGCAGACAAGTTTTATTTTGTCACTGTTTTCCTTTTTTAACCCTCTTAAAATATAGTGTTCTTAAGCAAAGTACTACAAATTTGTATTTGACGGAAAGAACAATCCATTAACTAAAAAAATATACTACAAAATTTGAGTAATCGGATAGAAATTGTGGCAATAGTGAGCAATCAAATCCAGAGATTTATATATATAATTTCTTAATTAGAATGTTTGCGGTACAGAGGTCTTATAATATAGTAGGTGTTCTGACAAAGTCATTTCACCATCGTTTGAACATTCCTTAGAACTATGCATATTATCGTATTTCTATGTGATGATTACAATTAGCTAGAGGAAAATTTAGGCAAAATTCTCTACCGAACTTATACTAGCTTAACATAACTTAACTATCTCCTTATCACTAGCTAAAATCTATGAGGCTAGGTTAGGGCCAAAAGATAGGTGGTAGCAACTGCTGATTTTCAATTCGCCAGGGCATGAATTAGCGGATTGGGTGAGTCATTTGCTTTCGCGATTGATGTTATTTCAGAGAAATCCACGTCTTTGCTTTCCAGACACCATAAAATATTTTCATGCTAAGTATAACAAGTTAAGCCTATACGAAAACTACACAAAGCCAGCTAAAAGACGAGACCAAAATTCTGACGATCAAATGAAAATTGTGGCCACAGTAAGAGATCGAAGCTGGAAATCTGCCACAATTTCTATCCGATTACTAAAATTTTGGTGTCATTTTTAGGTAAATTTCTCGAGAGAAATTTATCGATTGGGGAGAGTATTTTATATTTTTATATATATATATATATATATATATATAGATTTATATATATATATATATATATATATATATATATACAGACACACACATATGTATGTACATATATACATATATATATATATATATATATATATATATATATATATATATTGTCGCGTGTTATTGTTTCGCGGCCCATAATTTTAACGTTTCGGGAAAGTGAAAACACAATATCTTTTAATTTAAGTCTAAAAGAGTTTATTTGATCATAAATGTGCACAATAATCGGTTTAACCCTTGCACTTATTTTATTTTTCACTATTAAAAAAAAATCTAACACTTGTCCATAAATTTCTTATCGCAATTGTCTTCTAAATCACTTCACTATTACGAAAATCACCTCCCACACACTATTGCAGTTCTTATTGCGGTCGAATGAATGCCACCATTCATTCACCTCGCCTTTATATAGGGTCTCTAATCATTCAACTCAGTTCTCATACATTGGTGAATAAGCGGGAACGTTCCAGCATGAATGGGCAGTGACTCACTTTCAGATGTTGATAATGCTTGTTGGGTTTTCGTGGGTTCGAGTAAATTCATTTGTTGACGTTCTTAATGATTGTGAAAACAATTGCGACAGTAGCTCGCAGAATTATTTGTACATGTAATTATTTGTACATGTAACACTGCCCCCACCTCAGTTCTTTTCGCCCCGAAAAGATGTGTCGCTATTTGTAGTCAATTCTCCCTGGGTGTAATATAGGGCAAGACGGTCCAGATGCACGATTTTCATTTTAGCTCTCGGCTTACTATGTTCCTGTATTCGGTATACGACGTCGTTGATTCGCTTTGTAACTCGGTATGGTCCCTCCCAATTATGTTGCAACTTTGGAGACCTACCCTTTTGCCGTTGCGGGTTATAAAGCCACACCAAGTCATCTTGCTGGAAGCCTGTAGAATTAGCCTTTAGATCATACCTGGTCTTCATGCGGTCAGTAGCCGATTCGAGGTGTTTTTGCACTGTCCGATGTATCTGGTTCAACCGTTGTCTTAGATCACTTACGTACTCCGAGACCGTTTGGGGTTTCTCAGGGGGTGTTCCGAACTTTATATCGGCTGGCAAACGAATAGTCTTTCCAAAAATGACTTTGGCTGGGGCTTGGCCCGTCGATGCATGTTCAGCAGCTCTATACGCCATTAAAAATAGCGGGATATGTCGGTCCCAGTTCCTTTGGTTCTCGTCAACTATTTTGGCCATTCAATCGGATTGGGGATGCAGCGGTGTTGTCCTCGTTTTCCGTATTCCAAGCAGCTCGCACATTTCGCTAAAAACTAGTAACTCAATGTTTCAGCCTTGATCCGAATGTAGTTCGCCAGGTACGCCGTATCTACTGACCTAATTTAACACTAGCTGTTCAGCTACAGTAGTTGCTTCCTGGTTGGGAATGGGGTAGACCTCGGGCCATTTGCTGAAATAATCGGCGACAACCAGTGTGTATCGATTTCCCCATTCAGATTCAGGAAAGGGTCCTGCGATGTCAACAGCAATCCTTTCAAATGGTACCCCCACGTTATAGGTTTGCATTTGTCCTCTCAGTCGTCGCTTTGGACCTTTGACGGAAGCGCAAACTGTGCATCTCCGACACCAGTCCTCTACGTCTTCTCGAGCGTGGAGCCAGTAGAACCTTTCCCGCAATTTCGCTAAGGTCTTGTTAACACCAAGGTGGCCTCCCGAGGATCCTTCATGCATTTCCTTAACCACATCGTGGATTCGGCTTTTGGGTAGTAAAGTTTGCATCCTATAGGAGCTGCCATCCGCCGTTTCCAATTTCCGCTTGAGTACGCCACCCTCCATCTGAAGGGAGTTCCATTGTGCCCAATAGCTTTTCAGGGTTGCGCCATGCGTTGAAACGTCCTTCCACTCAGGTCGCCCAGTCGTCTCCTTCCATACGAGCAATGGTCCGATGTCTTCATCGGCTAGCTGGGCATTTCGAATCTCCTCCGGTGACCAACCTTCATCGAATTTGGTCGTTATCAATTGCAGATCAACAGACGGTTCCTTTTCCTCAATCCGTCGGCAATGCTTGCAGTTAGCTGGACATGGACGGCGGGATAGGGCGTCAGCATTTCCATGAACTCCGCCCTTCCGATGAACAATTTCGTAGTCGTATGACTGCAATCTGTCGATCCATCTCGCATCTTGTCCCTCGGGGCTTTTGAAGTTGAGCAGCCATCTCAATGATGCATGGTCCGTTCGAAGAACAAATTTCTGGCCATATAGGTACTTGTGGGACTGCTTGGTGGCCTCTATTATAGCCAATAGCTCCTTCCTGGTCACACAGTAGTTCCTCTCACTTTTTGAAAGAACTCGACTGTAATACGAGAGGACTCTTTCTTTGCCATTGATCTGCTGGGAGAGTACAGCTCCAATACCGCCGTTGCTTGCATCGGTGTCAACTACAAACATTTTTCCGGGTTTCGGATACGCCAGTACGGGTGATTCACATAGCTTGTCCTTCAGGGTCTCAAAGGCTGTCTGGCATTGTTCATTCCAGACATACTTACGATTTTTTTCGGTCAGCTGATGGAGACACTTAGCTATTTTGGCAAAGTCTTTGACGATCTTCGAAAGTAGGTTGCCAGACCCAGGAAACTTCGTAGTTGGCGCTTGTTGTTTGTTGTTGGCCAGCTATTCACGGCTTCAATCTTCTCAGGGTCTGTTTTGACCCCTTCTGCAGATACGACGTGTCCCAGGTATTTTACTTCAGCTGCGAAAAGGGTACACTTGTCGGGACTAAGTTCCAAATTTGCCAGTCGCAGTCTGGAGAAAACCTCTTCTAAGTTCCGCACATGCTCTTCGAACGTTCTCCCGATGACGATGATGTCATCTAGGTACACCAAGCAGGTTTTCCAGGTTAGACCACGTAGCACGTATTCCATCCAGCGTTCGAAAGTGGCTGGAGCATTGCAAAGCCCAAATGGCATCACCACAAACTGCCACAATCCGGTCCCAACTGAAAATGCGGTCTTCTCTCGGTCCTTCTTGTCGATTTCTACCTGCCAGTAGCCACTCTTGAGATCGAGTGTAGAAAACCATTTTGCGTCGGCTAAAGTGTCCATGATGTCATCGATGCGTGGGAGCGGGTAACTATCTTTCTTAGTGACGTCGTTAAGCTGCCTATAGTCAACACAAAAGCGAGTGCTACCATCCTTTTTCTTTACTAGAACTACAGGCGCAGCCCATGGACTTACAGAAGGTTCAATAATGCCTTGTTTTTCCATGTACGAGATCAGCGCGCTCACTTCTCCTTGTTTGGCTATAGGGAGACGTCTTGGTGCTTGTCGAACCGGCTTGGCTCCCTGTGTATCTATGACGTGAGTTACCAAACTCGTTCGGCCTTGGTTATCCGGGCTTGTTGAGAAGATGTCACTGTACTTGGTGACCAGATCAGAGGCTCGTTTGAATAGCTGCACCGGCAATTTGACTTGCTTCAATATTGCAGACGTGGATTCCCGGGCTTTGTCTGTGTCTTGCCTCCTTTTCTAATGATGGTTGTGAGTAGCTTCCAAAGAGGTGATGGTGGAAACAGGCTGGCAGCTGCCGATGACTTCTCCCGCTTTGATGCTCGTGGTTGAGTCTGCGGTGTTAAGGACTCTCACCGGCACATATCCGTTCGTTAAAGATCTTACAAGGCTTCGTCCTACAATCAAACTGCGCAAAGTGGACGTCTTCGTTGGCTCTATCAGATAAGACCGGTGGTCTCCAGAATCACCATCAAGCTTGGCCCATACAATGCTTTCGGAAGAATTCGGTACATCAGTGTCAGTACATACCACTACATTCATCTTGGGGATTTGGACGCTGGGATCCTCCATCAGTACTTCGACATTCTGCCATTTTAATACCCGTTTGCCCAAATCCAATGTGATTCCATGTGGTCTCAGAAAATCCATTCCGAGAATGCAGTCATCCATAATGTTCGCGACCAGAAAATTATGTTGGAACACAAGGTCTCCCAACTGTATCTGGAGGTTGACCTCTCCATGAACAGGTGCATTTTCTCCCGTAGCTGTCCATAGTGAGAAAATTCTGCCCTTGTGAAGTTGTTGCTGTCTAACTAGGTCTGGTCGGATAATCGATCGGGTTGCACCAGTGTCGATTGTTATGGTGCAGTGTTCTCCGTCAATTCGACCCAGAAGGCATAAGTCCGCTTCTCCACGATGTAGTCTTGACACGGTGATGGTGGTGCTGGGGACGTCGATCCTCCTAGCCAACCTCCGCCCCACGAAGTTGGCTCTTACATGTTTCCTGACCCCTCAGTTTGAAGGGCTTCCATTCTTTGCTCCTGACTCGGTCTGGATCTCCTCCTAGCTGCACACCCTGGACAATAGCTCGGTTTTCTTCGCTTCTTGCAGTCTCTTTGCAAGTGCCCCTTCTCTCCGCAATTCCAGCATCTAGGCGCACCATTTACATGCGGGTCTCGCTCAATTTCCACGCGTTCACACCTGCACTCGTCTGTCACTACCTCACGAACACGGGCAGTGGTACGAGTCACATTTTTCGTTGCCTCAAAGTTCAGACTGTAAGCCAATGCGTCCTTAACCGTTTGCTTTTGAGCTGAACGCACGGCTTGTTGCAATTCCGGGTCCTTCAGTGCGCTGATGAATGCTTCTGTCGCTGTATCATCTCGATGTTCTGGGTCGTAGGCTGGGTAAGCCAAAAGTGCTAGTCACTCAATGTCTTGGGTTAGTTGCTGCAAGGTTTCACCAGTCTTCTGCACCCGATGCCTTAGCTGTGACCGATAAATCTGCTTTAGATGATCGTCTCCATAACGCATGTCGAGCGCATTCATTATAGCATTCGGGTTTGAGTGTAATTCAACGGGGATCGTCTGCAACAGCTCGGCAGCTGGGCCTCTTAGAGCAAGAATCAATGCAGTTGCTCGTTCCTGCTAATTCGAGTGATTTATGCGAGCGGCTGCTTCAAACTGGGTTTTGTAAATAGTCCAGACCGTTTGCCCGTCGAATATTGGTGCTTGCGCATTTCTAGATGAGCTTTCCGCTGCGGTTATAAGTGGGGCTGGTGAGGCGGTTACTACTGCCTTCGCTGCTTCCAAGTCCTTTTTCACTTTTTCCATCTCATGGTTGATTCTCTCCCCGACCTGGCTGATCTCAAGGTTGATTCTCTCCTCGACCTGGTATACCTTTTCCTCGACGCATTTCATTTGGCTTTTGAGACTACTGAGCTCCGCTTTTATTTGGGTTGACTGTTTTTGCAAATCCGCCTTGATTTCAATCGCTTGTTGGTCCATTTTTGCTGATTGTCCATTTAGCTTCGCAGCTAAACTGGATGTCTGTTCATTAAGCTGCGTTGATTGTTCATTTAGTTTCGTTGTTTGTTCATTTAACTTCGCTGATTGCTCATCTAGCTTCGTGGTTAAATTGGACGACTGTTGTCGCTGCTCTTGCTGCATCAGCCTTAACATTTGCATCAGCGCATTTTCTGGTTCCTTTGGTTTTTTTTGTTTCTGCTTCACCACCTTCTCCGCCTTTTTCTGCATCTGAGGGCTCACCCGAATCCAGATACGCGCCTTCAGATTCAATTGCGTCACGCAAGCGTGCAATCAGTGTGGCCTTTGTACCTTGCGTAGCCAGGTTTCGCTGTTTAAGCTTCGTGGCATTTTTAATGTTTCTTTAAATTTTCCTATTGTGCACTATGAAAATGTTCAAATATTCACTTTCAAAATTTTTCTTTCGCACTTCTTGACACCACTGTCGCGTGTTATTGGTTCTCGGCCTATAATTTTAATGTTCCGGGAAGGTGAGAACGCAATATCTTTTAATTTAAGTCTAAAAGAGTTTTAACACTTGCACTAATTTTAATTTTCACTATTAAAAAAAAATCTAACACTTGTTCATAAATTTCTTATCGCAATTGTCTTCTAAATCACTTCACTATTACGAAAATCGCTTCCCGCATACTATTGCAGTTCTTATCGCGGTCGAATGAATGCCACCATTCATTCACCTCGCCTTTATATAGGGTCTCGAATCACTCAACTCAGTTCTCGTACATTGGTGAATAAGCGGGAACGTTCCAGCATGAATGGGCAGTGACTCACTTTCAGATGTTGATAATGCTTGTTGGGTTTTCGTGGGTTCGAGTAAATTCATTTGTTGACGTTCTTAATGATTGTGAAAACAATTGCGACAGTATCTCGCAGAATTATTTGTACATGTAACAATATATATATATATATATATATATATATATATATATATATATATATATATATATATATATATATATATATATATATATACATATATATATATATATATATATATATATATATATATATATATATATATATATATATATATATATATATATATATATATATATATATATATAACGATGTTTGTGACCACGTTAGAGGTAGCAATTTTGCCCCGATTTACAATATATTTTCAGAAAAGTTGTATCGGGTAAATATCTTGGTTAATTTCATGAACCAGCTATATCAGCCGGGCAAAAACAAAATGGCGGCCATATTAGACGAAAAACTGTGATTTATGTTCTGACCAAAGGATAGCGAAATGTGTAAACAGCAAATGTGCGAAGGCCGAAACCAGTATTTATATGTTTATAACAATTTAATACCCGCCGATTTTCAATATGTGACCCATACGTGTGCAATTCGATTCAATAAGCAAAATATTTGCGCTTCTATGAAGGGTTTACAAACACGAACGGCGGCAGAGTCTTCTTATGTTAATAAATACCCATGTGGTGTTACAAAAATTGTAGTAAGAAGTCCAGTAGTAGGCAAGCCAAATTCTTTTTCGAACCCTTACACTACATACGAGAAATTTATCTTTCCGGCAGGTGCCGCCAACGGGGAATTTCAGCTAATGGATTGTTCTTACCGTCAAATACAAATTTGTAGTACTTTGCTTAAGAACACTTTATTTTAGGAGAGTTAAAAAAGGAATACAGTGAACAAATTAAACTTGTCTGCATAAAAAGTCATGAGTGATTTGCAGAAAACTTTTCACTGTTTATAAGTGATATATGAGTAAAAAGAAATAAACCAAAATAAAAACTGTTTTCCTAAGTGATATAACTAGCGAGATAGAATATTTTTAGGGGGCAGGTTTTGGGAACTTTTTCCCTTTATCGCATTTCTGTGACCAGGTTTACTAAATGATTTGCAATATTTTGATATTGAATGATAGATTAGCGCTTGAACCTTCCAAAAAGTATAAATTTCCAATTTTTTACGTGTCAGCCCCCGGTTTTATAATTTTTAATTTCAAGGCTTAACGCAAACTAGTGTTTTGGTGGTAGGAAAATATTTTAAGGCAAATTATATAGTATGCTGGAGGTATACAAATAAGTGTTTCTAGAACACGTGCATTTTTTGTGCAGATTTCCAGCTTCGATCTCTTACTGTGGCCACAATTTTTATTTGATCGTCAGAATTTTGGTCTCGTCTTTTAGCTGGCTTTGTGTAGTTTTTGTATAGTCTAAGCTTGTTATACTTAGCATGAAAATACTAATTTTTATGGCGTCTGGAAAGCAAAGACGTGGATTTCCCTGAAATGACGTCAATCGCGAAAGCAAATGACTCGCCCAATCCGCTAATTCATGCCCTGGCGAATTGAAAATCAGCAGTTGCTACCACCTATCTTTTGGCCCTAACCTAGCCTCATAGATTTTAGCTAGTGATAAGGAGAAAGTTAAGTTATGTTAAGCTAGTATAAGTTCAGTAGAGGTTTTTGCTTAAATTTTCCTCAAGCTAATTGTAATCATCACATAGAAATACGATAATATGCATAGTTCTAAGGAATGTTCAAACGATGGTGAAATGACTTTGTCCGAACACCTACTATATTATAAGGCCTCTCTGCCGCATACAGTCTAATTAAGAAATTATATATATATATATATATATATATATATATATATATATATATATATATATATATATATATATATATATATATATATATATATATATATATATATATATATATATATATATATATATATATATATATATATATATATATACATATATATATATCTGGATTTGATTGCTCACTGTTGCCACAATTTCTATCCGATTACTAAAATTTTGTAGTCAATTTTTAGCTAATGGATTGTTCTTTCCGTCAAATACAAAATTTGAAGTACTTTTTTTAAGAATACTATTTTTTAAGAGGCTTAAAAAAGGAATACAGTGACAAAATAAAACTTGTCTGCATAAAAAGTCATGAGTAATTTGCAGAAAACTTTTACTGCTTATAAGTGACATATGAGTGAAAAGAAATAAACCAAAACGAAAGCTGTTTTCCTAAGTGATATAACGAGTGAGGTAGAACAATTTCAGGGCAGGTTTTGGGAACTTTTTCCCTTTATCGCATTGCTGTGACAAGGTTTACTAACCGATTTGCGATATTTTGAAATTTACAGATAGATTAGCGTGGGAGCTTCCCAAAAAGTAAAATTGGTGGTAGTTTGGTAAAGATTAGGGACAGTTTTAGTGGCTTAAAGCCAAAAATTTCCAATTTTTACGTGTCACCCGCTAAAACTTTGTATCGATTTTTCTCCCCTTAAACGTGTGAATTCCGGTTGTATAATTTTTAATTTCAAGGCTTAACGCAAACTAGTGTTTTGGTGGTCGGAAAATATTTGAGGCAAATTATCTAGTGTGCAGGAGGTGTAGAAATAAGTGTTTCTAGAACACGTGCGTTTTTTTGTGCGGATCTCCAGCTTCGATCTCTTACTGTGACCACAATTTTTATTAAATCTTCGGAATTTTGGTCTCAACTTTTAGCTGGCTTTCTGCAATTTTCGCAAAGTGTAAATTTGTAATACTAAACATGAAAATACTAATTTTTATGGCGTCTGGATAGCATGAACGTGGATTTCCTTGAAATAACGTCAATTTCTTTGGCAGAACTCTGGATTTGATTGCTCACTGTTGCCACAATTTCTATCCGATTCCTAAAATTTTGTAGTCAATTATTAGCTAATGGGTTGTTCTTTCCGTCAAATACAAATTTTTAGTACTTTGCTTAAGAACACTATATTTTAGGAGGGTAAAAGAAGGAATACAGTGACAAAATAAAACTTGTCTGCATAAAAAGTCATGAGTAATTTGCAAAAAACTTTTACTGTTTATAAGTGACATATGAGTGAAAAGAAATAAACCAAAACAAAAGCTGTTTTCCTAAGTGGAGGTATAGAAATAAGTGTTTCTAGAACACGTGCGTTTTTTGTGCAGATTTCTAGCTTCGATCTCTTACTGTGGCTGCAGTTTGCTTCCGTAAAGTGGAAATATGTTGCACTGATTTTTATGGCGTCTGGAAAGCATAGACATCAATTGCCCTGAAATGACGTCAATTTCCTTGGCAGATCGCTGGCTTTGATTGCTCATTGTTGCCACAATTTCTATCCGATAACTAAAATATTGGTGTCAATTTTAGCTTATGAATTGTTCTCTCCGTGAGGTACAAGTTTAAGGTACTTTGCTGAAGAACGCTTTATTTTGGGAGGGTTAAAAAAGGAACACAGGGATAAAATCAAACTTGTCTGCATAAAAAGTCATAAGTAGTTTGCAGAAAACTTTTCACTATTTATAAGTGATATATGAGTGAAAAGAAATAAATCAAAAGGAAAACTGTTTTCCTAAGTGATATAACAAGCGAGATAGAATATTTTTAGGCGGCAGGTTTTGGGATTTTTTTTCCTTTATCGCATTGCTTTGGCCAGGTTTACTAACCGATTTGCAATATTTTGATGATATTTTGATATTTTGAGTTAATGGATTGTTCTCTCCGTCAAATTCAAATTTGTAGTAGTTTGCTTAAGAACACTATATTTTAGGAGGGTTAAAAAGGAATACAGTGCAAAAATCAAACTTGTCTGCGTAAAAAGTCATGAGTAGGTTGCAGAAAACTTTTCACTGTTTAAAAGTAATATATGAGTGAAAAGAAATAAACCAAAACAAGAACTGTTTTCCTAAGTGATATAACAAGCGGGGTAGAATTTTCGGGGGCAGGTTTTGGGA
Organism: Odontomyia ornata; assembly: GCA_963969285.1. Classification (NCBI taxonomy): domain Eukaryota; kingdom Metazoa; phylum Arthropoda; class Insecta; order Diptera; family Stratiomyidae; genus Odontomyia; species Odontomyia ornata. Next base: position 237,839,807 of record OZ017738.1, read on the forward strand.
ACTTGTTCACTTTATTGCATTGCTGTTGTTAGGTTCACTAACCGATTTACAATATTTTGGTATTGAAAAATAGATTAGCGTCTGAACTTTCCAAAAAGTTTAAATTTGTGGTAGTTTAGATTAAGGGCAGTTTTAGTGGCTTAAAGCCAAAAAATTTCCAAGTTTTTACGTGTCACATCCTAAAATTTTAAATCAATTTTTCTCCATTTAAACGTGTGAATTCCCTTTTTATAAGTTTGAATTTAAAGGCTTAACCCAAGCTAGTAATTTGGTGGTCGGAAAATATTGTAGGCATATTATCTAGCGTGCAGGAGGTATAGAAATAAGTGTTTCTAGAACAAGTGCGTTTTTGTGCAGATTTCCACCTTTGATCTCTTACTGTGGCCACAGTTTTTATTTTATCGTTAAAGTTTTGGTCTTATCTTTCAGCTGGCTTTGTGAGGTTTTCGCAAAGCATAAATATGTTGTAGTTAGCGTGAAAATGTGAATGTTTATGGCGTCTGGAAGGCATAGACATCAATTTCCATGGCAGATTCCTGGCTTTGATTGCTCACTGTTGCCACAATTTCTATCCAATCGGTCTCATCTTTTAGCTGGCGCTGTGTTGTTTTCGTTAAGTGTAAATATGTTGTACTTAGTATGAAAATATTAATTTTTATGGCTTCTGGAAAGCATAGACATGAATATTCCTGGAATGACGTCAATTTCCTTGGCAGATCTCTGGCTCCGATTACTTAAATTTTGGTGTCGTTTTTTAGCTAGTGGATTGTTCTTTCCGTCAAATTCAAATTTGTTGTACTTTGCTTAAGGACACTTTATTTTTGGAGGGTTAAAATAGGAATACAGTGAAAAAATCAAACTTTTCTGCTTAAAAAGTCATGAGTAGTTTGCAGAAACTTTTCGCTGTTTAGAAGTGATATTTGAGTGAAAAGAAATAAACCAGAACAAAAACTTTCCTAGGTGATACGACAAGCGAGATAGTATTGTTTTAGGGGGCAGGTATCGCGAGCTTTTTCCCTTTATCGCGTTGCTGAGGCCAGGTTTACTAACCGATTTGCAATATTTTGAGTTTTTTTGTTATTTGTTTGTGGTGGGGAGGTGAATACCACTTATGCATAGAATGTGGAACTCCCACGCACAACTAGAGTGCCCAATAACCATCTCCCCTCTCGACCTGAGAACCCAGCGTGGAACAGTTTGTCAGAATACGTCGAGCCAGATCTCGTTTTGTTACGCCGTGAGGCGCCGTCAAGCTGGGGAATCCCTTTCATAGCGGGAGGGGAGGGGGGACGAGGAAGTGTCAGAAAAGCAGTCCCCCAGCGCCCCTGGCTGCTGTGAGTCCGTTTTATGTTTTAGGACTGTCCGAGAATAATGTGCCACCTAGTTCCATTTGTCAACCGATTCGGATATTACCGCAACTATATTATCCAGGACGAGCTCTTCCGCCTCCCTGCAGAGTTTCCTTAAGAGCTTGACCCATTTTGCACACGCAAAAAATGTGTGACAGGCATTGTCCTCCTCTCCTCGGCAAAACTGACAATCGGGGGTTCGTGACTTACCAATTTTCTGCAGGTAAGACTGAAAACACCCATGCCCGCTCAAAAGCTGGGTCAGATAGAAGTCAGTCTCACCATGCCTTCGATTTACCTGCGGTTTCACATCCGGAATGAGGCGCGCAGTCCGCCTTCCCTTCGTGCAATTCACCCAAGACTGCTGCCAATCGTTGAGTGAGCGCTGTCTCTCCAGCGCATCCAAAAAATCTCCAATTTTTCAATATATTTTGATATTGAAAGATAGATTAGCGTCTGAACTTTCCAAAAAGTATATATTTTAGGTAATTTGGTGAAGATGAAGGGCAGTTTTAGTGGGTTAAAGCCAAAAAATTTCCAATTTTGTACGCGTCACCCCCCTGGATCTTTAAATCGATTTTTCTCCTTTAATCGTGCTAATTCCAGTTATAATAATTTTTTATCTAAAGGCTTAACCCGAGCTAGTGTTTTTGTGGTCGGAGACTATATTAGGCAAATTATCTAGCGTGCAGGAAGTATACAAATAAGTGTTTCCAGAACACGTGCGTTTTTTGTGCAGAAAATACTAATTTTAATGGCGTCTGGATGGCATAGACATGAATTTGCCTGAAATGACGTTAATTTCCTTGGCAGATCTCTGGCTTTGATTGCTCACTGTTGCCACAATTTCTATCCGATTACTAAAATTTTGAAGTCAATTTTTAGCTAGCGGATTGTTCTTTCCATCAAATACAAACTTGTAGTACTTTGCTTAAGAACACTATATTTCAGGAGGGTTAAAAAAGGAATACAGTGAAAACATCAAAGTTGTCTGCATAAAAAGTCATGAGTAGTTTGCAGAAAACTTTTCACTGTGTAGAAGTGATTTATAAGTGAATTCAAAACAAACCTTGTTTTCCTAAGTGATATAACAAGCGAGATAGTATATTTTCAGGGGGCAGGTTATGGGAACTTTTTCCATTTATTGCATTGCTGTGGCCAGGCTTACGAACCGATATGCAATATTTTGATATTGAAAGATAGATTATCGTTTCAACCTTCCAAAAAGTATAAATCTGTGGTAGTTTGGTAAAGATTTAAGGCAATTTTAGTGCCTTAAAGTCAAAAAATTTCCAATTTTTCCGTGTCACCCCCTAAAATTTCAAATCGATTTTCCTCCCCTTAAACGTGCGAATTCCGGTTTTATATTTTTAATTTAAAGGCTTAACCCAAGCTAGAGTTTTGGTGGTCGGAAAATATTTTAGACAAATTATCTCGCGTGCAAGAGGTATAGAAATGAGTGTTTCTAGAACACGTGCGTTTTTTGGGCAGATTTCGAGGTTCCATCTGTTACTGTGGACACAGTTTTTATTTGATCGTTGAAATTTTGGACTCATCTTTTAGCTGGTTTTGTGTAGTTTCCGTAAATTGGAAATATGTCGTACCTTACATGAAAATATTAATTCCTATGGCGTCTAGAACGCATGAACATGAATTTCCCTGAAATGACGTCAATTTCGTTGGCAGATCTCTGGCTTTGATTGCTCACTGTTGCAATTATTTCTATCCGATTATTAAAACGTTGGTGTTATTTTTCAGCTCATGGGCTGTTCTTTTCGCCAAATACAAATTTGTAGAACTTTGCTTAAGAATATTTTATTTTAGGAGGGTTAAACTAGGAATACAGTGAAAAAATCAAACTTGTCTGCATAAAAAGTCATGAGTAGTTTGCAGAAAACATTTAACTGTTTATAAGTGATATATGTGTGAAAGAAATAAACCAAAACAAAAACTGTTTTCCTGTGTGATATAACAAGCGAGATACTATATTTTTAGGGGGAAGGTTTTGGGAAATTTTTCGCTTTATCGCATTACTGTGGCCAGGTTTACAAACCGATTTGCAATATTTTGATATTGAAAGATAGATTAGCGTCTAAACTTTCTGAATGGTATACATTTGCGGTAGTTTGGCAAAGATTCAGGGCAGTCTCAGTGGCTTAAAGTCAAAAAGTTTCCAAAGTCTTACTTGTCACCCCCCTAAAATTTTAGATGCGACTTCCGGTTATATAATTTTTAAGTTAAGGGCTTAACCCAAACTAGTGTTTTGGTTGTCGGAAATCAGTTTAGGCAAATCACCTAGCGTGCAAAAGGTATAGAAATAAGTGTTTCTAGAACACGTGCGTTTTTTGTGCAGATTTCCAGCTTCAGTCTCTTACTGTGGCCAGAGATTTTATTTGATCGTTAAAATTTTGTAGTACTTTGCTTGAGAACACTTTATTTTAGGAGGGTTAAAAAAGGAATACAGTCACAAACTCAAACTTGCCTGTATAAAAAGTTATGAGTAGTTCGCAGAAAACTTTTCACTATTTATAAGTGATGTAAGAGTGTAAAGAAATAAACCAAAATAAAAACTGTTTTCCTAAGTAATATAAAAAGTGAGATAGAATATTTTTAAGGGGACAGGTTTTGGGAACTCTTTCCTTTTATTGCATTGCTGTGGCCAGGTTTACTATCCGATTCGCAACATTTTGATATTGAAAGATAGATTAAAGTCTGAATTCTCCAAAAAGTATAGATTTCTTGTAGCTTGGTAGAGATGAAGGGCAGTGTTGGTGGTTTCAAGCCAAAAAATTTCCAATTTTTTACATGTCACCACCCTTAAACTTTAAATTTATTTTTCTCCCCTTAAACGTGCCAATCCCGGTTTTATAATTTTTAATTTAAAGGCTTAACTCAAGCTAGTGATATGGTGGTCAGAAAATATTTGAGGCAAATTATCTGGCGTGCAGGAGGTATAAAAATAAGTTTTTCTAGAACAGGTGCGTCTTTCGTTTGGATTTCCAGCTTCGATCCCTTACTGTGGCCACAGGTTTTATTTGATCGTTAAAATTTTGGTCTCAACTCTTAGTGAGCTTTGTGTCGTCTCCGCAAAGTGTAAATATGTTGTACGTAGCATGAAAATACTAATTGTTATGGCGTCTGGAAAGCATAGACATGAATGTCCCTGAAATGAGGTCAATTTCCTTGGCAGATCTCTGGCTTTGATTGCTCACATTTGCCAAAATTTCTATCCGATTACTAAAATTTTAGTGTCATTATTTAGTCAATGGATTGTTTTATCTCTCAAATATAAATCAATGGTACTTCACTTAAGGACACTATATTTTAGGAGGGTTGAAAAAGGAATACAGTGCAAAAATCATACTTGTCTGCATAAAAAGTCATCAGTAGTTTGCAGAAAACTCTTAAATGTTTATAAGTGATTTCTGAGGGAAAAAAATAAACCAAACAGGAACTGTTTTCCTAAGTGATATAACAAGCAAGATAGAATATTTTTAGAAGGCAGGCTTTGGGAGTTTTTTCCCTTTATCGCATTGTTGTGGCCAGGTTTACGAACCAATTTGCAATATCTTGATATTGAAAGATGAATTAGCGTCTGATCTTCCCAAAAAGTACAATTTTGTGGTAGTTTGGTAAAGATTAAGGGCAGTTGCAGCGGCTTAATCCAAAAAAAATTTCAATTTTTTACGTGTCTGTCCCTAAAACTTTAAATCGATTTTTCTCCCCTTAAACGTGCGAGTTCTGGTTATAATTTTTAAATTAGAGGCTTAACCCAAGCTAGTGATACGGTTGTCGGAAAACATTTTAGGCAAATTATCTAGCGTGCAGGAGGTATAGAAATAAGTGTTTCTAGAACACGTGCGTTTTTTGTGCAGATTTCCAGCTTCGATCTCTTACTGTGGCCACAGTTTTTATTCAATCGTTTAAATGTTGGTCTCATCTGTTATCTGGCTTTGTGTAGTTTCCGCAAAGTGTCAATATGTTGTACTTAGCTTGAAAATACTTTTTTTTATGGCGTCTGGAAAGCAAAGACATGAAATTCCCTGAAAAGACGTCAATTTCCTTGGCAGATCTCTGGCTTTGATTGCTCACTGTTGCCACAATTTCTATCCGATTACCAAAATTTTGTTGTAAGTTTTGAGTTAAGGGACTGTTCTTTCCGTCAAATTTAAGTCTATATACTATATTTTTGTTTTTCTAAGTGATATAACAAGCGAGGTAGAATATTTTCAGGGGGCAGGTTTTGGGAACTTTTTCCCTTTATCGCATTGCTGTGACCAGGTTTACTAACCGATTTGCAATATTTTGATATTGAAAGATAGATTAGCGTCTGAACTTTCCAAAAATTATAAATTTGGGGTAGTTTGCTAAAGAATCAGGGCAGTTTTAGGGGCTTAAACCAAAAAATTCCAATTTTTTACGTGTCACCCCCCTAAAATTTTAAATCGATTTTTCTCCCCTTAAACGTGCGAATTATGGTTTTATAATTTTTAATTTAAAGGCTAAACGCGAACTAGTGTTTTAGTGGTCGGAAAATATTTAAGGCAAATTATCAAGCATGCAGGAGGTAAAGAAAAAGGTGTTTCTAGAACACGTGCGTTTTTTGTGCAGATTTCCAGCTTCGGTCTCTTATTGTGGCCACATTTCTTATTTGATCGTTAAAATTTTGATTCCAGCTTTTAGATGGCTTTGTGAAGTTTTATAATTTTTAATTTAAAGGCCTAACCGAAGCTGGTATTTTGGTGGTCGGAAGATACTTTAGGCAAATTAAAGAGCGTGCAGGAGGTATCGAAATAAGTGCTACTAGAACACGTGCAATTTTAGTGCGGCTTTCCAGCTTCGATGTCTTACTGTGGCACAGTTTTGATTTGATCGTTAAAATTTTGGTCTCAACTTTTAGCTGGTGTTGTGTCGTTTTCGTCGAAACTACTGTTTTGGCGGTCGGAAAATATTTTAGGCAAATTATCTAGCATGCAGCAGGTATAGAAATAAGTATCTCAAGATCACGTGCGTTTTTGGCAGATTTCCAGTTTCAGTTTTTTTATCGTTAAAATTTCGGTTTCGTCTTTAAACTGTCTTTGTGCATTTTCCGTAAAGTGTAAAGATGATGTACTTAGCATGAAAATACTAATTTTTATGGCGTTTGGAAGGCATAGACATGAATTTCCCTGAAAAGACGTCAATTTCCGTGGCAGATCTCTGGCTTTGATTGCTCACTGTTGCCACAATTTCCCTCCGATTACTAGTGTCATTGTTTAGCAAATGGATTGTTCTTTCCGTCAAATGCAAATTTGTAGTAGTTAGCTCACGAACGCTATATTTTAGGAGGGTTCGAAAAGTAAAACAGTGGAAAAATCGAACTTGCCTGCATCAAATGTCACGAGTAGGTTGTTGAAAATTTTTCACTGTTTATAAGTGATATATGAGTGAAAAGAAATAAACCAAAATAAAAACTATTTTGGTGAGTGATGTAACAAGCGAGATAGAATATTTTTAAGTGGGCAGGTTTTGGGAACTTTTCCCAGAATATTTTTAAAGGGGGCAGATTTTGGGAACTTTTTTCCTTTATCGCATTGCTGTGGCTAGGTTTACTAACTGATTTGCAATATTTTGATATTGAAAGATAGATTGGTGTCTGAGCTTACCAGAAAATATAAACTTATGGTAGTTTGGTAAAGATTAAGGGCAGTTTTAGTGGCTTAAAGCCAAAAAATTTCAAATTTTTTACGTGTCACCCCCTAAAACTTTAAATAAATTTTTCTCCCCTTAAACGTGCGAATCCCGGTGTTTACTTTTTAATTTAAAGGCTTAACATAAACTTGTGCCTAGGCAAATTATCTTGCATGCAGGAGGTATAGAAATAAGTGTTTCTAGAACCCCTGCAATTTTGTGCAGATTCCAGTTCGATCTCTTACTGTGGCCACAGTTTTTATTTGATCGTTTAAATTTTGGTCCCTCTCTCTCTCTTTTAGCTGGCTTTGTGTCGTTTCCGTAAAGTGTAAATATGTTGTACTCAGCATAAAAGTACTAATTTTTATGGCGTCTGCAAGGCATAAACATGAATTTCCCTGAAATGATGTCAATTTCCTTGGCAGATCTCGTGGTTTGATTGCTCACTGTTGCCACAATTTCTTTCCGATTACTAAAATTTTGGTGTCATTTTTTAGCTCGTAGATTATTATTTCCGTTAAATACAAACTTGTAGTACTTTACTCAGGAATAATATATTTTAGGAGGGTTAAAAAGGAATACAGTGAAAAAATCAAACTTGTTTGCATAAAGAATCATGTGTAGTTTGCAGAAAACTTTTCACTATTTATGAGTGATTTATGAGTGAAAAGAAATACACCAAATTGAAAGTCTTTCCTAAATGATATAACAAGCGAGATCAAATATTTTTAGCGGGCAGGTTTTGGGAACTTTTTCCCGTTAACGCATTGCTGTGGCCAGGTTAACTAACCGATTTGCAATATTTTGATATTGTAAGATAGACTAGCGTCTGATATTTCCAAGTAATGCAAAGATTCAGGGCAGTCTCAGCGGCTTAAAGCCAAAAACTTTCCAATTTTTTTACGTATTTTCCCCCTAAAACTTTAAATAGATTTTTCGCCCCTTAAAGGTGCGAATTCCAGCTTTGAATTTAAAGGCTTAACGCAAGCTAGTGTTTTGTTGGTCAGAAAATAAGTTAGGCGAATCATCTAGCGTGCAGGAGTGTTTCCAGGACCATGATAATTGGTATTTTATGCAAGTCACTACATATTTGCACTTTACGCAAATTAAGCAAACGCAACTATAAAATAAGACCAAAATTTCAACAATCGGAATAAATATACAAGCACAGTAAGCAATCAAAGCTGTAAATCTGAACAAAAACTGCACGTGTTCTAGAAACAGCCATTTCTAGATATTTCGCCTAAGACATGTTCCGACCACCAAAACGTTAGTTCGGGTTAAGCGATTTAGAACTTTGTCTGGTTGACATGTGAAAAATTGGGATTTTTTGGCTTTCAACCACCAAACCCGCCCTTAAACTTCTGCAAAATGCCACAAACTTGTCTTTTTTGGAAAATTCAGACGCTGATCTATTCACTAACACCAAAATATAGCAACTCGGTTGAAAAATCGAGCCACAGCAATGCCATGAATGGAAAAAGTTTCCATAACCTGCCCCCCAAAATATAAGGAATCTTATAAAAAATTAATACTCTTATGAAAAGTACCACAAATTTGTATTTGCCGTTAACAACGGACTGGCAGCTACAAAGTGAGACCAAAATTTTGATAATCGAATAGAAATTGTAGCTACAGTGAACGATTCAAGCCAGAGGTCCGTCAAGGAAACTGACGTAGTTTAGACAAATACATGTCTATGCCTCCTAAGCGTCATAAAAATTATTATTTTCATGCAAATTACTACATATTTGCACTTGACGCAAACTTGTCAAACGAACTATAAGTTACGTCCAAAATTTCAACAATCGGACTAAAATTACGGGCACAGTAAGCAATCAAAGCAGAAAATCTGAACAAAAACTGCACGTGTTCTAGAAACAGCCATTTCTCGATATTTTGCCTGAAACATGTTCCGACCACCAAAACCTTGATTTGGCTTAAGCTTTTGATTTAAAGCGTAAAAACGCGAAATTCGCACATTTAAGGGGAGAAAAAGTGATTCAGAGTTTTGGGTGGTTGACACGTGAAAAATTGGGATTTGTTTGGCTTTCATTAAGCAAACCCACCCTCAAACTTTTGCTAAATACCACAAATTTATACTTTTTGGAAAATTCAGACGCTGATCTATTCACTAATACCAAAATATAGCACATTGGTCTAAATATCAAGCCACACGAATACCATAAAGGGAAAATGTTTCATAACATGCCCTCAAAGGTATAAGGCACCTTATGAAAAATTTGTATTTGCCGTTAACAACAGACTGGCAGCTACAAAATGAGACCAAAATTTTGATAATCGAATAGAAATTGTAGCTACAGTGAACGTTTCAAGCCAGAAGTCTGACAAGGAAATTGGCGTATTTTAGGCAAATAAATGCCTATGCCTCCTAAGCGCCATAAAAATTAGTATTTTCTTGCAAATTACTACATATTTGCACTCGACTTAAACTAAACAAACGCAGCTATAAGATAAGACCAAAATTTCAATAATCGGATTAAAATTACGGGCAAAGTAAACAATCAAGCCTGAAAATCTGCACAAAAACTGCACGTGTTCTAGAAACAGCCATATCTAGATATTTTGCCTAAAACAAGTTCCGACCACCAAAATCTTCGTTTGCATTAGGCTGTGAAATTAAAACGTTATAGCGCTAAATTCGCACGTTTAAGTGGAGAAAAATCAATTTAAGATTTTGGGTGGTTGACACGTGAAAAATTGGGATTTTTTTGGCTTTCAACCACCAAACCTGCCCTTTATTTTGTGGTAGGGAGGCGAAGGCATGTACGCCCGCTGAGTCTGGCAGTGTGGGACTCCCATGGAGGATACCCTTGGACTACCCACTAAACACCTCCCCTGTCAATCTGAGAACCTAGCCAGGAACCGTTTGACACATTACTTCGGGCCAGGTCTCGTTTTGTTACGCCGTGGGGCGCCTTCAAGCTGGGGAGTCCCTTTCCTAGCGGGAGGGGAGAGGGAAAGAGGAAATGCCAGAAGAGCGATCCTCCAGCCCCAGCGCCTCCGGCTGATGTGAGTCCCTTTTATCTTTTAGGACTGCCCAAGCATAATGTGCCACCTGGTTCCATTTGTCAACCGATTCGAGCATCACCGCAACTATATTATCCGGGGTGAGCTCTCCCGTCTCCCTGTAGAGTTCCCTTCGCAGCCTGGCCCATTTGGTACACGCAAAAAATGTGTGACAGGCATTGTCCCCCTCTCCTGGGCAAAACCGACAATCGGGAGACCGTGACTTACCGATCTTGTGCAGGTAAGACTGAAAACACCCGTGCCCGCTCTAAAGCTGGGTCAGATAGAAGTCAGTCTCACCATGCCTTCGATTTGGCCACGGTCTCACATCCGGGATGAGGCGCGCAGTCCACCTTCCCATCGTGCTATCCCCCCAAGACTGCTGCCAATCGTTGAGCGAGCATTGTCTCTCCTCGCGGACAACCATCTCCCTCGTATCAACACCCGATATAATTTCCATCCTTCGTTGGCTCTGTGTCGTAGAGCGGGCTTCGGTCCTTTAGGTAGTTCCTCAGAAGCCGCATTAGATATTCTGGAACTTGAAAAGAGTTTTCCAGCGTGTCCAGAATATCCACCCATCTAGCGGAGTTGAAGGCATTCTTGACGTCGAGTGTCACCAACAGGACGATCCGTCACTTGGTGCGACTATATGCCTCTGCCTTTTGGACCGCGTTCACCGCCTCTACAATTGCATCAATGGTAGAACGTCCTGCTCTAAAGCCGTACAGCAGCACGAATAACGTCAGTGAGTCTCCCCTTGATGAGCTTCTCTAGCACTTTCCCAGCTGTGTCTAGCATGCATAACGGGCGGTATGCAGACGGTGATTCGGGGTTTCCCTTCCCCTTGCTGATCAGCACGAGCCTTGCCACCTTCCATCGCACCGGGAAAACCCCGTCTTGCAGGCAAGCGTTGAGTGTGCTGAGCAGCAAGTCAGGACAATGGTGATAGACGAGCCACAACACCTCAGCTGGAACACCATCTGGACCTGAAGCCTTCCTCGCTTTCAAGGAGAGGACTGCCTCCTCCAGTTCCAGCTGTGTGAAGAGTGGGCACTCTACTGCTGTTTCACCATGGACAGCATCAACACGAATGGGATGGGCGGGGAAGAGTCCCCGCACTATCGGGTCCATCTTTTCCGCGTCATGTATACAAGGCTTCCGTAGGGCACCAAGTTTCCCCATGACCAGCTTGTAGCCAAGGCCCCACGGATCCCTATTTACATCGTCCACTAGGTCTTGCCAGCAGCGAGCCTTGCTACTGTTGATCAGTTTGCAAAGGCATTTCCTGGCCGACTTATATGCTGCCACCTGGTTGCATGCCTCGTCACGGTTCCGCAACAGTTGAGCCTCACGCCGAAGCTTGTGACACTCCCTCCGCTTTTCAGCGATTTCAGTAGACCACCAGTACACTGGGGGCTTGCCGTGCCGGGGTCTTTGACGGGGCATAGAAGCGCAGCAAGCAGTCGTGATTATGCTCATAGTAGAGTTCACCACGTCTTGAGCTGCCAGTTCCTCCGTCCCCTCCGGAGCTCCCTGCAGCGGCTCACCTGCTGTGAGAACCTTGACGAACCTCTCGACGTCCATTCTTCCAATGTTCTATCCAGTTGTAGAAGGCCGAGAGCACGGACGTCGGGAGACAGCATCACTTATCTCAAGCAAAATACACTGGTGATCACTGGCTGAGTAGTCCTCTAATACTCTCCTGTTGTGTATCCTCCGTACTAAGGACTCCGAGGCGAATGTCACGTCCGGTATGGTTCCCTCACAGCCAATACGGCAGAAAGTCGGCATATTTCCGGAGTCTAGTACGACGAGGGCCGTCCTGGCCACCATTTACAGGGTTCGTTTTCCCCGCGGATCCGTCTGAGGCATGCCCCATTCGATTGCTTCAGCATTGAAGTCACCCCCAACGAGCACTTTACCCTCTGCGTTCGAGACAGCGCCCTCCAGAGCATTGAACTTGGCTTGGAAAGATGATATCGACTCGTTAGGCGTTAGGTACATACTAAAAAAGGTGATCGCTGAGCACCGAACCCACACGAAACCATCCCCCCGTCCACAACTCCCCGCTTGAAAGTCACTGTTCTGAACCCAGATGGCGGCAGTACCAGTTTCATCAGAGTACTATAATGCAGGACTTTTATTATGGTGTTGCCCACTCAGCGGCAAGAAGTCGGCTTTCCTGTCCCTCGCAAACTGCTCATGCAGATTTTGGGCGGTTGAACTGCGGTGTAGGTTTAGCTGCAGGATGCGGGTCATCAAAGCTCTGATTTGGCCTTGGCTAGGGCTTCCTGGAACACCCGGCATTTTCCTGATCCCAAGAGGTGTCCAAAATCAAGTTTTGAATCAGCATCCTTGCAAAGGATACAGTGTGCCTCCTTCGTACACTCTTTTCTTTTATGACCCGTTTCACCGCATTTGTAACACAGGGAACTCCTATCGGGTCCTTTGCATACTTGTGTGGTGTGACCATAACCAAGGCATTTGAAACATTGAAGAGGCGTTGCTCTTCGCCGTATCCTACAGACAACCCACCCAATTCGTACTTTGCCCTTGTTCAGGAATTGTTCGGCGTCCTTTTCGGTCAAGTCAATTATGGCCATGCGTTGTCCCCTATTGTTTTCTGGTGTCAGTCTCGCTTTGATCCTTCCCACGCTAAGGAACTCCCTTTCGATGGCCTCTTCTACCTCGTCCAGATCCGTCACGCAGTCAATGTCCCGTATTTCGATCGTTGCCATCGGCTCGAGCGGGGCTATAGTTGCGCTTTTGCCAAGGACTTTCTTTACTGCGTCACAGAATGCTTCTTTATTGCCGGCCTCTGCTCCGAATTCGACCAGTATGTGGCCCGACCGCGTTGGTCGTACTACTTTAATGGTAGTATTGGTGTCTTCGGGCCTTACGTTTCCACTGATGTCGCGCAGCACCTCCGCGTAGGATCGGCCATCCTGGGGCTTTACAAGCAGTGCCTGCTGCCAGGGGCTTTGTCGGGGCTTCTGCCTCTCCTGTTTTACATCAGGTCCTTTTTCTAATTGGGCGTCCGTGCGAATTTTATTTTCTGTTTTTTTTTTTGAAGGAGTTTCTTTGCGACTTTCTTCGCTCCTTTTGTAAGCACTGTCTGGAACCCCTGACCTGGTGCTCCACGCCCGTCAAGTGCCTCTTCCTTCCTTTTTTTTAATCCCGATCTCCTTCGATTGGGCTAGACGCCATTCTTTTATTGACTTTTAATGATGGAGCTATCTGCATGTCGCCTTTAGATTTTGCCCCAAGCGCCTCTTAAGCCTACTGTTCATCTTCGGCCCTTAACCAGCTCCTTCGATAATGCCCTATGCGATCTAGGAGCTCCTCTAGTTCAAGGAGCCCTTCCTTTGCTACTTTGCTAATTTTTGGGGAGTCGCATACAGCTTGTATTCTTTTCAGAACATCTCCCGCTTTTCGAAGTAGTTTTTCTTCTTCGTATCGCTGGGCTGCAATTGTACCTTGCAACCATCCTTGGGAGAGGTTATCGCGTTCCGTTTCCGAGTGCAGTACTTCCGCCACATTTTCAACGTTGGCGGTACAATCACGCGGCGTCTGGTCACTCTTTGCTTTTAGTGCCGTAATCTCTTCGTTTGCTTCTGGATTTTTCGTTGCAATGTCGGGATTTGTGACCCTTGCATCGGTCGCTTTAGTAACGACCGCAGCGGTGACAATCGAATTTTCGGTGCTCTTCATGTTATTATCTTCCACTGCTCGAACACCTGAAGCATCCTGCCGAGTCTCCCGCTTCTCCTTAATAGGACGCTCGGGCGTTCGCATAATTTTTTTGTTGCGCCGAAACGCCGCAGGAATCTCAGTCTGCACCAGACTGTCTGCTGTTCTCCGTTTTTGTTCTACCGTCACTGCCGTTGTGTTAGTCTTCGTTGTTTTCGTGGTTAGCACAGCTGTCGATGTACTGTTGACATCTGCTGAAAATCTGCACAAGAACTGCACGTGTTCTAGAAACAGCCATTTCTCGATGTTGTGCCTAAAACATGTTCCAACCACCAAAACCTCAGCTTGGACTAAGCTTTTAAATCAGAACGTAAAAACGCGAAATTTGCACGTTTAAGGGGAGAAAAAGCGATTTAAATTTTTGGGTGGTGGCCAGGGGAAAATTGGGATTTTTTTGGCTTTCAACCACCAAACCCACCCTTAAACTTTTGCGAAATACCACAAATTTATACTTTTTAGAAAACTCAGACGCTGATTTATTCATTAAACCTAAAATATAGCACATCGGTTGAAAAGTCAAGCCAGAGCAATGCCAGAAAGGGAAAAAGTTTCCATAACCTGCCCCCAAAAATATAAGGAACCTTATAAAAATTAGTATTCTTATGAAAAGTACTACAAATTTGTATTTGCCGTAAACAACAGACTAGAAACTACAAAATGAGACCAAAATTTTGATAATTGAATAGAAATTGTGGCTACAATGAACGATTTAAGCCAAAGGTCTGACAAGGAAATTGACGTATTTAGAGAAATACATGTCTATGCCTCCTAAGCGTCATTAAAAAACTATAAGATATGACCAAAATTTCAACAATCGGATTAAAATTACAGGCACAGTAAGCAATCAAAGCTGAAGCATTTCTAGATATTTAGCCTGAAATATGTTCCGACCACCAAAACCTTAGTTTGGGTTAAGCTTTTAAATTAAAACGTTAAAACGCGAAATTCGCACGTTTAAGGGAAGAAAAAGCGATTTAAAGTTTTGGGTGGTTGACACGTGAAAAATTGGGATTTTTTTGGCTTTCAGCCACCAAACCCGCCCTCAAACTTTTGTGAAATACCACAAATTTATCATTTTTGGAAAATTTAGACGCTGATGTATTCACTAACTCCAAAATAAAGCACATCGGTTGAAAAATTAAGCCACAGCAATGCCATGAAGGGAAAAAGCTTCCATAACCTGCCCCCAAAAATATAAGGAACCTTATAAAAATTAGTATTCTTATGAAAAGTACTACAAATTTGTATTTGCCGTTAACAGCAGACTGGCAGCTAGAAATGAGAACAAAATTTTGATAAATTAATAGAAATTGTGGCTACAGTGAACGATTCAAGCCAGAGGTCTGACAAGGAAATTGGCGTATTTTAGACAAATACATGTCTATGCCTCCTAAGCGTCATAAAAATTCCTATTTTCATGCAAATTACTACATATTTGCACTTGACGCAAACTAAACAAATGCAAATATAAAATGAGACAAAAATTTCAACAATCGGATAAAAACTACGGGCACATTAAGCAATCAAAGCTGAAAATCTGCACAAAATCTGCACGTGTTTTAAAAACAGCCATTGCTAGATGTTTTGCTTAAAACATGTTCCGACGACCAAAACCTTAGTTTGGATCAAGATTTTAAATTAGAACGTAAAAACGCGAAATTCGCACGTTTAAGGGGAGAAAAAGCGATTTAAAGTTCAGGGTGGTTGGCACGTGAAAAATTGGTTTTTTTTTGGCTTTCAACCACCAAACCCGCCCTTAAACTTTTGCAAAATACCACAAGTTCATACTTTGTGGAAATTTGAGACGCTGTTGAAACATGAAGCCACAGCAATGCCATGAAGGGAAAAAGTTTCCATAACCTGCCCCCAAAAAAAGAACGAACCTTATAAAAATTAGTATTCTTATGAAAAGTACTACAAATTTGTATTTGCCGTTAACAGCAGACTGGCAGCTAGAAATGAGAACAACATTTTGATAATCGAATCAAAATTGTGGCTACACCAAAATTTCAACAATCGGATTAAAATTACAGGCACAGTAAGCAATCAAAGCTGAAAATCTGAACGGAAACTGCACGTGTTCTGCAGACAGAAACAGCCATATCTAGATATTTTGCCTAAAACATGTTTCGACCTCCAAAACCTTAGTTTGCGTTAAGCTTTAAAATTAGAACGTAAAAACGCGATTTAAAGTTTTGGGTGGTTGACACGTAAAAAATTGGGATTTTTTGGCTTTCAACCACCAAACCCGCCCTTAAACTTTTGCAAAATACCACCAGTTCATACTTTGTGGAAATTTCAGACGCTGTTGAAACATGAAGCCACAGCAATGCCATGAAGGGAAAAAGTTTCCATAACCTGCCCCCAAAAATATAAGGAACCTTATAAAAATTAGTATTCTTATGAAAAGTACTACAAATTTGTATTTGCCGTTAACAGCAGACTGGCAGCTAGAAATGAGAACAACATTTTGATAGTCGAATAGAAATTGTGGCTACAGTGAACGATTCAAGCCAGAGGTCTGACAAGGGAATTGGCGTATTTTAGACAAATACATGTCTATGCCTCCTAAGCGTCATAAAAATTACTATTTTCATGCAAATTACTACATATTTGCACTTGACGCAAACTAAACAAATGCAAATATAAAATGAGACAAAAATTTCAACAATCGGATAAAAATTACGGGCACATTAAGCAATCAAAGCTGAAAATCTGCACAAAAACTGCACGTGTTTTAAAAACAGCCATTGCTAGATGTTTTGCTTAAAACATGTTCGGACGACCAAAGCCTTAATTTGGATTAAGGTTTTGAATTAGAACGTAAAAACGCGAAATTCGCACGTTTAAGGGAAGAAAAAGCGATTTAAAGTTCAGGGTGTTTGACACGTGAAAAATTGGTTTTTTTTTTGGCTTTCAACCACTAAACCCGCCCTTAAACTTTTGCAAAATACCACAAGTTCATACTTTGTGGAAATTTCAGACGCTGTTGAAACATGAAGCCACAGCAATGCCATAAAGGGAAAAAGTTTCCATAACCTGCCCCCAAAAATATAAGGAACCTTATAAAAATTAGTATTCTTATGAAAAGTACTACAAATTTGTATTTGCCGTTAACAGCAGACTGGCACCTAAAAATGAGACCAACATTTTGATAATCGAATAGAAATTGTGGCTACAGTGAACGATTCAAGCCAAAGGTCTGACAAGGAAATTGACGTATTTCAGACAAATACATGTCTCTGCCTCCTCAGCGTCATAAAAATTAGTGTTTGCATGCAAATTATTACATATTTGCACTTGAAGCAAACTAAACAAACGCAACTATAAGATAAGACCACAATTTCAACAATCGGATTAAAATTACGGGCACAGTAAGCAATCAAAGCTGAAAATCTGAACAAAAACTGCACCTTTTCCAGAAACAGCCATTTCTAAATATTATGCCCAAAACATGTTCCGACCACCGAAACCTTAGTTTGCGTTAAGCTTTTAAATTGGAACGCAAAAACGCGAGATTCGAACGTTTATGTGGGGTTAGAGAGATTTCAAATTTTCGGTGGTTGATACGTAAAAAATTGGGATTTTTTTGGCTTTCAACCACAAAAACCCGCCCTTAAACTTTTGCGAAATACCACAATTTTTTTTTTTTTTGAAAATTCAGACACTAGTCTATTCACTAACATCAAAATGTAGCACATCGGTTGAAAAATCCAGCCACAGCAATGCCATAAAAGGAAAAAGTTTCCATAACCTGCCCCCAAAAATATAAGGAACCTTATAAAAAGTTGTATTCTTATGTAAAGTACTACAAATTTGTATTTGCAGTTGACAACAGACAGCCAGCTACAAAATGAGACCAAAATTTTGAAAATCGAATAGAAATTGTGGCTACAGTGAACGATTCAAGACAGAGGTCTGACAAGGAAATTGACGGATTTTAGACAAATACATGTCTATGCCTCCTAAGGGTCACAAACATTAGTATTTTCTTGCAAATCACTACATATTTGCACTTGACACAAACTAAGCAAACCCAACTACAAGATAAGACCAACACTTAAAAAATCAGATTAATATTACGGGCACAGTACCCAATCAAAGCTGAAAATCCGAACAAAAGCTGCACGTGTTGCAGAAACAGACATATCTAGATATTTTGCCTAAAACATGTCCTGACCACCAAAATCTTAGTTTGGGTTGAGCTTTTATATTAAAACATAAAAACGCAAAATTCGCACGTTTAATGGGAGAAAAAGCGATTTAAAGTTTTGGTTGGTTGACACGTGAATAATTGGGATTTGTTGACTTTCAACCACCAAACTCGCCCTTAAACTTTTGCGAAATACCACAAATTTATACTTTTTGGAAAAATTCAGACGCCGATCTATTCACTAACAACAAAATATAGCACATCGGTTGAAAAATTAACCCACAGCAATGCCATCAAGGGTAAATGTTTCCATAACTTGCCCCCAAAACATAAGGGACCTTATAATAATTAGTATTCTTATGAAAAGTACTACAAATTTGTATTTGCCATTAACAACAGACTGGCAGCTACAAAATGAAACCAAAATTTTGATAATCGAATAGAAATTGTGGCTACAGTGGACGATTCCAGCCAGAGGTCTGACAAGGAAATTGGCGTATTTTAGACAAATACATGTCTATGCCTCCTCAGCGTCATAATAATTAGTATTTTCTTGCAAATTACTATATATTTGCACTTGAAGCAAACTAAACAAACGCAACTATAAGATAGGACCAACATTTCAACAATCGGATTAAAATTACGGGCACAATAAGCTATCAAAGCTGAAAATCTGCATAAAAACTGCACGTGTTCTAGAAACAGCAATTTCTAGTTATTTTTCCTAAAACATGTTCCGATCACCAAAACCTTAGTTTAGTTCAAGCATCTAAAATGAAACGCAAAAACGCGAAATTCGCACGTTTAAGGGCAGAAAAAGTGATTTACAGTCTTGGCTGGTTGACACGTGAAAAATTGGGATTTTTTTGGCCTTCAACCACCAAACCCGCCCTTAAACTTTTGCGAAATACCACAAATTTACTCTTTTTGGAAAAGTCAGACGTTGATGTATCCACTAACATCAAAATATAGCATATCGGTTGAAAAATCAAGCCACAGCAATGCCATAAAGGGAAAAAGTTTCCATAACCTGCCCCCAAAAATATAAGAAACCTTATAAAAATTAGTATTCTTATGAAAAGTACTACAAATTTTTTTTTGCCGTTAACAACAGACTGGCAGCTAGAAATGAGACCAACATTTTGATAATCGAATAGAAATTGTTTTTACAGTGAACGATTCAAGCCAGACGTCTGACAGGGAAATTGGCGTATTTTAGAGAAATACATGTCTATGCCTCCTCAGCGTCATAAAAATTAGTATTTTCATCCAAATTATTACATATTTGCACCTGGTGCAAACTAAGCAAACGCAACTTTAAGATAAGACCACAATTTCAACAATCGGATTAAAATTACGGGCACAGTAAGCAATCAAAGCTGAAAATCTGAACAAAAACTGCACGTGTTCTAGAAACAGCCATTTCTAGATATTTTGCCTAAAACATGTTCCGACCACCAAAACCTTAGTTTGGGTTAAGCATTTGAATTAAAACGTAAAACCGCGAAATTCGCACGTTTAAGGGGAGAAGAAGCGATATAAAGTTTTTGGTGGTTAGCACATGAAAAATTGGGATGTTTCTGGCTTTCAACCACCAAACCCGCCCTTGAACTTTTGCGAAATACGAAAAATTTATACTTTTTGAAAAATTCAGGCGCTGATCTATTCACCACACCAAAATCTAGCACATCGGTTGAAAAATTAAGCCGCAGCAATGCCATGAAGGGAAAAAGTTTCCATAACCTGCCCCCAAAAATATAAGGAACCTTATAAAAATGAGTATTCTTATGAAAAGTACCACAAATTTATTTTTGCCGTAAACAACAGACTGGCAGCTACAAAATGAGACCAACGTTTTGATAATCGAATAGAAATTGTGGCTACAGTGAACGATTCAAGCCAGAGGTCTGACAAGGAAATTGGCGTATTTTAGACAAATACATGTCTATGCCTCCTAAGCGTCATAAAAATTACTATTTTCATGCAAATTACTACATATTTGCACTTGACGCAAACTAAACAAATGCAAATATAAAATGAGACAAAAATTTCAACAATCGGATAAAAATTACGGGCACAGTAATCAATCAAAGCTGAAAATCTGCACAAAAACTGCACGTGTTTTAAAAACAGCCATTGCTAGATGTTTTACTTAAAACATGTTCCGACGACCAGAACCTTAATTTGGATTAAGGTTTTGAATTAGAACGTAATAACGCGAAATTCGCACGTTTAAGGGAAGAAAAAGCGATTTAAAGTTCAGGGTGGTTGACACGTAAAAAATTGGTTTTTTTTTGGCTTTCAACCACCAAAGCCGCCCTTAAACTTTTGCAAAATACCACAAGTTCATACTTTGTGGAAATTTCAGACGCTGTTGAAACATGAAGCCACAGCAATGCCATGAAGGGAAAAAGTTTCCATAACCTGCCCCCAAAAATATAAGGAACCTTATAAAAATTAGTATACTTATGAAAAGTACTACAAATTTGTATTCGCCGTTAACAACAGACTGGCAGCTAGAAATGAGACCAACATTTTGATAATAGAATAGAAATTGTGGCTACAGTGAACGATTCAAGCCAGAGGTCTGAGAAGGAAATTGACGTATTTTAGACAAATACATGTCTATGCCCCCTAAGCGTCATAAAAATTAGTATTTTCATGCAAATTATTACATATTTGCACTTGAAGCAAACTAAACAAAGGCAACTATAAGATAAGACCACAATTTCAACAATCGGATTAAAATTACGGGCACAGTAAGCAATCAAAGCTGAAAATCTGAACAAAAACTGCACGTGTTCTGCAGACAGAAACAACCATTTCTAAATATTTTGCCCAAAACATGTTCCGACCACCAAAACCTTAGTTTGCAATAAGCTTTTAAATCGGAACGCAAAAACGTGAAATTCGAATGTTTAAGTGGGGTTAGAGCGATTTCAAATTTTCGGTGGTTGACACGTGAAAAATTGGGATTGGGAAATACCACAAATTTACTCTTTTTGGAAAAGTCAGACGTTGATGTATCCACTAACATCAAAATATAGCATATCGGTTGAAAAATCAAGCCACAGCAATGCCATAAAGGGAAAAAGTTTCCATAACCTGCCCCCAAAAATATAAGAAACCTTATAAAAATTAGTATTCTTATGAAAAGTACTACAAATTTTTTTTTGCCGTTAACAACAGACTGGCAGCTAGAAATGAGACCAACATTTTGATAATCGAATAGAAATTGTTTTTACAGTGAACGATTCAAGCCAGACGTCTGACAGGGAAATTGGCGTATTTTAGAGAAATACATGTCTATGCCTCCTCAGCGTCATAAAAATTAGTATTTTCATCCAAATTATTACATATTTGCACCTGGTGCAAACTAAGCAAACGCAACTTTAAGATAAGACCACAATTTCAACAATCGGATTAAAATTACGGGCACAGTAAGCAATCAAAGCTGAAAATCTGAACAAAAACTGCACGTGTTCTAGAAACAGCCATTTCTAGATATTTTGCCTAAAACATGTTCCGACCACCAAAACCTGTTTGGGTTAAGCATGTGAATTAAAACGTAAAACCGCGAAATTCGCACGTTTAAGGGGAGAAGAAGCGATTTAAAGTTTTTGGTGGTTAGCACATGAAAAATTGGGATGTTTCTGGCTTTCAACCACCAAACCCGCCCTTGAACTTTTGCGAAATACGAAAAATTTATACTTTTTGAAAAATTCAGGCGCTGATCTATTCACCACACCAAAATCTAGCACATCGGTTGAAAAATTAAGCCGCAGCAATGCCATGAAGGGAAAAAGTTTCCATAACCTGCCCCCAAAAATATAAGGAACCTTATAAAAATGAGTATTCTTATGAAAAGTACCACAAATTTATTTTTGCCGTAAACAACAGACTGGCAGCTACAAAATGAGACCAACGTTTTGATAATCGAATAGAAATTGTGGCTACAGTGAACGATTCAAGCCAGAGGTCTGACAAGGAAATTGGCGTATTTTAGACAAATACATGTCTATGCCTCCTAAGCGTCATAAAAATTACTATATTCATGCAAATTACTACATATTTGCACTTGACGCAAACCAAACAAATGCAAATATAAAATGAGACAAAAATTTCAACAATCGGATAAAAATTACGGGCACAGTAAGCAATCAAAGCTGAAAATCTGCACAAAAACTGCACGTGTTTTAAAAACAGCCATTGCTAGATGTTTTACTTAAAACATGTTCCGACGACCAGAACCTTAATTTGGATTAAGGTTTTGAATTAGAACGTAATAACGCGAAATTCGCACGTTTAAGGGAAGAAAAAGCGATTTAAAGTTCAGGGTGGTTGACACGTAAAAAATTGGTTTTTTTTTGGCTTTCAACCACCAAAGCCGCCCTTAAACTTTTGCAAAATACCACAAGTTCATACTTTGTGGAAATTTCAGACGCTGTTGAAACATGAAGCCACAGCAATGCCATGAAGGGAAAAAGTTTCCATAACCTGCCCCCAAAAATATAAGGAACCTTATAAAAATTAGTATACTTATGAAAAGTACTACAAATTTGTATTCGCCGTTAACAACAGACTGGCAGCTAGAAATGAGACCAACATTTTGATAATAGAATAGAAATTGTGGCTACAGTGAACGATTCAAGCCAGAGGTCTGAGAAGGAAATTGACGTATTTTAGACAAATACATGTCTATGCCCCCTAAGCGTCATAAAAATTAGTATTTTCATGCAAATTATTACATATTTGCACTTGAAGCAAACTAAACAAAGGCAACTATAAGATAAGACCACAATTTCAACAATCGGATTAAAATTACGGGCACAGTAAGCAATCAAAGCTGAAAATCTGAACAAAAACTGCACGTGTTCTGCAGACAGAAACAATCATTTCTAAATATTTTGCCCAAAACATGTTCCGACCACCAAAACCTTAGTTTGCAATAAGCTTTTAAATCGGAAGGCAAAAACGTGAAATTCGAACGTTTAAGTGGGGTTAGAGCGATTTCAAATTTTCGGTGGTTGACACGTGAAAAATTGGGATTTCTTTGGCTTTCAACCACAAAAACCCGCCCTTAAACTTTTGTGAAATACCACAATTTTATTTTTTTTTTGAAAATTCAGACGATCGTCTATTCACATACATCAAAATATAGCACATCGGTTGAAAAATCCAGCCACAGCAATGCCATAAAAGGAAAAAGTTTCCATAACCTGCCCCCAAAAATGTAAGGAACTTTATAAAAATTAGTATTCTTATGAAAAGTACTACAAATTTGTATTTGCCGTTGACAACAGACTGCATGCTAAAAATGAGACCAAAATTTTGGTAATCGAATAGATTTTGTGGCTACAGTGAACGATTCAAGCCAGAGGTCTGACAAAGAAATTGACGGATTTTAGACAAATACATGTCTATGCCTCCTAAGCGTCATAAAAATTAGTATTTTCTTGCAAATCACTACATATTTGCACTTGACGCAAACTAAGCAAACCCAACTACAAGATAAGACCAACACTTAAACAATCGGATTAAAATTACGGGCACAGTACCCAATCAAAGCTGAAAATCTGAACATAAGCTGCACGTGTTCCAGAAACAGACATATCTAGATATTTTGCCTAAAACATGTCCTGACCACCAAAATCTTAGTTTGGGTTGAGCTTTTATATTAAAACATAAAAACGCGAAATTCGCACGTTTAATGGGAGAAAAAGCGATTTAAAGTTTTGATTGGTTGACACGTGAAAAATTGGGATTTGTTGACTTTCAACCACCAAACTCGCCCTTAAGCTTTTGCGAAATACCACAAATTTATACTTTTTTGAAAAAATTCAGACGCCGATCTATTCACTCACACCAAAATATAGCACATGGGTTGAAAAATCAAGCCACAGCAATGCCATGAAGGGTAAATGTTTCCATAACCTGCCCCCAAAACATAAAGAACCTTATGAAAATTGGAATGCTAATGAAAAGTACTACAAATTTGTATTTGCCGTAAACAACAGACTGGCAGCTACAAAATGAGACCAAAATATTGACAATCGACTAGAAATTGTGGCTACAGTGAACGATTCAAGCCAGAGGTCTGACAAGGAAATTTACGTATTTTAGACAAATACATGCCTATGCCTCCTATGAGTCATAAAATTTAGTATTTTCATGCAAATAACTACATCTTTGCACTTGACGCAAACCAAACGAACGCAACTATAAGATAGGACCAAAATTTCAACAATCGGACTAAAATTACGGGCACAGTAAGCAATCGAAACAGAAAATCTGAACAAAACTGCACGTGTTCCAGAAACAGCCATTTCAAGATATTTTGCCTAAAACATGTTCCGGTCACCAAAACCTTAGTTTGGGTTAAGCTTTTAAATTAGAGCGTCAAAATGCGAAAATATCGCGTCTGAGGGGAGAAAAAGCGATTTAAAGTTTTGGGTGGTTAACACGCGAAAAATTGGGATTTTTCTGGCTTTTAACCACCAAACCCGCCCTTAAACTTTTACGAAATACCACAAATTTATACGGTTTGGAAAATTCAGACGCAGATCTATTCACTAACACTAACACTCACTAATATAGCACATCGGTTGAAAAATCAAGCCACAGCAATGCCATAAATGGAAAAAGTTTGCCCCCAAAATATAACGAACCTTATAAAAATTAGTATTCTTATGAAAAGTACTACAAATTTGTATTTGCCGTTAACAACAGACTGGCAGCTAGAAATGAGACCAACATTTTGATAATCGAATAGAAATTGTGGCTACAGTGAACGATTCAAGCCAGAGGTCTGACAGGGAAATTGGCGTATTTTAGAGAAATACATGTCTATGCCTCCTAGGCGTCACAAAAATTAGTATTTTCACGCAAATTATTACATTTTTTGCACCTGGCGCAAGCTAAGCAAACGCAACTATACGGTAACACCAAAATTTCAACAATCGGATTAAAATTACAGGCACAGTAAGCAATCAAAGCTGAAAATCTGAACGAAAACTGCACGTGTTCTGCAGACAGAAACAGCCATTTCTAGATATTTTGCCTAAAACATTAGTTTGCGTTAAGCTTTTAAATTAGAACGTAAAAACGCGATTTAAAGTTTTGGGTGGTTGACACGTAAAAAATTGGGACTTTTTGGCTTTCAACCACCAAACCCGCCCTTAAACTTTTGCGAAATACCACAAGTTCATACTTTGTGGAAATTTCAGACGCTGTTGAAACATGAAGCAACAGCAATGCCATAAAGGGAAAAAGTTTCCATAACCTGCCCCCAAAAATATAAGGAACCTTATAAAAATTAGTATTCTTATGAAAAGTACTACAAATTTGTATTTGCCGTTAACAGCAGACTGGCAGCTAGAAATGAGAACAACATTTTGATAATCGAATAGAAATTGTGGCTACAGTGAACGATTCAAGCCAAGTCTGACAAGGAAATTGACGTATTTTAGACAAATATATGTCTATGCCTCCTCAGCGTCATAAAAATTAGTATTTTCATGCAAATTATTACGTATTTGCACTTGAAGCAAACAAAACAAACGCAACTATAAGATAAGACCACAATTTCAACGATCGGATTAAAATTACGGGCACAGTAAGCAATCAAAGCTGAAAATCTGAACAAAAACTGCACGTGTTCTAGAAACAGCCATTTCTACATATTTTGCCTAAAGCAATATTCCGACCACCAAAACCATGGTTTGGGTTAAGCTTTCAAAATACAACGTAAAAAAGCGAAACTCGCACGTTTAAGGGGAGAAAAAGCGATTTAAAGTTTTTGGTGGTTAACACGTGAAATATTGAGATTTTTGTGGTTTTCAGCCACCAAACGCGGCCTTTAATTTTTGCGAAAAACCACAAACTTATACTTTTTGGAAAGTTCAGACGCTGATCTATTCATAAACACAAAAATATAGCACATCGGTTGAAAAATCAAGCCAAAGCAATGCCATGAAGGGAAAAAGATTCCATAATCTGCCCCCAAAAATATAAGGAACCTTATCAAATTTAGTAATCTTATTAAAGTATCTGAAAATTTGTATTTACCATTAACAGCAGACTAGCAGCTACAAAATGAGACCAACATACTGATAATCGAATAGACATTGTGGCTACAGTGAACGATTCAAACCAGAGGTCTGACAAGGAAATTGACGTATTTTAGACAAATACATGTCTATGCCTCCTAAGCGTCATAAAAATTAGTATTTTCATGCAAATCACTACATATTTGCACTTGACGCAAACTAAACACTGCACGTGTTCTAGAAACAGCCATTTCTAGATATTTTGCCTGAAACACGTTCCAACCACCTAAACCCTTGTTTGGGTTAAGCTTTTAAATTAAAACGTTAAAACGCGAAGTTCGCACGTTTAGGGGGAGAAAAAGCGATTTAAAGTTTTGGTTGGTTGACACGTGAAACATTGGGATTTTTTTGGCTTACAACCACCAAACCCGCCCTTCAACTTTTTCGAAATACCACAAATTTATACATTTTGGAAAACTTAGAGGCTGTCTATTCACTAACACCAAAATATAGCACATCGGTTGAAACATCAAGCCACAGCAATGCCATAAAGGGAAAAAGTTTCCATAACCTGCCCCCAAAAATATAAGGAACCTTATAAAAATAGATATTCTTACGAAAAGTACTTCAAATTTGTTTTGCCGTAAACAACAGACTGGTAGCTACAAAACGAGACCAAAATTTTGATAATCGAATAGAAATTGTGGCTACAGTGAACAATTTAAGCCAGAGGTCCGACAAGGAAATTGACGGTTTTTAGACAAATATATGTCTATGCCCCCGAAGCGTCCTAAAAGTTAATATTTTCATGGAAATTACTACATATTTGCACTTGACGCAAACTAAACAAACGCAACTATAAGATAAGCCCAAAATTTCAACAATCGGATTCAATTTACGGGCACAAAAAGCAATCACAGCTGAAAATCTGCACAAAAGCTGCACCTGTTCTAGGAATAGCCATTTCTAGATATTTTGCCAAAAACATATTCCGACCACCAAAACCTTAGTTTGGGTTTTTTTTTTGTGGTAGGGAGGTGAAGGCACTTACGCCCACCGAGTCTGGCAGTGTGGGACTCCCATGGAGGATACCCTTGGACTACCCACTAAACACCTCCCCTGTCAATCTGAGAACCTAGCTCGGAACCGTTTGACACATTACTTCGAGCCAGGTCTCGTTTTGTTACGCCGTGGGGCGCCTTCAAGCTGGGGAGGCCCTTTCCTAGCGGGAGGGGAGAGGGGAAGAGGAAATGCCAGAAGAGCGATCCTCCAGCCCCAGCACCTCCGGCTGCTGTGAGTCCCTTTTATCTTTTAGGACTGCCCAAGCATAATGTGCCACCTGGTTCCATTTGTCAACCGATTCGAGCATCACCGCAACTATATTATCCGGGGTGAGCTCTCCCGTCTCCCTGTAGAGTTCCCTTCGCAACCTGGCCCATTTGGTACACGCAAAAAATGTGTGACAGGTATTGTCCTCCTCTCCAGGGGAAAACCGACAATCGGGAGACCGTGACTTACTGATCTTGTGCAGCTAAGACTGAAAACACCCGTGCCCGCTCAAAAGCTGGGTCAGATAGAAGTCAGTCTCGCCATGCCTTCGATTTAGCCACGGTCTCACATTCGGGATGAGGCGCGCAGTCCACCTTCCCTTCGTGCAATTCCTCCAAGACTGCTGCTAATCGTTGAGCGAGCGTTGTCTCTCCTCGCGGACAACCATCTCCCTCGCATCCTCGTTTTGGCGCAGGTAAATAGCACGGCGCTCTCTAGCAAGGAGGGCGACAGGTATCACGCCTGCAATCACTCTCACCGCCGAGTCGGAGACTGTTGTATACGAAGATGCAATTCTCAGTGCTCCTCTTCTCTGTACCTGTGCCAATCGTTTTCGGTATACCTCCTTGCTGAGAGCGTCGCCCCATACCTCTGCTCCGTACAGTAGCACTGACCCTACAGCACTCATCAAGAGGCGTCTTCTTGATGGGTTGGGTCCCCCTACGTTGGCCATAAGTCGACTCAGGGCCGATATTCCCGAAGCAGCCTTCTCAGCCGTTGCCCTGATTTGCTCAGAGAAACTCATCTTCGAGTCGATCAGTAGCCCCAGGTACTTCACCGCTGGCTTCGATTCGATCTGTATATCTCCAATACTGATCATCCTTACTCTAGGGATTTTCTTTTTTGTCAAGATGACCACTTCGGTTTTCTCCAGTGCTAAACTGAGCCCGCGAGCAGTCATCCAGTCCCTCACTCGGCGCATTAGCATACCTAGCCTAAGGTGCGCTTGTTCAACGGTGCGTACAGCGACCAGAGCCGCAACATCATCCGCATAGCCGACCAAGCGCGACTCATCTGGCATCTCAAGTCTCAGTAGCCCGTCGTAAGACACGTTCCATAGGTCCGGACCAAGGATAGATCCCTGGGCAACACCCGATGTAATTTCCATCCTTCGTTGGCCCTGTGTCGTGTCGTAGAGCAGGCTTCGGTCCTTTAGGTAGTTCCTCAAAAGCCGCATTAGATATTCTGGAACTTGAAAAGAGTGTTCCATCGTGTCCAGAATATCCACCCATCTAGCGGAGTTGAAGGCATTCCGGACGTCGAGTGTCACCAACAGGACGATCCGTCGCTTGGTGCGACTATATGCCTCTGCATTTTGGACCGCGCTCACCACCTCTGCAATCGCATCAATGCTAGAACGTCCTGCTCTAAAGCCGTACTGCCGAGGAGATAGGTCCCCAGCAGCACGAATCGCGTCAGTGAGTCTTCCCTTGATGAGTTTCTCTAGCACTTTCCCAGCCGTGTCTAGCATGCATAACGGGCGGTATGCAGACGGCGATTCGGGGTTTCCCTTCCCCTTGCTGACCAGCACGAGCCTCGCCACCTTCCATCGTACCGGTAAAACCCCTTCCCGTAGCCAAGCGTTGAATGCGCTGAGCAGCAAGTCAGGACAATGGTGATAGACGAGCTGCAACACCTTAGCTGGAACACCATCTGGACCTGGAGCCTTCCTCGCTTTCAGGGAGAGGACTGCCTCCTCCAGTCCCAGCTGTGTGAAGAGTGGGCACTCGACTGCTGTTTCACCATGGACAGCGTCAACACGGACGGGATGGGCGGGGAAGAGTCCCCGCACTATCGGGTCCATCTTTTCCGCGTCATGTATACAAGGCTTCCGTAGGGCACCAAGTTTCCCCATGACCAGCTTGTAGCCAAGGCCCCACGGATCCCTATTTACATCGTCCACGAGGTCTTGCCAGCATCGGGCCTTGCTCTTGTTAATAAGCCTGCGAAGATATTTCCTGCCGGACCTGTATGCTGCTAGCCTAGTGTCTGCCTCCTCCCATGTTCGCGACCGCTGGGCCTCTCGCCGAAGTTTGTGACACTCGCTTCTTTGTTCGGCGATCTCGTTTGTCCACCAGTATACTGGAGGCTTACCGTGTCGGGGTCTCCGACGGAGCATGGAAGACTCGCAAGCAGTTATGATGGTACTCATAGTTGAGTTCACCAAGTCCTTGGCTGTAGGCCCTCCACTCCCTGGCGGAGCTCCCAGCAACGGTGCGCCTGCCGTAAGCGCGTCAGCGAACCTCTCAACGTCCATCCTCCCAGTCCTCCATCCGAGGAAGTTTGGGCATATGCACGCAGAGTGGCACCGTCGTGAATCTCAACCGCTATATACTGGTGATCACTAGCCGAGTAGTCCTCTTGTACTCGCCAGTTGTGTACTCTAGGTACCAGGGACTCCGAAGCGAGTGTCACATCGGGTATGGTTCCTACGCAACCCCAGCGGCGGAAAGTAGGGGTGTTACCAGTATTTAGGACAAAAAGCGCTGTTCTGGCCGCCATGTCCAAGATTTGCTTTCCCCTTGGGTCGGATTGTGGCATACCCCATTCAATGTGTTCGAGACAGCGTCCTCCAGGGCATCGAGTTTGGTTCGAGAAGATCGCATTGCCCCGTTAGGCGTCAGATAAATGCTGAAATATGTTATCCCTGAACACCGCACCCACACAAAACCACCCCGCGTCCATGGCCCTGCACCTGAAGGCAGGCGCTGTCTCGAACCCAGATGGCCGAGGTACTAGATTTGTCGGGGTACCACGCTTGCGAGTCCTTGTTATGATGTCGCTCGCTCAGCAACAGGAGGTCAGCTTTCTTATCACTCGCAAACTGCTCAAGTAGGTCCTGGGTGTTTGTGCTTCGGTGCAAATTGACCGGCAGGAAAGTTTGGGTTAAGCTTTTAAATTAGAACGTAAAAACGCGAAATTCGCACGTTTAAGGGGAGAAAAAGCGATTTAAAGTTTTGGGTGGTTCGCACGTGAAAAATTGAGATTTTTTTGGCTTCCAACAACCAAACCCGCCCTTGAACTTTTGTGAAATACCACAAATTTATATTTTTCGAAAATTCAGATGCTGATCTATTCGCTAACACAAACATATAGCACATCGGTTGAAAAATCAAGCCACAGCAACGCCATATAGGGAAAAAGTTTCCATAACCTGCCCCAAAAATATAAGGAACCTTATAAAAATTAGTATTCTTATGAAAAGGACTACAAATTTGTATTTAACCGTAATTAACAGACTGGCAGGTACAAAATGAGACCAAAATTTTGATAATCGAATAGAAATTGTGGCTACAGTGAACGATTCAAGCCAGAGGTCTGACAAGGAAATTGACGTATTTTAGACAAATACATGCCTATGCCTCCTAAGCGTCATAAAAATTAGTATTTTCATGCAAATTACCACATATTTGCACTTGACGCAAACTAAACAAACACAACTATAAGATAAGGCCAAAATTTCAACAATCGGATTAAAATTACGGGCACATTAAGCAATCAAAGCTGAAAATCTGCACAAAAACTGCACGTGTTTTAAAAACAGCCATTGCTAGATGTTTTGCTTAAAACATGTTCCGACAACCAAAACCTCAATTTGGGTTAAGCTCGTGAGTTAAAACGTCAAAACGCGAAATTCGCACGTTTAAGGGGAGAAAAAGCGATTTAAAGTTTTGGCTGGTTGACAAGTGAAAAATTGGAATTTTTTTGGCTTTCAACCACCAAACCTTCCCTCAAACTTTTGCGAAATACCACAAATTTATCTTTTTTTGGAAAATTCAGACGCTGATCTATTCACTAACACCAAAATATAGCGCATCGGTTGGAAATCAAGCCAGAGCATTGCTATGAAGGAAACAGTTTCCATAACCTGCCCCCAAAATTATAATGAACCTTATACAAATTAGTAGTCTTATGAAAAGTACTACAAATTAGTATTTGCCAGTAACAACAGACTGGCAGCTACAAAATCAGACCAAAATTTTGATAATCGAATAGAAATTGTGGCTACAGTGAACGATTCAACCCAGAGGTCTGACAAGAAAATTGACGTATTTTAGACAAATACATGTCTATGCCTCCTAAGCGTCATAAAAATTAGTATTTTCATGCAAATTACTACATTTCTGCACTTGGCGCAAACAAAACAAACGCAACTATAAGCTAAGACCAAAATTTCAACAATCGGATTAAAATTACGGGCACAGTAAGCAATCAAAGCTGAAAATCTGCACAAAAACTGCACGTGTTCTAGAAACAGCCATTTCTAGATATTTTGCCTAAAACATGCTCGACCACCAAAACCTTAGTTTGGGTTAAGCTTTTGAATCAAAACGTAAAAACGCGAAATTCACACGTTTAAGGGGAGAAAAAGCAATTTAAAGTTTTGGGTGGTCGACACGTGAAAAATTGGGATTTTTTTGGCTTTCAACCATCAAACCCGGCATTAAACTTTTGCGAAATACCACAAATTTATTGTTTTTGGAAACGCCATGATGGAAAAAAGTTTACACAACCCGCCTCCAAAATTATAAGGAACCTTATAAAAATTAGTATTCTTATGAAAATTACTAGAAATTTGTACTTGCCATAAACAACAGACTGGCAGCTACAAAATGAGACCAAAATTTTGATAATCGAATAGAAATTGTGGCTGCAGTGAACGATTCAACCCAGAGGTCTGACAAAGAAATTGACGTATTTTAGACAAATACATGTCTATGCGTCCCAAGCGTCATTAAAAATTAATATTTTCATTTAGTATTTTCATGCAAATAACTACATCTTTGCACTTGACGCAAACCAAACGAACGCAACTATAAGATAGGACCAAAATTTCAACAATCGGACTAAAATTACGGGCACAGTAAGCAATCAAAACAGAAAATCTGAACAAAACTGCACGTGTTCCAGAAACAGCCATTTCAAGATATTTTGCCTAAAACATGTTCCGGTCACCAAAACCTTAGTTTGGGTTAAGCTTTTAAATTAGAGCGTAAAAATGCGAAAATATCGCGTCTGAGGGGAGAAACAGCGATTTAAAGTTTTGGGTGGTTAACACGCGAAAAATTGGGATTTTTCTGGCTTTCAACCACCAAACCCGCCCTTAAACTTTTACGAAATACCACAAATTTATACGGTTTGGAAAATTCAGACGCAGATCTATTCACTAACACTAACACTCACTAATATAGCACATCGGTTGAAAAATCAAGCCACAGCAATGCCATAAATGGAAAAAGTTTGCCCCCAAAATATAACGAACCTTATAAAAATTAGTATTCTTATGAAAAGTACTACAAATTTGTATTTGCCGTTAACAACAGACTGGCAGCTAGAAATGAGACCAACATTTTGATAATCGAATAGAAATTGTGGCTACAGTGAACGATTCAAGCCAGAGGTCTGACAGGGAAATTGGCGTATTTTAGAGAAATACATGTCTATGCCTCCTAGGCGTCACAAAAATTAGTATTTTCACGCAAATTATTACATTTTTTGCACCTGGCGCAAGCTAAGCAAACGCAACTATACGGTAACACCAAAATTTCAACAATCGGATTAAAATTACAGGCACAGTAAGCAATCAAAGCTGAAAATCTGAACGAAAACTGCACGTGTTCTGCAGACAGAAACAGCCATTTCTAGATATTTTGCCTAAAACATGTTTCGACCTCCAAAACCTTAGTTTGCGTTAAGCTTTTAAATTAGAACGTAAAAACGCGATTTAAAGTTTTGGGTGGTTGACACGTAAAAAATTGGGATTTTTTGGCTTTCAACCACCAAACCCGCCCTTAAACTTTTGCAAAATACCACAAGTTCATACTTTGTGGAAATTTCAGACGCTGTTGAACATGAAGCCACAGCAATGCCATAAAGGGAAAAAGTTTCCATAACCTGCCCCCAAAAATATAAGGAACCTTATAAAAATTAGTATTCTTATGAAAAGTACTACAAATTTGTATTTGCCGTTAACAGCAGACTGGCAGCTAGAAATGAGATCAACATTTTGATAATCGAATAGAAATTGTGGCTACAGTGAACGATTCAAGCCAGAGGTCTGACAAGGAAATTGACGTATTTTAGACAAATATATGTCTATGCCTCCTCAGCGTCATAAAAATTAGTATTTTCATGCAAATTATTACGTATTTGCACTTGAAGCAAACAAAACAAACGCAACTATAAGATGAGACCACAATTTCAACGATCGGATTAAAATTACGGGCACAGTAAGCAATCAAAGCTGAAAATCTGAACAAAAACTGCACGTGTTCTAGAAACAGCCATTTCTACATATTTTGCCTAAAGCAATATTCCGACCACCAAAACCATGGTTTGGGTTAAGCTTTCAAAATACAACGTAAAAAAGCGAAACTCGCACATTTAAGGGGAGAAAAAGCGATTTAAAGTTTTTGGTGGTTAACACGTGAAATATTGAGATTTTTGTGGTTTTCAGCCACCAAACGCGGCCTTTAATTTTTGCGAAAAACCACAAACTTATACTTTTTGGAAAGTTCAGACGCTGATCTATTCATAAACACAAAAATATAGCACATCGGTTGAAAAATCAAGCCAAAGCAATGCCATGAAGGGAAAAAGATTCCATAATCTGCCCCCAAAAATATAAGGAACCTTATCAAATTTAGTAATCTTATTAAAGTATCTGAAAATTTGTATTTACCATTAACAGCAGACTAGCAGCTACAAAATGAGACCAACATACTGATAATCGAATAGACATTGTGGCTACAGTGAACGATTCAAACCAGAGGTCTGACAAGGAAATTGACGTATTTTAGACAAATACATGTCTATGCCTCCTAAGCGTCATAAAAATTAGTATTTTCATGCAAATCACTACATATTTGCACTTGACGCAAACTAAACACTGCACGTGTTCTAGAAACAGCCATTTCTAGATATTTTGCCTGAAACACGTTCCAACCACCTAAACCCTTGTTTGGGTTAAGCTTTTAAATTAAAACGTTAAAACGCGAAGTTCGCACGTTTAGGGGGAGAAAAAGCGATTTAAAGTTTTGGTTGGTTGACACGTGAAACATTGGGATTTTTTTGGCTTACAACCACCAAACCCGCCCTTCAACTTTTGCGAAATACCACAAATTTATACATTTTGGAAAACTTAGAGGCTGTCTATTCACTAACACCAAAATATAGCACATCAGTTGAAACATCAAGCCACAGCAATGCCATAAAGGGAAAAAGTTTCCATAACCTGCCCACAAAAATATAAGGAACCTTATAAAAATAGATATTCTTACGAAAAGTACTTCAAATTTCTTTTGCCGTAAACAACAGACTGGTAGCTACAAAACGAGACCAAAATTTTGATAATCGAATAGAAATTGTGGCTACAGTGAACAATTCAAGCCAGAGGTCCGACAAGGAAATTGATGGTTTTTAGACAAATATATGTCTATGCCCCCGAAGCGTCCTAAAAGTTAATATTTTCATGGAAATTACTACATATTTGCACTTGACGCAAACTAAACAAACGCAACTATAAGATAAGCCCAAAATTTCAACAATCGGATTCAATTTACGGGCACAAAAAGCAATCACAGCTGAAAATCTGCACAAAAGCTGCACCTGTTCTAGGAATAGCCATTTCTAGATATTTTGCCAAAAACATATTCCGACCACCAAAACCTTAGTTTGGGTTTTTTTTTGTGGTAGGGAGGTGAAGGCACTTACGCCCACCGAGTCTGGCAGTGTGGGACTCCCATGGAGGATACCCTTGGACTACCCACTAAACACCTCCCCTGTCAATCTGAGAACCTAGCTCGGAACCGTTTGACACATTACTTCGAGCCAGGTCTCGTTTTGTTACGCCGTGGGGCGCCTTCAAGCTGGGGAGGCCCTTTCCTAGCGGGAGGGGAGAGGGGAAGAGGAAATGCCAGAAGAGCGATCCTCCAGCCCCAGCACCTCCGGCTGCTGTGAGTCCCTTTTATCTTTTAGGACTGCCCAAGCATAATGTGCCACCTGGTTCCATTTGTCAACCGATTCGAGCATCACCGCAACTATATTATCCGGGGTGAGCTCTCCCGTCTCCCTGTAGAGTTCCCTTCGCAAACTGGCCCATTTGGTACACGCAAAAAATGTGTGACAGGTATTGTCCTCCTCTCCAGGGGAAAACCGACAATCGGGAGACCGTGACTTACTGATCTTGTGCAGATAAGACTGAAAACACCCGTGCCCGCTCAAAAGCTGGGTCAGATAGAAGTCAGTCTCGCCATGCCTTCAATTTAGCCACGGTCTCACATTCGGGATGAGGCGCGCAGTCCACCTTCCCTTCGTGCAATTCCTCCAAGACTGCTGCTAATCGTTGAGCGAGCGTTGTCTCTCCTCGCGGACAACCATCTCCCTCGCATCCTCGTTTTGGCGCAGGTAAATAGCACGGCGCTCTCTAGCAAGGAGGGCGACAGGTATCACGCCTGCAATCACTCTCACCGCCGAGTCGGAGACTGTTGGATACGAAGATGCAATTCTCAGTGCTCCTCTTCTCTGTACCTGTGCCAATCGTTTTCGGTATACCTCCTTGCTGAGAGCGTCGCCCCATACCTCTGCTCCGTACAGTAGCACTGACCCTACAGCACTCATCAAGAGGCGTCTTCTTGATGGGTTGGGTCCCCCTACGTTGGCCATAAGTCGACTCAGGGCCGATATTCCCGAAGCAGCCTTCTCAGCCGTTGCCCTGATTTGCTCAGAGAAACTCATCTTCGAGTCGATCAGTAGCCCCAGGTACTTCACCGCTGGCTTCGATTCGATCTGTATATCTCCAATACTGATCATCCTTACTCTAGGGATTTTCTTTTTTGTCAAGATGACCACTTCGGTTTTCTCCAGTGCTAAACTGAGCCCGCGAGCAGTCATCCAGTCCCTCACTCGGCGCATTAGCATACCTAGCCTAAGTTGCTTGTTCAAAGGTGCGTACAGCGACCAGAGCCGCAACATCATCCGCATAGCCGACCAAGCGCGACTCATCTGGCATCTCAAGTCTCAGTAGCCCGTCGTAAGACACGTTCCATAGGTCCGGACCAAGGATAGATCCCTGGGCAACACCCGATGTAATTTCCATCCTTCGTTGGCCCTGTGTCGTGTCGTAGAGCAGGCTTCGGTCCTTTAGGTAGTTCCTCAAAAGCCGCATTAGATATTCTGGAACTTGAAAAGAGTGTTCCATCGTGTCCAGAATATCCACCCATCTAGCGGAGTTGAAGGCATTCCGGACGTCGAGTGTCACCAACAGGACGATCCGTCGCTTGGTGCGACTATATGCCTCTGCATTTTGGACCGCGCTCACCACCTCTGCAATCGCATCAATGCTAGAACGTCCTGCTCTAAAGCCGTACTGCCGAGGAGATAGGTCCCCAGCAGCACGAATCGCGTCAGTGAGTCTTCCCTTGATGAGTTTCTCTAGCACTTTCCCAGCCGTGTCTAGCATGCATAACGGGCGGTATGCAGACGGCGATTCGGGGTTTCCCTTCCCCTTGCTGACCAGCACGAGCCTCGCCACCTTCCATCGTACCGGTAAAACCCCTTCCCGTAGCCAAGCGTTGAATGCGCTGAGCAGCAAGTCAGGACAATGGTGATAGACGAGCTGCAACACCTTAGCTGGAACACCATCTGGACCTGGAGCCTTCCTCGCTTTCAGGGAGAGGACTGCCTCCTCCAGTCCCAGCTGTGTGAAGAGTGGGCACTCGACTGCTGTTTCACCATGGACAGCGTCAACACGGACGGGATGGGCGGGGAAGAGTCCCCGCACTATCGGGTCCATCTTTTCCGCGTCATGTATACAAGGCTTCCGTAGGGCACCAAGTTTCCCCATGACCAGCTTGTAGCCAAGGCCCCACGGATCCCTATTTACATCGTCCACGAGGTCTTGCCAGCATCGGGCCTTGCTCTTGTTAATAAGCCTGCGAAGATATTTCCTGCCGGACCTGTATGCTGCTAGCCTAGTGTCTGCCTCCTCCCATGTTCGCGACCGCTGGGCCTCTCGCCGAAGTTTGTGACACTCGCTTCTTTGTTCGGCGATCTCGTTTGTCCACCAGTATACTGGAGGCTTACCGTGTCGGGGTCTCCGACGGAGCATGGAAGACTCGCAAGCAGTTATGATGGTACTCATAGTTGAGTTCACCAAGTCCTTGGCTGTAGGCCCTCCACTCCCTGGCGGAGCTCCCAGCAACGGTGCGCCTGCCGTAAGCGCGTCAGCGAACCTCTCAACGTCCATCCTCCCAGTCCTCCATCCGAGGATTGAAGTTTGGGCATATGCACGCAGAGTGGCACCGTCGTGAATCTCAACCGCTATATACTGGTGATCACTAGCCGAGTAGTCCTCTTGTACTCGCCAGTTGTGTACTCTAGGTACCAGGGACTCCGAAGCGAGTGTCACATCGGGTATGGTTCCTACGCAACCCCAGCGGCGGAAAGTAGGGGTGTTACCAGTATTTAGGACAAAAAGCGCTGTTCTGGCCGCCATGTCCAAGATTTGCTTTCCCCTTGGGTCGGATTGTGGCATACCCCATTCAATGTGTTCGAGACAGCGTCCTCCAGGGCATCGAGTTTGGTTCGAGAAGATCGCATTGCCCCGTTAGGCGTCAGATAAATGCTGAAATATGTTATCCCTGAACACCGCACCCACACAAAACCACCCCGCGTCCATGGCCCTGCACCTGAAGGCAGGCGCTGTCTCGAACCCAGATGGCCGAGGTACTAGATTTGTCGGGGTACCACGCTTGCGAGTCCTTGTTATGATGTCGCTCGCTCAGCAACAGGAGTTCAGCTTTCTTATCACTCGCAAACTGCTCAAGTAGGTCCTGGGTGTTTGTGCTTCGGTGCAAATTGACCTGCAGGAAAGTTTGGGTTAAGCTTTTAAATTAGAACGTAAAAACGCGAAATTCGCACGTTTAAGGGGAGAAAAAGCGATTTAAAGTTTTGGGTGGTTCGCGCGTGAAAAATTGAGATTTTTTTGGCTTCCAACAACCAAACCCGCCCTTGAACTTTTGTGAAATACCACAAATTTATATTTTTCGAAAATTCAGATGCTGATCTATTCGCTAACACAAACATATAGCACATCGGTTGAAAAATCAAGCCACAGCAACGCCATATAGGGAAAAAGTTTCCATAACCTGCCCCAAAAATATAAGGAACCTTATAAAAATTAGTATTCTTATGAAAAGGACTACAAATTTGTATTTGACGTAAACAACAGACTGACAGCTACAAAATGAGACCAACATTTTGATAATCGAATAGAAATTGTGGCTACAGTGAACGATTCAAGCCAGAGGTCTGACAAGGAAATTGACGTATTTTAGACAAATACATGCCTATGCCTCCT
The DNA here is from genome assembly GCA_963969285.1 of Odontomyia ornata. NCBI lineage: Eukaryota > Metazoa > Arthropoda > Insecta > Diptera > Stratiomyidae > Odontomyia > Odontomyia ornata. The sequence continues at coordinate 237,878,495 of OZ017738.1, forward strand.
AAGCGTCATAAAAATTAGTATTTTCATGCAAATTACCACATATTTGCACTTGACGCAAACTAAACAAACACAACTATAAGATAAGGCCAAAATTTCAACAATCGGATTAAAATTACGGGCACATTAAGCAATCAAAGCTGAAAATCTGCACAAAAACTGCACGTGTTTTAAAAACAGCCATTGCTAGATGTTTTGCTTAAAACATGTTCCGACAACCAAAACCTCAATTTGGGTTAAGCTCGTGAGTTAAAACGTCAAAACGCGAAGTTCGCACGTTTAAGGGGAGAAAAAGCGATTTAAAGTTTTGGCTGGTTGACAAGTGAAAAATTGGAATTTTTTTGGCTTTCAACCACCAAACCTTCCCTCAAACTTTTGCGAAATACCACAAATTTATCTTTTTTTGGAAAATTCAGACGCTGATCTATTCACTAACACCAAAATAAAGCGCATCGGTTGAAAATCAAGCCAGAGCATTGCTATGAAGGAAACAGTTTCCATAACCTGCCCCAAAATTATAATGAACCTTATACAAATTAGTAGTCTTATGAAAAGTACTACAAATTAGTATTTGCCAGTAACAACAGACTGGCAGCTACAAAATCAGACCAAAATTTTGATAATCGAATAGAAATTGTGGCTACAGTGAACGATTCAACCCAGAGGTCTGACAAGAAAATTGACGTATTTTAGACAAATACATGTCTATGCCTCCTAAGCGTCATAAAAATTAGTATTTTCATGCAAATTACTACATTTCTGCACTTGGCGCAAACAAAACAAACGCAACTATAAGCTAAGACCAAAATTTCAACAATCGGATTAAAATTACGGGCACAGTAAGCAATCAAAGCTGAAAATCTGCACAAAAACTGCACGTGTTCTAGAAACAGCCATTTCTAGATATTTTGCCTAAAACATGCTCGACCACCAAAACCTTAGTTTGGGTTAAGCTTTTGAATCAAAACGTAAAAACGCGAAATTCACACGTTTAAGGGGAGAAAAAGCAATTTAAAGTTTTGGGTGGTCGACACGTGAAAAATTGGGATTTTTTTGGCTTTCAACCATCAAACCCGGCATTGAACTTTTGCGAAATACCACAAATTTATTGTTTTTGGAAACGCCATGATGGAAAAAAGTTTACACAACCCGCCTCCAAAATTATAAGGAACCTTATAAAAATTAGTATTCTTATGAAAATATCTAGAAATTTGTATTTGCCATAAACAACAGACTGGCAGCTACAAAATGAGACCAAAATTTTGATAATCGAATAGAAATTGTGGCTGCAGTGAACGATTCAACCCAGAGGTCTGACAAAGAAATTGACGTATTTTAGACAAATACATGTCTATGCGTCCCAAGCGTCATTAAAAATTAATATTTTCATGCAAATTACAACATATTTGCACTTGACGCAACCAAAATAAACGCAGCTATAGGACTTAACCAAAGTTTCAACAATCGGATGAAACTTTCGGGCACGGTAAGCAATCAAAGCTGAAAATCTGCACAAAAACTGCACGTGCTTAAAAAACAGTCATTTCCGGATATTTTGCCTTAAACATGTTCCGACCACCAAAACCTTAGTTTGGGTTAAGCTTTTGAATTAAAACGTAAAACCAAAATTTTGATAATCGAGAAAAAGCGATATAAAATTTTTGGTGGTTGACACGTGAAAAATTAGAATATTTTTGGCTTTCAACCACCAAACCGCCACTTTTGCGAAATACCACAAATTTATCTTTACTGGCAAATTCAGACGCTGATCTCTTCATTATCATCAAAATTTAGTACATCGGTTGAAAAATCACAACTATAAGATAAGACGCAACTATAAGATAAGACCAGAATGTCAACAATCCGATTAAAATTACGGGTACAGTAGGCAATCAAAACTGAAAATCTGCACAAAAACTGCACGTGTTCTAGAAACAGCCATTTCTAGATATTTTGGCTAAAACATGTTCTGACCACCAAAACCTTAGTTTGGGTTAAGCTTTTGAATTAAGACGGAAAAACGCGAAATTCGCACGTTTAAGGGGAGAAAAAGCGATTTAAAGTTTTGGGTGGCTGACACGTGAAAAATTGGGATTTTTTTGGCTTTCAACCGCGAAACCCGCCCTTGAAGTGTTGCGAACTACCACAAATTAATCTGTTTTGGAAAATTCATTACCGCGAAAATAGCAAATCGGTAGAAAAATCAAGCCACAGCAATGCCATGCAGGGAAAAAGTTTCCATAACCTGCCCCCAAAAATATTAGGAACCTTATAAAAATTAGTATTCTTATCAAAAGTACTACAAATTTGTATTTGCCGTTAACAATAGACTGGTAGCTACAAAATGCGACCAAAATTTTGATAATCGAATAGAAATTGTGGCTACAGTGAACGATTCAAGCCAGAGGTCTGACAAGGAAATTGACGTATTTTAGACAAATACATGACTATGCCTCCTAAGCATCATAAAAATTAGTATTTTCATGCGAATTACTACATATTTGCACTTCACGCAAACTTAACAAACGCAACTATAAGATGAGACCAAAATTTCAACAATCGGATCAAACTTGCGGGCACAGGAAGCAATCAAAGCTGAAAATCTGCACAAAAACTTCACGTGGATGACATCATCGTTGCCGCTACCAAATAAAGCAACCATAGCAACATCGACGCCGTCATTTCAAAATAATACTTTTACGATCGAAATGACCCCAAATGCCAATGAACTACCGGTCAACTGGTTAACCTAGTTCATTGATATAATTAAAAGCAATTTATGTAAACACATCATGTTTGCAATTGATGAAATTATCGGTTAATCAACTAATGTAAAGACAGCATATTTGCAATCGAGGAAATTATTGATTGCGAAGTAATTGCAAATATGCTGATCAATATGTGTAAGCATAATTCGAATTGTAGTATGTAGGTCAGTATTAAGAATAGCTGTAAAGTTAGGAATAGTATGAAATGTAAAATTAGTTCTGAAGAACCCCGGAATGAATAAAGTTAATTCGCTAAAGCTTAAAGTGTTTTTTTTTCTTTCTCAATATCAACAAGATATATTCGTGGCGCAGTTGGTGACGAGTCAATCCAAAGATTGACTAAGTGTTAAAGTTTTAGTGAAAGATAACTTTCTAAAGAAAGGTTCATTTCCGATATAGGTGCTTGGTACCGTAAACCAAATCGCGTTTTAACTTAAGGCTAGCATTGCCTAGAGCAGAATTTTAAGAGAATTCGCTCCCACCCTTTCTGAAGAAGGAGGTAGTTAATAAAGGTCCCTTGGTACCATAAAACCACAACAGTGAAAAGAAAAAATATAAAAGATTATTATTAAAAGGCTTGCATTGCCTCGAGCAGAATTTTAAGAGAATTCGCTCCTACCCTTTCTTTAGAAGGAGGTAGCTAATAAAGGTCCCTTGGTACCGAAAACCAAAACAGTGTTGAAGAAAAAATAAGAGTTAAGAATAAAAGAAAGACAAACGAAAATGAGTAATCCTGCTAATCAACCAGTTAACATCTCTGCTGGTGAATGGCTAAAGGAAGCAGCAGCAATCAAGGAATTCTGTGGACGTGGAAACTACGATTTATCATGTTTCATCAGAGAAGTGGAGCTCATACTTCCTATGTTCCGGCAAAATGTACCTCTACGCGAATATGTATACAACAGGTACATACTTAACAAAATCCAGGGTCCTGCATTACAAGCCATAAGAACTTTGGGAGCTAGTCCAAGTTGGGAGCAAGTTAAATCCGAGCAAATCAAAAATTTCGGTGTTCGAGAATCATATCACAGCCTACATCATCAAGCGATTAATACCAGGAATAATAATGTAAGTCAATATTATAGATTGTTAAAGAATATATTGGATAAATTGAACACGAAATTTGAATTTGATAGTTCGAAGCCCATAGAATTTTCTCCTGCATCAAATCAATCTAGTATCTTAAAAATATTCTTGGATGGTATCGACCAACATCTTGCGAGTGTAATCTACAGTAGAAACATTACCACTCTTAGAGAAGCATTCTATTTATTAGACGAGACTGGACTCATCAGACAATATAGACATAGACGCAACTATCAGCTTTTCAGTGGCGACGGAAACTTTAGAACGAATTACGAAAGGCAAAATAATGAGACAAGACTATTTAAGAATAACACAAATAATTCTAACTCTGGACAATTTCGTTGAAATAACGATTTTATCAGGCAAACTCGGGTCAGTATCGGCATAATCATCATTTGTTTACTAGTGGAAATTCTAGACAAACGACACGTAACGAGCCAATGGAGGTTGATCATTTGCAAAGGGAAGTAAATTTTCAATCAATGCCTCACAACAGAACTTACCGATAGTGGAACTGACTATCGGTATTGACAAAATTAAATGTTTAATCGGTACCGGGTCCACTACCACCTTATCAGACAAGAATAAATTACTTAACTACAAACGTGAAGATTTGCAAGTTCCTCTCCAATTTAACACACTCAATGGTATTACAAAAGTTACCCAAGAAATTATAACGGAAGTTCCAACCGAGTTTAGTTGTTGGAAAATCTCGACGTTCAAAAACAAATATTTCGATGATCTCATTGGACAGAATGTACTGAAACCAATGCAAGCTGTTATCAATTTAGATGAAGGATACATTGAATTAAATAATGTTAGAACAAAATTTTTAAATTTTTGTCCATACAGCTATGATGAAATCAATTCTTTAGAAGAACTACCCGTTGAACACGATGTCCTAAATAAATTAGTAAGGGACGATATGAACTCCGAGGAGAAGGCTAAGTCAGGTATTGCAATAGAAAGGAACAAGGATTTATCTTTCCAGGAAGGACACAAACTAACCCATACCCACGAAATTCAGCATGAAATCGTTACGAAAACGAGCACACCTATTTTCTCTAAAATTTATAGGTATCCTCAAATACACGAGGAGGAAATTATTAACCAAATGAAAGAAATGTTGGAACGGGGTATTATTAAAGAGAGCAATTCACCCTACAATTCACCTTTATGGATTGTCCCGAAAAAAATCGATAACTCTGGAAAGAAGAAATGGAGAATCGTTATCGATTATAGACACCTTAATGAAGAGACTATTAGCGACAAGTTTCCGATTCCCAATATAGAAACAATATTAGAAAAAACTAGGTAGGGCTCAATATTTTACAACTTTAGATCTTGCCAAAGGTTTTCATCAGGTGTTGATTAAAGAGGAGGATAGAAAGAAAACAGCGTTCTCAACACCTTTAGGTCATTATGAGTTTATTAGAATGCCGTTCAGGTTAAAAAATGCCCCAGCGACTTTTCAGCGGCTAATTAATTCTGTCCTGAGAGATTACATAAACCAAATATGTGTAGTATATTTGGACGACATCCTGATATTTAGCACCTCTATGGAAGAACACATATCAAGCATTCAAAAGGTTTTCAATCGTTTGAGCTCATAATCTCAAAATTCAGATTGACAAATGTTGCTTCTTTGCAAGAACTACGGAGTATCTGGGACATATTTTGACTGCAGAAGGAGTCCAACCAAACATGAATAAGATAGAAAATATCCGGAAGCTGAAACTACCTGAAACAGCTAAACAGATCAAATCATTTTTAGGTATGACTGGCTATTATAGGAAATTTGTGAAAGATTACGCAAAGGTAGCCCAAGGAATGACAAAATATTTAAAGAAAGAATGCAAGATCAACAAAAACGATCCCCAATACATTGATGCATTTGAAAAATTGAAAAGATTGCTAACAGATGCACCAATTTTGAGGTATCCGGATTTTAAGAAAAAATTCAAACTAGTTACGGATGCAAGTGACTTTGCGATAGGAGCAGTCCTAACACAGGACGAACATCCAATCAGCTATGCGAGTAGGACGTTAAATGATCACGAAAAAAGGTATGCCACCATAGAAAAAGAACTTCTAGCGGTCGTTTGGGCAGTTAATTATTTTGGGCCTAACATTTATGGCAGACCTTTTGACTTAATGACGGACCATCAGCCACTCAAGTGGTTACAAAGCAAGAATAAAGGAAAAGATATTAACCCAAGACTTCAAAGGTGGTTGTTGTGATTAGGAGAACATGATATTAATATAAATTATATAAAAGGAAAAGAAAACAAAACTGCAGATTTTATGAATAGAATTAACGCGGAAACAGGTGAAATTAATGCAATAGATGGAAATAATGTCAACAAGGATAATACGAGTACCGATGCGATGATTCACTCACAACAAGAAGAACTTAATGATCATTTCTCAATTCTAGACACTGTTGTGAACCGTTTTAATACCCAAATTATAATAACAAATCACAAAATAAAGGAAATCGAAACAATTAACTCCAAACCGAAAATATTCATCTCACTTGAGGATATCAAAAACAATTCTATGTCTGATATCTTTCGTAGGTTGCTCACAGGAGGTAAAGTAGGCATTTTCTCAGAACTGTCCGACCATAATTACAACTTGGTCCAACAGAAGCTAATTGAGCTATTCATTAAAAACATCAAATTTTATAAATGTGTATATCATGCAAAAGACATGAAAACTGAAGACGAGACTTTCAGACAAATAGTCAGGTATCACAAAAGAGAAATGGGACACGCTGGAATTAATGAGAATTACGAAGGATTGAAGAAACGTATCTATTTTAAAAATTTGAAAACATTAATACAAAAATTCATAAACAATTGCGATACTTGTAAAAGGGCTAAATATGACCGAAAGCCTTTAAAACCAAAATATGTGTTAACTGAAACCCCATCTAACGTCAATCAAATTGTCCATGTAGACATATGTATATATCAATAAAAAGCATAGTTTCATAACCTTTATTGATAGATTTTCGAAATTCGTTGTAGCTTCACATCTAGAAGACAGGAAGAGCATAACAATAACAGAGAAGATAAGATAATACTTTTCAATAAAAAGTAAACCAAATCGACTCATAATGGATAATAAATTTAACTCGGTAAATGTGAAAGAATTTTTGCAAGTCGAACGAGTCGAATCACACTTTACTAAACCTAACAGCCATACAGGGAACGCAGATATAAATACTTTCCATAATACATCGAGTGAAAAACTTCGTGTTTTAGAGGTAGAAAAATCAGAAATGAGTATTCAAGAGAGAGTTTTTAAATGTGTTGAATGGTACAACAAATCCTTCCATTCAGTAATTAGATGCAAACCTTTAGATGTTGAGCAAGGGAAAGTAAATCTCGAAGAAATAGAAACACTACTAAAAATTACGAAGGAAAAAAAGATTAATAAACTAAACGAAAGCAGGGAAGATTATGAGAACAATAAGGAAGAAAGAATTATAAAGCACTGAGGCATAAGAATGAACCTAGGTATGTTAAGAATTATAAAGCACTGAGGCATAAGAATGAACGTAGATTTAGAAAACTTAAATTAGAGAATATTCATCCAATCAATATAAAAAGAGGAAAAAAATTTTCAGATCAATTGGATACTGGTGCTTGTCAAGAATTATAAAGCACTGAGGCATAAGAATGAACCTAGATTTAGAAAACTTAAATTAGAGAATATTCATCCAATCAATATAAAAAGAGGAAAAAAATTTTCAGATCAATTGGATACTGGTGCTTACAGTACTGACATTGCTGACGCCAACAGACGGGACGCTGACAATAGAGAAAGTGACCAGTGAAGACGGTTTTAAAGAAATAAAAAAGGAAAATGTTGTAATTGTTGAAAATTATTATACTATACTTCATATTATTAATCCAGAAGATATTCGATTCATAATTAATTCATTGGAAACTAATCTTAATCAAATAGAATCAAATAAAGATCAACAACTGTTACGGCATGAATTGACGACCATTAAAACTAAAATACTAACAATTTTACCACATAGACAAAAACGAGGACTTATAAATATTATAGGGACTGGACTCAAATGGCTATACGGGACTATGGACGACAACGACAGAACTGAAATTGAGGAACATTTAAGGACTATCGACGAAAACACTCACAGGACAGTTGAGACAATTAACCAAAATATCGCAATTAATAATCATTTTAATATAACATTTTCCAAATTGAAGGAAGTTATAGAATCAGATAGAAGCAAGTTCTTAGAAAGATTCAACGATATACGACAAACGAATGAGAAAATTTACAAACAATTAGTCTATCTTTATTTTATGTTAAAAATAAAAAAGTTTGGTGTTAATGTAGAACATATTCAAAATAATATCGCATCTGCTAGGCTAAACATAATGAGCAGTAATATCTTAACAAGCGAAGAAATTGTTCGATACCATGTTGATGTATACAAATTACAAACTATAAGATTGGGCGCAGCTAGTTATAAGGAAAACAAAATATTATTTGCCATTAGAATTCCGAAAGACACATTAAATGCCGAAAGATCATTAATTACACCCATCGCTAATAAACTTTTCCACCAACTTTCATTTCATAGCCAAGAGATTGTTAAAATTAATAATGTATGTTATAAATATTCAAGTAATGCTAATAGGCAAAATTTGAAGAAATGTGACCAATGTATTTTTCAAAACAATTGTATCAAGATAAAAAATTATAAGATGGATGTTATAGAGATAGAACCTGGATCAATATTGGTAAAGAATGCAAACAAAACATATCTTAATAGTACTTGTGATGATAGGGAATTGCACTTAGACGGAAATTATCTTTTGCATTTTCACAAATGTAATATCAACATTGCTAATCAGATATATTCTAATAACATACAAACTTTTAAACAAAATTTTATTGTACAATCAACGTTTAAAATCAATCAAAGTATAAACCAACCAACTTTTGATGAATTAGTTTTGGGGCAAATTGAAAATATCGAAAAAATAAATGAACTTAAATTTTTCAAAAAGAGAACAGAATACGAGTATTTCGCTCTATGAACATTCATATCGTTTTCCATAATTACCATTGTCTTGATTTTTATATACATTAATTTGAAAAAAAGTTACAGTACACTTAAAAATTTATTTGCAAAGAAAACCCGGGAGTGTTTTCAATCAAAGGAGGGAGGGGTGACGTCATCGATGCCGCTACCAAATGAAGCAACCATAGCAACATCGACGCCGTCATTTCAAAATAACACTTTTACGATCGAAATGACCCCAAATGCCAATGAACTACCAGTCCACTGGTTAACCTAGTTCATTGATATAATTAAAAGCAATTTATGTAAACACATCATGTTTGCAATTGATGAAACTATCGCTTAACCACTTAATGTAAAGACAGCATATTTGCAATCGAGGAAATTATTGATTGCGAAGTAATTGCAAATATGCTGATCAATATGTGTAAGCATAATTCGAATTGTAGTATGTAGGTCAGTATTAAGAATAGCTGTAAAGTTAAGAATAGTATGAAATGTAAAATTAGTTCTGAAGAACCCCGGAATGAATACAGTTAATTTGCTAAAGCTTAAAGTGTTGTTTTTTTTTCTTTCTCAATATCAACAAGATATATTCGTCGTGCTCTAGAAACAGTCATTTCCAGATATTTTGCCTAAAACATGTTCCGACCACGAAAGCCTCATTTTGGGTTAAGCTTTTGAACTAAAACGTAAAAACGCGGAATTCGCACGTTTAAGGGGAGAAAAACCAATTTAAAGTTTTGGCTAGTTGACAAGTGAAAAATTGGGACGTTTTTGGCTTTCAACCACCAAACCCGCCCTAAAACTTTTGCGAAATACCACAAATTTATCTTTTTTGGAAAATTCAGACGCTGATCTATTCATTACCATCAAAATATAGTACATGGGTTGAAAAATCACAACTATGAGATAAGACGCAACCATATGATAAGACCAAAATTTCAACAATCGGATTAAAATTACGGGCACAGTAGGCAATCAAAGCTGTAAATCTGAACGAAAACAAGACGTGTTCTAGAAACAGCCATTTCTAGATATTTTGCCTAAAACATGTTCCGCCCACCGACCACCAAAGTTTGGGTTAAGCCTTTCAATGAAAACGTAAAAACGCGAAATTCGCACGTTTAAGGGGAGAAAAGGCGATTCAAAGTTTTGGCTGGTTGACACGTGAAAAGTTGGGATTTTTTTGGCTTTCAACCACAAACCCGCCCTTAAACTTTTGCGAAATACCAAAAATTTATACTTTTTGGAAAATTCAGACGCTGATCTATTCACTAACACCAAAATTTAGCACATCGGTTGAAAAACCAAGCCACAGCAATGCCATGAAGGGAAAAAGTTTACATAACCTGCCCACAAAAATATAAGGAACCTTATAAAAATTAGTATTCTTATGAAAAGTATTACAAATTTGTATTTGCCGTTAATAACAGACTGGCAGCTACAACACGAGACCCACATTTTGACAATTGAATAGAAATTGTGGCTACAGTGAACGATTCAAGCCAGAGGCCTGAAAAGCAAATTTACGTATTTTAGACAAATACATGTCTATGCCTCCTAAGCGTCATAAAAATTAGCATTTTCATGGAAATTACTACATATTTGCACTTGAAGCAAACGAAACAAACGCAACTATACGATAAGACCAAAATTTCAACAATCGGATTAAAATTACGGGCAGAGTTAGCAATCAAAGCTGAAAATCTGCACAAAAACTGCACGTATTCTAGAAACAGCCATTTCTTGATATTTTGCCTAAAACATGTTCCGACCACCAAAACTTTAATTGGGTTAAGCTTTTGAATTAAAACGTAAAAACGCGAAATTCACATGTTTAAGGGGAGAAAAAGCGATTTAAAGTTTTGGCTGATTGACACGTGAAACCCTTAAACTTTTGCAAAATACCACAAATTTATACTTTCTTGGAAAGTTCCGACGCTGATCTATTCACTCACACCAAAATATAGCACATCGGTTTGAAAATCAAGCCACAGCAATGCCATGAAGTGAAAAAGTTTACATAACCCGCCCCCAAAACTATAAGGAACGTTATAAATATTAGTATTCTAATGAAAAGTACTACAAATTTGTGTTCAGCATTAACAATATACCCTAGTTTGGGTATAGCTTTTAAATTAAAACGTAAAAAAGCGAAATTCACACGGTTAAGGGAATAAAAAGCGATTTAAAGTTTTGGGTGGTAGGCACGTGAAAAATTGGAATTTTTTTGGCTTTAAACCACCAAACCCGCCCTTAAACTTTTGCGAAATACCTTAATTTTGTCTGTTTTGGAAAATTCATTACCACCAAAATATAGCACATCGGTTGAAAAACCAAGCCACAGCAATGCTGTCAAGGGAAAAGTTTCCATAACCTGCCACCAACAATATAAGGAACCTTATGAAAATGAGTATTCTTATGAAAATTTCTACAAATTTGTATTTGCCGTTAACAACAGACTGGCAGCTACAAAATGAGGACAAATTTTGATAGTCAAATGGAAATTGTGGCTACAGTGAACGATTCAAGCCAGAGGTCTGACAAGGAAATTAACGTATTTCAGACTATTACATGTCATACAAATTGGTTCTCATGCAAATTTCTGCATATTTGCAATTGACGCAAACAAAACAAACGCAACGATAAGATAAGACCAAAATTTCAACAATCGGACTAAAATTACTGGCAGAGTAAGCAATCAAAGCTGAAAATCTGCACAAAAACTGCACGTGTTCTAGGAACAGCAATTTCTAGATATTTTGCCTAAAACATGTTCCGACCATCAAAACACAAGTTTGGGTTAAGCCTTTCAATAAGAACGTAAAAACGCGAAATTCACTCGTTTAAGGGGAGAAAAAGCGATTTAAAGTTTTGGCTGGTTGACAAGTGAAAAATTGGGACTTTTTTTGGCGTTCAACCACCAAACCCGCCATAAAACTTTTGCGAAATACCACAAATTTATCTTTTTTGGAAAATTGTGACGCTGGTCTATTCATTACCATCAAAATAACGCACATGGGTTGAAAAATCACAACTATAAGATATGACGCAACTATAAGATAAAAGCAAAATTTCAACAATCGGATTAAAATTACGGGCACAGTAAGCACTCAAAGCTGAAAATCTGAACAAAAATTGCACGTGTTCTAGACACAGCCATCTTTTGATATTTTTCCTTTAACATGTTCCGACCACGAAAACCTTCGTTTGGGTTAAGCTTTTGAATTAAAACCTAAACACGCCAAATTCGCACGTCTAAGAGAGCATAAGCGATTTAAAGTTTTGGCTGGTTGACACGTGAAAAATTGGGATTTTTTTTTGGGTTTCAACAAGCAAACCCTTCCTTAAACTTTAGCGAAATACCACAAATTTATACTTTTTGGAAAATTCAGAAGCCGATCTATTCACTAACACCAAAATATAGCACATCGGTTGAAAAATCAAGCCACAGCAATGCCATAAAGGGAAAAAGTTTCCATAACCTGCCCCCAAAAATATAAGGAACCTTATAAAAATTAGTATTCTTATGAAAAGTACTACAAATTTGTATTTCCCGTAAAAAACAGACTCGCAGTTACAAAATGAGACCAAAATCTAGATAATCGAATAGAAATTGTGGCTACAGTGAACGATTCAAGCCAAAGGCCTGACAAGAAAATTGACGTATTTTAGACAAATACATGTCTTTGCCGCCTAAGCGTCATCAAAATTAATATTTTCTTGCCAATTGCTACATATTTTCACTTGACTTAAACTAAACGAACGCAACTATAAGATAAGACCAAAATTTCAACAATCGGACCAAATTACGGGCACAGTAAGCAATCAAAGCTAAAAATCTGAACAAAAACTGCACGTGTTCTAGAAACAGCAATTTCTAATTATTTTGCCTAAAACATGTTCCGACCACCAAAACCTTAGTTTGGGTTAAGCTTTTGAATTAAAACGTAAAAACACGAAATTCGCACGTCTAAGGGGAGAAAAAGCTATTTAAAGTTTTGGCTGGTTGACACGTAAAAAATTGGGATTTTTTTGGCTATCAACCACCAAACCCGCACTTAACAATTTGCAAAATACCACAAATTTTTTTTTTTTTTTTTAAATCTCAGACGCTGATCTATTCACTAACACCAAAATATAGCACATCGGTTGAAAAATCAAGCCACAGCAAAGCCATGAAGTGAAAAAGTTTCCATAACCTGCCCCCAAAAATATAAGGAACCTTATAAAAATTAGTATTCCTATGAAAAGTACTACAAATTTGTATTTGCCGTAAACAACAGACTGGCAGCTACAAAATGAGACCAACGTTTTGATAATCGAATAGAAATTGTGGCTACAGTGAACGATTCAAGCCAGAGGTCTGACAAGGAAATTGACGTATTTTAGACAAATACATGCCTATACCTCCAAAGCGTCATAAAAATTAGTATTTTCTTGCCAATTGCTACATATTTTCACTTGACTTAAACTAAACGAACGCAACTATAAGATAAGACACTAATTTCAACAATCGGGTTAAAATTACGTGCACAGTAAGCAATCAAAACTGAAAATATGAACAAAAACTGCACGTGTTCTAGAAACAGCCATTTCTAGATATTTTAACCTAAAACATGTTCCGATCACCAAAACCTTAGTTTGGGTTAAGCTTTTAAATTAAAACATAAAAAAGCAAAATTCGCACGTTTAAGGGGAGAAAAAACGATTTAAAGTCTTAGGTGGTTGACACGGGAAAAATTGTGATTTTTTTGGCCTTCAACCACCAAACCCGCCCTAAAACTTTTTTTGCGAAATACCACAAAGTTATACTTTTTCGAAAATTCAGACGCTGATCTATTCACTAACACCAAAATATAGCACATCGGTTGCAAAATCAAGCCACAGCAATGCCATGAAGGGAAAAAGTTTCCATAACCTGCCCCCCAAAACATAAGGAACCTTATAAAAATTAGTATTCTTATGAAAAGTACTACAAATTGCCGTTGACAACAGACTGGCAGCTACAAACTGAGACCAAAATTTTGATAATCGATTAGAAATTGTGGCTACAGTGAACGATTCAAGCCAGACGTCTGACAAGTAAATTGACGTCTTTTAGACAAATATATGTCTTTGCCTCCTAAGCGTCATAAAAATTAATATTTTCATGCAAATTACTACATATTTGCACTTGACGCAAACTATACAAACGCAACTGTACGATAAGACAAAAATTTCAACAATCGGACTATGATTACGGGCACACAAAGCAATCAAAGCTGAAAATCTGAACAAAAAATGCACGTGTTCTAGAAACAGCCATTTCTAAATTTTTTGCCTAAAACATGTTCCGACCACCAAAACCTTAGTTTGGGTTAAGCTTTTGAATTAGAACGTAAAAACGCGAAATTAGCACGTTTAAGGGGAGAAAAAGCGATTTAAAGTTTTGGCTGGTTGACACGTGAAACATTGGGAATTTTTTTGGCTTTCAACCACCAACTCCGCAATTAAAATTTTGCGAAATACCTTAATTTCTATTCACTAACACAAAAATATAGCAAATCGGTTGAAAAACCAAGCCAAAGCAATGCCATGACAGGAAAAAGTTTCCATAACCTGCCCCCAAAAAGATAAGGAACCTTATAAAAATTAGTATTCTTATGAAAAGCACTTCAAGTTTGTGTTTGCCGTAAACAACAGACTGGCAGCTACAAAATGAGACCAACATTTTGATAATCGAATAGAAATTGTGGCTACAGTGAACAATTCAAGCCAGAGGCCTGACAAGGAAATTGACGTATTTTAGACAAATACTTGCCTATGCACCCTAAGCGTCATAAAAATTGGTATTTTCATGCGAATTACTACATATTAGCACTTGACGCAAACTAATCAAACGCAACTATAAGATAAGACCAAAATTTCAATAATCGGATCACAAATACGGGCACAGTAAGCAATCAAAGCTGAAAATCTGCACAAAAACTGCACGTGTTCTAGAAACAGCCATTTCTAGATATTTTGCCTAAGACACGTTCCGACCACCAAAACCATAGTTTGGGTTAAGCTCTTGAATTAAGACGTAAAAACTCTAAATTCGCATGTTTAAGGGGAGAAAAAGTGATTTAAAGTTTTGGGTGGTTGACACGTGAAAAATTGGTATTTTTTTGGCTTTCAACCACCAAACCCGCCCTTAAACTTTTGCGAAATACCACAAATTTATGCTTTTTGTAAAATTCAGACGCTGATCTATTCATTGACACCAAAATATAGCACATCGGTTGAAAAATCAAGCCACAGCAACGCCATGATGGGAAAAAGTTTACATAACCTGCCCCCAAAATTATAAGGAACCTTATAAAAATTAGTATTCTTATGAAAACTACTAGAAATTTGTATTTGCCATAAACAACAGACTGGCAGCTACAAAATGAGACCAAAATTTTGATAATCGAATATAAATTGTGGCTACAGTGAACGATTCAACCCAGAGGTCTGACAAAAAAATTGACGTATTTTAGACAAATACATGTCTGTGCGTCCCAAGCGTCATAAAAATTAATATTTTCATGCAAATTACTACATATTTGCACTTGACGCAAACAAAACAAACGCAGCTCTAGGACTTAACCAAGATTTCAACAATCGGATCAAACTTTCGGGTACAGGAAGCAATCAAAGCTGAAAATCTGCACAAAAACTGCACGTGCTTTAAAAACAGTCATATCCGGATATTTTGCCTTAAACATGTTCCGACCACCAAAACCTTAGTTTTGGTTAAGCTTTTGAATTAAAACGTAAAACCGCGAAAATCGCACGTTTAAGGCGAGAAAAAGCGATATAAAATTTTTGTTGGTTGACACGTGAAAAATTGGGCTATTTTTGGCTTTCAACCACCAAACCGCCCTCAAACTTTTGCGAAATACCACAAATTTATCTTGATTGGAAAATTCAGACGCCGATCTCTTCATTACCATCAAAATAAAGTCCATCGGTTAAAAAATCACAACTATAAGATAAGACGCAACTATAAGATAAGACGCAACTATAAGATAAGATCAAAATTTCAACAATCGGATTAAAATTGCGGGTACAGTAGGCAATCAAAACTGAAAATCTGCTCAAAAGCTGTACGTGTTCTAAAAACAGCCATTTCTAGATATTTCGGCTAAAACATGTTCCGACCACCAAAACCTCAGTTTGGGTTAAGCTTTTAAATGAAAACGTAAAAACGCGAAATTCGCACGTTTAAGGGGAGTAAAGAGGATTTAAAGTTTTAGGCTGGTTGACACGTGAAAAATTGGGATTTTTTTGGCTTTCAACCACCAAAGCCGCCCTTAAACTTTTGCGAACTACCACAAATTTATACTTTTTGGAAAATTCAGACGCTGATCTATTCACCAACACCAAAATTTAGCACATCGGTTGAAAAACCAAGCCACAGCAATGCCATGAAGGGAAAAAGTTTCCATAACCTGCCCCCAAATATATAAGGAACCTTATGAAAATTAGTATTCTTATGAAAAGTACTACAAATTTGTATTTCCCGAAAAAACAGACTCGCAGTTACAAAATGAGACCAAAATCTAGATAATCGAATAGAAATTGTGGCTACAGTGAACGATTCAAGCCAGAGGCCTGACAAGGAAATTTACGTATTTTAGACAAATACATGTCTATGCCTTCTAAGCGTCATAAAAATTGGTATTTTCATGCAAATTACTACATATTTGCATTTGACGCAAACAAAACAAACGCAATTATAAGATAAGACCAAAATTTCAACAATCGGATCAAACTTGCGGGCACAGTAAGCAGTCAAAGCTGAAAATCTGAACAAAAACTGCACGTGCTCTAGAAACAGTCATTTCCAGATATTTTGCCTAAAACATGTTCCGACCACCAAAACCTTAATTTGGGTTAAGCTTTTGAATTAAGACGGAAAACGGGAAATTCGCACGTTTAAGGGGAGAAGAAGCGATTTAAAATTTTGGGTGGTTGACACGTGAAAAATTGGGATTTTTTTGGCTTTCAACCGCAAAACCCGCCCTTGAACTGTTGCGAACTATCACAAATTAATCTGTTTTGGAAAATTCATTACCACGAAAATAGCAAATCGGTAGAAAAATCAAGCCACAGCAATGCAATGCAGGGAAAAAGTTTCCATAACCTGCCCCCAAAAATATAAGGAACCTTACAAAAATTAGTATTCTTATGAAAAGTACTACAAAATTGCATTTGCCGTTAACAATAGACTGGTAGCTACATAATGAGACCAAAATTTTGATAATCGAATAGAAATTGTGGCTATAGTGAACGATTCAAGCCAGAGGTCTGCCATGGAAATTGACGTATTTTAGACAAATACATGTCTATGCCTCCTAAGCGTCATAAAAATTAGTATTTTCATGCGAATTACTACATATTTGCACTTCACGCAAACTTAACAAACGCAACTATAAGATAAGACCAAAATTTCAACAATCCGATCAAATTTGCGGGCACAGTAAGCAATCAAAGCTGAAAATCTGCACAAAAACTTCACGTAGCTGACATCATCATTGCCGCTACCAAATAAAGCAACCATTTTTTTTTTTTTTTTTTGTGGTAGGGAGGTGAAGGCATTTATGCCCGCCGAGTCTGGCAGTGTGGGACTCCCATGGAGGATACCTTTGGACTACCCACTAAACACCTCCCCTGTCAATCTGAGAACCTAGCCTGGAACCGTTTGACACATTACTTCGGGCCAGGTCTCGTTTTGTTACGCCGTGGGGCGCCTTCAAGCTTGGGAGTCCCTTTCCTAGCAGGAGGGGAGGGGGGAAGAGGAATTGCCAGAAGAGCGATCCCCCAGCCCCAGCGCCTCCGGCTGCTGTGAGTCCCTTTTATATTTTAGGACTGCCCGAGCATAATGTGCCACCTGGTTCCATTTGTCAACCGATTCGAGCATCACCGCAACTATCTTATCCGGGGTGAGCTCTCCCGTCTCCCTGTAGAGTTCCCTTCGCAGCCTGGCCCATTTGGTACACGCAAAAAATGTGTGACAGGCATTGTCCTCCTCTCCTGGGCAAAACCGACAATCGGGAGACCGTGACTTGCCGATCTTGTGCAGATAAGACTGAAAACACCCGTGCCCGCTCAAGAGCTGGGTCAGATAGAAGTCAGTCTCACCATGCCTTCGATTTAGCCACGGTCTCGCATCCGGGATGAGGCGCGCAGTCCACCTTCCCTTCGTGCTGCCAATCGTTGAGCGAGCGTTGTCTCTCCTCGCGGACAACCATCTCCCTCGCATCCTCGTTTCGGCGCAGGTAAATAGCGCGGCGCTCTCTAGCAAGGAGGGCGACAGGTTTCACGCCTGCAATCACTCTCACCGCCGAGTCGGAGACTGTTGGATACGAAGATGCAATTCTCAGTGCGCCTCTTCTCTGTACCTGTGCCAATCGTTTTCGGTATACCTCCTTACTGAGAGCGTCGCCCCATACCTCTGCCCCGTACAGTAGCACTGACCCTACAGCACTCATCAAGAGGCGTCTTCTTGATGGGCTGGGTCCCCCTACGTTAGCCATAAGTTGACTCAGGGCCGATATTCCCGAAGCAGCCTTCTCAGCCGTTGCCCTGATTTGCTCAGAGAAACTCATCTTCGAGTCGATCAGTAGCCCCAGGTACTTCACCGCTGGCTTCGATTCGATCTGTATATCTCCAATACTGATCATCCTTACTCTAGGGATTCTCTTTTTTGTCAAGATGACCACTTCGGTTTTCTCCAGTGCTAAACTGAGCCCGCGAGCAGTCATCCAGTCCCTCACTCGGCGCATTAGCATACCTAGCCTAAGTTGCGCTTGTTCAACGGTGCGTCCGGCGACCAGAGCCGCAACATCATCCGCATAGCCGACCAAGCGCGACTCATCTGGCATCTCAAGTCTCAGTAGCCCGTCGTAAGACACGTTCCATAGGTCCGGACCAAGGATAGATCCCTGGGCAACACCCGATGTAATTTCCATCCTTCCATCCCTGTGTCGTGTCGTAGAGCAGGCTTCGGTCCTTTAGGTAGTTCCTCAAAATCCGCATTAGATATTCTGGAACTTGAAAGTTTTCCAGCGTATCCAGAATATCCACCCATCTAGCGGAGTTGAAGGCATTCCTGACGTCGAGTGTCACCAACAGGACGATCCGTCGCTTGGTGCGACTATATGCCTCTGCATTTTGGACCGCGTTCACCACCTCTGCAATCGCATCGATGGTAGAACGTCCTGCTCTAAAGCCGTACTGCCGAGGAGATAGGTCCCCAGCAGCACGGATCGCGTCAGTGAGTCTTCCCTTGATGAGTTTCTGTAGCACTTTCCCAGCCGTGTCTAGCATGCATAACGGGCGGTATGCAGACGGCGATTCGGGATTTCCCTTCCCCTTGCTGACCAGCACGAGCCTCGCCACCTTCCATCGTACCGGGAAAACCCCGTCCCGTAGGCAAGCGTTGAATGTGCTGAGCAGCAAGTCAGGACAATGGTGATAGACGAGCTGCAAAACCTCAGCTGGAACACCATCTGGACCTGGAGCCTTCCTCGCTTTCAGGGAGAGGACTGCCTCCTCCAGTTCCAGCTGTGTGAAGAGTGGGCACTCGACTGCTGTTTCACCATGGACAGCGTCAACACGAACGGGATGGGCGGGGAAGAGTCCCCGCACTATCGCGTCCATCTTTTCCGCGTCATGTATACAAGGCTTCCGTGGGGCACCAAGTTTCCCCATGACCAGCTTGTAGCCAAGGCCCCACGGATCCCTATTTACATCGTCCACGAGGTCTTGCCAGCATCGGGCCTTGCTCTTGTTAATAAGCCTGCGAAGATATTTCCTGCCGGACCTGTATGGTGCTAGCCTAGTGTCTGCCTCCTCCTGTGTTCGCGCCCGCTGGGCCTCTCGCCGAAGTTTGTGACACTCGCTTCTTTGCTCGGCGATCTCGTTTGACCACCAGTATACTGGAGGCTTACCGTGTCGGGGTCTCCGGCGGGGCACGGAAGACTCGCAAGCAGCTATGATGGCACTCATAGTTGAGTTCACCAAGTCCTTGGCTGTAGGCCCTCCACTCCCTGGCGGAGCTCCCAGCAACGGTGCGCCTGCCGTAAGCGCGTCAGTGAACTTCTCGACGTCCATCCTCCCAGTCCTCCATCCGAGGATTGAAGTTTGGGCATATGCACGCAGAGTGGCACCGTCGTGAATCTCAACAGCTATATACTGGTGATCACTAGCCGAGTAGTCCTCTAGTACTCGCCAGTTGTGTACTCTAGGTACCAGGGACTCTGAAGCGAGTGTCACATCGGGTATGGTTCCTACGCAACCCCAGCGGCGGAAAGTAGGGGTGTTACCAGTATTTAGGACAAAAAGCGCTGTTTTGGCCGCCATGTCCAAGATTTGCTTTCCCCTTGGGTCGGATTGTGGCATACCCCATTCGATGGCTCTAGCGTTGAAGTCTCCCCCGACCAGCATGTGGCCCTCTGTGTTCGAGACAGCGTCCTCCAGGGCATCGTGTTTGGTTCGAAAGGATCGCATTGCCTCGTTAGGCGTCAGATAAATACTGAAATATGTTATCCCTGAACACCGCACCCACACAAAACCATCCCCGCGTCCATGGCCCTGCACCTCAAGGCGGGCGCTGTCTCGAACCCAGATGGCCGAGGTACCAGTTTTGTCAGGGTACCACGCTTGCGAGTCCTTGTTATGATGTTGCTCGCTCAGCAACAGGAGGTCAGCTTTCTTATCCCTCGCAAACTGCTCAAGTAGGTCCTGGGCGTTTGTGCTTCGGTGCAAATTGACCTGCAGGATACGGATCATTTGAGTATCGATTTGGCTTTAGTTAGGGCCTCCTTGAAAACCCGGCATCTCCCTGTCCCCGGCTCATGTTTGAGGTCACCGGGTGCTAGCTTAGCATCCTTGCAAAGAATGCATTTTGCCTCGTTCGTGCACTCCTTCCTTTTGTGCCCCGTTTCACCACATTTGTCGCACAGAGATCTCCTGTCGGGTCCCCTACAGCCATACGCGGTGTGTCCGTATTCGAGGCATCTGAAGCAGCGGATAGGGATCGCTCTTCTCCGTATCCTGCAGATCACCCAACCTATCTTAATTTTGCCCTTCGCCAGGATTTGCTGGGCGTCTTTATCAGCTAGCTCGACAATAGCCATGCGTTGCCCCCTTATGTTTTCACGTGTCAATCTTGCCTTGACTTCACTTAAGCTGGGGAACTCCCTCCTAATGGCATCCTCTACTTCAGCTTTGTCCGTGACGCAGTCGAGGTCCCTGATTTCCAGGGTGGCCATTGGTTCGAGCGAGGCAACCGTTGCCGCATCTCCAAGAACCTTTTGGACCGCGTCACGGAATGCATCTTTGTTTGTGGCCTCTGGCCCGAATTTCACCAGCAAGCCACCAGTCCGGGTTGGTCGAACTGCTTTGATGGCAGTTTTGGTGTCGTCTGGCTTGATCGCTCCTTTAATTTCATGGAGGACATCTGCGTAGGTTCGGCCCTTAGTGGATCTAATAAGCAGTGCCTCTCGCAAGGGTTTGCGCCGCGGTTTGCTTTTTGTTTTCTGCGGTATATCGGGGGGTTCTTTGTTCTTTTCGTGATTGAGCTCTTTGTCTGTTTTTTCTAGGAGTAGCTTTTTGGCCGCTTTTTTCGCTGCCTTGTTTCGCACCACATGAAACTCCTCGGCTGGAGTGTCAACTTCGTTTATGGTCTCGTCCTTCCTCCTTTTCTCACAGTCGCCTTCAATTGGGCTACCGGCCATTCTTTTGCTGCTGCTAGGACCCACTGATGCCTCGAGGGAGAGCGTGTCTTTTTGGTGCTTTTCGGTTGCAAGCCACCTCCGCCTGTAATGCGTTATGCGGCCAAAAAGCTCCTCCAGTTCAAGAATGCCATTCTTGACACTCTTGCCTATGTTTTTCTGCACTTCGCAGGCAGCCCTCAGTTGTTTGACGATAGTCCCCGCTTTCCGAGTAAGCCGCTCCTCTTCGGCACGGTCAAGGGCGATTGTGTTATTTGGCACCACCTCTTGGGAGAGGCCCCCGTTTCCTAACCCTTTTGCTTCTATCGCTTGGGTCGCGTTTGAATTGGCGTCGGCCAACGGCAAAACTTCTCCCTCACCCAGTCTTACACTGGCCTCCGTTGCTGTCGCAGCTTGGTCCGGATTGTGTACGTCTTGCACTGGGCGCTCCGGGGTGCGCATAGTCCTTCTACTGCGCCCAAAGGCCGCAATGATGCCAGGTTGCACAACGCACTCTGCCTTCTTTCGTTCGTTAGTCCGTCTGTGGTCTGTCTCCGATGATTTACCCTGTGATGTTGACTTTGACAGTGTTTCTGGGGTTTGCTGCCTCCCCCCGCAATCGGTGACTTGTTTAATCGGTGTTCTTGCAAACAGCGGTTTTTGCCTGAAAGGGTTCTCCGTGCTAGCGTCCTGTTTGCTTGTGGTTTCATTTGTTTGCTCCATTTTATTGGGTCCCCCCTCGGAGCCGCTATCTCCGTTCGTGTGTGTAGTCGCCTTTTTGGTCCCATGGTTATCTTTGCAGAGCAGGGAGGCCATGCGAGGGTTGGCACAAGCCCTTATGGGGACAAGTGCTCAGAGCCAGACCAGCGCTAATCGGGAGTCCGTCTCAACCGAACCTACACCACCAACCCAATGGTGCGAAATAAAGCAACCATAGCAACATCGACGCCGTCATTTCAAAATAACACTTTTACGATCGAAATGACCCCAAATGCCAATGAACTACCAGTCCACTGGTTAACCTAGTTCATTGATATAATTAATAGCAATTTATGTAAACACATCATGTTTGCAACTGATGAAATTATCGCTTAATCAATTAATGTAAAGGCAGCATATTTGCAATCGAGGAAATTATTGATTGCGAAGTAATTGCAAATATGCTGATCAATATGTGTAAGCATAATTCGAATTGTAGTATGTAGGTCAGTATTAAGAATAGCTGTAAAGTTAGGAATAGTATGAAATGTAAAATTAGTTCTGAAGAACCCCGGAATGAATAAAGTTAATTCGCTAAAGCTTAAAGTGTTTTTTTTTTCTTTCTCAATATCAACAAGATATATTCGTGGCGCAGTTGGTGACGAGTCAATCCAAAGATTGACTAAGTGTTAAAGTTTTAGTGAAAGATAACTTTCTAAAGAAAGGTTCATTTCCGATATAGGTGCTTGGTACCGTAAACCAAATCGCGTTTTAACTTAAGGCTAGCATTGCCTAGAGCAGAATTTTAAGAGAATTCGCTCCTACCCTTTCTGAAGAAGGAGGTAGTTAATAAAGGTCCCTTGGTACCATAAAACCACAACAGTGAAAAGAAAAAATATAAAAGATTATAATTAAAAGGTTTGCATTGCCTCGAGCAGAATTTTAAGGGAATTCGCTCCTACCCTTTCTTTAGAAGGAGGTAGCTAATAAAGGTCCCTTGGTACCGAAAACCAAAACAGTGTTGAAGAAAAAATAAGAGTTAAGAATAAAAGAAAGACAAACGAAAATGAGTAATCCTGCTAATCAACCAGTTAACATCTCTGCTGGTGAATGGCTAAAGGAAGCAGCAGCAATCAAGGAATTCTGTGGACGTGGAAACTACGATTTATCATGTTTCATCAGAGAATTGGAGCTCATACTTCCTATGTTCCGGCAAAATGTACCTCTACGCGAATATGTATACAACAGGTACATACTAAACAAAATCCAGGGTCCTGCATTACAAGCCATAAGAACTTTGGGAGCTAGTCCAAGTTGGGAGCAATCTAAATCCGAGCTAATCAAAAATTTCGGTGTTCGAGAATCATATCACAGCCTACATCATCAAGCGATTAATACCAGGAATAATAATGTAAGTGAATATTATAGATTGTTAAAGAATATATTGGATAAATTGAACACGAAATTTGAATTTGATAGTTCGAAGCCCATAGAATTTTCTCCTGCATCAAATGAATCTAGTATCTTAAAAATATTCTTGGATGGTATCGACCAACATCTTGCGAGTGTAATCTACAGTAGAAACATTACCACTCTTAGAGAAGCATTCTATTTATTAGACGAGACTGGACTCATCAGACAATATAGACATAGACGCAACTATCAGCCTTTCAGTGGCGACGGAAACTTTAGAACGAATTACGAAAGGGGTTTTGAGCGGACGCAAAATAATGAGACAAGACTATTTAGGAATAACACAAATAATTCTAACTCTGGACAATTTCGTAGAAATAACGGTTTTATTCAGGCAAACTTGGGTCAGTATCGGCATAATCAACATTTGTTTACTAGTGGAAATTCTAGACAAATGAGACGTAACGAGCCAATGGAGGTTGATCATTTGCAAAGGGAAGTAAATTTTCAATCAATGCCTCACAACAGAACTTACCGATAGTGGAACTGACTATCGGTATTGACAAAATTAAATGTTTAATCGATACCGGGTCCACTACCACCTTATCAGACAAGAATAAATTACTTAACTACAAACGTGAAGATTTGCAAGTTCCTCTCCAATTTAACACACTCAATGGTATTACAAAAGTTACCCAAGAAATTATAACGGAAGTTCCAACCGAGTTTAATGAAAATAGCTTCATTAGTTGGAAACTCTCGACGTTCAAAAACAAAGATTTCGATGGTTTCATTGGACAGAATGTACTGAAACCAATGCAAGCTGTTATCAATTTAGATGAAGGATACATTGAATTAAATAATGTTAGAACAAAAGTTTTAAATTTTTGTCCATACAGCTATGATGAAATCAATTCTTTAGAAGAACTACCCGTTGAACACGATGTCCTAAATAAATTAGTAAGGGACGATATGAACTCCAAGGAGAAGGCTAAGTCAGGTATTGCAATAGAAAGGAACAAGGATTTATTTTTCCAGGAAGGACAAAAACTAACCCATACCCACGAAATTCAGCATGAAATCGTTACGAAAACGAGCAGACCTATTTTCTCTAAAATTTATAGGTATCCTCAAATACACTAGGAGGAAATTAATAGACAAATGAAAAAAATGTTGGAACAGGGTATTATTAAAGAGAGCAATTCACCCTACAATTCACCTTTATAAATTGTCCCAAAAAAAATCGATAACTCTGGAAAGAAAAAATGGAAAATCGTTATCGATTATAGACACCTTAATGAAGAGACTATTAGCGACAAGTTTCCGATTCCCAATATAGAAACAATATTAGAAAAATTAGGTAGAGCTCAATATTTTACAACTTTAGATCTTGCCAAAGGTTTTCATCAGGTGTTGATTAAAGAGGAGGATAGAAAGAAAACAGCGTTCTCAACACCTTTAGGTCATTATGAGTTTATTAGAATGCCGTTCGGGTTAAAAAATGCCCCAGCGACTTTTCAGCGGCTAATTAATTCTGTCCTGAGAGATTACATAAACCAAATATGTGTAGTATATTTGGACGACATCCTGATATTTAGCACCTCTATGGAAGAACACATATCAAGCATTCAAAAGGTTTTCAATCGTTTGAGCTCATAATCTCAAAATTCAGATTGACAAATGTTGCTTCTTTGCAAGAACTACGGAGTATCTGGGACATATTTTGACTGCAGAAGGAGTCCAACCAAACATGAATAAGATAGAAAATATCCGGAAGCTGAAACTACCTGAAACAGCTAAACAGATCAAATCATTTTTAGGTATGACTGGCTATTATAGGAAATTTGTGAAAGATTACGCAAAGGTAGCCCAAGGAATGACAAAATATTTAAAGAAAGAATGCAAGATCAACAAAAACGATCCCCAATACATTGATGCATTTGAAAAATTGAAAAGATTGCTAACAGATGCACCAATTTTGAAGTATCCGGATTTTAAGAAAAAATTCAAACTAGTTACGGATGCAAGTGACTTTGCGATAGGAGCAGTCCTAACACAGGACGAACATCCAATCAGCTATGCGAGTAGAACGTTAAATGATCACGAAAAAAGGCATGCCACCATAGAAAAAGAACTTCTAGCGGTCGTTTGGGCAGTTAATTATTTTCGGCTTAACATTTATGGCAGACCTTTTGACTTAATGACGGACCATCAGCCACTCAAGTGGTTACAAAGCAAGAATAAAGGAAAAGATATTAACCCAAGACTTCAAAGGTGGTTGTTGTGATTAGGAGAACATGATATTAATATAAATTATATAAAAGGAAAAGAAAACAAAGCTGCAGATTTTATGAATAGAATTAACGCGGAAACAGGTGAAATTAATGCAATAGATGGAAATAATGTCAACGAGGATAATACGAGTACCGATGCAATGATTCACTCACAACAAGAAGAACTTAATGATCATTTCTCAATTCTAGACACTGTTGTGAACCGTTTTAATACCCAAATTATAATAACAAATCACAAAATAAAGGAAATCGAAACAATTAACTCCAAACCGAAAATATTCATCTCACTTGAGGATATCAAAAACAATTCTATGTCTGATATCTTTCGTAGGTTGCTCACAGGAGGTAAAGTAGGCATTTTCTCAGAACTGTCCGACCATAATTACAACTTGGTCCAACAGAAGCTAATTGAGCTATTCATTAAAAACATCAAATTTTATAAATGTGTATATCATGCAAAAGACATGAAAACTGAAGACGAGACTTTCAGACAAATAGTCAGGTATCACAAAAGAGAAATGGGACACGCTGGAATTAATGAGAATTACGAAGGATTGAAAAAACGTATCTATTTTAAAAATTTGAAAACATTAATACAAAAATTCATAAACAATTGCGATACTTGTAAAAGGGCTAAATATGACCGAAAGCCTTTAAAACCAAAATATGTGTTAACTGAAACCCCATCTAACGTCAATCAAATTGTCCATGTAGACATATGTATATACCAATAAAAAGCATAGTTTCATAACCTTTATTGATAGATTTCCGAAATTCGTCGTAGCTTCACATCTAGAAGACAGGAAGAGTATAACAATAACAGCGAAGATAAGATTATACTTTTCAATAAAAAGTAAACCAAATCGACTCATAATGGATGATAAATTTAACTCGGTAAATGTGAAAGAATTTTTGCAAGTCGAACGAGTCGAATCACACTTTACTAAACCCAAAAGCAATACAGGGAACGCAGATATACGAGGTGTGTTCAAAAAATTATCGCGAACTTTGTTTTTTTTTTCAAAAATTATTTATTTATTCAGTAATATCTATTTTGTCCCCTTCAAAGTAATCCCCATGGGATATTATACACTTGTGCCAACGGTTTTTCCAATCTTCGAAGCACTTCAAAAAATCATTTTTTTAAATCTTGTTCAGCTCCTCCTGCGATGCCGTCTTTATCTCGTCAAGCGTAGCGTAACGTCGTCCTTTCATGGGCCTCTTCAGTTTAGGAAACAAGAAAAAGTCACAGGGGGCCAGATCTGGGGAATACGGTGGCTGCGGCATCATTAGTGTGTTCTTTTTGGCCAAAAATTCGCGCACAAGCAACGATGTGTGAGCAGGGGCGTTATCGTGGTGCAAAAGCCAATTTTTGTTCTCCCACAAATCCGGGCGTTTCTGGCGGATTGCTTCGCGCAAATTGCGCATAACTTGCAGGTAATATTCCTTATCGACCGTTCTTCCCTGTGGCAAGAACTCATGATGCACCACGCCCCTGCAATCGAAGAAAACTGTCAGCAAAACTTTCACATTCGACCGAACTTGGCGCGCTTTTTTCGGACTTGGTTCATGCGGCAGCTTCCATTGAGATGATTGAGCTTTGGTTTCCACGTCATAACCATAAACCCACAATTCGTCACCAGTTATGACCCTCTGGAGCAAATTTGGTTCGTCGTGGACAGAGTTTAACATCTCATTAGCAATGTTCATGCGTTGCTGTTTTTGGTCACAATTGAGCAATTTTGGTACAAATTTCGCGACGACCCGTCTCATGCCCAAATCGTTGATAAAAATCGAATGGCACGAGCCAATCGATATGTTTAGGTCCTCAGCAACTTTTTTAACGGTGATTCGATGATTGGCCAATACCATTTTCTCCACTTCATTAATTTTTTCGTCTGTTGTTGAAGTGCTCGGGCGTCCGGCACGCTCTTCGTCGTTCACATCTTCTCGGCCTTCTAAAAACATTTTGTACTACCGATAAACGTTGCTTCGGTCCAAGGTAGCTTCTCCGTATGCCACAGTCAACATTCGGAATGCATCCGCGCACTTCATTTCGTTTTTCACACAAAATTTGATACACGTTCTTTGTTCCATTTTTTTGAATAAGTAAAAATCGAAGACAATTGAAAACACGTGCAAGTAAAACAGCTATCACCAATTAAGTGAACATTCAAAATGGCCGAGCTTGTCGGCATAAGTGACAGACATGAGTACCAATATAACGCCACAAAAAAATCGGAATTCGAATATACGGAACCCGCGAAAATTCAAAATTCGCGATACTTTTGGAACACACCTACTTTTCATAATACATTAGGTGAAAAACTTCGTGTTTTAGAGGTAGAAAAATCAGAAATGAGTATTCAAGAGAGAGTTTTTAAATGTGTTGAATGGTACAACAAATCCTTCCGTTCAGTAATTAGATGCAAACCTTTAGATGTTGAGCAAGGGAAAGTAAATCTCGAAGAAATAGAAACACTACTAAAAATTAAGAAGGAAAAAAAGATTAATAAACTAAACGAAAGCAAGGAAGATTATGAGAACAATAAGGAAGAAGGGTACGTTAAGAATTATAAAGCACTGAGGCATAAGAATGAACCTAGATTTAGAAAACTTAAATTAGAAAATATTCATCCAATCAATATAAAAAGAGGAAAAAAATTTTCAGATCAATTGGATACTGGTGCTTACAGTACTGACATTGCTGACGCCAACAGACGGGACGCTGACAATAGAGAAAGTGACCAGTGAAGATGGTTTTAAAGAATTAAAAAAGGAAAATGTTGTAATTGTTGAAAATTATTATACTATACTTCATATTATTAATCCAGAAGATATTCGATTCATAATTAATTCATTGGAAACTAATCTTAATCAAATAGAATCAAATAAAGATCAACAACTGTTACGGCATGAATTGACGACCATTAAAACTAAAATACTAACAAATTTACCACATAGACAAAAACGAGGACTTATAAATATTAAAGGGACTGGACTCAAATGGCTATACGGGACTATGGACGACAACGACAGAACTGAAATTGAGGAACATTTAAGGACTATCGACGAAAACACTCACAGGACAGTTGAGACAATTAACCAAAATATCGCAATTAATAATCATTTTAATATAACATTTTCCAAATTGAAGGAAGTTATAGAATCAGATAGAAGCAAGTTCTTAGAAAGATTCAACGATATACGACAAACGAATGAGAAAATTTACAAACAATTAGTCTATCTTTATTTTATGTTAAAAATAAAAATTTTTGGTGATAATGTAGAACATATTCAAAATAATATCGCATCTGCTAGGCTAAACATAATGAGCAGTAATATCTTAACAAGCGAAGAATTGTTCGATACCATGTTGATGTATCCAAATTACAAAATATAAGATTGGGCGCAGCTAGTTATAAGGAAAACAAAATATTATTTGCCATTAGAATTTCGAAAGACACATTAAATGCCGAAAGATCATTAATTACACCCATCGCTAATAAACTTTTCCACCAACTTTCATTTCATAGCCAAGAGATTGTTAAAATTAATAATGTATGTTATAAATATTCAAGTAATGCTAATAGGCAACATTTGAAGAAATGTGACCAATGTATTTTTCAAAAGAATTGTATCAAGATGAAAAATTATAAGATGGATGTTATAGAGATAGAACCTGGATCAATATTGGTAAAGAATGCAAACAAAACATATCTTAATAGTACTTGTGATGATAGGGAATTGCACTTAGACGGAAATTATCTTTTGCATTTTCACAAATGTAATATCAACATTGCTAATCAGATATATTCTAATAACATACAAACTTTTAAACAAAAGGGTTTAAAAGATTTATTACATAAATAAATAAATGAACTTAAATTTTTCAAAAAGAGAACAGAATATTTCGCTCTATCAACATTCATATCGTTTTCCATAATTACCATTGTCTTGATTTTTATATACATTAATTTGAAAAAAAGTTACAGTACATTAAAAAATTTATTTGCAAAGGAAACCCAGGAGTGTTTTCAATCAAAGGAGGGAGGGGTGACGTCATCGATGCCGCTACCAAATGAAGCAACCATAGCAACATCGACGCCGTCATTTCAAAATAACACTTTTACGATCGAAATGACCCCAAATGCCAATGAACTACCAGTCCACTGGTTAACCTAGTTCATTGATATAATTAAAAGCAATTTATGTAAACACATCATGTTTGCAATTGATGAAACTATCGCTTAACCAATTAATGTAAAGACAGCATATTTGCAATCGAGGAAATTATTGATTGCGAAGTAATTGCAAATATGCTGATCAATATGTGTAAGCATAATTCGAATTGTAGTATGTAGGTCAGTATTAAGAATAGCTGTAAAGTTAAGAATTGTATGAAATGTAAAATTAGTTCTGAAGAACCCCGGAATGAATACAGTTAATTCGCTAAGGCTTAAAGTGTTGTTTTTTTTGCTTCTCAATATCAACAAGATATACTCGTCGTGCTCTAGAAACAGTCATTTCCAGATATTTTGCCTAAAACATGTTCCGACCACGAAAGCCTCATTTTGGGTTAAGCTTTTGAACTAAAACGTAAAACCGCGGAATTCGCACGTTAAAGGGGAGAAAAAGCAATTTAAAGTTTTGGCTAGTTGACAAGTGAAAAATTGGGACATTTTTCGCTTTCAACCACCAAACCCGCCCTAAAACTTTTGCAAAATACCACGAATTTATCTTTTTTGGAAAATTCAGACCCTGATCTTTTTAATACCATCAAAATATAGCACATGGGTTGAAAAATCACAACTATGAGATAAGACGAAACCATAAGATAAGACCAAAATTTCAACAATCGGATAAAAATTACGGGCACAGTAAGCAATCAAAGCTGAAAATCTGAACGAAAACAAGACAAGAACAGCCATTTCTAGATATTTTGCCTAAAACATGTTCCGACCACCAAAACTTTAGTTTGGGTTAAGCCTTTCAATGAAAACGTAAAAACGCGAAATTCGCACGTTTGAGGGGAGAAAAGGCGATTTAAAGTTTTGGCTGGTTGACACGTGAAAAATTGGGATTTTTTTGGCTTTCAACCACAAACCCGCCCTTAAACTTTTGCGAAATACCAAAAATTTATACTTTTTGGAAAATTCAGAGGCTGATCTATTCATTACCACCAAAATTTAGCACATCAGTTGAAAAACCAAGCCACAGCAATGCCATGAAGGGAAAAAGTTTACATAACCTGCCCCCAAAAATATAAGGAACCTTATAGAAATTAGTATTCTTATGAAAAGTACTACAAATTTGTATTTGCCGTTAACAACAGACTGACAGCTACAACACGAGACCCACATTTTGACAATTGAATAGAAATTGTGGCTACAGTGAACGATTCAAACCAGAGGCCTGACAAGGAATTTTACGTATTTTAGACAAATACATGTCTATGCCTTCTAAGCGTCACAAAAATTAGTATTTTCATGCAAATTACTACATATTTGCACTTGACGCTAACGAAACAAACGCAACTATACGATAAGACCAAAATTTCAACAATCGGACACAGTAAGCAATCAAAGCTGAAAATTTGCACAAAAACTGCACGTATTCTAGAAACAGCCACTTCTTGATATTTTGCCTAAAACATGTTCCGACCACCAAAACTTTAATTGGGTTAAGCTTTTGAATTAAAACGTGAAAACACGAAATTCGCATGTTTAAGGGGAGAAAAAGCGATTTAAAATTTTGGCTGATTGACACGTGAAAAATTGGGATTTTTTTGGCTTTCAACCACCAAACCTGCCCTTAAACTTTTGTGAAATACCACAAATTTTTACTTTTTTGGAAAATTCAGACGCTGATCTATTCACTAACACCAAAATATAGCACATCGGTTTGAAAATCAACCCACAGCAATGCCATGAAGTGAAAAAGTTTACATAACCTGGCCCCAAAAATATAAGGAACCTTATAAATATTAGTATTCTAATGAAAAGTATTACAAATTTGTGTTTGGCGTTAACAATAAACCCTAGTTTGAGTTAAGCTTTTAAATTAAAACGTAAAAAAGCGAAATTCGCACGTTTAAGGGAATAAAAAGCGATTTAAAATTTTGGGTGGTTGGCACGTGAAAAATTGGAATTTTTTTGGCTTTAAACCACCAAACCCGCCCTTAAACTTTTGCGAAATACAATTTTGTCTGTTTTGGAAAATTCATTACCCCCAAAATATAGCACATCGGTTGAAAAATCAAGCCACAGCAATGCTGTCAATGGAAAAGTTTCCATAACCTGCCACCAACAATATAAAGAACCTTATGAAAATGAGTATTGTTATGAAAATTTCTGGAAATTTGTATTTGCCGTTAACACCAGACTAGCAGCTACAAAATGAGACCAAAATTTTGATAATCGAATGGAAATTGTGGCTACAGTGAACGATTCAAGCCAGAGATCTGACAAGGAAATTAACGTATTTTAGGCAAATACATGTCCATGCCTCCTAAGCGTCATACAAATTGGTTCTCATGCAAATTTCTGCATATTTGCAATTGACGCAAACAAAACAAACGCAACGATAAGATAAGACCAAAATTTCAACAATCGGACTAAAATTACGGGCAGAGTAAGCAATCAAAGCTGAAAATCTGCACAAAAACTGCACATTTTCTAGGAACAGCAATTTCTAGATATTTTGCCTAAAACATGTTCCGACCATCAAAACACAAGTTTGGGTTAAGCCTTTCAATAGGAACGAAAAAACGCGAAATTCGCTCGTTTAAGGAGAGAAAAAGTGATTTAAGTTTTGGCTGGTTGACAAGTGAAAAATTGGGACTTTTTTGGCGTTCAACCACCAAACCCGCCCTTAAACTTTCGCGAAATACCACAAATTTATCTTTTTGGAAAATTCAGACGCTGATCTATTCATTACCATCAAAATATAGCACATGGGTTGAAAAATCACAACTATAAGATAAGACGCAACTATAAGATAAGAGCAAAATTTCAACATTCGGATTAAAATTACGGGCACAGTAAGCAATCAAAGCTGAAAATCTGAACAAAAACTAAACGTGTTCTAGAAACAGCCATCTCTTGATATTTTTCCTTTAACATGTTCCGACCACCAAAACCTTCGTATGGGTTAAGCTTTTGAATTAAAACGTAAAAACGCGAAATTCGCACGTCCAAGGGGGGAATAAGCGATTTAAAGTTTTGGCTGGTTGACACGTGAAAAATTGGGATTTTTTTTTGGGTTTCAACCAGCAAACCCTTCCTCAAACATTTGCGAAATACCGCAAATTTATACTTTTTGGAAAATTCAGAAGCTGATCTATTCACGAACACCAAAATATAGCACATCGGTTGAAAAATCAAGCCACAGCAATGCCATGAAGGGAAAAAGTTTCCATAACCTGCCCCCAAAAATATAAGGAACCGTATAAAAATTAGTATTCTTATGAAAAGTACTACAAATTTGTATTTGCCGTAAACAACAGACTCGCAGTTACAAAATGAGACTAAAATTTTGATAATCGAATCTAAATTATGGCTACAATGATCGATTCAAGCCAAAGGCCTGACAAGAAAATTGACGTATTTTAGACAAATACATGTCTATGCCTCCTAAGCGTCATAAAAATTGGTATTTTCATTCGAATTATTACATATTTGCATTTGACGCTAATTAAACAAACGCAGCTATAAGATAAGACCAAAATTTCAACAATCGGATTAAAATTACGGGCACAGTAAGCAATTGAAGCTGAAAATCTGAATAAAAACTGCACGTGTTCTAGAAACAGCAATTTCTAAATATTTTGCCTAAAACATGTTCCGACCACCTAAACCTTAGTTTGGGTTAAGCTTTTGAATTAAAACGTAAAAACACGAAATTCGCACGTCTAAGGGGAGAAAAAGCGATTCAAAGTTTTGGCTGGTTGACACGTAAAAAATTGGGATTTTTTTGGCATTCAACTACCAAACCCGCCCTTAACAATTTGTGAAATACCAAAAAAAAATTTTTTTTTTTGAAAATTTCGAACGCTGATTTATTCACTAACACCAAAATATAGCACATCGGTTGAAAAATCAAGCCACAGCAAAGCCATGAAGTGAAAAAGTTTCCATAACCTGCCCCCAAAATTATAAGGAACCTTATAAAAATTGGTATTCTTATGAAAAGTACTACGCAGCTATAAGATAAGACCAAAATTTCAACAATCGGATTAAAATTACGGGCACAGTAAGCAATCAAAGCTGAAAATCTGAACAAAAACTGCACGTGTTCTAGAAACAGCCATTTCGAGATATTTTGCCTAAAACATGTTCCGACCACCAAACCTTAGTTTGGGTTTAGCACTTGAAATAAAACTAAAGAACGCGAAATCCGCAAGTTTAAGGGGAGAAAAAGCGATTTAAAGTTTTGGCGGTTTGACACGTGAAAAATTGTGATTTTTTTGGCTTTCAACCACAGAATCCGTCCTTAAACTTTTGCAAAATACCACAAAAGTATACTTTTTCGAAAATTCAGACACTGATCTATTCACTAACACCAAAATATAGCACATCGGTTGAAAAATCAAGCCACAGCAATGCCATGAAGGGAAAAAGTTTCCATAACCTGCCCCCCAAAAACATAAGGAACCTTATAAAAATTAGTATTCTTATGAAAAGTATACGAATTTGTATTTGCCGTTGACAACAGACTGGCAGCTACAAAATGAGACCGTAATTTTTACAATCGAATCGAAACTGTGGCTACAGTGAACAATTCAAGCCAGGGGTCTGACAAGGAAATTGACGTATTTTAGACAAATACATGTCTATGCTTCCTAAGCGTCATAAAGATTAGTATTTGCATGCAACTCACTACATATTTGCACTTGACGAGAACTAAACAAACGCAACTCTAAGATAAGACCAAAATTGCAACAATCGGATTAAAATTACGGGCACAGTAAGCAATCAAAGCTGAAAATCTGCACAAAAACTGCTCGTATTCTAGAAACAGCCAGTTCTAAATATTTTGCCTAAAACATGTTCCGACCAGCAAGACTTTAGTTTGGGTTAAGCTTTTAAATTAAAACGTAAAAACGCGAAATTCGCACGTTTAGGAGGGGAGAAAAAGCGATTTAAAGTTTTTGGTGGTTGACACGTGACAAATTGGGATTTTTTTGGCTGTCAACCACCAAACCCGCCCTTAATCTTTTGCGAAAATACCACAAATTCTATTCACTAACACCAACATATAGCACATCGGTTTAAAAATCAAGCCGCAGCAATGCCATGAAGGGAAAACGCTTCGATAACTTCCCCCAAAAATATAAGGAACCTTATAAAAATTAGTATTCTTTTGAAAAGTACTACAAATTTGTATTTGCCGTGAACAACAGACTCGCAGTTACAAAATGAGACCAAAATTTTGATAATCGAATAGAAATTGTGGCTACAGTGAACGATTCAAGCCAAAGGTCTGACAAGGAAATTGACGTATATTAGACAAATACATGTCTATGCCTCCTAAGCGTCATAAAAATTAGTATTTTCATGCGAACTGCTATATATCTGCCCTTGACGCAATTTTATCAGACAAAACTATAAGATAAGACCAAAATTTCGACAAACGGATAAAAATCACGGGCAGAGTAAGCAATCAAAGCTGAAAATCTGAACAAAAAATGCACATGTTCTAGAAACAGCCATTTCTCGATAATTTTCCTAAAACATGTTCCGACCACCAAAACCTTAGTTTGGGTTAAGCTTTTGAATTAAAACGTAAAAACTACAGTACTACATTACGAATTACGACATTTTTGCACTTGACGCAAACTCAACAAACGCAACTATAAGATAAGACAAAATTTCAAAAATCGGATTATAAGTACGGGCACAGTAAGCAATCAAAGCTGAAAATCTGCATAAAAACTGCACGTGTTCTAGAAACAGCAATTTCTATATATTCTGCCTAAAACACGTTCCGACCAACAAAACCTTAGCTTGGGCTAACCTCTTGAATTAAGACGTAAAATCGCTAAATTCGCACGTTTAGGGGGGGAGAAAAAGCGATTTAAAGTTTTGGGTGGTTGACACGTGAAAAATTGGGATTTTTTTGGCTTTCAACCACCAAGCCCGCCCTTGAACTTTTGCAAAATACCACAAATTTATACTTTCTTGGCAAATTCAGACGCTGATCCATTCATTGAAACCAAAATATAGCACATCGGTTGAAAAACCAAGCCACAGCAATGCCGTAAAGGGAAGAAGTTTCCATAACCTGCCCTCAAAAATATAGGGAATCTTATAAAAATTAGCATTCTTATGAAAAGTACTACAAATTTGTATTTGACGTAAACAACAGACTGACAGCTACAAAATGAGACCAACATTTTGATAATCGAATGGAAATTGTGGCTACAGTGAACGAAAGCCAGCGGTCGGACAAGGAAATTGACGTATTTTAGACAAATACATGTCTATGCTTCCTAAGCGGCATAAAAATTAGTATTTTCATGCAAATTACTACATATTTGCACTTGACGCAAACTAAACAAACGCAGCTATAAGTAAGCAATCAAAGCTGAAAATCTGCACAAAAACTGCACGTGTTCTAGAAACAGCAATTTCTAGATATTTTGCCTAAAACATGTTCCGACCATCAAAACACTAGTTTGGGTTACGCTTTTCAATGATAACGTAAAAACGCGAAATTCGCACGTTTAAGGGGAGAAAAAGCAATTTAAAGTTTTGCGGAGTTGACACGTGAAAAATTGGGATTTTTCTGGCTTTCAACCACTAAATCCGCCCTTAAACATTTGCGAAATACCACAAAGTTATACAATTCGGAAAATTCAGTAGCTGAACCATCAATTCAAAAAATCAAGCCACAGCAATGCCATGAAGAGGAAAAGTTTCCATAACCTGCCTCTAAAAATATAAGGAACCTTATAAAAGTTGGTATTCTTATGAAAAGTACTACAAATTTGTATTTGACGTAAACAACAGACTGACAGCTACAAAATGAGACCAAAATTTTGATAATCGAATGGAAATTGTGGCTACAGTGAACAATGAAAGCCAGAGGTCGGACAAGGAAATTTACGTATTTTAGACAAATATATGTCTATGCCTCCTAAGCGTCATAAAAATTAGTATTTTCATGCACATTCCTCTATATTTGCAGTTGACGCAAATTAAACAAACGCAACTATAAGATAAGACCAAAATTTCAACAATCGGACCAAAATTACGAGCACAGTAACCAATCAAAGCTGAAAATCTGCACAAAAACTGCACGTGTTCTAGAAACAGTAATTTCTAGATATTTTGCCTAAAACATGTTCCGACCATCAAAACACTAGCTTGGGTTAAGCCTTTCAATGCAAACGTAAAAGCGCGAAATTCGCACGATTAAGGGGGGAAAAAGCCGTTTAAAGTCTTGGGGAGTTGACACGTGAAAAATTGGGATTTTTCTGGCTTTCAACCACTAAACCTGCCCTTAAACTTATGCGAAATACCACAAACTTATACTTTCTGGAAAATTCAGACGCTGATCCATTCATTGCCGTAAACAACTGACTAGCAGCTACAAACTGAGACCAAAGTTTTGATAATCGAATAGAAATTGTGGCTACAGAGGCCTGACAAGGAAATTGACGTATTTTAGACAAATACATGTCTTTGTCTCCTAAGCGTCATAAAAATTAGTATTTTCATGCAAACTACTATATATTTGCCCTTGAAGCAAACTAAACAAACGCAACTATAAGATAAGACCAAAATTTCAACAAACGGATTAAAATTACGGGCACAGTAAGCAATCAAAGCTGAAGATCTGAACAAAAACTCCACGCGTTCTAGAAACAGCCGTTTCTCGATATTTTTCCTAAAACATATTCCGATCACCAAAGCCTTAGTTTGGGTTAAGCTTTTGAATTAAAATTCAAAAACGCGAAATTCGCTCGTTTAAGGGGAGAAAGAGCGATTTAAAGTTTTGACTGATTGACACGTGAAAAATTGGGATTTTTTCGGCTTTCAACCACCGAACTCGTCCTTAAACTTTTACGAAATACCACAGCTTTACACTCCTTGTAACATTCAGACGCTGAATTATTCATTAACACCAAAATATAGCACATCGGTTGAAAAATCAAGCCACAGCAATGCCATGAAGGGAAAGTGTTTGCATAACCTGCCCCCAAAATTATAAGGAACCTTATTAAAATTCGTAATCTTATGAAAAAAACTACAAATTCGTATTCGCCATTAACATCAGATTGGCAGCTACAAAATGGCTACAGTGAACGATTCAAGCCAGAGGCCTGACAAGGAAATTGACGTAATTTAGACAAATATATGTCTATGCCTCCTAAGCGTCATCAAAATTGGTATTTTCATGCAAATTACTACATATTTGCACTTGACGCAAACTAAACAAACGCCACTATAAGATATGACCGAAATTTCGACAATCGGATTACAATTACGGGCACAGTAAGCAATCAAACCTGAAAATCTTAACAAAAACTGCACGTGTTCTAGAAGCAGCCATTTCTATATATTTTGCCTAAAACACGTTCCGACCAACAAAACCTTAAATCGGTTAAGCTCTTAAATTAAGACGTAAAATCGCTAAATTCGCACGTCTAAGAGGAGAAAAAGTGATTTAAAGTTTTGGGTGGTTGACACGTAAAAAATTGGGATTTTTTTGGCTTTCAACCACTGAACCCGCCCTTAAGCTTTTGCGAAATACCACAAATTTATACTTTTTGGATAATTCAGACGCTGATTAATTCATTGAAATCAAAATATAGCACATCGGTTGAAAAACCAAGCCACAGCAATGCCGTGAATGGAAAAAGTTTCCATAACCTGCCCTCAAAAATATAAGGAACCTTGTAAGAATTAGCATTCTTATGAAAAGTACTACAAATTTGTATTTGACGTAAACAACAGACTAACAGCTACAGAATGAGACCAAAATGTTGATAATCGAATGGAAATTGTGGCTACAGTGAACGAAAGCCAGAGGTCGGACAAGGAAATTTACCTATTTTAGACAAATACATGTCTATGCCTCCTAAGCGTCATAAAAATTAGTATTTTCACGCACATTACTACATATTTGCACTTGACGCAAACTAAACAAACGCAACTATAAGATAAGACCAAAATTTGAACAATCGGACTTAAATTGCGGGCACAGTAAGCAATCAAAGCTGAAAACTTGCACAAAAACTGCACGTGTTCTGGGAACAGCAATTTCTAGATATTTTGCCTAAAACATGTTCCGACCATCAAAACACTAGTTTGGATTAAGCCTTTCAATGAAAACGTAAAAACGCGAAATTTGCACGTTTAAGAGGAGAAAAAGCCATTTAAAGTTTTGGGGAGTTGACACCTGAAAAATTGGGATTTTTCTGGCTTTCAACATCTAAGCACGCCCTTAAACTTTTGCGAAATACCGCAATTTCAAATTTTTGGGAAACTTCAGACGCTGATTTATTCATTAAAACCAAAATATAGCACAACAGTTGAAAAACCAAGCCACACCAATGCCGTGAAGGGAAAAAGTTTCCATAACCTGCCCCCAAAAATATAAGGAACCTTATAAAAATTAGTATTCTTATGAGAAGTACTACAAATTTGCATTTGACGTAAACAACAGACTGACAGCTACAAAATGAGACCAACATTTTGATAATCGAATGGAAATTGTGGCTACAGTCAACGATTAAAGCCAGAGGTCGGACAGGGAAATTTACGTATTTTAGACAAATACATGTCTATGCCTTCTTAAAGTCATAAAAATTAATATTTTCATGCAAATTACTACATTTTTGCATTTGACGCAAACTAAACAAACGCAACTATAAGATAAGACCAAAATTTCAACAATCGGACCAAATTACGGGCACAGTAAGCAATCAAAGCTGAGAATCTGCACAAAAACTGCACGTGTTCTAGAAACAGCAATTTCTAGATATTTTGCCTGAAACATGTTCAAAACACTAGCTTGGGTTAACCCTTTCAATGAAAACGTAACAGCGCGAAATTCGCATGTTTAGGGGGAGAAAAAGCCATTTAAAGTTTTGGGGAGTTGATACGTGAAAAATTGGGATTTTTCTGGCTTTCAACCACTGAACCCGCCCTTAAACTTTTGCGAAATACCACAAATTTATACTTTTTGGAAAATTCAGACGCTGACCTATTCATTAACACCAAAATATAGCACATCAGTTGAAAAATCAAGCTACAGCAACGCCGTGAATGGAAAAAGTTTGCATAACCTGCCCCCAAAAATATAAGGAACCTTATAAAAATTAGTATTCTTATGAAAAGTACTATAAATTTGCACTTGACGCAAACAACAGACTGACAGCTACGCAATGCAACCAACATTTTGATAATCGAATGGAAATTGCGGCTACAGTGATCGATTCAAGCCAGAGGTCGGACAAGTAAATTTACGTATTTTAGACAAATACATGTCTTTGCCTCCTAAGCGTCATTAAAAATCAGTATTTTCATGCAAATTACTACATATTTGCACTTGGCGCAAACTAAACAAACGCAACTATAAGATAAGACCAAAATTTCAACAATCGGACCAAATTACGGGCACAGTAAGCAATCAAAGCTGAGGATCTGCACAAAAACAGCACGTGTTCTAGAAACAGCAATTTCTAGATATTTTGCCTAAAACATATTCAAAACACTAGTTTGTGTTAAGCCTTTCAATGAAAACGTAAAAACGCGAAATTCGCACGTTTCAGGGGAGGAAAAGCCATTTAAAGTTTTGGGGAGTTGACGCGTGAAAAATTGGGATTTTCTGGGTTTCAACCACTGAACCCGCCCTTTAACTTTTGCGAAATACAACAAATTTATACTTTTCGGTAAATTCAGACGCTGATCTATTCATTGAAACAAAAATATAGCACATCGGTTGAAAAGTCAAGCCACAGCAATGCCGTGAATGGAAAAAGTTTCCATAACCTGCCCCCAAAATTATAAGGAACCTTATAAAAATTAGTATTCTTATGAAAAGTACTACAAATTTGCATTTGACGTAAACAACAGACTGACAGCTACAGAATGAGACCAAAATGTTGATAATCGAATGGAAATTGTGGCTACAGTGAACGATTAAAGCCAGAGGTCGGACAAGGAAATTTACCTATTTTAGACAAATACATGTCTATGCCTCCTAAGCGTCATAAAAATTAGTATTTTCATGCACATTACTACATATTTGCACTTGACGCAAACTTAACAAACGCAACTATAAGATAAGACCAAAATTTAAACAATTGGTTTAATATTACGGGCAGAGTAAGCAATCAAAGCCGAAAATCTGCACAAAAACTGCACGTGTTCTAGAAACAGCAATGTCTAGATATTTTGCCTAAAACATGTTCCGACCATCAAAACACTAGCTTGGGTTAAGCCTTTCAATCAAAACATAAAAACGCAAAATACGCCCGTTTAAGGGGAAAAAAAGCCATTTAAAGTTTTGGGGAGTTGACACGTGAGAAATTGGGATTTTTCTGGATTTTTACCACTAAACCCGCCCTTAAATTTTGCAAAATACCACAAATTTATACTTTTTAGAAAATTCAGACACTGATCCATTCATTAACAGCAAAATATAGCACATCAGTTGAAAAATCAAGCCACAGCAATGCCGTGAAGGGAAAAAGTTTCCATAACCTGCCCTCAAAACTATAAGGAACCTTATAAAAATTAGTATTCTTATGAAAAGTACAACAAATTTGACGTTAACGACAGACTGACAGCTACAAAATGAGACCAGAATTTTGATAATCGAATGAAAATTGTGGCTACAGTGAACGATTAAAGCCAGAGGTCGGACAAGGAAATTGACGTATTTTAGACAAATACATGTCTATGCCTCCTAAGCGTCATAAAAATTAGTATGTTCATGCACATTAGTATGTTCATGCACATTACTACATATTTGTCTATGCCTCCATAGCGTCATAAAAATTAGTATTTTCGTGCACATTACTACATATTTGCACTTGACACAAACTAAGCAAACGCAACTCTACGATAAGACCGAAATTTCAGAAATCGGACCAAAATTACGGGCACAGTAAGCAATCAAAGCTGTAAATCTGCACAAAAACTGCACGTGTTCTAGAAACAGCAATTTCTAGATAGTTTGCCTAAAACATGTTCCGACCATCAATACACTAGTTTGGGTGAAGCCTTTCAGTGAAAACGTAAAAACGCGAAACTCGCACGTTTAAGGGGAGAAAAAGCCATTTAAAGTTTTGGGGAGTTGACACTTGAAAAATTGGGATATTTCTGGCTTTTAACCACTAAACCCGCCCTTAAACATTTGCGAAATACCACAAATTTATCTTTTTTGGAAAATTCAGACGCTGATCTATTCATTAACACCAAAATATAGGACATCAGTTGAAAAATCAAGCCACAGCAATGCCGTGAAGGGAAAAAGTTTCCATAACCTGCCCCCAAAAATATAAGAAACCTTATAAAAATTAGTATTCTTATGTAAAGTACTACAAATTTGCATTTGACGTAAACAACAGACTGACAGCTACAAAATGAGACCATTATGTTGATAATTGAATGGAAATTGTGGCTACAGTGAATGATTAAAGCCAGAGGTCGGACAAGGAAAATTACGTATTTTAGACAAATACATGTCTTTGCCTCCTTAGCGTCATAAAAATTAATATGTGCATGCAAATTACTACATATTTGCATTTGGCGCAAACTAAACAAACGCAACTATAGAATAAGACCGAAATTTCAACAATCGGACCAAAATTACGGGCAGAGAAAGCAATCAAAACTGAAAATCTGCACAAAAAGTGCCCGTGTTCTAGAAACAGCAATTTCTAGATATTTTGCCCAAAACATGTTCAAAACACTTTTTTGGGTGAAGCCTTTCAATGAAAATGTAAAAACGCGAAAATCGCACGTTTAAGGGGAGAAAAAGCCATTTAAATTTGTGGGGAGTTGACACATGAAAAATTGGGATTCTTCTGGCTTTCAACCACTGAACCCGCCCTTAAACTTTTGCGAAATACCACAAATTTATACTTTTTGGAAAATTTAGACGCTGATCTATTAATTAACACATAAATATGGTACATCAGTTGAAAAATCAAG
This sequence comes from Odontomyia ornata, assembly GCA_963969285.1. Taxonomy (NCBI): domain Eukaryota; kingdom Metazoa; phylum Arthropoda; class Insecta; order Diptera; family Stratiomyidae; genus Odontomyia; species Odontomyia ornata. The sequence continues at coordinate 237,921,725 of OZ017738.1, forward strand.
CCCCAGTAATGCCGTGAAGGGAAAAAGTTTCCATAACCTGCCCCCAAAAATATAAGGAACCTTACAAAAATTAGTATTCTTATGAAAAGTACTACAAATTTGTATTTCGCGTAAACAGCTGACTGACAGCTACAAAATGAGATCAAAATTTTGATAATCGAATGGAAATCGCGGCTACAGTGAACGATTAAATCCAAGGGTCAGACAAGGAAATTTACGTATTTTAGACAAATACATGTCTATGCCTCCTAAGCGTCATAAAAATTAGTATTTTCATGCACATTACTACATATTTGCACTTGACGCAAACTAAACAAACGCAACTATAAGATAAGACCAAAATTTCAACAATCGGACTTAAATTGCGGGCACAGTAAGCAATCAAAGCTGAAAACCTGCACAAAAACTGCACGTGTTCTAGGAACAGCAATTTCTAGATATTTTGCCTAAAACATGTTCCGACCATCAAAACACTAGTTTGGATTAAGCCTTTCAATGAAAACGTAAAAACGCGAAATTTGCACGTTTAAGGGGAGAAAAAGCCATTTCAAGTTTTGGGGAGTTGACACCTGAAAAATTGGGAATTTTCTGGCTTTCAACATCTAAGCCCGCCCTTAAACTTTTGCGAAATACCGCAATTTCAAATTTTTGGGAAACTTCAGACGCTGATCTATTCATTAAAACCAAAATATAGCACACCAGTCGAAAAACCAAGCCACACCAATGCCGTGAAGGGAAAAAGTTTCCATAACCTGCCCCCAAAAATATAAGGAACCTTATAAAAATTAGTATTCTTAAGAGAAGTACTACAAATTTGCATTTGACGTAAACAACAGACTGACAGCTACAAAATGAGACCAACATTTTGATAATCGAATGGAAATTGTGGCTGCAGTGAACGATTAAAGCCAGAGGTCGGACAGGGAAATTTACGTATTTTAGACAAATACATGTCTATGCCTTCTAAAAGTCATAAAAATTAATATATTCATGCAAATTACTACATAGTTGCATTTGACGCAAACTAAACAAACGCAACTATAAGATAAGACCAAAATTTCAACAATCGGACCAAATTACGGGCACAGTAAGCAATCAAAGCTGAGAATCTGCACAAAAACTGCACGTGTTCTAGAAACAGCAATTTCTAGATATTTTGCCTGAAACATGTTCAAAACACTAGCTTGGGTTAACCCTTTCAATGAAAACGTAACAGCGCGAAATTCGCACGTTTAGGGGGAGAAAAAGCCATTTAAAGTTTTGGGGAGTTGATACGTGAAAAATTGGGATATTTCTGGCTTTTAACCACTAAACCCGCCCTTAAACTTTTGCGAAATACCACAAATTTATACTTTTTGGAAAATTCAGACGCTGACCTATTCATTAACACCAAAATATAGGACATCAGTTGAAAAATCAAGCCACAGCAACGCCGTGAAGGGAAAAAGTTTCCATAACCTGCCCCCAAAAATATAAGAAACCTTATAAAAATTAGTATTCTTACGTAAAGTACTACAAATTTGCATTTGGCGTAAACAACAGACTGACAGCTACAAAATGAGACCATTATGTTGATAATCGAATGGAAATTGTGGCTACAGTGAACGATTAAAGCCAGAGGTCGGACAAGGAAATTTACGTATTTTAGACAAATACATGTCTTTGCCTCCTAAGCGTCATAAAAATTAATGTGTGCATGCAAATTACTACATATTTGCATTTGGCGCAAACTAAACAAACGCAACTATAGAATAAGACCGAAATTTCAACAATCGGACCAAAATTACGGGCAGAGAAAGCAATCAAAACTGAAAATCTGCACAAAAAGTGCCCGTGTTCTAGAAACAGCAATTTCTAGATATTTTGCCCAAAACATGTTCAAAACACTTTTTTGGGTGAAGCCTTTCAATGAAAATGTAAAAACGCGAAAATCGCACGTTTAAGGGGAGAAAAAGCCATTTAAAGTTGTGGGGAGTTGACACGTGAAAAATTGGGATTCTTCTGGCTTTCAACCACTGAACCCGCCCTTAAACTTTTGCGAAATACCACAAATTTATACTTTTTGGAAAATTTAGACGCTGATCTATTAATTAACACCTAAATATGGTACATCAGTTGAAAAATCAAGCCCCAGTAATGCCGTGAAGGGAAAAAGTTTCCATAACCTGCCCCCAAAAATATAAGGAACCTTATAAAAACTAGTATTCTTAAGAGAAGTACTACAAATTTGCATTTGACGTAAACAACAGACTGACAGCTACAAAATGAGACCAACATTTTGATAATCGAATGGAAATTGTGGCTGCAGTGAACGATAAAAGCCAGAGGTCGGACAGGGAAATTTACGTATTTTAGACAAATACATGTCTATGCCTCCTAAGCGTCATAAAAATTAGTATTTCCATAAATCCTACATATTTGCCTTTGACGCAAATTTAACAAACGCAACTATAAGATAAGACCAAAATTTCTACAATCGGACTAAAATTACCGACACAGTAAGCAATCAAAGCTGAAAATCTGCACAAAAACTGCCCGTGTTCTAGAAACAGCAATTTCTAGATATTTTGCCTAAAACATGTTGTGACCATCAAACCACTAGCTTGGGTTAAGCCTTTCAATGAGAACGTAAAAACGCGAAATTCGCACGTTTAAGGGGAGAAAAAGCAATTTAAAGTTTTGGGGAGTTGACACGTGAAAATTTGGGATTTTTCTGGCTTTCAACATCTAAGCCCGCCCTTAAACTTTTGCGAAATACCGCAATTTCAAATTTTTGGGAAACTTCAGACGCTGATCTATTCATTAAAACCAAAATATAGCACACCAGTTGAAAAACCAAGCCACACCAATGCCGTGAAGGGAAAAAGTTTCCATAACCTGCCCCCAAAAATATAAGGAACCATATAAAAATTAGTATTCTTATGAAAAGTACTACAAATTTGCATTTGGCGTAAACAACAGACTGACAGCTACAAAATGAGACCAACATTTTGATAATCGAATAGAAATTGTGGCTACAGTGAACGAAAGCCAGAGCCAGATAAGATAAGACCAAAATTTCAACAATCGGACCAAAATTACGGGCACAGTAAGCAATTAAAGCTGAAAATCTGCACAAAAACTGCACGTTTTCTAGAAACAGCAATTTCTAGATATTTTGCCCAAAACATGTTCCGACCATCAAAACACTAGCTTGGGTTAAACCTTTCAATGAAAACGTAAAAACGCAAAATTCGCACGTTTAAGGGGAGAAAAAGCCATTTAACGTTTTGGGGAGTTGACACGTGAAAAATTGGGATTTTTCTGGCTTTCAACCACTGAACCCGCCCTTAACATTTTGCGAGTTACCACAGACTAATTTTGTTTGGAAAATTCAGACGCTGATCTATTCATTAAAACCAAAATGAAGCTTATCAGTTGAAAAATCCAGCCACAGCAATGCCGTGAAGGGAAAAAGTTTCCATAACTTGCCCCCAAAAATATATAAGGAACCTTATAAAAATTAGTATTCTTATGAAAACTACTACAAATTTGTATTTGACGTAAACAACAGACTGACAGGTACAAAATGAGACCAAAATGTTGATAATCGAATGGAAATTGCGGCTACAGTGAACGAAACCCAGAGTTCGGGCAAGGAAATTTACGTATTTTAGACAAATACATGTCTATGCCTCCTAAGCGTCATAAAAATTAGTATTTGCATGCAAATTACTACATATTTGCACTTGACACAAACTAAACAAACGCAACTATAAGATAAGACCGAAATTTCAACAATCGGACTAAAATTGCGGGCACAGTAAGCAATCAAAGCTGAAAATCTGCACAAAAACTGCATGTTTTCTAGAAACAACAATTTCTAGATATTTTGCCTAAAACATGTTCCGACCATCAAAACACTAGCTTGGGTTAAGCCTTTCAATCAAAACGTAAAAACGCAAAATACGCACGTTTAAGGGGAGAAAAAGCCATTTAAAGTTTTGGGGAGTTGACACGTGAAAAATTGGGATTTTTCTGGCTTTCAACCACTAAACCCGCCCTTAAACTTTTGCGAAATACCACAAATTTATACTTTTTGGAAAACTTAGACGCTGATCCATTCAATAACACCAAAATATAGCACATCAGTTGAAAAACCAAGGCTCAGCAATGCCGTGAAGGGAAAAAGTTTCCATAACCTGCCCCCAAAAATATAAGGAACCTTATAAGATTTAGTATTCTTATGTAAAGTGGTTCAAATTTGCATTTGACGTAAACAACAGACTGACAACTACAAAATGAGACCAAAATGTTGATAATCGAATGGGAATTGTGGCTACAGTGAACGATTAAAGCCAGAGGTCGGCCAAGGAAATTTACGTATTTTAGACAAATACATGTCTATACCTCCTTAGCGTCATAAAAATTAATATTTTCATGCGAATTACTACACATTTGCACTTGACGCAAACTAAACAAACGCAACTATAAGATAAGACCAAAATTACAACAATCGGACTAAAATTACGGGCACAGTAAGCAATCAAAGCTGAAAATCTGCACAAAAACTGCACGTGTTCTAGAAACAGCAATTTCTAGATATTTTGCCCAAAACATCTTCCGACCATCAAAACACTAGCTTGGGTTAAGCCTTTCAATGAAAACGTAAAAACGCGAAATTCGCACGTTTCAGGGGAGAAAAAGCCATTTAAAGTTTTGGGGAGTTGACACGTGAAAAATTGGGATTTTTCTGGCTTTCAACCACTAAACCCGCCCTTAAACTTTTGCGAAATACCACAAATTTATACTTTTTGGAAAACTCAGATGCTGATCCATTCACTGACTCCAAAATATAGCACATCAGTTAAAAAACCAAGCCTCAGCAATGCCGTGAAGGGAAAAAGTTTCCATAACCTGCCCCCAAATATATAAGGAACCTTATAAAAATTAGTATTCTTATGAAAAGTACTACGAATTTGAATTTGGCGTTAACAACAGACTGACAGCTACAAAATGAGACCAGAATTTTGAGAATCGAATGGAAATTGTGGCTACAGTGAACGAAAGACAGAGGTTGGACAAGGAAATTTACGTATTTTAGACAAATACATGTCTATGCCTCCAAAATGTCATAAAAATTAGTATTTACATGCAAATTACTACATATTTGCACTTGACACAAACTTAACAAACGCAACTATAAGATAAGACCAAAATTTCAACAATCGGACTAAAATTGCGGGCACAGTAAGCAATCAAAGCTGAAAATCTGCACAAAAACTGCACGTGTTCTAGAAACAGCAATTTCTAGATATTTTGCCTAGAACATGTTCCGACCATCAAAACACTAGCTGGTGTTAAGCCTTTCAATGAAAACGTAAAAACGCGAAATTCGCACGTTTCAGGGGAGAAAAAGCCATTTAAAGTTTTGGGGAGTTGACACGTGAAAAATTGGGATTTTTCTGGCTTTCAGCCACTAAACCCGCCCTTAAACTTTTGCGAAATACCACAAATTTATACTTTTTGGAAAATTCAGACGCTGATCTATTCATAACACCAAAATATAGCACATCAGTTGGAAAACCAAGCCACAGCAATGCCGTGAAGGGAAAAAGTTTCCATAACCTGCCCCCAAAAATATACATAAGGAACCTTATAAAAATTAGTATTCTTATGAAAAGTACTACAAATTTGCATTTGACGTAAACAACAGACTGACAGCTTCAAAATGAGACCAACATTTTGATAATCGAATGGAATTTTAGACAAATACATGTCTATGCCTCCTAAGCGTCATAAAAATGAGTATTTTCACGCAAATTACTACATATTTGCACTTGACGCAAACTAAACAAACGCAACTATAAGATAAGACCAAAATTTCAACAATCGGACCAAATTTACGGGCCATTTAAAGTTTTGGGGAGTTGACACGTGAGAAATTGGGATTTTTCTGGCTTTCAACCACTAAACCCGCCCTTAAAATTTTTCGAAATACCACAAATTTATTTTTTTTTTTTTGGAAAATTCAGACGCTGATCTATTCATTAACACCAAAATATAGCACATGAGTTGAAAAATCAAGCCACAGCAATGCCGTGAAGGGAAAAGTTTCCATAACCTGCCCCCAAAAATATAGGGAACCTTATAAAAATTAGTATTCTTATGAAAAGTACTACAAATTTGTATTTGACGTCAACAACAGACTGACAGCTTCAAAATGAGACCAACATTTTGATAATCGAATGGAATTTTAGACAAATACATGTCTATGCCTCCTAAGCGTCATAAAAATGAGTATTTTCATGCAAATTACTACATATTTGCACTTGACGCAAACTAAACAAACGCAACTATAAGATAAGACCAAAATTTCAACAATCGGACCAAATTTACGGGCCATTTAAAGTTTTGGGGAGTTGACACGGGAGAAATTGGGATTTTTCTGGCTTTCAACCACTAAACCCGCCCTTAAAATTTTTCGAAATACCACAAATTTATTTTTTTTTTTGGAAAATTCAGACGCTGATCTATTCATTAACACCAAAATATAGCACATGAGTTGAAAAATCAAGCCACAGCAATGCCGTGAAGGGAAAAAGTTTCCATAACCTGCCCCCAAAAATATAGGGAACCTTATAAAAATTAGTATTCTTATGAAAAGTACTACAAATTTGTATTTGACGTCAACAACAGACTGACAGCTACAAAATGAGACCAGAATTTTCATAATCGAATGGAGATTGCGGCTACAGTGAACGATTAAAGCCAGAGGTCGGACAAGGAAATTTGCTTTTTTAGGGTTTTGTAAAATAATTTTACAAAACCCTTCTAAAATCACGTCTTGTCTGTCCGTCTGTCCGTCTGTCTGTCTGTCCGTCCATCCGTGTGTCACAGCAGTTTTTCTCGTAAACTACTTAAGCTAGAAACATCAAATTTTGTATGTAGGTGTAAAGTGGTGCTCTCTTCAAAGTTCAACTACAAAATTTTTTTAAAAGGTATTTAAGGGGGGTCTCCCCATAGAGGGGAGTGACCCCCCGAAAAAAAAATTTCATTGAAGGTAGCCGATATGGGTATCAAATGAAAGGTCTTGATGAGAACTTTTCAAAACAGGTCTTAGTTTGGCAAAGTTTGCTTCAAGGGGTGCACAGGGAGGGGAAATACACGAAAAATTTGTGTCCCCCCCCCCTCGCGATTGGACACCTGTGATCCGAAAAATCTGAAAAAATCAAGAATATAGGCCTTGATGAGTACAACAACAACAAATACGTGAGAAGTGGCAATTTACTGAACTTTGTTAGTAATAGTATGATTTATCGATTTTATGTTTTCTTAAATAAAATCTTAACGGTACCCTTAAATTCAATGAAATTCAGTAAACAGATAACTATTTATTAGATTAATCTACCCTTAAAGTTTCATAAGGATTGAATCATATCGAGCGAAGTTATAGCGGTTTGAATTTTCCTGTATTACTATGGAACAATATGCGCTGCATTTATTACTATGGCAATATATGGCTATAGAACAACATGCGCTTTTTACCGACTCAGACACTACAGTTTTGCTAGGGTTTGCATGAAAATTTCAGGAATGATAGGTCTCATGAATATCTTTGAGAATCGGTTCAGCTAGTGGTATTAGTAATCGCCAAGCAAAATAGTGGCTGTTTTAAATGCGAAGATTGAATACTTTTGAGTTATTTTTTCCAAACTTCAACATTTAAGTTGCATGCTTTGAACACTTGATTCAATTTAATGAATGACTGGAGATGAGTACCTGCAATTAATACTCATATGTGAAACAAGTCAAGGAGGCGGGAGAGAGCTCCTAGCAAATGGGCTTTGTAACCACTCTAGGATTCGAAAAATTGGCCATTAATCGATGATAACAGTACAGGGGAGTGGCCCCTGAAAAAAAATCATCAAACGTAGCCGATATGAGTATGAAATGAAAGTTTTCATGGGAGCATTTCAAAACAGTTCTTGAACTGTCACTTTTTGCTTCAGGGGGGAAATACATGAAAAATGTGTTTCTTCCCTCGCGAATGGACATCTGAAATAATAATTGTCGAATCCTTCGGGAGATCCGCAACACGAAATCAATTAGTGCAACACCAATTGACCATACGCGATGAAGCGGCCCTCGCTGAATTCGATAAAAGTCACGAATTTACCGTGGCTGTTAACCAATTGGTACAATACCAGTTGATTGACGCGATGAGAACCAATTGGCACTTTAACCAATTGGTTTTGCGTGAATAAGTGTCTCAGTGCAAAGACAACTGGATCACTACCGTGTGTAGTGATTTGAATCAATCAATACCTTATTGATTGATTATACGTTGCAATTAAAATAGCTGCTACCACGTACCCACGCACTTGAACGTGTGCACCTCAAAAAGAACAACTACACAAAATAAAAAATACTTCGGAATCCAAACGACTAATGAATATATTTTCTTTCTTCCATATTATTAAATACATAAAAAGTGCATAGCACGCAAATTCCACTCGCGCGATAGAGTATTAAAATTTAAAATATTGTTGACAAAAGTGCTGACAATTTTTCAAGTGGAATCTGCGCGCAACAATGTCTGCACTTGAGTTCAAAGCATATCAAATGCCAAGCATGTTTATGTTAGTTGGAAATATGATGACGAATACTACTGTGCACATGTATGACTGTTTCAGATGGATAAAGCACAATGTGTTTAGATTAGATCAAGTTTCGTCAAACGAAATTGCTGACGATATGTCTGTTCATTGCCAGAATGAAATACATTGTGTGGAATTGAATACATTATATGGTGAAATTTATAAATGATTTTATTTCAGATTAAAAAAGGGTGATGTACTTATACATTTCCTGCCCCCCGTTGAGGGATTCCTCAACTAGTTGATTAGACGTTAACAGTGAAGTTTGCATCCACGTGGTTTCTTGGAGATGGTGTCGGTTTTGAATTGTTGGAATCACTGTGACCTTGCCAGTGAACTTGCCACTTCCAGCAGATGATTATGATGAGTATGATGAGTAAAGTGAAGGTCGTATAGCCAATTGCTAAAGGATGGTGAAGCGGCTGCTGAATTTCATTAGGTAGTGCAGAATTTTGCTGGCTTGCTAATAATTGCTGTAGTGTTGCAAGATCATTGACATCGGTAGCATACGGAGTAGCATTGTGAACTCTGAAGGCTCCTACAACCGGTAAATCTGAAGAGATATTTAAGTTTGTAAATGATATATAGGATAATTGACATGCTTTGAACACTTGATTCAATTTAATGAATGACTGGAGATGAGTACCTGCAATGTGAAACAAGTCAAGGAGGCGGGAGAGAGCTCCTAGCAAATGGGCTTTGTAACCACTCTAGGATTCAAAAAATTGGCCATTAATCGATGATAACAGTACAGGAGAGTGGCCCCTGAAAAAAAATCATCAAACGTAGCCGATATGAGTATGAAATGAAAGTTTTCATGGGAGCATTTCAAAACAGTTCTTGAACTGTCACTTTTTGCTTCAGGGGGGAAATACATGAAAAATGTGTTTCTTCCCTCGCGAATGGACATCTGAAATAATAATTGTCGAATCCTTCGGGAGATCCGCAACACGAAATCAATTAGTGCAACACCAATTGACCATACGCGATGAAGCGGCCCTCGCTGAATTCGATAAAAGTCACGAATTTACCGTGGCTGTTACCCAATTGGTACAATACAAGTTGATTGATGCGATGAGAACCAATTGGCACTTTAACCAATTGGTTTTGCGTGAATAAGTGTCTCAGTGCAAAGACAACTGGATCACTACCGTGTGTAGTGATTTGAATCAATCAATACCTTATTGATTGATTATACGTTGCAATTAAAATAGCTGCTACCACGTACCCACGCACTTGAACGTGTGCACCTCAAAAAGAACAACTACACAAAATAAAGAATACTTCGGAATCCAAACGACTAATGAATATATTTTCTTTCTTCCATATTATTAAATACATAAAAAGTGCATAGCACGCAAAATCCACTCGCGCGATAGAGTATTAAAATTTAAAATATTGTTGACAAAAGTGCTGACAATTTTTCAAGTGGAATCTGCGCGCAACAATGTCTGCACTTGAGTTCAAAGCATATCAAATGCCAAGCATGTTTATGTTAGTTGGAAATATGATGACGAATACTACTGTGCACATGTATGATTGTTTCAGATGGATAAAGCACAATGTGTTTAGATTAGATCAAGTTTCGTCAAACGAAATTGCTGACGATATGTCTGTTCATTGCCAGAATGAAATACATTGTGTGGAATTGAATACATTATATGGTGAAATTTATAAATGATTTTATTTCAGATTAAAAAAGGGTGATGTACTTATACATTTCCTGCCCCCCGTTGAGGGATTCCTCAACTAGTTGATTAGACGTTAACAGTGAAGTTTGCATCCACGTGGTTTCTTGGAGATGGTGTCGGTTTTGAATTGTTGGAATCACTGTGACCTTGCCAGTGAACTCGCCACTTCCAGCAGATGATTATGATGAGTATGATGAGTAAAGTGAAGGTCGTATAGCCAATTGCTAAAGGATGGTGAAGCGGCTGCTGAATTTCATTAGGTAGTGCAGAATTTTGCTGGCTTGCTAATAATTGCTGTAGTGTTGCAAGATCATTGACATCGGTAGCATACGGAGTAGCATTGTGAACTCTGAAGGCTCCTACAACCGGTAAATCTGAAGAGATATTTAAGTTTGTAAATGATATATAGGATAATTGACTGGTGGTGTTGTAAACGCTATAGCTGCTCAGCTGCAGTTGGTTGTTCCTTAATGAGCACTCAGATTGAAGTTCTAAGAGTCCAGCATATTCTAATGTAACTTGAAAGTTATTGGCACCGCAGACTGCATTGAGATTGGTTGGTTCCTTAACTGCGAATATCCAATGATTGACCTTATGTAGTTTCACGCACATGTATTCGTTAATAAGTTTTGTTGAGGGACATACAGCATTGCTGTTTTTGTTGAGCAGGTTCACTTCACATGCCAAGAAGCTGGACACGGATGTATGAATGGTTTGTATGCCGGGACACAGGAAGTAATCTGGTGGATTCTCAATGCAATTTTGGAGCATCTCGGATGTTACCGGTAGATATTTGTCTCTAAGATTGTTTATAGCCAGCAACGAGATCCTTGGTTTGATGGCAACCATGGTGTTGTCGACTATCATTGGAATTGACGTGAGACGGAATACATGAAATCGCTCTTGGTTGGTCAATGGCAATTTTATGTTGAAGATAAAATAATCCTTGGTGGCGGCACCTTTTATCGACATTAGTTTGTAAAACGTGGTTGGATCGTTGTCCTGGATTGGTAGTTGGAGCGGTGGTGCTAAATGAGCCTTTATTTTGCGGACCTCCTGTTGAATTTGGTCGACTGGTAACAACATTGGGCTGAGTTTTCCATGGTGGGTGTCAATGAGAACGTCTATTAGCAGGGCTTGCACCCTTTGCAAGCTGGAGGCTCTTAATGTGAGCTGAATAGACAAAGTGGCTACCAACTGTGAAAGCTTTAGTTGATATTCTTGAACATCATGCTCCTGGATCTTGTGTGCCATGTCATTAATTTGTTTTTCCAAGTCACCAAAGGTTTCATTGATCTGTGCCTGATCCCTTTTGATGATGTTGATGGTGGCATCAAGAATTGATGTCTGGTTCTTGAGAAGATTAAGGAGGTGATCTTCATTTACCTTAACATTATCAATGGTGCTGACCATTTGTTGTGCATATTCCGTGTCCAAAATACCAAAAAGTGAGTGCGCGATGCTGCCGACCAGGTCAATAGCGCCTCGTTTAGCGCGTTTCCTGGTGATCAAGACCTCATTAAGCTGTAGCTCATTAATAACATGATTGAATTGTTTGATCAAGGCTTGACAGGACGAGTTTCGATGAATTGATCCACATAAATGTTGTAAGGCTTCTCTTCCGGTGTGCATAGCTAGTATGCCCTTCCAAATGGGTTTGATGTCGTAGTAGATTATTAAATTCCACTCGGCTGCTATGGGTTGAATGGTTGAGATCTGCTCAAAATGAATGCCTGGTGCATTTTTGAATTTCGTTATACGAACTGGTGATGCTAACATTAGCGGTAGAAAAAGCAAAGCAACTATCATGGTGAGCATTCCTGGATATGTTGTCAATTTTTGTCGCTTTTTAGGTACTTCCTGGGTGGCCGACATCCTCTCGCATTCTGGTTGATCCTCTTCATCTGTCTGCTGATGTCGTGATGGCCCTGGGATGTTTCTCCAATCAGGTGACAAATTATGTGTTGGCTCTTCCTCTGGCTTGAGGTAATCTCCCACGGGTAGCGGAGCCAATCTGTGAATTGGCCTTGTTCTAGCGCCAGATGCAGTTTTAACCTCTGCAACGCGCACCATTCCGTCATTTCCCTTAAACGTCTTGATTATGCGTCCAAGGGGCCAATTTTGAACAGGACGGTCATCTTCCTTTATCACCACCATCATGCCCGGTTCGATGTTGGTCGCTTGATCAGTCCATTTTTGTTTTTGTTGCAATTGATTTAAATATTCTGTGGACCATCGTTTCCAAAACTCCAGTTTTAAGTTCTTCACCAACTCCCATCGACGCAGCAGCCCTGAAGGATTGGGCCGGGCATTAACATCAATCTGTGCCGTCAATGGTTCACCAATTAGAAAGTGGCCTGGGGTTAGAGCCGTTAAGTCATTCGGGTCAGATGACATTGGGCAAATTGGTCTAGAATTTAGAACTGCCTCGACACCAATTATGACTGTTTCTAGTTACTCATAGGTGAGGGAAGCGGTTGGAAGGCTACGCAGAAGCAGATGTTTTGTGGATTTAACTGCAGCTTCCCACAAACCTCCAAAATGAGGTGCTCTTGGAGGAATGAACTTAAATTGGATTCCCCTTGTGCTGCACGCCTTGATGATGCTTTCTTGTGCGACTGGCGAGTATATGGATGGCTCGAGCTCAGCTAGTTTGTTCTTTGCGCCGACAAAATTTGTTGCGTTGTCGCAGTAGAGTTTTTCACAGTGTCCTCTTCGTCCCAGAAAACGGTGGAGCGATCCAATGAATGCATCCGTTGATAAATGGGTGACGAGCTCCAAATGAACAGCCTTTGTGGCAAAACAGCAGAAGACCACCAAGTATACCTTCTGTGGCCTTTTGCCTCGTGTTTTGAAATGGACCCAAAATGGACCACAAAGGTCCACGCCAGTGTTTATAAACGGTCGTGCTGGCTGAATTCTGGTGTCAGGGAGATTGCCCATTACTTGGTTGATCAGCATTGGCCTTGCCTTACAGCAGGTCACGCAATGATGTACGATTGCTCTGGCCATTGTTTTTCCCTTGATTGGCCAAAACCTTTGTCTGATGTGAGCGAGCAATGCCTGTGGACCACAATGAAGGTTTCGTTCGTGTATGCCATGCATCAGCAGTTTGACTATTGGGTCATTATATGGGATTAACATGGGGTGTTTAGCATCGTATGATATTGATGAGGCTTCCAGGCAGCAACCAACCCTGATGATTACATCCTTGTCTACAAATGGTGATAGACAAATCAAAGTGCTTCCTTTCCTTACTGTCTTATGCTTTTTTAAGTGGGTCAGGTCATCCTTGAAGTCACCTTGCTGGATTGTACGTATAATTACAACCAATGCATTTTCCAATTCCGCTGGTGTCAAAGAAATGTGCGTCGGTCTAGCAGCTTTCGGCTCTGCTGAGTGTCGAGTGAATCGGAGCATATATGCAATTATCCGTTGCAAGGTCACAAATGAGTTTCTGTGGTTGATTTTGTACAGTACATCATCTGATCCACACGTGGTAGCAACCGTTGCCTCTGGCTGTTTTTTCTTAAGCTCTGAAGAGTGTCCACAGGATATCTGATCAATGTTTCCCTTGAAGGGTGTTGGCCACAAACTCTCCTTCCTATGCAGAAACCAAGGTCCATAAAACCAAAGGTCTGACGACGCAAATGATTGAGCCGGTAGACCACGTGATAATATGTCAGCAGGATTATCTGCAGATGGAACATGATGCCACTGGGAAATGAGTGAAGCCTCCTGAATTCTCGACACCTTGTTTGCAACAAATGTTTGGAAGGTTGACGAGGATGAGCTGATCCAAGCAAGGACGATCTCTGAGTCAGTCCAGAAAAATGTTGGGTGATTGTCAAACTTTAAATCCTTTTTAACTCTAGAGGCCAACTGGACACCCAATAACGCTGCACACAACTCCAATCGAGGTAGAGTCTGAATTTTGAGAGGGGCAATTCTAGATTTGGCGCACAAGAACCTGACGATCAATTTTCCATCCTGGAGGATGGACCGCACGTAGATTGCTGCTCCATAAGCCTTCTCAGAGGCATCGGCAAAAACATGAACTTGCACCGATTTCGGAGTCTCCTGTTTAAAAATATGTCGTGGAACTGGTATGTTCTGCAATCTGTTAAGATCACTGCGAAATGATCTCCAAGTCTTTTTGTGATCTGGGGGCAATGGATCATCCCAGGAAATGTTTAGTTGCCACAGCTTCTGAATGAACATTTTGGCAGTCACCACAACTGGAGCCAGTATTCCTAATGGGTCAAAGATTCTGGCCAACTCTGACGTGACGGTGCGTTTGGTTATCTTGTCAAATGTCTGCTGGTTTACCCTTATCAGGAATTGGTCATCACTTGGACGCCAGATCATGCCTAATGTCTTTATGGAATTGGCTTGCATTCCCTCCAAATCCAAGCTGGCTTCTCGGTGTTCCGGTTAAATGCAATCCAAGAGTCGCTTGTGGCTGGCACACCATTTTCGAAGGCCGAAACCGGCCAAGCTCAGCAATTCAATTAACTGTCTTTGAGTTTCAAGGGCTTCCACCAATGAATTAGAGCCCACCAATCCATCATCCACATAAAAGTGATCATTAAGCGCAACTGATCCCAACGGGTACCTCTGGCGGTTGCCTTCTGCAAGCCTTTGAAGGCATTTGGTTGCCAAATATGGTGCTGCGCGGGTTCCGTATGTGACAGTGTTGAGTTGGTAGTAGCGCATTGGTTCTGATGGATTGTCGCGCCACAATATGATTTGGTATTGTCTATCCTCCGGATGCATGAATATCTGCCGATACATCTTCTGAATGCGGCAGTGAAAACATAAGTTGGCTTTCCGGCTTTAGTACACAATGGTGTGGTATCACATAGTGTCTCTCTGGTATATCCTTGGAATTGACTCTAGTCATGTGACCCAGAGACTCGTATTCCTTCATGAACTCATCATATTGGTCTTTTAAGGCTGAGTCCTTAGCCAATCGTTTTTCGAGAGATCACAGCCGATTAAATGCTGTTCTTTGAGACTCTCCCAATGTTGATGGGTATCTAGGAAGGGCAATCGGACCGAGAATTGACCGTTTTCCAATCTGGTGGTATTCTCCACGAAATGGATCTCACACTTTTTGTCCATTACTGATAGAGCTGGCTGATTGTCAGTAACCTCATCGATCCTCCAAAATCGCTCTATCAGCTCGTTAGTGACCTCCTCGTCTGCCGTGAAGACACCACACGTAGCATGACCCACATGATCCTGATTGACTCTTCCAGACATTATCCATCCAAATACTGTGTTTTGAAGAATGGGAGTGGCTTCTGATAGCTTCAACAGACCCGGAGTTAAGAGCTCATGATAGAATACAGCTCCCAAAAGCATGTCCACGTGCTCTGGTTGATTGAATGTAGGGTCTGCCAGCGATACGGTTGAAGGCATTTCCCAAGAACTGATATCCACGTGCTGAGCTGGCTGCTTGGATACAATTTCAGGCAGGATAAACGCCTCAAATCTGGTTGAAAACTTCATGAGTCGAGATTGGACCTCTAGATTGATTCGATGCCTGGCACTTCTTGATGCTCCTCCAATTCCCTCGATCTGCAGGCTTGCTTTTTTAGGAGACAAGCCAAGCCGCCTTATAAGTCTATCTGTCACTAAATTCACTTGGGAGCCGGAATCTAGCAATGCTCTGCACGCAATGGTCCTCCCGTTGCAAGCCTTGACTAGTACTTTTGCTGTACCAAGGAGTATGTAGCTATGGTGCTCATGGTCAGAATAGGCTGCAAGGGAAGAAGGCTTGACGATCTGCTTTTCCTGCTGAGTTGGCTTGGGGGAATCCCTTTTGGCTCCATTACCCTGAGCTGGGTCCAGATGCAATAACGTGTTATGCTTCTGGTTGCACTTAATACAAGATCGTAATGTGCAGGCACCTGCCTTGTGCCCAACTCGCAGACAATTTACACACAACCTGTGTTTTTGTACATACTGTAATCTGGTTGCGGCTGACATCTGCAAGAACTGTTTGCAAGCGTATAATGGATGTACTGCTTGCTGGCAAATAATGCACGATGTCCTTCCCTTGTTAGGTGTTGTTGAGGTTAGAGCCTTTGCAGTGCTTGATTTTTCCCTCTGGCCAATTACCTCAAGCGATTGGAATCGGAACTCTAAGAAGTCCAAAAAGGATCGTATGGATTGATTTTCCTTAGGCTTCTTGATGGATTGCTCATATAAAGTATGGCTTTGTCGGTCCAGCTTTTTGACGATGAAGTGAAGAAGCAGTGGATCCCAGGACGAGACGTCCACTCCCAGGTTGCTCAACGCTAAAAGACATTCGTAAATGGTGTCGTGAAGGTTCTTCACAGCTGAAGACGATGGGGTCTCACTAACTATGGCTGGGGTGCTTATGACCTTGGAGATTATGGCTGATGTCAATACTCTAATGTTGTTGTAGCGCTCCTGAATCAGATTCCAGGCTGAGGCATAGTTTTGTTCTGTTAGAGCTAGATGTCGTATTAGCTTTTCAGCTTCACCAGATAGATTTGTCTTCAGGTACCACATTTTTTGGATCGCAGGTATTGATTGGTTGTGGACCATCTGGGTGAACATGTCACAAAACTGGCTCCACTTCAAGTAGTCACCATCAAAAGTTGGAATGGTGACCTTGGAAAGTCTTACAGAAGGACTGACTGTTGCACAAGAAGCCTTATTTTGATGTGTAGACTGCTGCGCAGCTCTCCTCAATTGGGTTTCTCGCACCAGACTCTCCATTTCGATAAATAAGTCCTGATAGTATTCATGTGGATTATCGTTGAGTTCCAGGATGGAATAGTGCAGGTCTTCAATCTGATCCCATAATTTAGTGATGCTATTGGTGGTAACGCGTGATGCTATTGGTGCTAACGCGTACAGATTATCTGATATGCTGTTTAAATGGCGCTGTATGGTGGCGATCATGGCCCTTTGTCGTCGAATCATGGTTGCTACTTGTGCTGGTTCTGGTTTCTAGAAAGGCTGGTTCTGGTTTCTAGAAAGGCTGGTTCTTAAGGGATGCTGTTGAGATTGGCTCATGCAATTCCCTTGGCCCTGTGGCGGCCTGGACTTTGGCGTCCTTCTCAATCATCTGAGACAACTTTTCCTCAAATATATTTTGGTAGTTGTGAACCAGATCTGAGATTTCCTTATAATATTCCGATCGGAAGTACGGATGGTCAATAGGAACACTCTCAAGCGTGCGGATCTTGTTGTCAGTGGCGTCAAAACGATCCCAAGCACTGGTTAATTCTTGAAGCCTTTTTCAAAATAGGTCCTTGTTTTGCGAGTATCGCTATCCTTTTTATAGTTTCGGGTAACCGATTGAATCTCCTCGCCTGTCCCTTTTTGCTCTGCGGCGAGCTGCTCCATTTGAAGTTATAAACTTGGCGGCTGCCAAATCCTGGTAGGAAGTCGTCTCTGGTATCTGCGCTGGCCTCCGAAATCGAAGCACTTGATCGTAAATATCACGTCGGGGTCACCAATGTCGAATCCTTCGAGAGATCCGCAACACGAAATCAATTAGTGCAACACCAATTGACCATACGCGATGAAGCGGCCCTCGCTGAATTCGATAAAAGTCACGAATTTACCGTGGCTGTTAACCAATTGGTACAATACCAGTTGATTGACGCGATGAGAACCAATTGGCACTTTAGCCAATTGGTTTTGCGTGAATAAGTGTCTCAGTGCAAAGACAACTGGATCACTACCGTGTGTAGTGATTTGAATCAATCAATACCTTATTGATTGATTATACGCTGCAATTAAAATAGCTGCTACCACGTACCCACGCACTTGAACGTGTGCACCTCAAAAAGAACAACTACACAAAATAAAAAATACTTCGGAATCCAAACGACTAATGAATATATTTTCTTTCTTCCATATTATTAAATACATAAAAAGTGCATAGAACGCAAATTCCACTCGCGCGATAGAGCATTAAAATTTAGAATATTGTTGACGAAAGTGCTGACAATTTTTCAAGTGGAATCTGCGTGCAACAATGTCTGCACTTGAGTTCAAAGCATATCAAATGCCAAGCAGGTTTATGTTAGTTGGAAATATGATGACGAATACTACTGTGCACATGTATGATTGTTTCAGATGGATAAAGCACAATGTGTTTAGATTAGATCAAGTTTCGTCAAACGAAATTGCTGACGATATGTCTGTTCATTGCCAGAATGAAATACATTGTGTGGAATTTAATACATCATATGGTGAAATTTATAAATGATTTTATTTCAGATTAAAACGGGTGATGTATTTATACAATTATCAAGGGAGATATTTATGAGTATAACAATAACAAAAACCTCAGAAGTCGAAATTCGTTCAACTTTGTTAATAAAAGTATGATCTTCGAATTTCATATTTTCTCCAATAAAATTGTCATTGACATGTTTCTTGGTTTCATTCGATCTGGTGACTGCATTTTGTAAATTGAATACAAAACCCTTCTGACATGAGCGTAGGTCTGTTTACCCAACTTGTTTAGACAAATACATGTTTATGACTCCTAAGCGTCATAAAAATTAGTATTTTCATGTATTTTCGCACGTTTAAGGGGAGAAAAAGCCATTTAAAATTTTGGGGAGTTGACACGTGAAAAATTGGGATTTTTCTGGCTTTCAACCACTAAACCCGCCTTAAACTTTTGCGAAATACCACAAATTTATTTTTTTGGAAAACTCAGACGCTGATCCATTCATTAAAACCAAAATATAGCACATCGGTTGAAAAACCAAGCCACAGCAATGCCGTGAAGGGAAAAAGTTTCCATAACCTGCCCCCAAAAATATAAGGAACCTTATAAAAATTAGTATTCTTATGAAAAGTACTAAAAATTTGTTTTTGGCGTGAACAACAGACTGACAGCTACAAAATGAGACCAGAATTTTGATAATCGAAAGGAAATTGTGGCTACAGTGAACGATTAAAGCCAGAGGTCGGACAAGAAAATTTACGTACTTTAGACAAATACATGTCTATGCGTCCTAAGCGTCATAAAAATTAGTATTTTCATGCGAATTACTACATATTTGCACTTGACGCAAACAAAACAAACGCAACTATAAGATAAGACCAAAATTTCAACAATCGGACTAAAATTACGCGCATAGTAAGCAATCAAAGCTGAAAATCTGCACAAAAACTGCACGTGTTCCAGAAACAGCAATTTCTAGATATTTTGCCTAGAACATATTCCGACCATCAAAACACTAGTCTGGGTTAAGCCTTTCAGTGAAAACGTAAAAACGCGAAATTCGCACGTTTCAGGGGAGAAAAAGCCATTTAAAGTTTTGGGGAGTTGACACGTGAAAAATTGGGATTTTTCTGGCTTTCAACCACTAAAACTGCCCTGAAACTTTTGCAAAATACCGCAAATTTATATTTTTTGGAAAATTGAGACGCTGATCTATTCATTAAAACCAAAATATAGCACATCAGTTGAAAAACCAAGCCACAGCAATGCCGGAAAGGGAATAAGTTTACATAACCTGCCCCCAAATATATAAGAAACCTTACACAAATTAGTATTCTTATGAAAAGTACTACAAATTTGTATTTGCCGTGAACAACAGACTGACAGCTACAAAATGAGACCAGAATTTTGATAATCGAATGGAAATTGTGGCTATAGTGAACGATTAAAGCCAGAGGTCGGACAAGAAAATTGACGTATTTTAGACAAATACATGTCTATGCGTCCTAAGCGTCATAAAAATTAGTATTTTCATGCAAATTACTCCATATTTGCACTTGACGCAAACAAAACAAACGCAACTATAAGATAAGGCCAAAATTTCAACAATCGGACCAAAATTACGGGCACAGTAAGCAATCAAAACTGAAAATCTCCACAAAAACTGCACGTGTTCTAGAAACAGCAATTTCTAGATATTTTGCCTAAAACATGTTCAAAACACTTGTTTGGGTTAAGCCTTTCAATGAAAACGTAAAAACGCGAAATTCGCACGTTTCAGGGGAGAAAAAGCCATTTAAAGTTTTGGGGAATTGACACATGAAAAATTGGGATTTTTCTGGCTTTGAACCACTGAACCCGCGCTTAAACTTTTGCGAAATACCACAAATTTATACTTTTTGGAAAATTCAGACGCTGATCCATTCATTAAAACCAAAATGTAGCACATTAGTTGAAAAATCAAGCCACAACAATGCCGTGAAGGGAAAAAGTTTCCATAACCTGCCCCCAAGAATATAAGGCACCTTATAAAAATTAGTATTCTTATGAAAAGTACTACGAATTTGCATTTGGCGTAAACAACAGACTGACAGCTACAAAATGAGACCAGAATTTTGATAATCGAATGGAAATTGCGGCTACAGTGAACGATTAAACATTGGAATTAAATGTCGATGCCGCTATACGAACACCTTCGATCCAAGTTCCAGTCGTTCAACTCCAAATTTTTAAACTGGGCACATTTTGGTCTGAGGATGACTGGAGAAACAGAATCAGGAAATTGGAGTTTACCAACCAAGCATCCTGGGAGATTTTCTATCTTAGAAAAGCATCAACTAAACTCGATGCCACCGGATTGCAGCAGTTATTCGAACGAGATCTCAAAATACAAAGCTGCAAAGTGGAAGAGTTACCGCATCGGAACAAACATCGACGCGCTTTCAAAGTTTTTATACCCAGCAGGTATGCATGGCTTTTTACAAACCTAAGAGCCAAGAATGGAAAGTATGTCTGGAATGGTATGGTGTTTAGCAAGAGGCAACCGGCAACAAGATCAACAAATTCAGAGCACCCAAGTATTTATTTAAGTAATAAATTTTCGGTAAAAGAAATAACACGTAGATTAAATACCAAAAATATTAATATTAATAATACATTAAATCAAAACAATGTTAATGTTAATCCTAATCGAAATTCCAATCAAATAAGTCATGGCTCCCCTCCTAATCTCCCAACGGATGATCTCTTAGAGCATCACTCAACTTCCGAAACACCAAGTGATAGCACTATTAGAAATTTGCAACAAAATAGCTCCATTCTTCAGTGCGAAAATTCTTTAACCTCAACTTCAGCCGCTGAAAACAGGGGATCCGTGGATAAATACTCTAATTTTGTACATGGTGGTGTACCTTACCATCTCCTGAGACGAATTCATTTTTGAACCCGCTCATACCTCCAGTGGTGAAAGCCACAATCAATGCCAGTAATGATATGGAAGGCAAATATCTCTTATCCCGACTTAGAGATCACAAAATTTTTGAAAATGTTAGGCTTTATCTGGCATACATGTACAAGGCTCCGGACACAACGTGCATTGATGGCAAAACAAAGACAAACATTATGGTTCTGATCCAGCGGGAAGGCCTTCCTATAGATATTGGGGCCCTCCGTAGGATTTATATCAAATATCACGAAGAGTTAGGAATAACATCAGCACAAACTAATAAAGATCTGGAAACTTACGCGTCGCATGTGAGCTCCAATTATATATCAGCACTTCAACAATCTAGAGAGCAACATCGTAAATTTTTTCGTCCCCAATAACGCACTCACTTCTAAACGCCTCAACCTCTTTTACCATAATTGCGGTGGTATGAGAGGGAAAATTAACAAACTTTATCTGGACGCCAAATCATGCCATTTCAACGTTCTTACCTTAACTGAAACGTGATTGAATGAGTCTTTTGTCAATGAAGAGATTCTGGATGGAAACAGGTCAATTTTTAGAGACGACAGGGATTCTCACAGCACTGGGCAATCGCGCGGAGGAGGAGTCTTGATTGCAGTGCAAAATTCGTTTTTCAGTGAGCCCGTCAGTACTGTCTCTAACAATTCCTACCAGCATAAAATTGTTCGTATCGAAATTGCGAATGTAAACTTGTATATAGGGGCTTTTTATATCCCTCCAGGATCCAATGAAGAAGTTTACAATATTGCGTGTGACATAATATCGTCACTAGCTGCTTCCATCAATGAAGAAGACATAATAATCATCACTGGGGATTTTAATCGACCGAATTTGACATTCACTGTCGATGAATCTGATAATGGACTCCTCCCAGTCAATTTTCTAGACAGTATAGACTTCAACATTATTAGCACCATGTATGGCAATGATTTGCAGCAAGTTGCTTCGACCCCCAACCTTCATGGTAATTGGTTAGATCTCATTTTTACAAATGCGTATGACGAAGTTGTGGTGATTCCAACTAGCGATGCGGAGCATTTGTTTTCTAACACCCGCCACCATTCCGCAATTTCTCTTGAATCAGCCACTACGGATAGAGAATACCATCTTTCTTACAATAATTCTATCGTTTTTGACTTCCATAATGCTGACTATGATAGCATTAACAATCATCTTCATACTATTGATTGGACTGGTACGCTTTCAACGTTAGGCACAAACAACGCAGTAGGTTGTTTCTACAATATATTCATGTACGCCGTTGAGAGGTACGTGCCCAAAATTAAAAAGAAAAATAAGCTATCTGAGCCTTGGCTTGATGGCGACCTTAGGTATTTAAGAAACCAAAGGAATAAGCTCCACAAATTAATTCAAAAAAAATCCAACGTTAGCCAACAATTGAAAATAAATATGATGCGCTGGTTAAAGAATTGCAACTCAAATCTCGGGAAGCATATGATTCTTACGTTAACATAATTGGTGAAAACATTATCCATAACCCAAAAAACTTTTTTGATTTTGTAAACATTAAACGTAAGTCCCAAGGTTTTCACAATTCTATGGTGTATCAAGACTTGAGCTCGTGCAATCCCGTAGACATCTGCGAATTTTTCGCAAGTCATTTTCAATCCGTGTACTGTCCAACCAACTCCTCATCCTACATACCTTCTTCAGTCGAAAACTCAGCGTCTCCCATCGAGGAACTCTGCATTTCTGAAAATGATATATCCAACGCAATAGAGGCACTTGACATCAATAAAGGGCCTGGTCCTGATTTACTCCCTCCTCGCTTCTTGTTTCACTGTAAAGAGCAATTCATTCTTCCTCTGCATATTATTTTCAATAAATCCCTCTCTTCTGGAATTTTCCCAACGATATGGAAGACATCCCATTTGATTCCAATTTATAAAAGTAAAGATAAGGCATCAGTTGAAAACTACAGAGGCATTGCAATACTATCAGCAATTCCTAAACTTTTTGAAAAAATAGTCTGTTCAAAAATATCGCCCATCATTGAGCCTCTGCTAAACGATCAACAGCATGGTTTCCGAAAAAATTGCTCAACAGTTACAAATCTTACATTAATGGTTTCTAGTATCCTCTGTGAAATGGAAAAAGGTAACCAAATTGATGCGATTTACACTGACTTCAGCAAAGCGTTTGATCGTGTTAACCACGAAATTTTAGCAAAAAAATTAAAAATCTTCGGAATCCGTGGTCCTTTGCTAGACTGGTTAGACTCATATCTCAAAAATAGGACCCAATTCGTCAAATTTCAAGGGTTTGTGTCCAAAGAAATAAATGTTTGCTCTGGTGTACCTCAATGCAGCCACCTTGGTCCCCTACTTTTTAACATCTTTATTTCTGATCTCTCTGTTATGCTGTCTGATATTCCCCATCTATTTTATGCCAACGATCTTAAGCTATTCAATGTAGTAACGTCTCCTAAGGACACGGCATTCCTTCAAAACAAGGTAAACTCTCTTTTAGAATGGTCAGAAAAAAAACCAACTTTCTCTGAATTTCGAAAAATGTGTTGTGATAAGTTTTTCCCGTAAAAACTCCGTTCTTGCTTGCGATTATCATCTCAACTACCACAAACTTAATAGAGTGAACAGCGTCGTAGACCTCGGTGTTATGTTGGACAATAAACTTCGATTCAACTTGCATTACGATGAAGTTATCTCTAGGGCCAATAAGCTACTCGGCTTCATCAAACGTCGATCCAAAGAATTTCAAAATATTTGGGTATCTAAGACGTTGTACGTCGCGTTAGTTCGCCCAATGCTTGAATATGCTTGTCTTATTTGGGATCCTGTTTTTCATGTCCACATTGACAAGCTTGAATCGGTTCAAAAACAGTTTGTATAGTTTGCATTGAGGTCGCTATATGATCCTAAAAATTTTCAGGATTTACCCCCCTACGAGCACAGGCTGCAAATTTTGAATATGCCATCACTTGCTTCCCGGAGAATTACGATAACCTGCTGTTTCGCGTTTGATGTCCTCAGAGGCTCGATTAATGTTCCATTTTTAACTAATATAATAAAAGTACATGAGCCCTTGCGAGTCACTAGACACTCTCGTCTGTTGGTGGAAGAGCGGCACCACACAATCTATGCCCATAATGAGCCTATCAATATATGTTGCAAAACGTTTAATTCACACGGTGCGCATTACTCCCTAGACATGTCCAGAACCCATTTCAAAGCTCTGCTATCAAATGCCCTAGCATCTTAATCCCATCATGTATCCAACCCTGATACCATATTTTTATTGTATCAATCTAATTAATTTTAATTTGTATTTTTTAAGTAATTATTGTTAGTTAGCGTACAAAATTTGTAAATTTTTATTTCTTGTACCAGTGCCCTAATTGGCTAATAAATAAATAAATAAATAAAATATAGCACATCCGTTGAAAAACCAAGCCACAGAAATGCCGTAAGGGGAAAAAGTTCCCATAACCTGCCCCCAAAAATATAAGGAACCTTACACAAATTAGTATTCTTATGAAAAGTACTACAAATTTGTATTTGGCGTAAACAACAGACTGACAGCTACAAAGTTCAACATTTTGGTAATCGAATGAAAATTGTGGCCACAGTGAACGATTAAAGCCAGAGGTCGGACAAGGAAATTTACGTATTTTAGACAAATACATGTCTATGCCTCCTAAGCGTCATAAAAATTAGTATTTTCATGCAAATTACTACATATTTGCACTTGACGCAAACTAAACGTACGCAACTATAAGATAAGACCAAAATTTCAACAATCGGACTAAAATTACGGGCACAGTAAGCAATCAAAGCTGAAAATCTGCACAAAAACTGCACGTGTTCTAGAAACAGCAATTTCTAGATATTTTGCTAAAACATGTTCAAAACACTAGTTTGGGTGAAGCATTTCAACGAGAACGTAAAAACGCGAAATTCGCACGTTTAAGGGGAGAAAAAGCCATTTAAAGTTTTTGGGAGTTGCCACGTGAAAATTTGGGATTTTTCTGGCTTTCAACCACTGAACCTGACCTTAAACTTTTGCAAAATACCACAAATTTATACTTTTTGGAAAATTCAGACACTGATCTAGTCATTAACACCATAATAAAGCACATCAGTTGAAAACCCAAACCACAGCAATGCCGTGAAGGGAATAAGTTTCCATTACCTGCCCCTAAAAATATAGGGAAGCTTCTAAAAATTAGTATTCTTATGAAAAGTACTACAAATTTGCATTTGACGTAAACAACAGACTGACAGCTACAAAATGAGACCAACATTTTGATAATCGAATAGAAATTGTGGCTACAGTGAACGATTAAAGCCAGAGGTCGGTCAAGGATATTTACGTATTTTAGACAAATACATGTCTTTGCGTCCTAAGCGTCATAAAATTTAGTATTCTCATGCAAATTACTACATATGTGCACTGGACGCAAACTAAACAAACGCAACTATAAGATAAGACCAAAATTTCAACAATCGGACCAAAATTACGGGCGCATTAAGCAATCAAAGCTGAAAATCTGCACGAAAACTGCACGTGTTCTAGAAACAGCATTTTCTAGATATTTTGCCTAAAACATGTTGTGACCATCAAAACATTAGTTTGTGTTAAGCCGATTTACGATTTTGCTGGCTTTCAACCACTAAACCCGCCCTTAAACTTTTGCGAAATACCACAAATTTATAGTTTTTGGAAAATTCAGACACTGATCTATTCATTAACACCAAAATATAGCATATCAGTTGAAAAATCAACCCACAGCAATGCCGTGAAGGGAAAAAGTGTCCATAACCTACCCCCAAAAATATAAGGAACCTTATTAAAAATTAGTATTCTTATGAAAAGTACTACAAATTTGCATTTGACGTAAACAACAGACTGACAGCTACAAAATGAGACCAACATTTTGATAATTGAATGGAAATTGTGGCTACAGTGAACGATTAAAGCCAGAGGTCGGACAAGGAAATTTACGTATTTTAGACAAATACATGTCTATGCCTCCTAAGCGTCATAAAAATTAGTATTTTCATGCAAATTACTACATTTTTGCACTTGACGCAAATTAAATAAACGCAACTATAAGATAAGACCAAAATTTCAACAATCGGAGTAAAATTACGGGCACAGTAAGCAATCAAAGCTGACAATCTGCACAAAAACTGCACGTGTTCTAGAAACAGCATTTTCTAGATATTTGGCCTAAAACATGTTCAAAACACTAGTTTGGGTGAAGCATTTCAATGAAAACGTAAAAACGCGAAATTTGCACGTTTAAGGGGAGAAAAAGCCATTTAAAGTTTTGGGGAGTTGACATGTGAAAAATTGGGATTTTTCTGGCTTTCAACCACTAAACCCGCCCTTAAACTTTTGCAAAATACCACAAATTTATACTTTTTGGAAAATTCAGACGCTGATCTATTAATTGACACCAAAATATAGCACATCAATTGAAAAATCATCCCACAGCAATGCCGTGAAGGGAAGAAGTTTCCATAACCTGCCCCCAAAAATATAATGAACCTTATAAAAACTACTATTCTTATGAAAACAAAATGAGGCCAACATTTTGATAATCGAATGGAAATTGTGGCTACAGTGAACGATTAAATCCAGAGGTCGGACAAGGAAATTAACGTATTTTAGACAAATACATGTCTATGCCTCCTAAGCGTCATAAAAAATTGTATTTTCATGCAAATTATTACATATTTGCACTTGACGCAACGTAAGCAAACGCAACTATAAGATAAGACCGAAATTTCAACAATCGGACCAAAATTACGGGCACAGTAAGCAATCAAAGCTCAAAATCTGCACAAAAACTGCACGTGTTCTAGAAACAGCAATTTCTAGATATTTTGCCTAAAACATGTTCCGACCATCAAAACACTAGTTTGCGTTAAGCCTTTCAATGAAAACGTAAAAACGCGAAATTCGCACGTTTAAGGGGAGAAAAAGCCATTTAAAGTTTTGGGGAGTTGACACGTGAAAAATTAGGATTTTTCTGGCTTTCAACCACTGAACCCGCCCTTAAACTTTTGCGAAATACCACAAATTTATACTTTTTGGAAAATTCAGACGCTGATCTATTCATTAACACCAAAATATAGCACATCAGTTGAAAACTCAAGCCACAGCAATGCTGTGAAGGGAAAAAGTTTCCATAACCTGCCCCCAAGAATATAAGGCACCTTACAAAAATAACGTAAACAACAGACTGACAGCTACAAAATGAGACCATAATTTTGATAATCGAATGGAAATTGTGGCTACAGTGAACGATTAAAGCTAGAGGTCGGACAGGGAAATTTACGTATTTTCGACAAATACATGTCTTTGCCTGCTAAGCGTCATAAAAATGAATATTTTCATGCAATTTACTACATGTTTGCAATTGACGCAAACTAAACAAACGCAACTATAAGATAAGACCAAAATTTCAACAATCGGACCAAAACTACGGGCACAGTAAGCAATCAAAGCTGAAAATTTGCACAAAAACTGCACGTGTTCTAGAAACAGCAGCTTCTAGACGTTTTGCTTAAAACATGTTGTGACCATCAAAACATTAGTTTGTGTTAAGCCCATTTACGACTTTTCTGGCTTTCAACCACTAAACCCGCCCTTAAACTTTTGCGAAATGCCACAAATTTATACTTTTTGGAAAATTCAGACGCTGATCCATACATTAAAATCAAAATATAGCACATCAGTTGAAAGACCAAGCCACAGCAATGCCGTGAAGGGAAAAAGCTTCCATAACCTGCCCCCAAAAATATAAGGAACCTTACACAAATTAGTATTCTTATGAAAAGTACTACAAATTTGCATTTGACGTAAACAACAGACTGACAGCTACAAAATGAGGCCAGAATTTTGATAATCGAATAGAAATTGTGGCTACAGTGAACGAAAGCCCGAGGTCGGACAAGGAAATTTACGTATTTTGGACAAATACATGTCTATGCCTCCTAAGCGGCATAAAAATTAGTATTTTCATGCAAATGACTACATATTTGCACTGGACGCAAACTAAACAAACGCAACTATAAGATAAGACCAAAATTTCAACAATCGGACTAAAATTACGGGCACAGTAAGCAATCAAAGCTGAAAATCTGCACAAAAACTGCACGTGTTCTAGAAACAGCAATTTCTAGATATTTTGCTTAAAAACTGTTCCGACCATCAAAACACTAGTTCGGGTTAAGCCTTTCAATGAAAACGTAAAAACGCGAAATTCGCACGTTTAAGGGGAGAAAAAGCCATTTAAAGTTTTGGGGAGTTGACACGTGCAAAACTGGGATTTTTCTGGCTTTCAACCACTGAACCCGCCCTTAAACTTTTGCGAAATACCACATAGTTATACTTTTTGGAGAATTCAGATGCTGATTCATACATTAAAATCAAAATATAGCACATCAGTTGAAAGACCAAGCCACAGCAATGCCGTGAAGGGAAAAAGTTTCCATAACCTGCCCCCAAAAATATAAGGAACCTTATAAAAATTAGTATTCTTATGAGAAGTACTACAAATTTGCATTTGACGTAAACAACAGACTGACAGCTACAAAATGAGACCAACATTTTGATAATCTAATGGAAATTGTGGCTACAGTGAACGATTAAAGCCAGAGGTCGGACAAGGAAATTTACGTACTTTAGACAAATACATGTCTATGCCTCCTAAGCGTCATAAAAATTAGTATTTTCATGCAAATTACTACATATGTGCACTTGACGCAAACTAAACAAACGCAACTATAAGATAAGACCAAAATTTTAACAATCGGACTAAAATTACGGGCATAGTAAGCAATCAAAGCTGAAAATCTGCACAAAACTGCACGTGTTCTAGAAACAGCAATTTCTAGATATTTTCCAAAAACAGGTTCAAAACACTAGCCTTTCAATGAAAACGTAAAAACGCGGAATTTGCACGTTTAAGGGGAGAAAAACCATTTAAAGTTTTGGGGAGTTGACACGTGAAATATCGGGATTTTTCTGGCTTTCAACCACTAAACCAACCCTTTAACTTTTGCGAAATACCATAAATTTATATTTTTTGGAAAATTCAGACGCTGATCTATTCATTAACACCATAATATAGCACATCAGTTGAAAAATCAAGCCACAGCAATGCCGTGAAGGGAAAAAGTTTCCATAACCTGCCCCAAAGAATATGAGGCACCTTATGAAAATTAGTATTCTTATGAAAAGTACTACAAATTTGCATTTGACGTAAACAACAGGTTGACAGTTACAAAATGAGACCAGAAATTTTTATAATCGTACGGAAATTGTGGCTACAGTGAACGATTAAAGCCAGAGGTCGGACAAGGAAATTGACGTATTTTAGACAAATACATGTCTATGCCTCCTAAGCGTCAAAAAAGTCAGTATTTTCATGCAAATGACTACATATTTGCTCTTGACGTAAACTTAACAAACGCAACTATAAGATAAGACCAAAATTTCAACAATCGGACCAAAATTACGGGCACACTAAGCAATCAAAGCTGAAAATCTGCACAAAAACTGCACGTGTTCTAGAAACAGCAATTTCTAGATATTTTGCCTAAAACATGTTCCAACCATCAAAACACTAGTTTGCATGAAGCCTTTCAAAGAAAACGTAAAAACGCGAAATTCGCACGTTTAAGGGGAGAAAAAGCCGTTTAAAGTTTTGGGGAGTTGACACGTGAAAAATTGGGATTTTTCTGGCTTTCAACCACTAAACCCGCCCTTAAACTTTTGCGAAGTACCACAAATTTATACTTTTTGGAAAATCCAGAGCTGATCCATTCATTAAAACCAAAATATAGCACATCAGTTGAAAAACCAAGCCAAGGCAATGCCGTAAAGGGAAAAAGTTTCCATAACCTGCCCCCAAAAATATAAGGAACCTTCTAAAAATTAGTATTCTTATGAAAAGTACTACCAATTTGTATTTGACGTAAACAACAGACTGACAGCTACAAAACGAGACCAACATTTTGATAATCGAATTGAAATTGTGGCCACAGTGAACGATTAAAGCCAGAGGTCGGACAAGGAAATTTACGTATTTTAGACAAATGCATGTCTATGCCTCCTAAGCGTCATAAAAATAAGTATTTTCATGCAAATTACTACATACGAGTATTTGCACTTGACGTAAACCAAACAAACGCAAATATAAGACAAGACCAAAATTTCAACAATCGGTCCAAAATTACGGGTACAGTAAGCAATCAAAGCTGAAAATCTGCACAAAAACTGCACGTGTTCTAGAAACAGCAATTTCTAGATATTTTGCCTAAAACATGTTCAAAACACAAGTTTGGATTAAGACTTTCAATGAAAACGTAAAAACGCGAAATTCGCACGTTTAAGGGGAGCAAAAGCCATTTAAAGTTTTGGGGAGTTGACACGTGAAAAATTGGGATTTTTCTGACTTTCAACCACTGAATCCGCCCTTAAACTATTGCGAAATACCACAAATTTATATTTTTTGGAAAATTTGGACACTGATCTATTAACTAACACCAAAATATAGCACATCAGTTATAAAACCCAGCCACAGCAATGCCGTGAAGGGAAAAAGTTTCCAGAACCTGCCCCCAAAAATATAAGGAACCTTCGAAAAATTAGTATTCTTATGAAAAGTACTACAAGTGTCCATTTGACTTTAATAGCAGACTGAAAGCTACAAACTGAGACCAAATTTTTGATAATCGAATGGAAATTGTGGCTACAGTGAACGATTAAAGCCAGAGGTCGGACAGGGAAATTTACGTGATTTAGACAAATGCATGTCAATGCCTCCTAACCGTCATAAAAATTAGTATTTTCCTGCAAATTATTACATATTTGCTTTTGACGCAAACTAAACAAACGCAACTATAAGATAAGACCAAAATTGCAACAATCGGACTAAAATTACGGGCACAGTAAGCAATCAAAGCTGAAAATCTGCACAAAAACTGCACGTGTTCTAGAAACAGCAATTTCTAGATATTTTGCCTAAATCATGTTCAAACCACTACTTTGGCTTGAGCCTTTCAATTAAGACGTAAAAACGCGAAATTGGCACGTTTAAGGGGAGAAAAAGCCATTTAAAGTTTTGGGGAGTTGACACGTGAAAAATTGGGATTTTTCTGGCTTTCAACCAATGAACCCGGCCTTAAACTTTTGCGAAATACCGCAAATTTATACGTTTTGGAAAATTCTGACGCTGATCTATTATGTTACACCAAAATATAGCACATCGGTTGAAAAACCAAGCCACAGCAATGCCGCGAAGGGAAAAAGTTTCCATGACCTGCCCCCAAAAATATAAGGAACCTTATAAAAATTAGTATTCTTATGAAAAGTACTACAAATTTGAATATGGCATTAACAACAGACTGACAGCTACAAAATGAGACCAACATTTTGATAATCGAATGGAAATTGTGGCTACAGTGAACGAAAGCCAGAGGTCGGACAAGGAAATTTACGTATTTTAGACAAATACATGTCTATGCCTCCTAAGCGTCATTAAAATTAGTATTTTCATGCACATTACTACATATGTGCACTTGACGCAAACTAAACAAACGCTGTAATGTGACGCCTACGCCCGGGAATCGAAGGATTCCGATCCCGAACCCTTGCACCCGGCCAGATGGGTATGACCTCGAGGTGCAAGCGGACTTCATCTTTCGTGCGGATATCGTTGCACACAAAATATTTTTTTTTCTTTCCAAATATTTAGATCTGTGGATATAAATATTTGAAACATAATATTAATCAAAACCCCGACACATTTCGAGACATATCCATCTGGGAATGCCCCCCTCCACCGTTGCCATCAAAACACTATGCCACTGGCGACAAATAAAAATGCACATTGCCGCCATGTGGCGTTCCATTCCGCACATCTGTTTTGTCCGAGGAGAAAACAAAGTAGTCAATTTGACAAGTGAAAGCTCCGGTATTACATAGTGGTAAAGTAATTTTACACGTCGCTGCGCCTTTCGTCCCGTTTGTGAGTGAAAGTGAACTTTACCGGGTGTGCGCATATGCTGTAGGAAGCAGTAGAAAGGGCTACAATAGGGCCGGACAACATTGTATCAATCTCCCCTTACTGTGACTAGGGATTCATGTAACTGTGGAATTTGAGCAATTAGCCCAGATGGGGATATTTGGCCCCACGTGCACAATCGCCAATACATTGTAACGAGTGAAGAAGTGGCGCTGGAGGTGACTGAACTCACAGAATAAAACCCTGCGCCGGAAAGCGCTGAGTATGCTCCGTAGCGAAACATAAGTGCGAACAAAAAATGACGGTACCGTTTGTTTTTAACAGTTGGAATCTTTGACAAGTGGCGTTGCGTTTGATCGCTCCGAGGATCTTTTGTACTGTTGCTCCGCATAAGCTTATTCTCATATGTGCCTGATTGAAAGATGTATACATATATGTATATTAAGCTAGAGAGCGCGTTGCGAATTAAGATGTGAAATGCTTTACAACTGCATTACTGTTTCGCCAACTCCTTTAATATAGGGTTCAAGAATGTAGAGAACGTTCTGTTTGATTGAAAGCAAGGTAACGCTGTTCTTAGAAATGAGTGTAAATGTTACTTGTCAAAAAAGAAAGTAAGAAAATTTATTTATATAATGAAACAGTAGTAAATGTTCATGCATTTATTATTAACGTTTGACTATATATTATTAGTTATGACGGGTTGACTGGTGTTTGAAGGAAAAAAAATGTAAAAGGAAAGATATGTCAGAAAATATTTTCTGATTTAATTTCCTTGTCACGCGCACTTTGCCATACTATTTAGGTCCGATATAGAAAGATTGTTTTATAATTTATTGATTTGGCTTAATATTTGTTGAGTATTATATCCTAGTCAAAGATTTTTAGATGTTGTAATGCCTGACATCGTTCAATATCCGTTTTGAAGGAAAATATCCATTGATTTCCGGGATGCGAAGGACTCATTTAGCTTGAGCAATTTTCGTTTTTGTGGTTTATCATTTAAGGGAATAATAGTTTGAACTATTTTGCGGTTATTCCTTTGATCGTGAATGGAATATTATGAAAATATATTTAGCTGAGTCTCACTCTAGGACATGCTGAAGAAACAGAATGTTTTTAATAGTAAATGCTACTACAGTCTTCACCGGGAAGGGTTGCGTATATTAATTATTGTGAAATAGTTACCTTGAGAGAATTTCCCAGAATATGCAGTTGGTAAGCTAATATGTACTAGACTTTAACTGATAGGCGCGCTTAAGTGCATGTCGGTCGTATGCCCTGGATTCGGAATCGTATCTACCCAATTTTATGCTTCAGATCTTCAACGATTAGAGCACCGAATACACCTGTAGAGGTCTTTTGGCTTGGTGAAATGTGGTACATAATAAAACAATCAGTCAAATTAAAACATATAGAAACCAATTGTTGCTTCACTTTCTCGAAACTTCAACTCGGATGTGCTCAAATATGCAAGTTACAAATTGATACCATTAATTAATCTATTCGAATGTCACACAAGTCATTGATCTAAAACTTCGCTCCTGTAGATGTAGGATAATAATCACACTGTCACCCTTACGCCTCAAGGGAAGACGCGCGGTCCAGCCTTGCGGGCCGGGTCGCTCCGTCGGAGACGGCGCAGGCGCCAACTCGCTATCCCTAGGCTGGATGGTTTGACCAATAGGATCGTCAGCGTGTAGACGATCCGTCCGCGCACACACGAGGGTTAACCCCTAACACCTAAAGGGAGGGAGAAAAGAAGAAATGTAACCGCTTCCCTTACTCACGTCCCTAACTTGTACCAACTACTCCGTGTAACCACACCACGACCTCCTGAAAGAAAAGAAATCTGTTGAACCGAAACGCGGAAAAGAAAAACTCCCCGCTTGAGCGCCGCGCACAATCCACAAAGAAAATACCTCTTTTCAATAATAATCAAACTTTTTCAATAATAATTCGTTATATTCACTCGTTATATTCAAAGAAATTACTATAAAATCAGATGTAATTTAGAAGGACAAAAAAACTAAATAAATCGGTACCTTTTCCTAAATTCGCTAATCTATCGTTTCTTGGGGCCCCAGCAAACGGTCGCCTGATTATTCTTGCTTATCCTGGGAGCCGGATTATCGTTTTGTTACGCTCCTCGCCGAATGAAAAGGTTCTTCTCTTGTTCCGCTGTCTGCCGTGGTGACGATGACGAATCGTTCCAAGTTTCAATCACCTTATTTTTGCTGCCAATACTATATCCTCCGACTTTCCGCCTTGAGTCCAAATTGAAAAAAGAGAGCCTCCGTTAGTCCTCAGCCCTTTAAATTTGTTCGCCTTAACGGGCGTCCGCTACATTGGAGGTGGTTGGCCTCCCATTCATACGACGAACTCTTTCT
The DNA here is from genome assembly GCA_963969285.1 of Odontomyia ornata. NCBI lineage: Eukaryota > Metazoa > Arthropoda > Insecta > Diptera > Stratiomyidae > Odontomyia > Odontomyia ornata. The sequence continues at coordinate 237,956,660 of OZ017738.1, forward strand.
TTCGTTTTGGCGCGGTTCGTAGCGCGGCCACCAACCATCTTCGACACCTCGGCTCCGCACCCATGCAACCAATGGTTGCTGCACGCGAGTTGGACTGTATTACCCATTATTTTGGGAACAGCTGATCAGTCCCAATATGTGGGTCACTGGATCATCCTAAAATGTCATCGCCGAATGACATTTTGTAGTTGTCAGTCTAAAGTGTAAATAAACGCGATTTCGATCTATTGGTTTTCGCCATTAAATCCAAAAACGTGTGTTTGTCGGTAAAATCGCACGTCTTACATTCAATCGCTTGTTAGTTCATCAGTGTACGTGGTTGGCGCGCAAGTCAGTGTTCCGGTTGTTAAGTGAATGACGGAATGACGTCCCCGAACGAAATGTTTGTCCGCGTCGTTACTTATGTGTTGTAGGTGATTGATTCGTGCGTTGCGATAAAGTTGCATGTCGGGAATTAGTGAGCTAATTAGGCGATTTCCGAAAGTCGACTCGGCGTGGTACAGGTGATATGTGTACCTGGTCGTGATGCCTGCATCACATCGCGAGTGTGGTTCAATTTGGAATTCGCCTCGTCTTGGCGTCGCCTCAGAGACGCCGTCAGGAAGGTGTAAATTGGAGACGGCAAGTTCCCCGAGGTAAGTCTTCACTTCGTAACGTCACTTCTTGTATTTTACAGTAGCCTCGCCGGTGTATGTTTCCGTTTGGCGCGCTGCATCCCTTCTCGGTTTTGCTGTTGCCAATACCATCGATTACGGTGGATCCCTCTAGTGCGATGACCAGGAGTGGGCCCCCTTATCACCTTCCGAGTCGGTGCTAGCCTTTGTGGAGCGCTTGCGTTAGATGCGTTGCCATAGGTTATCCTTGTTGGGAAAAGTGATGGTCGACCGGCCCCCTTCTGATGTCGTTCGTCGTCCGTTACTGCCGTTTGCTCCCTACCTAAATTTAACGCCCTATTCTAGCTCGACGGATAAATAATATTGTTTATCATACAAAGATAACATTTCTTCTTCAATTATATAACAATTTGACTTATATAACAATAACATTTCCTTCTTTTGCATGAGAGTAGTATTAGTGTCGAAAGAAAAATACAATGGGTCAACTGCTACCTCGATGCTCAAGCGGGTTTGGGGTGTGTAAATGACATGCATCCCGATCTCCTTAGTGGTCGTGGTGTGGTCCCCGGATAAAAGCTAGTCACCCGTAACATTCCCCCCCTACTTCAAGTGAATTTCCCTGGAAATTCACTCCTTAGCTAGGCCCTACTGCTACCGGCTGTACTTCTAAAGTAACAGGTTACTTGCAACTTCCTTCCATTTCCAAACCTATTCCCATATGCTCCAATATCTTAATAAAATTCCAAAACTGTGGCCAATTCCCTACTTCCTACTTCTTATCGAGCTTTATCCCTATTATCGTTGCCTGTCCCAGCGTATTCCTGGAAGGAAAGTGGGTTAAACTACCTCCCCATTACTAACGTTCGTAACTAAAGGAAAATCCTTATCTAATTCAAGCTAAACTATTTTAGGTGGGCCAGAGTTAAACAAACAAATGTGGAAGAATAGAGTAAACTCAAACGAAGTGCGAAGGAAGAAAAAAACACAAAAAAAAAAACAAGAAACGTCTAACAACGCGGGAAAGAGGAAAAAAAAACAACGACGCCCCGCCAAGCTACAACCGTCACCTGGACCGGCTTATGGTAACATTTTCGTTTACTTTTCAAAAATTTTTAATGTTGTGCCGTCCATTTAGCTTTCTTCATTTTATTACTCACGTCTTTGTTTCCCTCGGTTTGTTATTTGTTTTACTTTTTTTTTTTTTTTTGTTGGAACCCCCCTACGATGGTATCGCTACTCAACGTAGCGTTTTAAATCCTTCGCGTGCCAGACGCCTGCATTTCGGCCGCCTATATCCGTCAAGGTGAAAGAAGATGCGGACTCGCGGTTTGCGATTCGATATGGCCCCAGATATTCGGGTGCCAGCTTTGCCGAGTAGAATTGAGCCGCATCCGACAGGGCATAGTTCCGCCTCCATACCAAGTCACCAATTTTAAATGGTGGAGGTCTATTCCTTAAATTGTATCGCTGCGTACTCTTGCCTGCAGCTTCCTTGAGGTGTTTCAGTACCTCATCCCGGACCATCCTTAGCTTCTCGGCCCTTTTCAAGGGATCCCTCAAAGTATTCTCTTCCGGTGGCTGAACTGGCCTCTTCCGGGAGACTACCATCTCCCTACCGAAGTTGACAAAATAAGGCGTGCTCCCCATAACTTCATGTGTGTATGTACGTAATGCACATCCGATACGCCCTAAGTCTCGGTCCCACTTTCGATGGTTTTCTCCCACATAGGCCCGCAGCATCCGTTTAATGTTTTGATTGATCCTTTCCGCTGGATTAGCCTGAGGGTGATAGAACGCGGTATATTGCACATCCGTACCATAGGCTGACAGCAGCGCTTGCAGCTCCTTTGACTTGAACTGCACGCCGTTGTCACATACCACTGTCGCAGGCACTCCGAACAGCAAAAATACTCTATCTTCCAGAATCTTCGACACATGTGCCGCCGTGGCCTGCCGTAATGGAAAAATCAAAGAGAATTTGGAAAAATAATCCACAACGGTCAGGATATGAGTATGCCCCTGCGTTGACCGAGGCAAAGGTCCCACCAGATCGATGCAAATAGTTTCCCAGGGCTCCATTGCTTGACCAGCTCGCGTGGCCATTGTTCCAAAGGGTCGCTGTCGCTCCACCTTAGTAGACTGACACACCTTACATCTTGAGACATACCGTTGAACATCAGAACGCATCTTGGGCCAAAAGAATCTCTGAGCAATTCGGTCGTAGGTACGACTTACGCCCATGTGGCCGGCAATGGGATCGTCGTGGCACTCTTGGAGGACTTTACTTCTATCCGACTTTGGCACTACCTGCTTCCAGAAATTCCCACTGAGTTCCGCATGTCGGTTTGGGATTCTTTTCCATAGGACATCTCTCTCCACCCGCCAGTCTGCAAATTGGTCTGGATTGCCTCGTACTTTGTCCATCATCCCCTGTATCCATTTGTCGTTTGGTGGACTGTCGCTTTCAATGGTCCCTACCTCCGGGACTGATCTTGAGAGCGCGTCCGGCACCAAATGCTCTTTCCCTTTTCGATGTATCACATCAAAATCGAACTGCTGGAGCCGCACGGCCCACCGGGTCAGCCGACCCATGGGGTCCTTTAGATTGTGCAGCCAGACCAGGGAATGGTGATCCGTGATCACGTTGAATTTCGTTCCTTCGATATAGGGCCGAAGCTTTTCTACTGCCCAAAGGACGGCTAGGCACTCCTTTTCCGTCGCGGAATATTTCCTTTCGGCCCTATTCAGCGACCGGCTTAAATAGCAGATTACCCGCTCTCCCTCTGGAAAGGCCTGGCTCAATACCGCCCCCAGTCCGACATCTGATGCGTCTGTCTGTACGTTAAAAGGCAAACTGAAGTCGGGACAAGACAATATTGGGGCTGACGCTAATTTCAACTTACACCTGTTGAACGCTAATTCGCACTCCGGAGACCATTGCATTTTTTTATCCTTGCGCAGGAGCCCTGTTAAAGGCGCTACCAGAGAGGCATGGTCTGGGATAAACCGACGGTACCACGATACCATACCCAGGAACTGCCGAATCTGCTTCACGCTGTGTGGCCTGGGGATATTCATAACACTTTCAACCTTTTCAGGGTCTGCGCTCAACCCGTTCCCATCGACTACATACCCTAGGTATCGCAATTGCGACCGACAGAAATAGCACTTGTCCCGCGAGAGTTTCAGCCCGGCGTCCCTCAGACGCCTAAACACTTCCTTCAAAATCTCCAAGTGTTTCTCGAAGGTCTGCGTCACGATGATTATGTCGTCGAGGTATGTGAAGACATAGGGCTCTAACTCCGGGCCTAAAACACGGTCGATCAAGCGCTGCCAGGTAGCCGGTGCATTTGACAGTCCAAAAGGCATTCTACAGAACGGGAATAGTCCCCTCCCGGGTATGGTGAAAGCGGTGAACTGTCGAGACTCCTTCTGCACTGGCACCTGCCAGTACGCTGATTTAATGTCTAGCGTAGACAAGTACCTGGCATCCCGCAGTTTGTCCAGGGTGGCTGATATATAGGGAAGGGGGTAGGCGTCTTTTTCGGTCACTTTATTAACTTTTTGGAAATCCACACAGAATCGGTAACTTCCATCCTTCTTCTTTACCATTAGGATAGGCGAGGACCACGCGCTGGAAGAAGGCTCGACCACCCCCAGACTCAACATTTCCTCCAATTCCGCGTTGATGTGCTTTTGGAGGGCTGGTGAGACCGGATAATATCTCTGCTTGATGGGCATCGCATCCGTCTTAATGACGTGCTCCACCAAGGAGGTACACCCCAGCCCTTCTCCCATACGCGAGAACTCGCCATTCACCATCTCCTCCAAACGCAATTCGTCTGAGTGAGGGAGGATGGACCTGCTATGCAAGTGGCCTGCTGTCGGGGTGACTTCGCTAACGAAATCCCATCGCTCATGCCGGAGATTAAGGGTAATTCCGAATTCCCTCAAAAAGTCTACCCCCAAAATCAGACCATGGGGTAGCGAAGGGACCACCAACATTTCTAGCCACCTTGTCCTCCTCTGCAATTTAATCGGGACTAAAACTTTTCCCAACACTTCACACTGTCCCTCATCTGCCAAGCGAACTGCCTCTTGTGCCGTTGACCCCAGCTCTACCCCTATCTCTTGTAAACGGAGCCATCCTTCCTTACCTGCAATAGTAATGGAGGCACCTGAGTCCACCAAGCCGGTAAACTTATTCCCCATAATATCCACGGAGAGGTGGGGGCGCACATCTCCTGACTCCTGAGTGAATACATAGGATATCCTTCCGCTTGCAGCCTTTCTTTTATTGGTAGAGGTGGTACCCAGTACGCCGCCTACTGGGCACCGCGACCGTTTCCCGATGACGTGGCAAGAGGTTGGCTTACTGGCTGCCGAGTAGTCGCCGCACTTGGTGAACAGTTCGGACACCTTGTCTTAACTACCCCCCTTCTTCCGCAGCCAAAACATCTTCGAGGCTCTTGGCACTCTCGCGCAAAATGGCCTGTCCCACCACATGTCCAACAAGCGCCACGCTGTATATTGCTGGCAGGAGCCACCGCATCCAGAGGGTAAGCCTCCACGTAGGCCAAGTCTGGTTCTAGCAGTCTAGTCGTCCGTCCATCCGGAGGAGGCACGAAGGCTTCTACCGTCGCCCGAGTTTCCTCCAGCTCTCGTCCCAGGGTAATCAACTCGGAGACCGTGGCAACTTTCCTCAGGGATAATCGTGTCTGGTAAAAGGGGCTTATGTTTTTACGCAAAATCTTCATTTTCTCTACCTCCGTATATGGCTCGTTCAACCGTCTAAACAACCCATCCATGACAGCCACGTACACACCGATTGATTCGTCTCTACCCTGGGTGCGATGACGAATTTCCTCCAACAACTGGTCTTCATAGTTTGGTGGTAGAAACTCCTCCTTGAGTTCTCGACAAAGCTCCTCCCAGTTTGCAACCCGATCCTTGGCTGACCTAAACCACACCAAGGCTTTGCCCTCGAAGAGTTCCGCCGCCATTCGGAAAAGTTGGTCCGGAGATACTCCTTTGGCCACTCGGATCTCCTCTACCCTCTCCAAAAAAGCGTTTACTGACCCTGGAGAGTCACTGGAGAACCGAATACCCCATTTGGCTATGTCCGGTGGCTTCCTCAGATCCTGTTCCACCCGCGGAGTAGAGTATACGGGTCCATGCCGCAGTTCCGGGGTTCGAGGTTCCAGTTCCTCAGTGATGGCCGACAAATTCCTCCTTCCGGGTTCCTCCTGCTCCATCCTCCTGGACGGTCCGGCCACGCTGGTTAGTGGTGGTTGCTTGCGCTCCCTTTCCGCTGGTTCTGCTGACCCCTGAGCTAGTGTTGTACACTCTTTCCCTTCGTCGCCCTCACCTTCAGCCTTGTCTATCAGGTCCCCTAACGCCATCAACAATCCCCTCTTTAATTTCTTTGCCTGTCCTACAAGGTCAGGATCCGTAGTGGGTACGTACTCCCAACGGCGCAACGCATACCCGATTTTGTTCCTAATTTTTAGGAAGTCGGAGCATTCCTTGTTCCCTTTGAAATTCCTAGTCAGGGTCAGGATTTCCTCTAACTTACTCGAAACCGCTTCAATATCCTCTGCTGGAGTGAATGGGTAGGCCTGTAAATCCACGAAGCTCTCATCGGCATCTTGCTCTGACTTCAAAGCCTTCCTTAGACGGCGCCTCATATCGTCGACCGTTCCTTCTGGCTCCTCCCGGATTGCCAGCTCATACACCAGCTCATCCTTCGCGAGCCTATCTACCAGGATTCTTATGGTTTTCGCCATCCTCCTGGTATGCGCTGGAAAAAATAAATCTAACTCTAGCACTTATTCTAATATACCAAACACTTATTTGTTTCCAAAAGTTTTGTTTTATTTATCGAATTATGTTTATACAATCTCAAACTAATTGCATTCACTCACACAATTTTCCACACAAAACAAACAATCAATCTACTCACATAACCCTAAGCAAGCACTCTAAGCCATCCACACAACCCACAAACAGAATCCCTTATTTCCGTCTCCAACTCACGCAATTTCACTCACTACCTTACCCACCACTCAACATACGACTCACTATCCACAGTCACCCTCTATCGCACTATCTCCTCAAACACTCCAAATTCAGACTCGTTCGCACTTTTAATCCACAAATATCGCACTTTTCACTTAAAATTGAAACCACAAACACCCGCAAATTCACACTTAGCACGCACAATCACTCCTTCCACCCTTTACTTCACACTCCCGCAAATTAACACTTCACTTAGCACGCACACACTTCACTTAGCACGCACAATCACTCTTTCCACCCTTTACTTCACACTCCCGCAAATTAACACTTCACTTAGCACGCACACACTTCACTTAGCACGCACAATCACTTTTTCCACCCTTTACTATCACTTTCACCACTTGACTTAACGATTCAACACGTTGGGCGCCAATTGTCACCCTTACGCCTCAAGGGAAGACGCGCGGTCCAGCCTTGCGGGCCCGGTTCGCTCCGTCGGAGACGGCGCAGGCGCCAACTCGCTATCCCTAGGCTGGATGGTTTGACCAATAGGATCGTCAGCGAGTAGACGATCCGTCCGCGCACACACGAGGGTTAACCCCTAACACCTAAAGGGAGGGAGAAAAGAAGAAATGTAACCGCTTCCCTTACTCACGTCCCTAACTTGTACCAACTACTCCGTGTAACCACACCACGACCTCCTGAAAGAAAAGAAATCTGTTGAACCGAAACGCGGAAAAGAAAAACTCCCCGCTTGAGCGCCGCGCACAATCCACAAAGAAAATACCTCTTTTCAATAATAATCAAACTTTTTCAATAATAATTCGTTATATTCACTCGTTATATTCAAAGAAATTACTATAAAATCAGATGTAATTTAGAAGGACAAAAAAACTAAATAAATCGGTACCTTTTCCTAAATTCGCTAATCTATCGTTTCTTGGGGCCCCAGCAAACGGTCGCCTGATTATTCTCGCTTATCCTGGGAGCCGGATTATCGTTTTGTTACGCTCCTCGCCGAATGAAAAGGTTCTTCTCTTGTTCCGCTGTCTGCCGTGGTGACGATGACGAATCGTTCCAAGTTTCAATCACCTTATTTTTGCTGCCAATACTATATCCTCCGACTTTCCGCCTTGAGTCCAAATTGAAAAAAGAGAGCCTCCGTTAGTCCTCAGCCCTTTAAATTTGTTCGCCTTAACGGGCGTCCGCTACATTGGAGGTGATTGGCCTCCCATTCATACGACGAACTCTTTCTTTCGTTTTGGCGCGGTTCGTAGCGCGGCCACCAACCATCTTCGACACCTCGGCTCCGCACCCATGCAACCAATGGTTGCTGCACGCGAGTTGGACTGTATTACCCATTATTTTGGGAACAGCTGATCAGTCCCAATATGTGGGTCACTGGATCATCCTAAAATGTCATCGCCGAATGACATTTTGTAGTTGTCAGTCTAAAGTGTAAATAAACGCGATTTCGATCTATTGGTTTTCGCCATTAAATCCAAAAACGTGTGTTTGTCGGTAAAATCGCACGTCTTACATTCAATCGCTTGTTAGTTCATCAGTGTACGTGGTTGGCGCGCAAGTCAGTGTTCCGGTTGTTAAGTGAATGACGGAATGACGTCCCTGAACGAAATGTTTGTCCGCGTCGTTACTTATGTGTTGTAGGTGATTGATTCGTGCGTTGCGATAAAGTTGCATGTCGGGAATTAGTGAGCTAATTAGGCGATTTCCGAAAGTCGACTCGGCGTGGTACAGGTGATATGTGTACCTGGTCGTGATGCCTGCATCACATCGCGAGTGTGGTTCAATTTGGAATTCGCCTCGTCTTGGCGTCGCCTCAGAGACGCCGTCAGGAAGGTGTAAATTGGAGACGGCAAGTTCCCCGAGGTAAGTCTTCACTTCGTAACGTCACTTCTTGTATTTTACAGTAGCCTCGCCGGTGTATGTTTCCGTTTGGCGCGCTGCATCCCTTCTCAGTTTTGCTGTTGCCAATACCATCGATTACGGTGGATCCCTCTAGTGCGATGACCAGGAGTGGGCCCCCTTATCACCTTCCGAGTCGGTGCTAGCCTTTGTGGAGCGCTTGCGTTAGATGCGTTGCCATAGGTTATCCTTGTTGGGAAAAGTGATGGTCGACCGGCCCCCTTCTGATGTCGTTCGTCGTCCGTTGCTGCCGTTTGCTCCCTACCTAAATTTAACGCCCTATTCTAGCTCGACGGATAAATAATATTGTTTATCATACAAAGATAACATTTCTTCTTCAATTATATAACAATTTGACTTATATAACAATAACATTTCCTTCTTTTGCATGAGAGTAGTATTAGTGTCGAAAGAAAAATACAATGGGTTAACTGCTACCTCGATGCTCAAGCGGGTTTGGGGTGTGTAAATGACATGCATCCCGATCTCCTTAGTGGTCGTGGTGTGGTCCCCGGATAAAAGCTAGTCACCCGTAACAACACTGCCAAGATAGTAGGTAGCTAGGTAGAATATTAGTTAGCTAGGAATATTAGCGTGTTGATCTGCTTTTAGATTATTTCAAATAAATACCATTACATAACCTAAGACCAACATCAATTGTTCCAAAATATTTTTAAAACAAACAAGGGGTTAGTTCATAATCAAATCTTAGTAACAAAAACAAAGATGAATGCAAAAGAATTTCTTTGATAATGCTGCAAAACAGGAATCTGGCGACGATTTATCATCTTTTATTATTGTATGGGCAGTATTTCAACTTTTGGAAGCATATTTGCTTGGGAAAGCTATTTAATTATTATGTTTTTAATTCAGGTTTGGTTCAGTATTATTGTTTCATTAAAGATTACTTCAACGGAAAGTTGACAGTTGTGAAGAACTTAAAGCAATCATTCATACTTCAAAGTGGATACCATTGAAAGGCCTTTAGTGTTATGATTGACCTTTATTCTTAGCTACATTTCACTAAAGCCGTCTGCGAAAGCATACATTCTGATCGAAGTCACCTGCGTTTCTAGAACATATACTGGGTTTCTTGCCTTTGAATTCGTTCTTTTGGAAAGGCATATACAAAACAGGACAATGATGATTAAAACTGAGCTACACCCTATTGTTTTTTTTTATGTTTCTACAATTGGTCAAATAATTTATATTGCTAAGCATAGCACAAAAGAATCAAATTCATAGACAGAAAATGAAAAATAAATACAGCTTTCGATATAGTGTTGATAAAATATTAATTTAATTTGTTTGATATTTGTATTCCTGGGCGAAGAAGAGTTAAGTAATGAACATATTGTTTAAAATGAAGGAAAAAACGTTATTATTTGTAAGAAAACAACAATCTTTAGGAAGTCGGGAAATTTGAAACATGAATGCACACAAATTTTCTTAGTTCTTTCTACTGAAATTTAACAACAATTAGGATAAATATATATAGAAGAATATACAATCAAACGCGGTCGTTAACTATTGAGAGAAAATTTTATATCTCTCGATTCATTGATGTTAATCGTTTGTTTTCGAATCCCGCTTTCAAAAATTGATTATTTTACCGGCATTGAATACAGTTTAAAAAAAAAATATATACACAAGGAAACTTTTGAATATGAAAGCACACCCACTTTTGTAATAAGAATTTACGAACTGCATATTACTCTATTTTATACTATTAAATTAAAACTTAAATATTAAAAATATAAGTTCTTAGAAATAGAACAAATCAAAACAAAAGCGATAATGGAGATCATGTTATTATCAGCACACTTTTGAAAATCGGAAAACAAAATCGTTGAAAATTTAGATCCACTATTTTTGTAACTAGTATACACTAATCTCGTTGAAATTTGGTCATAATTTCGGATACATTTAAAATTCATATTGTAATATACACCCTACGGTTTATTCTATTTATTTTCATCATTAAGATTAATTAATTACGAGTTGAAACATTAAAAATTGTTCCTTAGTTGCATGTCCGCATAACCTAGAAAACAAAACAATATAATGAACAATGTTTTCAAGTATTAAGTATGAATATGTTAATTAATTTTATATACAAGTACCTTGCTTAATATTCAATTGAATACATACACGCACGTAGGAGTATGTGTCAGAGTAAAAAGAATAACAATAACAAACACATTCATACATCAGGCATAATTTTGTATCAAAAGTTAATCGGCGATAATAGTTTGCTTATGTAGTATAATCCGTTACGTATCTTAAAAATTTCAACCGTACTATACACAAGTTTAACATGTAATTTAAGTCTTACCATTCAATATAAATCCCTAATAAGTTCAATTGTTGAAATTTAATTAGGAAAAGCATAGAAAATATAACATGAATTGCTAACAGAAAACGGATTTTCCTTTTCAGTGGTTCTTCTGTTTCAGCGGGAAAATGAGTGCATGGTAGGTATGCCGTCGCGAGGGTAGGGTTTCGCCAAATCCGCTGAGGTCGGTTTCGTGTCGCGCGCGGTACGCGGTACCTTTGTAGTTTTGACATTTTATTAGAGTAGTCTTCGTCGGGTTAATTTCGAGTAGCATACTTTTCGGTACCGCGTCGGAAATTCGGGAACGCGAAACGGAAATTAGATTTTTGTACTTTAACTGGCTGAATGAAGAAATACGGAGCAACGTAAAGTAGGTTCTTCTCCGTATGGTTTTGTTTTGATAACGCGTTTTGAAAACGGGCATGTTCAGGTGGCTGAAAATATTGTAATTGAGCGTAACCCATTCGGAGACCCGCGACCGAAATCCTCTCCGAACTAGCTGGCCGACAAGCAGCCACCGCGTGAATGGGTTACGGTGCATGGATTGGTTGACCTGTTGGTACCATCCGTTGGCACTACTCAGACTTAACGTCTAGAACCGATGAGAGGTCGGTTCCGCGTTCGAACTTAAAAAGTTGAAAATCATTACAAATGGCGCCCAACGTGGGGCCTAAAACATCCTAAGGGGGAAAGAAATTCGCGTCTTCTGACAAGTTGGTCCTTTACGGAGGATGTAAGGTACTCTGGTACTCGAGTCCCACTATCAGGAGCAGTGGAGTTGTGTGATACACACTAGCAGTCGCTTCACGTGAGTTGTATCTTCCGCTCTCCTTTGTTTGATTTTTTTTTTCGCGACAGAATCCTTCCGATGTGTTGTCCCAGGTTAACCCCTGTAAGGACCTTCTATTTTCTTGATGGAACTGCCAGCCTGATGGGTTTACCTATCAGCATGGACTCTCAAGAAAATAGAAGGCTACCTTGCCTTTATGTCGCGGTGTTACAAACCAGTATACCCTATGTATACTGGTAAGAACTGGGAGCACATTTGATGTGTATCCAATATACATCATCAAGGCTCCCGGGCAAAGAACTCCTATTAACACCACTTACCTGCTACTCTGTCCATTTTCACTAAATCAACAAGAAGACGAGAGTTACATAATTAAAGAATTTAGTTTTATTTTATATTTTATATTAATTACTTTTACACTTCTTCAATTATTCTAACATCTTTCTATACTGTGTCTCCACGGACGGAGGATGCCTAGAAGAAAGTAAAGTCAGTTGATGGTGGCTGCACAGCGTAAAAACGCATCCAAGCCGAATGAGGTTCGCGGCTCAAGCCTACACCTCACCATCTAACTGATGTGTTGATTTCCTGCAATTGCACCGGAACTAGATGCACTTTCTGGCTTCGCTGATCACTTCGCGGCGAAATACACTCGCGTACAGTTCTGTAGCCGCTGTTATTACTACTCGCCGTTTCTCGCTCGATCAATTGTCTTTTAAACGATTCATGCGGCCTCAATTCGCCCTAAATTCGCTGAGTAGTTGAAACGTGCGTTCTCGTTCCACGTAAACTTCTTCCTCCGCGCACGTCTCACTACTCGCATGGTGAAGCTTTGCGGCGAATTTGAGAAATGGTTTGAAGTCAGGGTTTAGCACAGTGTCACTCCGCTGGAAACACACCCCGAAGCTTCTCATGTACATGGTCGTTGTCGCCGCTAATGTTATGGCTTATGTAGTATAACACTTGGCGTAGCTTGTCGATATTTCTATAAACACACCCCGAAGCTTCTTATGTACATGGTCGTTGTCGTCGCTAATGTTGTGGCTTATGTAGTATAACACTTGGCGTAGCTTGTCGATATTTCCATAAGCACACCCCGAAGCTTCTTATGTACATGGTCGTTGTCGTCGCTAATGTTGTGGTTTATGTAGATCGAATTATGAAGTCTTTACGCTTGCCGTTGGTCGACAAGTACATGCTTTGATGACAATGGGCGTAGCTTGTCGATAATTCTATAAGCACACCCCGAAGCTTCTTATGTACATGGTCGTCGTCGCTAATGGTATGGATTATGAAGACTTTACGCTTGCCGTTGGTCGACAAGTACATGTTTTAATGACAATGGGCGTATGCGCTTGGCCGTATACACTTGGCGAAGCTTAGACAATTGACGACGTTGTATATAGCAGAACATTTCCTCCGGCGGATTTGACTGATTTACGTACTTGGAGAGTGAAGTAAATCGTTGTTCCGTTCCAATGATGCGAATTACTTAATGCGTAAGTTGTACTTTGCGCTGCTAAGGCCATTACTATTGTCCGCTGTACTTCTCACTGCCTATTGTTGATTGTTGTTCTCCTGCTGGTTCTTGATTAACATACTTAATTCTACCGTTTAATTTCGTGTACCTTGAACTCCTAATTTACGCTACTTAACATGTTATGGCATAATACAACGTAACAATTGAAAACTACTTCATTTTTGATTTTATATCGTTACGGATTCATGATTTGCTTGCCTGAGTCGCTAATCTGTACGGTTACGTTTTTACTTGATACTAACAAAATAAGTTAATTATAAATGGATGTCTTGTCTGATACTTAGTATTTCTTTTGATACAGTGAGTTAAGATTTTTTTTAATTGTTTATCAGTATAATTATTCACAAAGGTTTTTGTTTGATACAACTTTGAGCCAAGCAGGTTCGTGTTTGGTTTGATTCTATATAAACATAAATTTACAACTCAATATTTCATTTGATTTGTAATGATTTTCTCCTTTTCAGATCGAACGCGGAACCGACCTCTCATCGGTTCTAGACGTTAAGTCTGAGTAGTGCCAACGGATGGTACCAACAGGTCAACCAATCCGTGCACCGTAATCCATTCACGCGGTGACTGCTTGTCGGCCAGCTAGTTCGGAGAGGATTTCGGTCGCGGGTCTCCGAATGGATTACGCTCAATCACAATATTTCAGTCACCTGAACTTGCCCGTTTTTCAAACGCGTCAACAATTACTCATCCAGAACGAGAAACCTACATTACGTTAGTTCTGGATGTGATCTATCCACAGATCTCAAATCAAAAACGCTACAAAATCCCATAGGCGCGTTACCGATCCACCGACGCGGTACCGAAAAATATACTACTCGAACTTAAACCGAAGAAAACTACTCTAAAGAAATGGCGAAACAAACAAAGGTACCGCGTACCGCGCGCGACGCGAAACCGACTTCAGCGGATTTGGCGAAACCCTAACCTCGCGACGACATACCTACCATACACTCTCCGTTCCCCCTGAAATAGAACGAGTTACTGAAAAGGAAAGTCGTTAGTTAAGTTAGCAATTCATTGGATTTTTTTTTTATTTACTTCAAGAAACGGAACATAAAGTATAATTTCCTTAATACGTATTTAAAGGGTTTTTGCAAGAATCGAGCGATAAATTATTACTAATAATGATAATAGTTATAATAATTATTTTTGAAGACAATTACATAATAAGGTAAACCGCTAACAATTTGTTTCTTAATTTATGTTTCACCTTTTATTATTTTTGAATATAAATTTGCGAACACAAACAAATTTTTCGTTTTACAATAAACCGCCAAATTAAACATTTATTTTTAATTTTTCTAGGTGGATTTAATATTTATTGTTCTTGTTTGGTTTTAAATAATTTAAATTTTGGGTTTCTCAACAATTTCGTTAATTTAATATTTCTAAGTGGTGCAAGCACGCATTAGTGACGAATCTAATCGTGCGTCAAAATCAAAAAGCGAAATGGAAACAGCAAAGATGGCTTATCTACGTATACAATAATTAATAACAAATCAGGAAACGATGCAAGTGATTTTGTATAAAAAAAAACGGAGAATCGATTCATTGTTTTTTTTTTTTTATTGCTTTTTATCTGGAATTTTCCACTTCTTTTACCATTTTTTTATTCCCCTTGTATGGCGTTTAACTTTGAATATTATATATATAAATACGGAGCGGTGTAACAATATGTGAGCGTGATCTTTAACAATCATTTGGTGAGTACAAAATATTTACAAGCCAGTTTATTATTATTGTTTATCAGTTACTTTAATGTTTAATGCCTTTGAAATGTCTTTTTTTTTTATTGAAATAGTGTTTTAAAATTGAGGATTTGATTCACAATCAGTCGCTGCTTGAAGTTAATGGGAATGTTACTGGAAACGATTGAACTAATCAGGAATAATTGGGGGTTGAGAGACAAAAAAAATTCGATTTTCCATTCTCTGCGACAAAAAGCAATCCCTCCATTTCTTGCAATATTTTTAACGACATAAAGCACACTGTTCAACGTACACAAAGATTTAAAAGTAGGAATGACGTGAAAACTATAAAAAAAATTTATCATATGTTCTAGATAGAAATCAGGACCGCATCATTCATGTCGTTCAACTAACGTCCGATTTAGCTAACGCATTTTCTTACAAAAGTTATTACGCTAAGAGTTATTTTGTATTATCATCATTTACTGTACTCATTACTATGGACAAGCGGTGGAATATAGAAATAGAAAAGTGTAAAATTACCCAAGTCGTTTGTTTGCGTTTTCTTATCTATTTTTACTAATTAATTTTTCTTCATAGCTTCAACAGTTTGTTTATTTATGCCAGATGCGAGTTTTCTATCAGAACAAAATCATCTTTAGTACGGCATGGCTGGGTTTTTTTGTAGACTTAAGTAAACCAAACATGGAATCAAACGTAAATTGTACGATTCAAATCGAATTAATTACCACTTGCTATTATTGGTAAATGTACTAAAGAATGTTGTTTACGATATGCATTATTTTCGGAAATACGGTATTGGAGGAATAATGGGTCGTTTTATTTTCATTCAGTAACTTATTTCTGAATAAAATAAACAATAAAATAAACGACGTGCAAATACCTGAAGGTAAACAACCTGTCTTCGTAGATCGGCTAACTCCTGTCTAGGATCATCGGCTATTGAAGAAGCCAGACTACTTGTGTCCTTCTCATCAGCGGGCAATTGACCACTACTGTCCAATTCACAAGATGCGAATAATTTCCCATTACTCTGCTCGAATGGGTTGAGAGTTTCAGAATCTTGTAAAATCCTTCGGAGACGTGTCAACTGTTTCCTTAAATTTTGGACATCTTGAATCATTGCATTCCTAAAAGATTTGTCTATAAACAGGAGATCGTCTGACGAGCTGACTATATCCTTGCCCGTCAGCGATGAACGGAGATGTTTGTGTGGAAGACTATCTATTGATCTAGGACTATCTGAACCGGTATTGCTGAGCGTGCTCTGTTGCACGCGGGACCTGTTGAGCAGGCGAGTTGCACGTGCGGGTGATTGTGAACTAATACTGTCTTTGCTTGAGCGATGAATTCGCAGGACACTATTCCACTCGCGGATTAAGTCCCCACTTTTGGCGTCAAGTTCTGTGAACAATTGCATGTCGTCAACTCCGTTCCATGCCGATCCACTTTGGCTTTTTCTTGAGTGAGATAACCTATCGACTGAATCCAAGCTGCTCGTCAAATCCACGCCTACTGGTTCCGATACAGTTCACACTGCCTTCCGCTGCAGACCAGACAAAATATTGCTAACCTTTCTAATCCTTTATTAACTAAACTAACCTCTTTCCTAATTTGCCTGTTGATCTCCTTTCCGACCTTGACAGAGCTTCATGCTCCAGCCTGAGGCAATGCTCCGGTGAATGTCACTGCCTCACGAATAACGTTTTCCAAAAACTCTTTAAGCACACCACGCGTTTCTTCATAGATTAAACCGGAAATACGTTGCACTCCACCACGTCGCGCCAAACGACGTATAGCTGGTTTTGTAATACCTTGGATATTATCACGAAGAACTTTACGATGACGTTTAGCGCCTCCATGTGGCTGCCAAAATCATCCCGTTGTCACATCGGACAAAACAACTGTGTGTGGAATGGCACGTCATATGCGGCAATGTACCTCTCCAGTTGTCGCCAGTGGCATAGTTTTCTCGAGGGCCACGGTGGAGGGGCATTTCCAGATGGCTATGCCTCGAAATGTGCCGGGGTTGGATTAATTCTATATTTCGAATATTTATATCCACGGATCTAAATATTTGGACAGAAAAAAAAATATTTTCTGCATAACGATATCCGCACAACAGATGAAGTCCGCTGGCACTTCGAGGACATATCCATCTGGCAGGTTACAAGGGTTCGGGATCGGAATCACTTCGATTCCTGGGCGTAGGCGTCACATTACACATTCCCCCCCCCAAAATCGAAGTAATTACGATCCCGTCTCCTTTGTAAAAGGTCTTGGTTAGGGACGTGGCGGGTCGAAGATCCGTTTCGAAGGATAGGCTACAACCCTGTTCGTGAAGACTCGACAGTGACTATATAGTAGGAAGTCAGGTGTTATTCGGAGGCCTTCGTCTAGGCAGAGATTTGGGATAAGCCAAGGTTTCTCGTGGGAATTAGTTGCACTTCATCGTCTAAGGTCTTTTGCGTGGTAAATTCCCAGGGTCTTACCAGTCATGTCCGCGATGAGGTATCGGGTGGGGCTTATGACTTGTATGACTCGACACTTCACGAATTTCTTGTCTAGTTTGGCATTGTAATGGCGGGTGGCATCGCTCTGTCGGAAGTTTCGACGATATATTTCGTCGCCGGCCTTAAAGCCAGAAGGATGAGATCGCAAGTTGTACCGCTCCTCTCCCATCCGTCTACTTTCTTCAATCTTCTCCCGCAGTTGATCTCGCAGAAGTTGGAGCTTTTCGTGCGGTTCTAGAACCACGATTGGGTCCTCTAGCGATTTCAGCTGCCGCAATAGCCGGTAAGCGCTCCCATGCCCGATCATGTACTGGCCGAACACTGCAAAATACGGCGAAATGCCGGTCGTGGCGTGGTACGACGAGCGCAGTGCACTAGTGATGGCGGACAATTTGCGATCCCAGTCCCTCTGATTCGGGTGGACATAGGCGCGAATGGCCGCTATGAGCGTACGATTCAGTCGTTCGGATGCGTTGGCTTGCGGTGAATAGACGGCAGTTCGTTGGTGGATGATGCCGTATTTGGACATTAGGTCTCGGAACTTGCTGGAGGTGAACTGGACCCCATTGTCGGAGACAAGTTTCTCCGGAACTCCAAACATGTGAAAGACTCGGTTCTCCAAAAAGCTGATTATAGGTCCAGTGTGCATGTTACGTAGTGGTTCTATGATAGGGAATTTGGAGAGCTGGTCCAGGACCACGACAGCTCCCGTGTGACCAGAAGCAGATCGAGGGTAAGGACCGATAAGATCAATGTACAAGCGCTGGAACACGCGTTCGGGGACCTCAACCTTACCCATGGGTGGTCGAAGAATGGTGTTGGGCGCTTTAGTGCACTTGCATAGCTCACAAGAGGCTACGTACGCTTTTATCTGTTGTGCCATCTTAGGCCAAAAGAAACAGGTTTTCAACCGCCTAAGTGTACGACCGTATCCGCCGTGCGCACTTGATGGGTGGTCATGAGCCCGCCTGATAAGATCAGTGGTTAATTCTTCGGGCACCCACAACTTCCACTGTTCTTCTTCTTGTATGGGGTCTCCGGATGCGTGTCCCATCCGTTTGTAAATAAATCCATCCGTCAACCGCAGTTCAGGAAGCTGGGGCTGTTGATTCTGGATAGTGTGAATCAGTTGGGTGTAGCTGGCTGACTTGAAGGCAGGATGGTCCAGATCGATCAATTGGGGGCTGTCGTCCTCTTGGACCAACTCGGCTCCTTCAGGGGCGAACATTCTGGATAGGGTGTCGGGGACTACATGCTGGCTTCCTTTTCGGTGGCGAATTGTGAAGTCAAATGCCTGGAGTTTCAGTGCCCACCTGGCCAATCTGCCGTTGAGATCAGTCTGGCTCATTAGCCATTTCAGAGAAGCGTGATCCGTAACGACTTCAAAGGTGTGTCCCTCCACATAGGCTCGGAAGCGTTTCACTGCCAACACCGCGGCTAAACATTCTTGCTCGGAGACCGTGTAGTTTCGCTGGGCTGGGTTCAGCTTGTGAGACATGAAGGCTATAGGTCTCTCCTCGCCGTCTTGTGCAACCTGGACTAAGACTGCTCCCACCCCATGTTGACTCGCGTCACAATGGATTGAGAACGGTTTGTCAAAGTCCGGGCTGTGCAGTACGGGGGCCGTAGTCAGACTCTTCTTTAGCTCTTCAAAGGCTCGCAAGCTGGGCTCTTCCCAGACGAATTTACGTCCCTTACGCAGCATGTCGGTCAAAGGAGTGGTAATGGTGGCATAGTCACGTACAAAACGCTGGTACCATCCGCATAAGCCTAAGAATCGGCGTAACTGTTTGGTGGTCTTGGGTAATGGAAAAACGTCAATCGCTTGAGTCTTTTCCGGATCGGTCTTGATATGCCCATGCCCAATGATGTGACCTAAATACTTCACCTCCGTCATCACGAACTGGCTCTTCCTTATGTTGATGGTTAATCTTGCCCTCCGGATGTGTAGAGCCACCTCCTGAAGCAGGTCGATGTGTTCGTCAAAGGTCTCGGTTATAAGCAGCAGATCGTCCAAGTAAACGAAAACTTGGTGCCGCAAATGAGGTGGTATCACCTTATCCATAAGGCGCGTCATTGTTTGGGGGGCATTACACAATCCGAATGGCATGGTCACGAATTGATATAAGGGCCGGCCTGGGACTGTGAAGGCTGTTTTCTCCTTTGAACCGGGGTCTAAAGGAATTTGCCAGAAGGCGTCCTTGAGGTCTAAGCTCGTGATGAAATGGGCTTTAGGCAATCGACTCAAAATGCCTTCGATCAACGGTAGAGGATATGCGTCCTTGACTGTGACGGCGTTCAAGCGTCTGGCATCTAAGCATAACCGGACCTTGTTCGGCTTGACAACTAAGGTGACTGGGGAAGCCCACGCGCTCTGTGATTCTTCGATTACGCCTAATGATAGCATTCGATCCACTTCGGCATATAACGATTTTTCCTTCGCCGGAGATATGGCGAAATGTCTCTGTTTTATGGGTTTAGCGTCCCCCACATCTATAGTGTGGAACACCAGGGCAGTCCGCCGAGACCTTCTTTCTCGTGCGATGGAAAAGCCGATATAGCCGAGTCGAGACGCAGTTGCTGAGTTACATCCAGTGTATGCCGTAGTAAGTTAGTGGGTTGAGATTGGTCAGGAACGGTGGTGACGGACTCCAGGGTCGAACCGGAAAATAGTGCCGGGGCCAAGTTAAATTTTAGAACGAAATCCACTCCTAGGTAAAGATTCTGGGTTAACTGAGGTATAATGAAAAATTCCATAGGTTTAGTTACCCCTTTAAAGCTGACATCCGTCATAATTTTTCCCACTACAGAGTGACGAGTTCCGTCCGCCGTGCTTAACCAGGAGGTGAAATGACGGATTTGGTCCGCGTGCTTTGCCAGTACCTCCCCTGCAAACTCGGCAGATATGCAATTCACACTGGCTCCCGTATCGACTAAGCCTGATACTCGTTTTTGCAGGAGGTGTACTGACGCATATGGCCGAACATCATCCCTCAATAATTCGTCTAAGTATATGTCCTTCAACACTTTCCTCGACTGCCTGACTTTTCTCCAAAAGCTCCGCATCCGACGCGTGGCTCGCTTGCTTCGCGGTGGGACATTTGTGGCCAACTCCTCATGGAAGATGCGCTGTCGAGTAGCCAAGTAATTCCGCAGCCTGACATGAAAAGGTTTTACATGCCAAGGAACTTTCGTCTCGCTAGCATTTCCCTGCGCATTGGCCTCGGCAGAGGACGGCGTCGGTTGTGGAACTTCGGGAGAACTGTTGTCAGCGGTGCGAGTCAGCAGAGTTGGAGTCATGTTGGGAGCTGGGTCATAGCTGGTGATGGGGTCAAGATTGGTTCGTCCGGGGTCTAGGAGTGCCGACGGGTGGTCGCGGCACTCGGTGGCAAGTTTTTTCGCCCTTTGCAATTTGCACAGTCAGGTGCGTATGTGTCGGCCTTCCCGCAGCGGTAGCAGAAAAGCGTCGGCTCCGCTGGACATGCGTAGAAACGATGTCCCGGTTGTCGGCAGTTCCAACAGACCGTCGGGCTTGTAAGTGCTTCAAGGGAGGGTCGATCAATCAATGCTGGGTCCTCAAGCTCCGGTGGTGCTCCGCTCCTCGGTACTGGTACTGGATCAGCAAGCAGGTGGTCTGCTGCCATCAACTCCGCGGTGTGATGATTTCGGGGATTTGGTCCCGTTATGCGAGGTTGTGGGCGGAAGGTACCTCGTCGCTCATCCAAGTGTTCTTGTCTACGCGCATGGAGGCGCAATCCCTGTATGGTGTTGATGGGAAAATGTAGCAGGCTGTTCTGGAGATCCCAGCGCATGTTCTCTCTGATAATTTCTACTAATTCGTCCTCGGGCATGGTATTTCGCAGGCGAGTGCTCAATCTCACTATACTGGTGTAGTACTGGTCGAACGGTTCGTGAGCGCCTTGTTTCCGTTTCTTTATTTGCTCTCTTAGCTCTCTCTCAGTGAAGCCATCCTCAAATCGATTGCGGAAGGCTGCACTGAAAGAGTGCCAAGTGGGACGTGGCGTTGACTCTTTAAAGCTCCAGTACCAGTCGGCAGCGTCGCCGCTGAACAAAAGATGTGCATGCCGGAGGAAGGCCGAGGAATCCCCTCCCAGGGTGCTGGATATCAACGCCTGAATCCGGAAAAGGAACCGGTCCGCCGATATCATATCGTTGAACCCTGTAAAGTTCAGGCGCCAACTCTCCATGATACGAGGCGTCGGGTCTCGAAAAGGTGCCAATGCGTTCCCGGGGGGAATCACATCCTCGATTGACCTGTGGTACTGAACTGCCTCGGGGGCTGGAGGTACCAACGGAGGTCCGGTACTGTGTCGCGGTCTGTATTCGGGAGCTCTGGGATCCATTCCCGAGTTCCTTGGGGGTGGGACCCATTGCTCGGATTGTCGGGAGTGGGGCATCGCCACACTGGGATTTGGCTCCCAGCCAAGCGGAGTTCTCACGCGGCTGGGTGGTTGGCTCAACGGGAGATTCTGGATCTTTCCCTCCAGGTTGCCAATCCTCTCCGACATATCCCTCATCAACGCCACGAGGGTGTCAATGGAGTGGGCGGAAGGCATGGTTGTCACCTCGGACACGACACTCGCAGCCGGAACTTCACCGCCTACTGCGCCTTGCAGGTCTAAGAGTGGTTGTGACGGTTCGGCTTCTGGAGCTCCTTTCGCCACTGCTCCACGCGTCGGTAGGGGCGTTCCGAGGGGGACGTCTAGGGCAGACCGATCTATGGGTCGTCGGCATAAGGGACACAGCTCTGACGTGAGGAGGAGCTGTTGTACACAGGCACGATGGAATAAATGTCCACAATCCAATCGCACGCTGTGTACGCCCTCCACTACGTCTTCGAAGCAGATCCCGCAGTTAGCTGGTTGGACCGTTTTGGATCTGGTCCAACGCTTGTCTGGGGTCCGCTTCGTTGCCATTTTGTGTGTGTTACTTGTGGTGCTAAAATAAAGTAAAAAAAAAAAATATATAGAATATACTTATTCCTACTAATAACTTATCACTAAATTAGTGGCCGTTAGTGGCGAGCTATGTATATAAAATAGAAAAAAAAAAAAGAGAGGAAAAAAGATTAAATGATACACACTTTCCTTTTCAGTGGTCGAACTCTTCAGCGGGAAATGAGAGTGCGTGGTAATCTGCCGAAGAAAGGGTGCTTCGGTCGATTTACGAAATTTATCCCCATACCCACATACATTACAAACCGGTTCTAATCTACGTTAAATGACTCGACGAGACAAGTGGTAGAGCTACCGTAACGACTTTGTACGCGGTCAAAGTTCCCGACGCGTAGAAGCATTCCGGGCTTCGCAACTCCAGCATACGCCACCGAACGTTGAACCGATACCACTCGTCTGACACGCATAAGAAATAGTTAGAATCCTTCCGCGACATAAAGGCAAGGTAGCCTTCTATTTTCTTGAGAGTCCATGCTGATAGGTAAACCCATCAGACTGGCAGTTCCATCAAGAAAATAGAAGGTCCTTACAGGGGTTAACCTGGGACAACACATCGGAAGGATTCTGTCGCGAAAGCAAAATCAAACAAAGGAGAGCGGAAGCTACAACTCACGTGAAGCGACCTCTAATGTGTATCACACAATTCCACTGCTCCTGATAGTGGGACTCGAGTACCAAAGTACCTTACATCCTCCGTAAAGGACCAACTCGTCAGAAGACGCGAAGTTCTTTCCCCCTTAGGATGTTGTTTGGCCCCACGTTGGGCGCCATTTGTAATGATTTTCTCCTTTTCAGATCGAACGCGGAACCGACCTCTCATCGGTTCTAGACGTTAAGTCTGAGTAGTGCCAACGGATGGTACCAACAGGTCAACCAATCCGTGCACCGTAATCCATTCACGCGGTGACTGCTTGTCGGCCAGCTAGTTCGGAGAGGATTTCGGTCGCGGGTCTCCGAATGGATTACGCTCAATCACAATATTTCAGTCACCTGAACTTGCCCGTTTTTCAAACGCGTCAACAATTACTCATCCAGAACGAGAAACCTACATTACGTTAGTTCTGGATGTGATCTATCCACAGATCTCAAATCAAAAACGCTACAAAATCCCATAGGCGCGTTACCGATCCACCGACGCGGTACCGAAAAATATACTACTCGAACTTAAACCGAAGAAAACTACTCTAAAGAAATGGCGAAACAAACAAAGGTACCGCGTACCGCGCGCGACGCGAAACCGACTTCAGCGGATTTGGCGAAACCCTAACCTCGCGACGACATACCTACCATACACTCTCCGTTCCCCCTGAAATAGAACGAGTTACTGAAAAGGAAAGTCGTTAGTTAAGTTAGCAATTCATTGGATTTTTTTTTTATTTACTTCAAGAAACGGAACATAAAGTATAATTTCCTTAATACGTATTTAAAGGGTTTTTGCAAGAATCGAGCGATAAATTATTACTAATAATGATAATAGTTATAATAATTATTTTTGAAGACAATTACATAATAAGGTAAACCGCTAACAATTTGTTTCTTAATTTATGTTTCACCTTTTATTATTTTTGAATATAAATTTGCGAACACAAACAAATTTTTCGTTTTACAATAAACCGCCAAATTAAACATTTATTTTTAATTTTTCTAGGTGGATTTAATATTTATTGTTCTTGTTTGGTTTTAAATAATTTAAATTTTGGGTTTCTCAACAATTTCGTTAATTTAATATTTCTAAGTGGTGCAAGCACGCATTAGTGACGAATCTAATCGTGCGTCAAAATCAAAAAGCGAAATGGAAACAGCAAAGATGGCTTATCTACGTATACAATAATTAATAACAAATCAGGAAACGATGCAAGTGATTTTGTATAAAAAAAAACGGAGAATCGATTCATTGTTTTTTTTTTTTTATTGCTTTTTATCTGGAATTTTCCACTTCTTTTACCATTTTTTTATTCCCCTTGTATGGCGTTTAACTTTGAATATTATATATATAAATACGGAGCGGTGTAACAATATGTGAGCGTGATCTTTAACAATCATTTGGTGAGTACAAAATATTTACAAGCCAGTTTATTATTATTGTTTATCAGTTACTTTAATGTTTAATGCCTTTGAAATGTCTTTTTTTTTTATTGAAATAGTGTTTTAAAATTGAGGATTTGATTCACAATCAGTCGCTGCTTGAAGTTAATGGGAATGTTACTGGAAACGATTGAACTAATCAGGAATAATTGGGGGTTGAGAGACAAAAAAAATTCGATTTTCCATTCTCTGCGACAAAAAGCAATCCCTCCATTTCTTGCAATATTTTTAACGACATAAAGCACACTGTTCAACGTACACAAAGATTTAAAAGTAGGAATGACGTGAAAACTATAAAAAAAATTTATCATATGTTCTAGATAGAAATCAGGACCGCATCATTCATGTCGTTCAACTAACGTCCGATTTAGCTAACGCATTTTCTTACAAAAGTTATTACGCTAAGAGTTATTTTGTATTATCATCATTTACTGTACTCATTACTATGGACAAGCGGTGGAATATAGAAATAGAAAAGTGTAAAATTACCCAAGTCGTTTGTTTGCGTTTTCTTATCTATTTTTACTAATTAATTTTTCTTCATAGCTTCAACAGTTTGTTTATTTATGCCAGATGCGAGTTTTCTATCAGAACAAAATCATCTTTAGTACGGCATGGCTGGGTTTTTTTGTAGACTTAAGTAAACCAAACATGGAATCAAACGTAAATTGTACGATTCAAATCGAATTAATTACCACTTGCTATTATTGGTAAATGTACTAAAGAATGTTGTTTACGATATGCATTATTTTCGGAAATACGGTATTGGAGGAATAATGGGTCGTTTTATTTTC
The DNA here is from genome assembly GCA_963969285.1 of Odontomyia ornata. Classification (NCBI taxonomy): domain Eukaryota; kingdom Metazoa; phylum Arthropoda; class Insecta; order Diptera; family Stratiomyidae; genus Odontomyia; species Odontomyia ornata. The sequence goes on from OZ017738.1 coordinate 237,981,975, forward strand.
ATTCAGTAACTTATTTCTGAATAAAATAAACAATAAAATAAACGACGTGCAAATACCTGAAGGTAAACAACCTGTCTTCGTAGATCGGCTAACTCCTGTCTAGGATCATCGGCTATTGAAGAAGCCAGACTACTTGTGTCCTTCTCATCAGCGGGCAATTGACCACTACTGTCCAATTCACAAGATGCGAATAATTTCCCATTACTCTGCTCGAATGGGTTGAGAGTTTCAGAATCTTGTAAAATCCTTCGGAGACGTGTCAACTGTTTCCTTAAATTTTGGACATCTTGAATCATTGCATTCCTAAAAGATTTGTCTATAAACAGGAGATCGTCTGACGAGCTGACTATATCCTTGCCCGTCAGCGATGAACGGAGATGTTTGTGTGGAAGACTATCTATTGATCTAGGACTATCTGAACCGGTATTGCTGAGCGTGCTCTGTTGCACGCGGGACCTGTTGAGCAGGCGAGTTGCACGTGCGGGTGATTGTGAACTAATACTGTCTTTGCTTGAGCGATGAATTCGCAGGACACTATTCCACTCGCGGATTAAGTCCCCACTTTTGGCGTCAAGTTCTGTGAACAATTGCATGTCGTCAACTCCGTTCCATGCCGATCCACTTTGGCTTTTTCTTGAGTGAGATAACCTATCGACTGAATCCAAGCTGCTCGTCAAATCCACGCCTACTGGTTCCGATACAGTTCACACTGCCTTCCGCTGCAGACCAGACAAAATATTGCTAACCTTTCTAATCCTTTATTAACTAAACTAACCTCTTTCCTAATTTGCCTGTTGATCTCCTTTCCGACCTTGACAGAGCTTCATGCTCCAGCCTGAGGCAATGCTCCGGTGAATGTCACTGCCTCACGAATAACGTTTTCCAAAAACTCTTTAAGCACACCACGCGTTTCTTCATAGATTAAACCGGAAATACGTTGCACTCCACCACGTCGCGCCAAACGACGTATAGCTGGTTTTGTAATACCTTGGATATTATCACGAAGAACTTTACGATGACGTTTAGCGCCTCCATGTGGCTGCCAAAATCATCCCGTTGTCACATCGGACAAAACAACTGTGTGTGGAATGGCACGTCATATGCGGCAATGTACCTCTCCAGTTGTCGCCAGTGGCATAGTTTTCTCGAGGGCCACGGTGGAGGGGCATTTCCAGATGGCTATGCCTCGAAATGTGCCGGGGTTGGATTAATTCTATATTTCGAATATTTATATCCACGGATCTAAATATTTGGACAGAAAAAAAAATATTTTCTGCATAACGATATCCGCACAACAGATGAAGTCCGCTGGCACTTCGAGGACATATCCATCTGGCAGGTTACAAGGGTTCGGGATCGGAATCACTTCGATTCCTGGGCGTAGGCGTCACATTACAGATTGTATACAATAATGGAATAATGTTACGTTTGATTCTAATGTTGAAGAATATACTGAACATTTCTTCCGGTCCTAAATCGTTTTTTCTTGGGAATAAAACTTTTATTTATATAAAATTATTTTTCATTTGAGGGATGCCGGAATTCAATATTTCTTTTAATTGGCTTTTCTTTAAGAGACAGTAAATTTCCCTTTAACTTCCGTATTTCCTGCCGATTTTTCTTTAAATCAGAATCGTAAATTATTGGTTTACCTTTTTGTGCATTACTAGGCTGTAGTACAGATGTTAGCAAATTAGCGTTAGTGAGGATGTAGTGTGAACGGTGCAAGTACAATGGCACTTATTATTTTCTTCTTTTCCTTTTCTTTGTTTTGGTTTTGTCTTTAAATTCATTGCTACTTTCAATTTCTATTCGATTAACGTTCTTTTATATCTACTATTATCATTATTCTTACTGTTTCTTTTTTTTTACTTTGAATATTTCAGATTTTACTTATTAACTTTAATAATAATTGTTTACATAATTGTTTCTTATTGCTTTTAACATTACTATAGTTTTTAATTAGTTTTATTTAATACGATAACTAAGCTTTCTTAAAGTTCTACATATTAATTATTGTGCCAATAGTTTAGTGGGAATTTTTTTTTGTTAGTATGTAGGCGGAACGTTATGAATTAATTTTTAATGGGATGGAATGTGTGGATATTTAGTAGGGATAGAACGTCAAGCCTGACGGCATTCTATTCGCTCATACTCGTATGGTTGATAAGATTGTTCACTCCAATCGCTTAATTAGCTTCGGACTTATTTCAGCCGAGCGAAAAACTTTCATTGTGGTGGCGGCGAATGCTACCTTATCAAAGCTTCCGCATGGGTTTCCATCGGGATTGGGAATTTTGTCAGGTACGCTCGCTTACTTGCTTCATATGGTGTGATAATGATTAAGCTTTTGGCTGAACAGTTCGCACGATCATTGAAGTTCGTTATCAGGGAAGAACGTACTGCGCTTATCACCACATATGTGCGAATTGGATCTGGCGGGTCGTCGCAAGAGACCATAGGTAAATTCACTGCTAGTCAATTGTATCTTTCTAAAAGCATTAGCTTCGCTGCCGAAATTATGGCTTTATGCTTAACGTGTGCGAGGTGAAAACAAATCAGTGCACAGCTGTTACTTGATTAGTAGTTGTTAGTTGGTCGGATGTTTATTATAGGATTCTACAAAGTTATAGCATTCTTTGTCTGAAATTCGTTTTTTTTTTCCTTTTTTTTTCGTACCAGCGTCCTGGTTGTTTATATCATTTATTAATATTTCCGTAATATTTTTTTTGTTTTTGCTTATGAATTTTTTTTTATGTTAGTATTTTTTATTTTGAACTCAGCCCTTTTTTTTTGGTTACTTTTTGGGTTTTTTTTTCTAATTTTTTCTTGTTTCTTATTTTTTCTTATGTTCTGTTTTTCCATTATTTTTTTTCTTGCTATAACTAGACTAGTTGAAAGGAACGGGCGGGATGATGCATGGAGTTTTGGGGTTGGGTACTATGTGAGGGATTGGGTGCTTGCGCTTTTGGGCTACCCTGCAACCCTGGGAATGGGAGTCATGGATTGAAGGTTTATGTGATTGTTTTTGCTCGCCGCTAACGAGCTTTGAAGATATGATTAGCATTGCTTCTGCAATGATGCATGCGATAATTGAATGAAGCCATGTATTGTAGCTTTTACATGCGCTGATTGCTAGGAAGTATGTGACGTATATGATATGTATGTACTTATTCGTGGTTGCCTTGAAGAGCATTTGTTTTTAATTAAGTCGGCTTAATGCATTTCATAGTGGGCAGGGCTTTTCCTTCATCCATGCTATAAGAGCTTTTGAGGTATATGCATTTAATTATCGTTGCAAATTACATACTTTTTATTCATTTGTAGTTGTAAAAAGGGAGGGTTATTAGAAATGTATTCAGCAGTATGTGTAAATAGATGAGGATTATTTATAAGTTGGAATCTACTATTTATTATGAAGGTTTTTTGTTAAGTATAGAAATATTGTATGAGTTGTGAATGATGATGATCTGTTTCATTAAATTTAAATTAAAAGGAGAGACACTAACACTATATGGGCTTAGGAACATATAGTTTCGACCTTCATTCAAGACCCTATATGTGTTCCGTCTAATTTTTCCCTAGTGTGTGTCTACTTAGTTTGGCATAATGCTGTCCTGGACCTTACTGGAAGACAGTACAGTGCCGTGCGAGGTCACTTCATTAGCCGTGAATAAATTTTTGATCTCGATATTGATTGTTTAAAGCAACTTAAAGACATCTCCTAAGACGCTATTTGATATTGTCGCCATATATAAAGTAAAAGGGTGGGAAATGGGTGGGCTTTGAATTGTCTTGCGCTTTCTACAGGAGTTTTATTTGTGACTTTTTTTCTAACAGTTAGCAGTTATATAAGGTATTTATTGTGCAAGGAAACGTAGTGGCTTATTTAAAGGGTACATGATTAATAGCGTGTTGTAAACCCTTTTGGATCAACAGCTCAGAGGCTACGACTGGATGGTAAATTGATGTCTCTTTTGCATATGACTTAATACTATATGTAGCGTGTCTGCCGAAAGTTGAAATCGGGCAGCTCAGAGGCTCAGAGGGACTTACAACTAAAAATAGCGTGTCCGCCGACAGTTTACGTCGACGGCTCAGAGGCTGTTGTGTAATCAACTGGTTTTCATTCCAGTGATCGTGCAATTTAGACATCGACAAAGCGTGTCTGCTGATAGTTTTGCCGGGGTTTTACCGACTTGACTGCCACTTTTCCCGTTTCCTTTATGTTATGAAATGGCACATTTAGTGCTGGATGTAAATTTGGTTTGAGAGTGAATTGCAGTGGAACTTGAAAGAGATAATTGGTTTTGGGGTAAAATCGTTTGCATTATTGTAATGTTCTAAAATTCTGCTGTTTTAAATTTCCCATACTTAAATTGTTTCAGTGTAACTTAGTTTCATGTTTTATTTGCGTTGGGAAATTGCCGTTCTCATGCAAATTATTCTTTGTATTTATGTAGCGCAGTTAATCAATTTAGTTTGCTCTTCAATGTTATGGCATTTAAAAATATTGCCCAGATGTCTATCTATTCAATTTGCAGTTAAATGTTTGTTTTTGTTTGCTCTTTTAATTATGCTTCAGTTAATTCGAATGCTCATTCAATTCAAGAGATAAGACTTTAATATGCATGTGGGTACGCGTATTGTCCAAGCAGTTGGAGTGATAAGTGGTATCATATTTCGATAACAATGGCACGCGTTTGTTTGCTCGCTATTAAGTCTTCGTTTTGCTTATTTGTGCTTAATATTTACTTGTAATGTTTTGTGTTTTGCATGTTAGTTTATTGAAACTTTATATCTTCTTTAAATTGTACGTTGGGTTTGAATGAGTTAGGAGTTAGTTTGAATGACTTTCAGATAAGAAAGATGAGATTTAAGATATATGAATGAGGGAGTAAATGAATGAAGAATTAAATGTTCAAGATGACTATTTGTTTTTGGGACTGGTCTTATTTGATGGATATTATGAGTAGAAATAATATTATATTTGAATGTTGATATTATGTTTTGGTTATTAAAATGATCAATAGGATTATTTGTTTCGATTAAGGAGTGATCTGGGTAGATGACCAGTATGGGTAGCGTTAAACTGATGTGATATTTTTGTTGTTTAAACGATTAACATGATCCTAATTTTTTTAGGAAGACTGGTAAAGTTTCAAACTTTCTTTTTGTTATTTAAATGATTGAAATAATTATTTGATTTTTTTTTCGTTTTAAGAAGGTTGATTTAGTTTTATGCACTGTATTAGTAGCATTATTATGATGTGCGGATATTGATACTATGTTTTTGTTTTTTAAATGATTAAAATTATTAGTTGATTTTTTTTTAGGAAAGCTGATCTAGTTTGGTGGACAGTATGAGTAGCAATGGTGTCTAACAGGAGTTGAATGGTTTGAGATATCGGCTGGGTGCACGGATTTTTCAGCCCATTTAAATTTGCTACACAGCGCACTTCACTGTGGTCTCTGCAAAACCGATATCCTACCGGCTGCGCCAATTTTGTTACAAACCAGTATACCCTATGTATACTGGTAAGAACTGGGAGCACATTTGATGTGTATCCAATATACATCATCAAGGCTCCCGGGGAAAGAACTCCTATTAACACCACTTACCTGCTACTCTGTCCATTTTCACTAAATCAACAAGAAGACGAGAGTTACATAATTAAAGAATTTAGTTTTATTTTATATTTTATATTAATTACATTTCTCATAATATCCATCAATATTATGAGTAGAAATAATATTATATTTGAATGTTGATATTATGTTTTGGTTATTAAAATGATCAATAGGATTATTTGTTTCGATTAAGGAGTGATCTGGGTAGATGACCAGTATGGGTAGCGTTAAACTGATGTGATATTTTTGTTGTTTAAACGATTAACATGATCCTAATTTTTTTAGGAAGACTGGTAAAGTTTCAAACTTTCTTTTTGTTATTTAAATGATTGAAATAATTATTTGATTTTTTTTTCGTTTTAAGAAGGTTGATTTAGTTTTATGCACTGTATTAGTAGCATTATTATGATGTGCGGATATTGATACTATGTTTTTGTTTTTTAAATGATTAAAATTATTAGTTGATTTTTTTTTAGGAAAGCTGATCTAGTTTGGTGGACAGTATGAGTAGCAATGGTGTCTAACAGGAGTTGAATGGTTTGAGATATCGGCTGGGTGCACGGATTTTTCAGCCCATTTAAATTTGCTACACAGCGCACTTCACTGTGGTCTCTGCAAAACCGATATCCTACCGGCTGCGCCAATTTTGTTACAAACCAGTACACCCTATGTATACTGGTAAGAACTGGGAGCACATTTGATGTGTATCCAATATACATCATCAAGGCTCCCGGGGAAAGAACTCCTATTAACACCACTTACCTGCTACTCTGTCCATTTTCACTAAATCAACAAGAAGACGAGAGTTACATAATTAAAGAATTTAGTTTTATTTTATATTTTATATTAATTACATTTACACTTCTTCAATTATTCTAACATCTTTCTATACTGTGTCTCCACGGACGGAGGATGCCTAGAAGAAAGTAAAGTCAGTTGATGGTGGCTACACAGCGTAAAAACGCATCCAAGCCGAATGAGGTTCGCGGCTCAAGCCTACACCTCACCATCTAACTGATGTGTTGATTTCCTGCAATTAAACCGGAACTAGATGCACTTTCTGGCTTCGCTGATCACTTCGCGGCGAAATACACTCGCGTACAGTTCTGTAACCGCTGTTATTACTACTCGCCGTTTCTCGCTCGATCAATTGTCTTTTAAACGATTCATGCGGCCTCAATTCGCCCTAAATTCGCTGAGTAGTTGAAACGTGCGTTCTCGTTCCACGTAAACTTCTTCCTCCGCGCACGTCTCACTACTCGCATGGTGAAGCTTTGCGGCGAATTTGAGAAATGGTTTGAAGTCAGGGTTTAGCACAGTGTCACTCCGCTGGAAACACACCCCGAAGCTTCTCATGTACATGGTCGTTGTCGCCGCTAATGTTATGGCTTATGTAGTATAACACTTGGCGTAGCTTGTCGATATTTCTATAAACACACCCCGAAGCTTCTTATGTACATGGTCGTTGTCGTCGCTAATGTTGTGGCTTATGTAGTATAACACTTGGCGTAGCTTGTCGATATTTCCATAAGCACACCCCGAAGCTTCTTATGTACATGGTCGTTGTCGTCGCTAATGTTGTGGTTTATGTAGATCGAATTATGAAGTCTTTACGCTTGCCGTTGGTCGACAAGTACATGCTTTGATGACAATGGGCGTAGCTTGTCGATAATTCTATAAGCACACCCCGAAGCTTCTTATGTACATGGTCGTCGTCGCTAATGGTATGGATTATGAAGACTTTACGCTTGCCGTTGGTCGACAAGTACATGTTTTAATGACAATGGGCGTATGCGCTTGACCGTATACACTTGGCGAAGCTTAGACAATTGACGACGTTGTATATAGCAGAACAGCGGAAGGATTCTACTTATTTCGTATGCGTGATAAACGAGTGGTATCGGTTCAACGTTCGGTGGGGTACGCTGGAGTTGCGAAGCCCGGAATGCTTCCACGCGTCGGGAATTTTGACCGCGTGCAAAATCGTTACGGTAGCTCTACCACTTGTCTCATCGAGTCATTTAACGTAGATTAGAAACGTTTTGTAATGTATGTGGGTTTAGGGGTTAAATTTCGTAGACCGACCAAAGGCACCCTTTCTTCGGCAGATTACCACGCACTCGCATTTCCCGTTGAAGGAGTCAACTGCTGAAAAGGAAAGTATATTTTAAATAAATTTTTTTTCCCACTTACAAATAGCTCGCCACTATCGGCCACTAATTTATTTTTAGGTTTTTTTTTATATATATTAGAGTTAACCTTTTCTTTTTTTTTTAGTAAAAAAAAAAAAAACTTACTTCTACCACCCAGCAAAAATCAAAGATGGCAACGAAGCGGACCCCAGACAAGCGTTGGACCAGATCCAAAACGATCCAACCAGCTAACTGCGGGATCTGCTTCGAGGACGTAGTGGAGGGGGTACACAGCGTGCGATTGGATTGTGGACATCTATTCCATCGTGCCTGTGTCCAACAGCTCCTCCTCACGTCAGAGCTTTGCCCACTATGTCGGCGACCCATCAAGCGGACCGCCCTAGACGTCCCCCTCGGAACGCCCCTACCAACGCGTGGAGCAGTGGCGAAAGGAGTTCCAGAGGCCGAACCGTCCCAACCACTCTTAGACCTTCAAGGAGCCGTAGGCGGTGAAGTTCCGGCCGCAAGTGTCGTGTCCGAGGTGACCCGCATGCCTTTCGCCCACTCCATTGACACCCTCGTGGCGTTGATGAGAGATATGTCGGAGAGGATTGGCAATCTGGAGGGAAAGCTCCAGAATCTCCCTATGAGCCAACCACCCAGCCGCGTGAGAACTCCGCTTGGCTGGGAGCCCAATCCCAGTGTGGCTATGCCCCACTCTCGACCATCCGAGCAATGGGCCCCACCTCCAAAGAACTCGGGAATGGATCCCAGAGCTTCCGAATATAGACCACGACACAGCACCGCACCTCCGTTGGTACCTTTCGTCCCCGAGGCAGTTTCGTACAACAGGTCAATCGAGGATGCGATTCCCCCCGGGAACGCATTGACACCTTTTCGAGACCCGACGCCTCGTATCATGGAGAGCTGGCGCCTGAACTTTACAGGGTTCAACGATATGATATCGGCGGACCGGTTCCTTTTCCGGGTTCAGGCGTTAGTATCCAGCACCCTGGGAGGTGATTCCTCGGCCTTCCTCCGGCATGCACATCTTTTGTTCAGCGGCGACGCTGCCGACTGGTACTGGAGCTTTCAAGAATCAACGCCACGTCCCACTTGGCACTCTTTCAGTGCAGCCTTCCGCAATCGATTCGAGGATGGCTTCACTGAGAGAGAGCTAAGGGAACAATTAAAGAAACTGAAACAAGGCGCTCACGAACCGTTCGACCAGTACTACACAAGTATAGTGAGATTGAGCACTCGCTTGCGAACTACCATGCCCGAGGACGTACTGGTAGAAATTATCAGAGAGAATATGCGCTGGGATCTTCAGAACAGCCTTCTGCATTTTCCCATCAACACCATACAGGGATTGCGCCTCCATGCCCGTAGGCAAGAACAATTGGATGAGCGGCGAGGCACCTTCCGTCCACAACCTCGCATAACGGGACCAAATCCCCGAAATCATCATACCGCGGAGTTGATGGCAGCGGACCACCTGCTTGCTGACCCAGTACTAGTACCGAGGAGCGGAGCACCACAGGAGCTTGAGGACCCAGCATTGATTGATAGACCCTCCCTAGAAGCAATCACTAGCCCGACGGTCTGTTGGAACTGCCGACAAACGGGCCATCAGTTCTATGCATGTCCAGTGGAGCGGACGCTTTTCTGCTACCGCTGTGGGAAGGCCGACACATACGCACCTGATCGCGCAAATTGCAAACTGCGAAAAAACTTGCCACCGAGTGCCGCGACCACCCGTCGGCACTCCTAAGCCCCGGACGAACCAATCCTGACCCCATCACTAGCTATGACCAAGCTCCCGACATGACTCCAATTCTGCTGACTCGCACCGCCAAACACAGTTCTCCCGAAGTTCCACAACCGACGCCATCCTTTGCCGAGGCCAACGCGCAGGGAAATGATAGCGAGGCGAAAGTTCCTTGGCATGTCAAACCTTTCCACGTCAGGCTGCGGAATTATTTGGCTACTCGACAGCGCATCTTCCATGAGGAGTTGGCTACAATGTCCCACCGCGAAGCAAGCGAGCCACGCGTCGGATGCGGAGCTTCTGGAGAAAGGTCAGGCAGTCGAGGGAGGTGCTGAAGGACATACACTTAGACGAATTATTGAGGGATGATGTTCGGCCATATGCGTCAGTACACCTCCTGCAAAAACGAGTGTCAGGCTTAGTCGATACGGGAGCCAGTGTGAATTGCATATCTGCCGATTTTGCAGGGGAGGTACTGGCAATGCACGCGGACCAAATCCGTCATTTCACCTCCTGGTTAAGCACGGCGGACGGAACTCGTCACTCTGTAGTGGGAAAACTTACGACGGATGTCACCTTTAAAGGAGTAACTAAACCTCTGGAATTTTTCATCATACCTCAATTAACCCAGAATCTTTATCTAGGAGTGGATTTCGTTCGAAAATTTAACTTGGCCCCGGCACTATTTTCCGGTACGACCCTGGAGTCCGTCACCACAGCTCCTGACCAATCTCAACCTACTAACTTATTACGACATACACTAGATGTAAATCAGCAACTGCGACTTGACTCGGCTATATCGGCTTTTCCATCGCATGAGATGGAAGGTCTCGGGCGGACTGCACTGGTGTTCCACACTATAGATGTGGGGTATGCTAAACCCATAAAACAGAGACATTTTGCCATATCTCCGGCGAAGGAAAAATCGTTATATGCCGAAGTGGATCGAATGCTAGCATTAGGCGTAATCGAAGAATCACAGAGCGCGTGGACTTCCCCAGTCACCTTAGTTGTCAAGCCGAACAAGGTCCGGCTATGCTTAGATGCCAGACGCTTGAACGCCGTCACGGTCAAGGACGCATACCCTCTACCGTTGATTGAAGGCATTTTGAGTCGGTTGCCTAAAGCCCACTTCATCACGAGCTTAGACCTCAAGGACGCCTTCTGGCAAATTCCTTTAGACCCTGGTTCAAAGGAGAAAACAGCCTTCACAGTCCCAGGTCGGCCCTTATATCAATTCGTGACCATGCCATTCGGATTGTGTAATGCCCCCCAAACAATGACGCGCCTTATGGATAAGGTAATACCACCTCATTTGCGGCACCAAGTTTTCGTTTACTTGGACGATCTGTTGCTTATAACCGAGAACTTTGACGAACACATCGACCTGCTTCAGGAGGTGGCTCTACACATTCGGAGGGCAAGATTAACCATCAACATACGAAAGAGTCAGTTCGTGATGACGGAGGTGAAGTATTTAGGTCACATCATTGGGCACGGCCATATCAAGACCGATCCGGACAAGACTCAAGCGATTGACGTTTTTCCATTACCCAAGACCCCCAAGCAATTACGCCGATTCTTAGGCTTATGCGGATGGTACCAGCGTTTTGTACGTGACTATGCCACCATTACCACTCCTTTGACCGACATGCTGCGTAAGGGACGTAAATTCGTCTGGGAAGAGCCCAGCTTGCGAGCCTTTTGAAGAGCTAAAGAAGAGTCTGACTACTGCCCCCGTACTGCACAGCCCGGACTTTGACAAACCGTTCTCAATCCAATGTGACGCGAGTCAACATGGGGTGGGAGCAGTCTTGGTCCAGGTTGCACAAGACGATGAGGAGAGACCTATAGCCTTCATGTCTCACAAGTTGAACCCAGCCCAGCGAAATTACACGGTTTCCGAGCAGGAATGTCTAGCTGCAGTGTTGGCAGTGAAACGCTTCCGAGCCTCTGTGGAGGGACACACCTTTGAAATCGTTACGGACCACGCTTCTCTGAAATGGCTAATGAGCCAGACTGATCTCAACGGCAGATTGGCCAGGTGGGCACTGAAACTACAGGCATTTGACTTCACAATCCGCCACCAAAAAGGAAGCCAGCATGTAGTTCCCGACACCCTATCCAGAATGTTCGCTCCTGAAGGAGCCGAGTTGGTCCAGGAGGACGACAGCCCCCAATTGATCGATCTGGACCATCCTGCCTTCAAGTCAGCCAGCTACACCCAACTGATTCACACTATCCAGAATCAACAGCCCCAGCTTCCTGAACTGCGGTTGACGGATGGATTTATTTACAAACGGATGGGACACGCATCCGGAGACCCCATTCAAGAAGAAGAACAGTGGAAGTTTTGGGTGCCCGAAGAATTAACCACTGATCTTATCAGACGGGCTCATGACCACCCATCAAGTGCGCACGGCGGTTACGGTCGTATACTTAGGCGGTTGAAAACCTGTTTCTTTTGGCCTAAGATGGCACAACAGATAAAAGCGTACGTAGACTCCTGTGAGCTATGCAAGTGCACTAAAGCGCCCAACACCATTCTTCGGCCTCCCATGGGTAAGGTTGAGGTCCCCGAACGCGTGTTCCAGCGCTTGTACATTGATCTTATCGGTCCTTACCCTCGATCTGCTTCTGGTCACACGGGAGCTGTCGTGGTCCTGGACCAGCTCTCTAAATTCCCTATCATAGAACCACTACGTAACATGCACACTGGACCTTTACTCAGCTTCTTGCAGAACCGAGTCTTTCACATGTTTGGAGTTCCGGAGAAACTTGTCTCCGACAATGGGGTCCAGTTCACCTCCAGCAAGTTCCGAGACCTAATGTCCAAATACGGCATCATCCACCAACGAACCGCCGTCTATTCACCACAAGCCAACGCATCCGAACGACTGAACCGTACGCTCATAGCGGCCATCCGCGCCTATGTCCACCCGAATCAGAAGGACTGGGATCGCAAGTTGTCCGCCATCACTAGTGCTCTGCGCTCGTCGTACCACGCCACTACCGGCATTTCGCCGTATTTCGCATTGTTCGGCCAGTACATGATCTGTCACGGAAGCGCTTACCGGCTATTGCGGCAGCTGAAATCGCTAGAGGACCCAATCGTGGTTCTGGAACCGCACGAAAAGCTCCAACTTCTGCGAGATCAACTGCGGGAGAAGATTGAAGAAAGTAGACGGATGGGAGAGGAGCGGTACAACTTGCGATCTCATCCTTCTGGCTTTAAGGCAGGCGACGAAATATATCATCGAAACTTCCGGCAGAGCGATGCCGCCCGACATTACAATGCCAAACTAGACAAGAAATTCGTGAAGTGTCGAGTCCTACAATGGCTGGTAAAACCCTGGGAATTTACCACGCAAAAGACCTTAGACAATGAAGTACAACTATTTCACACGCAAAACCTTGGCTTACCTAAATCTCTGCCTGGACGAAGACCTCCAAATAACACCTGACTCCCTACTGTATAGCCACTATCGAGTCTTCACGAACATGGTTGCAGCCTATTCCTCGAAATCGACCTTCGACCCGCCACGGCCCTAACCAAGACCTTTTACATAGGAGGCGGGATCGTAATTACTTCGATTTTGGGGGGGGGGGGATGTGTAATGTGACGCCTACGCCCGGGAATCGAAGGATTCCGATCCCGAACCCTTGCACCCGGCCAGATGGGTATGACCTCGAGGTGCAAGCGGACTTCATCTTTCGTGCGGATATCGTTGCACACAAAATATTTTTTTTTCTTTCCAAATATTTAGATCTGTGGATATAAATATTTGAAACATAATATTAATCAAAACCCCGACACATTTCGAGACATATCCATCTGGGAATGCCCCCCTCCACCGTTGCCATCAAAACACTATGCCACTGGCGACAAATAAAAATGCACATTGCCGCCATGTGGCGTTCCATTCCGCACATCTGTTTTGTCCGAGGAGAAAACAAAGTAGTCAATTTGACAAGTGAAAGCTCCGGTATTACATAGTGGTAAAGTAATTTTACACGTCGCTGCGCCTTTCGTCCCGTTTGTGAGTGAAAGTGAACTTTACCGGGTGTGCGCATATGCTGTAGGAAGCAGTAGAAAGGGCTACAATAGGGCCGGACAACATTGTATCAATCTCCCCTTACTGTGACTAGGGATTCATGTAACTGTGGAATTTGAGCAATTAGCCCAGATGGGGATATTTGGCCCCACGTGCACAATCGCCAATACATTGTAACGAGTGAAGAAGTGGCGCTGGAGGTGACTGAACTCACAGAATAAAACCCTGCGCCGGAAAGCGCTGAGTATGCTCCGTAGCGAAACATAAGTGCGAACAAAAAATGACGGTACCGTTTGTTTTTAACAGTTGGAATCTTTGACAAGTGGCGTTGCGTTTGATCGCTCCGAGGATCTTTTGTACTGTTGCTCCGCATAAGCTTATTCTCATATGTGCCTGATTGAAAGATGTATACATATATGTATATTAAGCTAGAGAGCGCGTTGCGAATTAAGATGTGAAATGCTTTACAACTGCATTACTGTTTCGCCAACTCCTTTAATATAGGGTTCAAGAATGTAGAGAACGTTCTGTTTGATTGAAAGCAAGGTAACGCTGTTCTTAGAAATGAGTGTAAATGTTACTTGTCAAAAAAGAAAGTAAGAAAATTTATTTATATAATGAAACAGTAGTAAATGTTCATGCATTTATTATTAACGTTTGACTATATATTATTAGTTATGACGGGTTGACTGGTGTTTGAAGGAAAAAAAATGTAAAAGGAAAGATATGTCAGAAAATATTTTCTGATTTAATTTCCTTGTCACGCGCACTTTGCCATACTATTTAGGTCCGATATAGAAAGATTGTTTTATAATTTATTGATTTGGCTTAATATTTGTTGAGTATTATATCCTAGTCAAAGATTTTTAGATGTTGTAATGCCTGACATCGTTCAATATCCGTTTTGAAGGAAAATATCCATTGATTTCCGGGATGCGAAGGACTCATTTAGCTTGAGCAATTTTCGTTTTTGTGGTTTGTCATTTAAGGGAATAATAGTTTGAACTATTTTGCGGTTATTCCTTTGATCGTGAATGGAATATTATGAAAATATATTCAGCTGAGTCTCACTCTAGGACATGCTGAAGAAACAGAATGTTTTTAATAGTAAATGCTACTACAGTCTTCACCGGGAAGGGTTGCGTATATTAATTATTGTGAAATAGTTACCTTGAGAGAATTTCCCAGAATATGCAGTTGGTAAACTAATATGTACTAGACTTTAACTGATAGGCGCGCTTAAGTGCATGTCGGTCGTATGCCCTGGATTCGGAATCGTATCTACCCAATTTTATGCTTCAGATCTTCAACGTTTAGAGCACCGAATACACCTGTAGAGGTCTTTTGGCTTGGTGAAATGTGGTACATAATAAAACAATCAGTCAAATTAAAACATATAGAAACCAATTGTTGCTTCACTTTCTCGAAACTTCAACTCGGATGTGCTCAAATATGCAAGTTACAAATTGATACCATTAATTAATCTATTCGAATGTCACATAAGTCATTGATCTAAAACTTCGCTCCTGTAGATGTAGGATAATAATCACACTGCCAAGATAGTAGGTAGCTAGGTAGAATATTAGTTAGCTAGGAATATTAGCGTGTTGATCTGCTTTTAGATTATTTCAAATAAATACCATTACATAACCTAAGACCAACATCAATTGTTCCAAAATATTTTTAAAACAAACAAGGGGTTAGTTCATAATAAAATCTTAGTAACAAAAACAAAGATGAAGGCAAAAGAATTTCTTTGATAATGCTGCAAAACAGGAATCTGGCGACGATTTATCATCTTTTATTATTGTATGGGCAGTATTTCAACTTTTGGAAGCATATTTGCTTGGGAAAGCTATTTAATTATTATGTTTTTAATTCAGGTTTGGTTCAGTATTATTGTTTCATTAAAGATTACTTCAACGGAAAGTTGACAGTTGTGAAGAACTTAAAGCAATCATTCATACTTCAAAGTGGATACCATTGAAAGGCTTTGTGCCTTTAGTGTTATGATTGACCTTTATTCTTAGCTACATTTCACTAAAGCCGTCTGCGAAAGCATACATTCTGATCGAAGTCACCTGCGTTTCTAGAACATATACTGGGTTTCTTGCCTTTGAATTCGTTCTTTTGGAAAGGCATATACAAAACAGGACAATGATGATTAAAACTGAGCTACACCCTATTGTTTTTTTTTATGTTTCTACAATTGGTCAAATAATTTATATTGCTAAGCATAGCACAAAAGAATCAATTTCATAGACAGAAAATGAAAAATAAATACAGCTTTCGGTATAGTGTTGATAAAATATTAATTTAATTTGTTTGATATTTGTATTCCTGGGCGAAGAAGAGTTAAGTAATGAACATATTATTTAAAATGAAGGAAAAAACGTTATTATTTGTAAGAAAACAACAATCTTTAGGAAGTCGGGAAATTTGAAACATGAATGCACACAAATTTTCTTAGTTCTTTCTACTGAAATTTAACAACAATTAGGATAAATATATATAGAAGAATATACAATCAAACGCGGTCGTTAACTATTGAGAGAAAATTTTATATCTCTCGATTCATTGATGTTAATCGTTTGTTTTCGAATCCCGCTTTCAAAAATTGATTATTTTACCGGCATTGAATACAGTTTAAAAAAAAAATATATACACAAGGAAACTTTTGAATATGAAAGCACACCCACTTTTGTAATAAGAATTTACGAACTGCATATTACTCTATTTTATACTATTAAATTAAAACTTAAATATTAAAAATATAAGTTCTTAGAAATAGAACAAATCAAAACAAAAGCGATAATGGAGATCATGTTATTATCAGCACACTTTTGAAAATCGGAAAACAAAATCGTTGAAAATTTAGATCCACTATTTTTGTAACTAGTATACACTAATCTCGTTGAAATTTGGTCATAATTTCGGATACATTTAAAATTCATATTGTAATATACACCCTACGGTTTATTCTATTTATTTTCATCATTAAGATTAATTAATTACGAGTTGAAACATTAAAAATTGTTCCTTAGTTGCATGTCCGCATAACCTAGAAAACAAAACAATATAATGAACAATGTTTTCAAGTATTAAGTATGAATATGTTAATTAATTTTATATACAAGTACCTTGCTTAATATTCAATTGAATACATACACGCACGTAGGAGTATGTGTCAGAGTAAAAAGAATAACAATAACAAACACATTCATACATCAGGCATAATTTTGTATCAAAAGTTAATCGGCGATAATAGTTTGCTTATGTAGTATAATCCGTTACGTATCTTAAAAATTTCAACCGTACTATACACAAGTTTAACATGTAATTTAAGTCTTACCATTCAATATAAATCCCTAATAAGTTCAATTGTTGAAATTTAATTAGGAAAAGCATAGAAAATATAACATGAATTGCTAACAGAAAACGGATTTTCCTGTTCAGTGGTTCTTCTGTTTCAGCGGGAAAATGAGTGCAGGGTAGGTATGCCGTCGCGAGGGTAGGGTTTCGCCAAATCCGCTGAGGTCGGTTTCGCGTCGCGCGCGGTACGCGGTACCTTTGTAGTTTTGACATTTTATTAGAGTAGTCTTCGTCGGGTTAATTTCGAGTAGCCTACTTTTCGGTACCGCGTCGGAAATTCGGGAACGCGAAACGGAAATTAGATTTTTTTTTTTTTTTTTTTTTTGTGGTAGGGAGGTGAAGGCATTTATGCCCGCCGAGTCTGGCAGTGTGGGACTCCCATGGAGGATACCCTTGGACTACCCACTAAACACCTCCCCTGTCAATCTGAGAACCTAGCCTGGAACCGTTTGACACATTACTTCGGGCCAGGTCTCGTTTTGTTACGCCGTGAGGCGCCTTCAAGCTGGGGAGTCCCTTTCCTAGCGGGAGGGGAGGGGGAAGAGGAATTGCCAGAAGAGCGATCCCCCAGCCCCAGTGCCTCCGGCTGCTGTGAGTCCCTTTTATATTTTAGGACTGCCCGAGCATAATGTGCCACCTGGTTCCATTTGTCAACCGATTCGAGCATCACCGCAACCAACATATCCGGGGTGAGCTCTCTCGTCTCCCTGTAGAGTTCCCTTCACAGCCTGGCCCATTTGGTACACGCAAAAAATGTGTGACAGGCATTGTCCTCCTCTCCTGGGCAAAACCGACAATCGGGAGACCGTGACTTGCCGATCTTGTGCAGGTAAGACTGAAAACACCCGTGCCCGCTCAAAAGCTGGGTTAGATAGAAGTCAGTCTCGCCATGCCTTCGATTTAGCCACGGTCTCACATCCGGGATGAGGCGCGCAGTCCACCTTCCCTTCGTGCAATTCCTCCAAGACTGCTGCCAATCGTTGAGCGAGCGTTGTCTCTCCTCGCGGACAACGATCTCCCTCGCATCCTCGTTTCGGCGCAGGTAAATAGCGCGGCGCTCTCTAGCAAGGAGGGCGACAGGTATCACGCCTGCAATCACTCTCACCGCCGAGTCGGAGACTGTCGGATACGAAGATGCAATTCTCAGTGCTCCTCTTCTCTGTACCTGTGCCAATCGTTTTCGGTATACCTCCTTGCTGAGAGCGTCGCCCCATACCTCTGCTCCATACATTAGCACTGACCCTACAGCACTCATCAAGAGGCGTCTTCTTGATGGGCTGGGTCCCCCTACGTTGGCCATAAGTCAACTCAGGGCCGATATTCCCGAAGCAGCCTTCTCAGCCGTTGCCCTGATTTGCTCAGAGAAACTCATCTTCGAGTCGATCAGTAGCCCCAGGTACTTCACCGCTGGCTTCGATTCGATCTGTATATCTCCAATACTGATCATCCTTACTCTAGGGATTCTCTTTTTTGTCAAGATGACCACTTCGGTTTTCTCCAGTGCTAAACTGAGCCCGCGAGCAGTCATCCAGTCCCTCACTCGGCGCATTAGCATACCTAGCCTAAGTTGCGCTTGTTCAACGGTGCGTCCGGCGACCAGAGCCGCAACATCATCCGCATAGCCGACCAAGCGCGACTCATCTGGCATCTCAGGTCTCAGTAGCCCATCGTAAGACACGTTCCACAGGTCCGGACCAAGGATAGATCCCTGGGCAACACCCGATGTAATTTTCATCCTTCGTTGGCCCTGTGTCGTGTCGTAGAGCAGGCTTCGGTCCTTTAGGTAGTTCCTCAAAAGCCGCATTAGATATTCTGGAACTTGAAAAGAGTTTTCCAGCATATCCAGAATATCCACCCATCTAGCGGAGTTGAAGGCATTCCTGACGTCGAGTGTCACCAACAGGACGATCCGTCGCTTGGTGCGACTATATGCCTCTGCCTTTTGGACCGCGTTCACCACCTCTGCAATCGCATCGATGGTAGAACGTCTTGCTCTAAAGCCGTACTGCCGAGGAGATAGGTCCCCAGCAGCACGAATCGCGTCAGTGAGTCTTCCCTTGATGAGTTTCTGTAGCACTTTCCCAGCCGTGTCTAGCATGCATAACGGGCGGTATGCAGACGGCGATTCGGGATTTCCCTTCCCCTTGCTGACCAGCACGAGCCTCGCCACCTTCCATCGTACCGGGAAAACCGCGTCCCGTACGCAAGCGTTGAATGTGCTGAGCAGCAAGTCAGGACAATGGTGATAGACGAGCTGCAAAACCTCAGCTGGAACACCATCTGGACCTGGAGCCTTCCTCGCTTTCAGGGAGAGGACTGCCTCCTCCAGTTCCAGCTGTGTGAAGAGTGGGCACTCGACTGCTGTTTCACCATGGACAGCGTCAACATGGACGGGATGGGCGGGGAAGAGTCCCCGCACTATCGCGTCCATCTTTTCCGCGTCATGTATACAAGGCTTCCGTAGGGCACCAAGTTTCCCCATGACCAGCTTGTAGCCAAGGCCCCACGGATCCCTATTTACATCGTCCACGAGGTCATGCCAGCATCGGGCCTTGCTCTTGTTAATAAGCCTGCGAAGATATTTCCTGCCGGACCTGTATGGTGCTAGCCTAGTGTCTGCCTCCTCCTGTGTTCGCGCCCGCTGGGCCTCTCGCCGAAGTTTGTGACACTCGCTTCTTTGTTCGGCGATCTCGTTTGACCACCAGTATACTGGAGGCTTACCGTGTCGGGGTCTCCGGCGGGGCATGGAAGACTCACAAGCAGCTATGATGGCACTCATAGTTGAGTTCACCAAGTCCTTGGCTGTAGGCCCTCCACTCCCTGGCGGAGCTCCCAGCAACGGTGCGCCTGCCGTAAGCGCGTCAGTGAACTTCTCGACGTCCATCCTCCCAGTCCTCCATCCGAGGATTGAAGTTTGGGCATATGCACGCAGAGTGGCACCGTCGTGAATCTCAACAGCTATATACTGGTGATCACTAGCCGAGTAGTCCTCTAGTACTCGTCAGTTGTGTACTCTAGGTACCAGGGACTTCGAAGCGAGTGTCACATCGGGTATGGTTCCTACGCAACCCCAGCGGCGGAAAGTAGGGGTGTTACCAGTATTTAGGACAAAAAGCGCTGCTGTGGCCGCCATGTCCAAGATTTGCTTTCCTCTTGGGTTGGATTGTGGCATACCCCATTCGATGGCTCTAGCGTTGAAGTCTCCCCCGACCAGCATGTGGCCCTCTGCGTTCGAGACAGCGTCCTCCAGGGCATCGAGTTTGGTTCGAAAAGATCGCATTGCCTCGTTAGGCGTCAGATAAACACTGAAATATGTTATCCCTGAACACCGCACCCACACAAAACCATCCCCGCGTCCATGGCTCTGCACCTCAAGGCGGGCGCTGTCTCGAACCCAGATGGCCGAGGTACCAGTTTTGTCAGGGTACCACGCTTGCGAGTCCTTGTTATGATGTTGCTCGCTCAGCAACAGGAGGTCAGCTTTCTTATCCCTCGCAAACTGCTCAAGTAGGTCCTGGGCGTTTGTGCTTCGGTGCAAATTGACCTGCAGGATACGGATCATTTGAGTATCGATTTGGCTTTAGTTAGGGCCTCCTTGAAAACCCAGCATCTCCCTGTCCCCGGCTCATGTTTGAGGTCGCCGGGTGCTAGCTTAGCATCCTTGCAAAGAATGCATTTTGCCTCGTTCGTGCACTCCTTCCTTTTGTGCCCCGTTTCACCACATTTGTAGCACAGAGATCTCCGGTCGGGTCCCCTACAGCCATACGCAGTGTGTCCGTATTCGAAGCATCTGAAGCAGCGGATAGGGATCGCTCTTCTCCGGAACCTGCAGATCACCCAACCTATCTTAATTTTGCCCTTCGCGAGGATTTGCTGGGCGTCTTTATCAGCTAGTTCGACAATAGCCATGCGTTGCCCCCTTGTGTTTTCACGTGTCAATCTTGCCTTGACTTCACTTAAGCTGGGGAACTCCCTCCTAATGGCATCCTCTACTTCAGCTTTATCCGTGACGCAGTCGAGGTCCCTGATTTCCAGGGTGGCCATTGGTTCGAGCGAGGCAACCGTTGCCGCATCTCCAAGAACCTTTTGAACCGCGTCACGGAATGCATCTTTGTTTGTGGCCTCTGGCCCGAATCCCACCAGCAAACCACCGGTCCGGGTTGGTCGAACTGCTTTGATGGCAGTTTTGGTGTCGTCTGGCTTGACCGTTCCTTTAATTTCACGGAGGACATCTGCGTAGGTTCGGCCCTTAGTGGATCTAATAAGCAGTGCCTCTCGCAAGGGTTTGCGCCGCGGTTTGCTTTTTGTTTTCTGCGGTATATCGGGGGGTTCTTTGTTCTTTTCGTGGTTGAGCTCTTTGTCTGTTTTTTCTAGGAGTAGCTTTCTGGCCGCTTTTTTCGCTGCCTTGTTTCGCACCACATGAAACTCCTCGGCTGGAGTGTCAACTTCGTTTATGGTCTCGTCCTTCCTCCTTTTCTCACAGTCGCCTTCAATTGGGCTACTGGCCATTCTTTTGCTGCTGCTAGGACCCACTGATGCCTCGAGGGAGAGCGTGTCTTTTTGGTGCTTTTCGGTTGCAAGCCACCTCCGCCTGTAGTGCGTTATGCGGCCAAAGAGCTCCTCCAGTTCAAGAATGCCATTCTTGACACTCTTGCCTATGTTTTTCTGCACTTCGCAGGCAGCCCTCAGTTGTTTGACGATATTCCCCGCTTTCCGAGTAAGCCGCTCCTCTTTGGCGCGGTCAAGGGCGATTGTGTTATTTGGCGCCACCTTTTGGGAGAGGCCCCCGTTTCCTAGCCCTTTTGCTTCTATCGCTTGGGTCGCGTTTGAAGTGGCGTTGGCCAACGGCAAAACTTCTCCCTCACCCAGTCTTACACTGGCCTCCGTTGGTGTCGCAGCTTGGTCCGGATTGTGTACGTCTTGCACTGGGCGCTCCGGGGTGCGCATAGTCCTTCTACTGCGCCCAAAGGCCGCAATGATGCCAGGTTGCACAACGCACTCTGCCTTCTTTCGTTCGTTAGTCCGTCTGTGGTCTGTCTCCGATGATTTAACCTGTGATGTTGACTTTGACAGTGTTTCTGGGGTTTGCTGCCTCCCCCCGCAATCGGTGACTTGTTTAATCGGTGTTCTTGCCAACAGCGGTTTTTGCCTAAAAGGGTTCTCCGTGCTAGCGTCCTGTTTGCTTGTGGTTTCATTTGTTTGCTCCGTTTTATTGGGTCCCCCCTCGGAGCCGCTATCTCCGTTCGTGTGTGTAGTCGCCTTTTTGGTCCCATGGTTATCTTTGCAGAGCAGGGAGGCCATGCGAGGGTTGGCACAAGCCCTTATGGGGACAAGTGCTCAGAGCCAGACCAGCGCTAATCGGGAGTCCGTCTCAACCGAACCTACACCACCAACCCAATGGTGCGAACTTCGAACGTACTCCGAGGCCTGCCAAGGTTTTACCGGGACGGAGACGGTATGATAGTTGAATTGGAGCCGTTCACACACGAGTTTCACCTCGGCGCTACTGTGCAAAGCAACTAGGTCCAAACCATCACATCCACCAGCCCAAAGCGTCATTTCCAGTTCGTTGTCCAAAGCGTAATCCAGATACAATAAGAAGGAACCTCACGGCACCCCCCATATCCTCGGGTCCATGGGGGCGGCACTCCCCAAAGAATGCTAGCCTCCAAGAATATTCTTGTCGACCGGCTTTCTCCCTGCGGGAATTTCCTCGGGTACGTGGGGGCGGAACTCCCCAAAGAATGCTAGCCTCCAAGAGTGGTCTTGTCGACCGGCATTCCCCCTGCGGAGTTTCCTCGGGTACGTGGGGGCGGAACTCCCAAAAGAATGCTAGCCTCCAAGAGAGCTCTTGTCGACCGGCATTCCCCCTGTACTTAACGGGCTGAATGAAGAAATACGGAGTAACGTAAAGTAGGCTTTTCTCCGTATGGTTTTGTTTTGATAACGCGTTTTGAAAACGGGCATGTGCAGGTTTCTGAAAATATTGTAATTGAGCATAACCCATTCGGAGACCCGCGACCGAAATCCTCTCCGAACTAGCTGGCCGACAAGCAGCCACCGCGGGAATGGGTTACGGTGCACGGATTGGTTGACCTGTTGGTACCATCCGTTGGCACTACTCAGACTTAACGTCTAGAACCCATGAGAGGTCGGTTCCGCGTTCGAACTTCAAAAGTTGGAAATCATTACAACGCAACTATAAGATAAGACCAAAATTTCAACAATCGGACTAAAATTACGGGCACAGTAAGCAATCAAAGCCGAAAATCTGCACAAAAACTGCACGTGTTCTAGAAACAGCAATTTCTAGATATTTTGCCTAAAACATGTTCCGACAATCAATACACTAGTTTGGGTTAAGCCTTTCAATGAAAACGTGAAAACGCGAAATTCGCACGTTTAACCGGAGAAAAAGCCATTTAAAGTTTTGGGGAGTTGACACGTGAAAAATTGGGATTTTTCTGACTTTCAACCACTGAATCCGCCCTTAAACTATTGCGAAATACCACAAATTTATACTTTTTAGAAAATTCAGACGTTGATCTATTAACTAACACCAAAATATAGCACATCAGTTATAAAACCAAGCCACAGCAATGCCGTGAAGGGAAAAAGTTTCAAGTACCTGCCCCCAAAAATATAAGGAACCTTCTAAAAATTAGTATTCTTATGAAAAGTACTACAAGTTTGCATTTGGCTTTAACAACAGCCTGACAGCTACAAACTGAGACCAAAATTTTGATAATCGAATGGAAATTGTGGCTACAGTGAACGATTAAAGCCAGAGGTCGGACAGGGAAATTTACGTGATTTAGACAAATGCATGTCAATGCCTCGTAACCGTCATAAAAATTAGTATTTTCATGCAAATTATTACATATTTGCAAACTAAACAAACGCAACTATAAGATAAGACCAAAATTGCAACAATCGGACTAAAATTACGGGCACAGTAAGCAATCAAAAACTGCACGTGTTCTAGAAACAGCAATTTCTAGATATTTTGCCTAAATCTTGTTGTAACCACTACTCTGGCTTAAGCCTTTCAATAAAGACGTAAAAACGCGAAATTGGCACGTTTAAGGGGAGAAAAAGCCATTTAAAGTTTTGGGGAGTTGACACGTGAAAAATTTGGATTTTTCTGGCTTTCAACCACTGAACCCACCCTTAAACTTTTGCGAAATACCGCAAATTTATATGTTTTGGAAAATTCTGACGCTGATCTATTATGTTACACCAAAACATAGCACATCGGTTGAAAAACCAAGCCACAGCAATGCCGTGAAGGGAAAAAGGTTCCATGACCTGCCCACAAAACTATAGGGAACTTTATAAAAATTAGTATTCTTATGAAAAGTACTACAAATTTGAATTTGGCGTTAACAACGGACTGACAGCTACAAAATGAGACCAACATTTTGATAATCGAATGGAAATTGTGGCTACAGTGAACGAAAGCCAGAGGTCGGACAAGGAAATTTACCTATTTTAGACAAATACATGTCTATGCCTCCTAAGCGTCATAAGAATTAGTATTTTCATGCACATTACTACATATGTGCACTTGACGCAAACTTCACAAATGCAACTATAAGATAAGGCCAAAATTTCAAGAATCGGACTAAAATTACGGGCACAGTAAGCAATCAAAGCCGAAAATCTGCACAAAAACTGCACGTGTTCTAGAAACAGCAATTTCTAGATATTTTGCCTAAAACATGTTCCGATCATCAATACACTAGTTTGGGTTAAGCCTTACAATGAAAACGAGAAAACGCGAAATTCGCACGTTTAAGCGGAGAAAAAGCCATTTAAAGTTTTGGGGAGCTGACACGTGAAAAATTGGGATATTTCTGGCTTTCAACCACTAAACCCGCCCTTAAACTTTTGCGAAATACCACAAATTTATACTTTTTGGAAAATTCAGGCGCTGATCTATTCATTAACACCAAAATATAGCACATCAGTTGAAAAATCAAGCCACAGCAATGCCGTGAAGGGAAAAAGTTTCCATAACCTGCCCCCAAAAATATAAGGAACCTTATAAAAATTAGTATTCTTATGAAAAGTACTACAAATTCGCAGTTGACGTGAACAAAAGACTGACAGCTATGAAATGGGATCAACACTTTGATAATCGAATGGAAATTGTGGCTACAGTGAACGATTAAAGCCAGAGGTCGGACAAGGAAATTGACGTATTTTAGACAAATACATGTCTATGCCTCCTAAGCGTCATAAAAATTAGTATTTTTATGCAAATTACTACATATTTGCACTTGACGGGAACTAAACAAACGCAACTATAAGATAACACTAAAATTTCAACAATCGGACCAAAATTACGGGCACAGTAAGCAATCAAAGCTGAAAATCTGAATAGAAACTGCACGTGTTCTAGAAACAGCAATATCTAGATATTTTGCCTAAAACATGTTCCGACCAACAAAACACTAGTTTGGGTTAAGCCTTTCAATGAAAACGTAAGAACGCGAAATTCGCACGTTTAAGGGGAGAAAGAGCCATTTAAGGTTTTGGGGAATTGACACGTGAAAAATTGGGATTTTTCTGGCTTTCAACCACTGAACCCGCCCTTAAACTTTTGCGAAATACCACAAATTTATACTTTGTTGAAAACTCAGACGCTAATTCATTCATTAACACCAAAATATAGCACATCAGCTGAAAAACCAAGCCACAGCAATGCCGTGAAGGGAAGAAGTTTCCATAACCTGCCCCCAAAAATATAAGGAACCTTATAAAAATTAGTATTCTTATGAAAAGTACTATAAATTTGCATTTGACGTAAACAACAGACTGACAGCTACAAAATGAGACCAGAATGTTGATAATCGAATGGAAATTGTGGCTACAGTGACCGATTAAAGCCAGAGGTCGGACAAGGAAATTTACGTATTTTTAACAAATACATGTCTATGCCTCTTAAGCGTAAGGGGAGAAGAAGCCATTTAAAGTTTTGGGGAGTTGACACGTGAAAAATTGGGATTTTTCTGGCTTTCAATCACTCCACCCGCCCTTAAACTTTTGAGAAATACCACAAATTTATACTTTTTGGAAAGATCAGACGCTGATCTATGCATTAACACCAAAATAAAGCACCTTAGTTGAAAAATCAAGCCAAAGCAATAGCGTGAAGGGAAGAAGTTTCCAAATTCTGCCCCCAAAAATATAAGGAACCTTATAAAAATTAGTATTCTTATAAAAAGTACTACAAATTTGCATTTGACGTAAACAAGAGACGGACAGCTACAAAATGAGACCAACATTTTGATAATCGAATGGAAATTGTGGCTACAGTGAACGATTAAAGCCAGAGGTCGGACAACGAAATTTACGTATTTTAGACAAAAACATGTCTATGCCTCCTAAGCGTCATAAAAATTAGTATTTTCATGCAAATTACTATATATTTGCCCTTGGCGTAAACTAAACAAACGCAACTATAAGATAAGACCAAAATTTCAAAAATCGGACCAACATTACGCGCACAGTAAGCAATCAAAGCTGAAAATCTGCACAAAAACTGCACGTGTTCTAGAAACAGCAATATCTAGATATTTTGCCTAAAACATGTTCAAAACACTAGTTTGGGTTAAGCCTTTCAATGAAAACGTAAAAACGCGAAATTCACACGTTTAAGGGGAGAAAAAGCCATTTAAAGTTTTGGGGAGTTGAAACGTGAAAAATTGGGATTTTTCTGGCTTTCAACCACTGAACCCGCCCTCAAACTTTTGCGAAATACCACAAATTTATACTTTTTGGAAAATTCAGACGCTGGTCTATTAATTAACACCAAAATATAGCACATCAGTTGAAAAATCAAGCCACAGCAATGTCATGAAGGGAAAAGGTTTCGATAACCTGCCCACAAAAGTATAAGGAACCTTATAAAAATTAGTATTCTTATGTAAAGTACTACAAATTTGCATTTGAAGTAAACAACAGACTGACAGCTACGAAATGGGATCAACATTTTGATAATCGAATGGAAATCGTGGCTACAGTGAACGATTAAAACCAGAGGTCGGACAAGGTAATTTATGTTTTTTAGACAAACGCATGTCTATGCCTCCTAAGCGTCATAAAAATTCGTATCTTTATGCAAATTACTACATATTTGCACTTGGCGTAAATTAAACAAATGCATATATAAGATAACACTAAAATTTCAACAATCGGACCAAAATTACGGGCACAGTAAGCAATCAAAGCTGAAAATCTGCACAAAAACTGAACGTGTTCTAGAAACAGCAACTTCTAGATATTTTGCCTAAAACATATTCCGACCAACAAAACATTAGTTTGGGTTAAGCATTTTTAAGAGAACGTAAAAACGCGAAATTCGCACGTTTAAGGGGAGAAAAGCCATTTAAAGTTTTGGGGAGTTGACACGTGAAAAATTGGGATTTTTCTGGCTTTCAACCACTGAACCCGCCCTCAAACTTTTGCGAAATACAACAAATTTATACTTTTTGGAAAATGCAGACGCTAATCAATTCATTAACTCAAAAATATAGCACATCGGTTGAAAAACCAAGCCACAGCAATGCCGTGAATGGAAAAAGTTTCCAGAACCTGCCCCCAAAAATATAAGGAACCTTATAAAAATTAGTATTCTTATGAAAAGTACTACAGATTTGCATTTGACGTTAACAACAGACTGACAGCTACAAAATGAGACCAACATTTTGATAATCGAATGGAAATTGTGGCCACAGTGAACGAAAGCCAGAGGTCGGACAAGGAAATTTACGTATTTTAGACAAATGCATGTCTATGCCTCCTAAGCGTCATAAAAATTAGTATTTTCATGCAAATTACTACATATTTGCCCTTGACGTAAACTAAACAAACGCAACTATAAGATAAGACCAAAATTTCAACAATCGGACCAAAATTACGGGTACAGTAAGCAATCAAAACTGAAAATCTGCACAAAAACTGCACGTGTTCTAGAAACAGCAATTTCTAGATATTGTGCCTAAAACACAAGTTTGGGTTAAGCCTTTCAATGAAAACGTAAAAACGCGAAATTCGCACGTTTAAGGGGAGAAAAAGCCATTTAAAATTTTGGGGAGTTGACACGTGAAAAATTGGGATTTTTCGGGCTTTCAACCACTGAACCCGACCTCAAACTTTTGCGAAATACCGCAAATTTATATTTTTTGGAAAACTCAGACACTGATCTATTAATTAACACCAAAATATAGCACATCAGTTGAAAAATCAAGCCACAGCAATGCCGTGAAGGGAAAAAGTTTCCATAACCTGCCCCCAAAAATATAATGAACCTTATAAAAATTAGTATTCTTATGAAAAGTACTACAAATTTGCATTTGACGTTAACAACAGACTGACAGCTACAAAATGAGACCATTTTGATAATCGAATGGAAATTGTGGCTACAGTGAACGATTAAAGCCAGAGGTCGGACAAGGAAATTTACGTATTTTAGACATATAAATGTCTATGCTTCCTAAGCGTCATAAAAATTAGTATCTTCATGCAAATTACTACATATTTGCACTTGACCGAAACTAAACAAACGCAACTATAAGCTAAGAACAAAATTTCAACAATCGGACTAAAATTACGGGCACAGTAAGCAATCAAAGCTGAAAATCTGCACAAAAACTGCACGTGTTCTAGAAACTGCAATTTCTAGATATTGTGCCTAAAACACAAGTTTGGGTTAAGCCTTTCAATGAAAACGTAAAAACGCGAAATTCGCACGTTTCAAGGGAGGAAAAGCCATTTAAAGTTTTGGTGAGTTAACACGTGGAAAATTGGGATTTTTCTGGCTTTCAACCACTAAACCCGGCCTTCAGCTTTTGCAAAATAGCACAAATTTAATCTTTTTGGAAAATTCAGACGCTGATCTATTCCATTAACACCAAAATATAGCACATCAGTTGAGAAACCAAGCCACAGCAATGCCGGAAGGGAAAAAGTTTCCATAACCTGCCCCCAAAAATATAAGGAACCTTATAAAAATTAGTATTCTTGTGAAAAGTACTACAGATTTGCATTTGACGTAAACAACAGACTGACAGCTACAAAATGAGACCAACATTTTGATAATCGAATGGAAATTGTGGCCACAGTGAACGAAAGCCAGAGGTCGGACAAGGAAATTTACGTATTTTAGACAAATACATGTCTTTGCCTCCTAAGCGTCATAAAAATGAGTATTTCCATGCAAATTACTACATATTTGCACTTGACGCAAACTAAACAAACGCACCTATAAGATAAGACCAAAATTTCAACAATCGGACTAAAATTACGGGCACAGTAAGCAATCAAAGCTGAAAATCTGCACAAAAACTGCACGTCTTCTAGAAACAGCATATTCTAGATATTTTGCCTAAAACATGTTCCGACCATCAAAACACTAGCTTGGGTTAAGCCTTTCAATGAACACGTAAAACGCGAAATTCGCACGTTTAAGGGGAGAAAAAAGCCATTTAAAGTTTTCGGGAGTTGACACGTGAAAAATTGGGATTTTTCTGGCTTTCAACTGCTGAACCCGCCCTTAAACTTTTGCGAGATACCACAAATTTATACTTTTTGGAAAATTCAGATGCTGATCTATCTACATATTAAAACCAATATAGCACATCAGTTGAAAAATCAAGCCACAGCAGTGCCGTAATGGGAAAAAGTTTCCATAACCTGCCCCCAAAATTATAAGGAACCTCATAAAAATTAGTATTCTTATGAAAAGTACTACAGATTTGCATTTGACGTAAACAACAGACTGACAGCTGCAAAATGAGACCAGAATTTTGATAATCGAATGGAAAGCGTGGCTACAGTGAACAATTAAAGCCAGAGGTCAAACAAGGAAATTTACGTATTTTAGGCAAATACATGTCTTTGCCTCCTAAGCGTCATAAAAATTAGTATTTTCATGCTAATTACTACATATTTGCACTTGACGCAAACTAAACAAACGCAATTATAAGATTTAACCAAAATTTCAACAATCGGACCAAAATTACGGGCACAGTAAGCAATCAAAGCTGAAAAACTGCACAAAAACTGCACGTGTTCTAGAAACAGCAATTTCTAGATATTTTGCCTAAAACATATTCCCACCATCAAAACACTAGATTGGGTTAAGCCTTTCAATGAAAAGGGGAGAAAGAGCCATATAAAGTTTTGGGTGGTTGACACGTGAAAAATTGGGATTTTTCTGGCTTCAACCACTGAACCCGCCCTTAAACTTTTGCGAAATACCACAAATTTATACTTTTGGGAAAATTCAGACGCTGATCCAATCATTAAAATAAAAAGTATAGCACATCGGTTGAAAAATCAACCCAAAGCAATGCCGTGAAGGGAAAAAGTTTCCATAACCTGCCCCCAGAAATATAAGGAACCTTATAAAAATTAGTATTCTTATGAAAAATACTACAAATTTCAATTTGGCGTAAACAACAGACTGACAGCTACAAAATGTGACCAGAATTTTTATAATCGAATGGAAATTGTGGCTACAGTGAACGATTAAAGCCAGAGGTCGGACAAGGAAATTTAGGTATTTTAGACAAATACATGTCTATGCCTCCTAAGCGTCATAAATATTAGTATTTTCATGCAAATTACTACATATTTGCACTTAAGGCAAACTTCAGAAACGCGACTATAAGATAAGACCAAAATTTCAACAATCGGACTTAAATTGCGGGCACAGTAAGCAATCAAACCTGAAAATCTGCACAAAAACTGCACGTGTTCTAGAAACAGCAATTCCTAGATATTTTGCCTAAAATATATTCCGACCATCAAAACACTAGTTTGGGTTGAGCTTTTCAATGAAAACGTAAAAACGCGAAATTCGCACTTTTTAGGGGAGAAAAAGCCATTTAAAGTTTTGGGGAGCTGACACGTGAAAAATTGGGGTCTTTCTGGCTTTCAACCACTAAACCCGCCCTTGAGCTTTCGCAAAATACCACAAATTTATACTTTTTGGAAAATTCAGACGCTGATCTATTAACTAAAATCAAAATATAGCACATCAGTTGAAAAATCAAGCCACAGCAATGTCGTGAAGGGAAAAAATTTCCATAACCTGCCCCCAAAAATATAAGGAACCTCATAAAAATTAGTATTCTTATGAAAAGTACTACAAATTTGCATTTGACGTTAACAACAGACTGACAGCTACAAAACGAGACCAGCATTTTGATAATCGAATGGAAATTGTGGCTACAGTGAACGATTAAAGCCAGAGGTCGGACAAGGAAAAATACGTATTTTAGACAAATACATAGCTTTGCCTCCTAAGCGTCATGAAAATTAGTATTTTCATGCAAATTACTACATATTTGCACTTGACGCAAACTAAACAAACGCAACTATAAGATGGGACCAAAATTTCAACAATCGGACCAAAATTACGGGCACAGTAAGCAATCAAAGCTGAAAATCTGCACAAAAACTGCACGTGTTCTAGAAACAGCAATTTCTAGATATTTTGCCTAAAACATGTTCCGACCATCAAAACATAAGTTGGGTTAAGCATTTTTAAGAAAACGTAAAAACGTGAATTTCGCACGTTTAAGGGGAGAAAAAGCCATTTAAAGTTTTGGGTGGTTGGCACGCGAAAAATTGGGATTTTTCTGGCTTTCAACGACTGAACTCGCCCTTAACTTTTGCGAAACACCACAAATTTATACATTGTGGAAATATCGGACGCTGATCCATTCATTAACACCAAAATATAGCACATCGGTTGAAAAATCAAGCCACAGCAATGCCGTGAAGGGAAAAAGTTTCCATAACCTGCCCCGGAAAATATAAGGAACCTTAAAAAAACTACTATTCTTATGAAAAGTACTACAAATTTGTAGTTGTCGTGAACAACAGACTGACAGCTACAAAATGAGACCGAAATTTTGATAATCGAATGGAAATTGTGGCTACAGTGAACGAAAGCCAGAGGTGGGACAAGGAAATTGACGTATTTTAGACAAATACATGTCTATGCCTCCTAAGCGTCATAAAAATTAGTATTTTCATGCACATTACTACATATGTAACCTTGACGCAAACTAAACAAACGCAACTATAAGATTAGACCAAAATTTCAGCAACCGGACTAAAATTACCAGCACATAAAGCAATCATAACTGAAAATCTGCACAAAAACTTCACGTGTTCTAGAAACAGCAATTTCTAGATATTTTGCCTAAAACATGTTCCGACCATCAAAAAACTAGCTTGGGTTAAGCCTTTCAATGAAAACGTAAAAACGCGTAATTCGCACGTTGAAGGGGAGAAAAAGCCGTTTAAATTTTTGGGGAATTGACACGTGAAAAATTGGGATATTTCTGGCTTTCAACCACTAAACCCTCCCTTAAACTTTTGCGAAATATCACAGATTTATACTTTTTGGAAGATTCAGACGCAGATCTATTCCATTAACACCAAAATAAAGCACATCAGTTGAAAAATCAAGCCACAGCAATGCCGTGAAGGGAAAAAGTTCCCATAACCTGCCCCCAAAACTATAAGGAACCTTATAAAAATTAGTATTCTTATGAAAAGTACTACAAATTTGTATTTGCCGTAAACAACAGACTGACAGCTACAAAATGAGACCAGAATTTTGATAATCGAATGGAAATTGTGGCTACAGTGAACGATTGAAGCCAGAGGTCGGACAAGGAAATTTACGTATTTTAGACAAATACATGTCTATGCCTCCTAAGCGTCATAAAAATTAGTGCATATTTGCACTTGACGCAAACTTAACAAACGCAACTATAAGATAAGACCAAAATTTCAACAATCGGACTAAAATTACGGGCACAGTAAGCAGTCAAAGCTGAAAATCTGCACAAAAACTGCACGTGTTCTAGAAACAGCACTCTCTAGATATTTTGCCTAAAACATATTCCGACCATCAAAACACTAGTTTGGGTTGAGCCTTTCAATGAAAACGTAAAAACGCCAAATTCGCACGTTTAAGGGGAGAAAAAGCCATTTAAAAATTTGGGGAGTTGACACGTAAAAAATCGGGATATTTCTGGCTTTCGACCACTAAACCAGCTCTTTAACTTTTGCGAAATACCACAAATTTATACTTTTTGGAAAATTCAGACGCTGATCCATACATTAAAACCAAAATATAGCACATCAGTTGAAAAAACAAGCCACAGCAATGCCGTGAAGGGAAAAAGTTTCCATAAACGGCCCCCAAAATTATAAGGATCCTTATGAAAACTAGCATTCTTATGAAGAGTACTATAAATTTGCATTTGGCATAGACAACAGACTGACAGCTACAAAATGAGACCAAAATTTTGATAATCGAATGGAAATTGTGGCTACAGTGAACGATTAAAGCCAGAGGTCGGCCAAGGAAATTTACGTATTTTAGACAAATACATGTCTATGCCTCCTAAGCGTCATAAAAATTAGTATTTTCATGCACATTACTACATATTTGCACTTGACGCAAGCTAAACAAACGCAACTGTAAGATAAGACCAAAATTTCAACAATCGGACTAAAATTACGGGCACAGTAAGCAATCAAAGCTGAAAATCTGCACAAAAACTGCACGTGTTCTAGAAACAGCAATTTCTAGATATTTTGCCTAAAACATATTCCGACCATCAAAACACCAGCTTGGGTTAAGCCTTTCAATGAAAACGAAAAAACGCGATTATCGCACGTTTAAGGGGAGAAAAAGCCATTTAAAATTTTCGGGAGTTGACACGTGAAAATTGGGTTTTTTCTGGCTTTCAACTGCTGAACCCACCCTTAAACTTTTGCGAAATACCACAAATTTATACTTTTTGGAAAATTCAGACGCTAATCTATTCATTAACGTCAAAATATAGCACATCAGTTGAAAAATCAAGCCACAGCAATGCCGTGAAGGGAAAAAGTTTCCATAACCTGCCCCGGAAAATATAAGGAACCTTAAAAAAATTACTATTCTTATGAAAAGTACTTCAAATTTTACTTTGTCGTGAACAACAGGCTGAGAGCTACAAAATGAGACCAAAATTTTGATAATCGAATGGAAATTGTGGCTACAGTGAACGATTAAAGCCAGATGTCGGACAAGGAAATTTACGTATTTTAGACAAATACATGTCTATGCTTCCTAAGCGCCATAACAATTAGTATTTTCATGCAAATTACTACATATTTGCACTTGACGCAAACAAAACAAACGCAACTATAAAATAAGACCAAAATTTCAACAATCGGACTAAAATTACGGGCAAAGTAAGCAATCAAAGCTGAAAATGAAATTCGCACGTTTAAGGGGAGAAAAAGCCATTTAAAGTTTTGAGGAGTTGACACGTGAAAAATTGGGATTTTTCTGGCTTTCAACCACTGAACCCGCGCTTAAACTTTTGCGAAATACCACAAATTTATACTTTTTGAAAAATTCAGACGCTGATCTATTCATTAAAACCAAAATATAGCACATCAGTTGACAAATCAAGCCACAGCAATGCCGTGAAGGGAAAAAGTTTCCATAACCTGCCCCCAAAAATTTAAGGAACCTTAAAAAAATTACTATTCTTATGAAAAGTACCACAAATTTGCATCTGACGTAAACAGCAGGCTGACAGCTACGAAATGAGACCAACATTTTGATAATCGAATGGAAATTGTGGCTACAGTTAACGATTCAAGCCAGAGGTCGGACAAGGAAATTTACGTATTTTAGACAAATACATGTCTATGCCTCCTAAGCGTCATAAAAATTAGTATTTTCATGCAAATTACTACATTTGTGCACTAGACACAAACTAAACAAACGCAAATATAAGATAAGATCAAAATTTCAACAATCGGACCAAAATCACGGGCACAGTAAGCAATCAAAGCTGAAAATCTGCACGAAAACTGTCCGTGCTCTAGAAACAGCACTCTCTAGATATTTTTCCTGAAACATATTCCGACCATCAAAACACTAGTTTGGGTTAAGCCTCTCAATGAAAAAGTAAAAACGCAAAATTCGCACGTTTAAGGGGAGAAAAAGCCATTTAAAGTTTTGGGGAGTTGACACGTGAAAAATTGGGATTTTTCTGGCTTTCAACCACTAAACCCGCCCTTATCCTTTCGCGCAACACCACAAATTTATACTTTTTGGAAAACTCAGACGCTGGTCCATTCATTAACACCAAAATATAGCACATCAGTTGAAAAACCAAGCCACAGCAATGCCGTGAAGGGAAAAAGTTTCCATAACCTGCCCCCAAAAATATAAGGAACCTTTGAAAAATTAGTTTTCTTCCGAAAAGTACTTTAAATTTGTATTTGACGTAAACAACAGACTGACAGCTACAAAATGAGACCAGAATTTTGATAATCGAATGGAAATTGTGGCTACAGTGAACGATTGAAGCCAGAGGTCGGACAAGGAAATTTACGTATTTTAGACAAATACATGTCTATGCCTCCTAAGCGTCATAAAAATTAGTATTTTCATGCAAATTACTACATATATGCACTTGACGCAAACTAAACAAACGCAACTATAAGATAAGACCAAAATTTCAACAATCGGACTAAAATTACGGGCACAGTAAGCAATCAAAGCTGAAAATCTGTACAAAAACTTAACGTGTTCTAGAAACAGCAATTTCTAGATATTTTGCCTAAAACATGTTCAAAACACTAGTTTGGGTTAAGCCTTTCAATGAAAATGTAAACACGCGAAATTCGCACGTTTAAGGGGAGAAAAAGCCATTTAAAATTTTGGGGAGTTGACACGTGAAAAATTGGGATATTTCTGGCTTTCAACCACTAAACCCGCCCTTAAACTTTTGCGAAATATCACAAATTTATACCTTTTGGCAAATTCAGACTCTTATCTCTTAATTAACACCAAAATGTAGCACATCAGTTGAAAAATCAAGCCACAGGAATGCCGTGAAGGGAAAAATATTCCATAACCTGCCCCAAAAATATAAGGAACCTTATGAAAATTAGTATTCTATGAAAAGTACTACAATTTTGAATTTGACAGCTTCAAAATGAGACCAACATTTTGATAATCGAATGGAAATTGCTGCTACAGAGAACGATTAAAGCCAGAGGTCGGACAAGGAAATTTACGTATTTTAGACAAATACATGTCTATGCCTCCTAAGCGTCATAAAAATTAGTATTTTCATGCAACTTACTACATATTTGCACTTCACGAAATTAAACAGACGCTACTATAAGATGAGACCAAAATTTCAACAATCGGACTAAAATGACGGGCACAGTAAGCAATCAAAGCTGAATATCTGAACAAGAACTGCACGTGTTCTAGAAACAGCAATTTCTGGATATTTTGCCTAAGACATGTTCCGACCATCAAAACACTAGCTTGGGTTATGCCTTTCAATGAAAACGTAAAAACGCGAAATTCGCACGTTTAAGGGGAGAAAAAGCCATTTAAAGTTTTGGGGAGTTGACACGTGAAATATCGGGATTTTTCTGGCTTTCAACTACTAAACCCGCCCTTAAACTTCTGCAAAATACCACAAATTTATACTTTTTGGAAAATTCAGACGCTGATCTATTAATAAACACCAAAATATAGCACACCAGTTGAAAAATCAAGGCACAGCAATGCCGTGAAAGAAAAAGGTTCCTATACCTGCCCCCAAAAATATAAGGAACCTTATAAAAATTAGTATTCCTACGAAATGTACTACAAATTTGAATTTGGCGTAAGCAACAGACTGACAGGTACAAAATGAGACGAACATTTTGATAATCGAATGGAAATTGTGGCTACAGTGAACGATTAAAGCCAGGGGTCGGACAAGGAAATTTACGGATTTCAGAAAAGTAAATGTCTTTGCCTCCTAAGCGTCATAAAAATTAATATTTTCATGCAAATTACCACATATTTGCACTTGACGCAAACTAAACAAACGCAACTATAAGATAAGACCAAAATTTCAACAATCGGATCAAAATTACGGGCACAGTAAGCAATCAAAGCTGAAAGTCTGCACAAAAACTGCACGTGTTCTAGAAACAGCAATTTCTAGATATTTTGCCTAAAACATGTTCCGACCATCAAAACACTAGTTTTGGTTAAGCCTTCAATGCAAATAGAAAAACATGAAATTCGCACGTTTAAGGGGAGAAAAAGCCATTTAAAGTTTTGGGGAGTTGACACGTGAAAAATTGGGATTTTTCTGATTTTCAACCACTGGACCTGCCCTTAAACTTTTGCGAAATTCCACAAATTTATACTTTTTGGAAAATTCAGACGCTGTTTTATTAATTAACACCAAAATATAGCACATCAGTTGAAAAATCAAGCCACAGCAATGCCATGAAGGGAAAAGTTTCCATAACCTGCCCCCAAAAGTATAAGGAACCTTATGAAAATTAGTATTCTTATGAAAAGTACTACAAATTTATATTTGGCGTAAACAACAGCCTGACACAAAATGAGACCAGAATTTTGATAATCGAATGGAAATTGTGGCTACAGTGAACGATTAAAGCCAGAGGTCGGACAAGGAAATTTAGGTATTTTAGACAAATACATGTCTATGCCTCCTAAGCGTCATAAACATTAGCATTTTCATGCAAATTACTACATATTTGCACTTGCCGTAAACTAACCATACGCAACTATAAGATAAGACCAAAATTTCAACAATCGGACTAAAATTACGGGCACAATAAGCAATCAAAGCTGAAAATCTGCACAAAAACTGCACGTGGTCTAGAAACAGCAATTTCTAGATATTTTGCCTAAAACATATCTGACCATCAAAACACTAGTTCGGGTTAAGCCTTTCAATGAGAACGTAAAAACGCAAAATTCGCACGTTTAAGGGGAGAAAAGCCATTTAAAGTTTTGGGGAGTTAACACGTGAAAAATTGGGATTTTTCTGGCTTTCAACCACTAAACCCGCCCTTAAACTTTTGCAAAATACCGCAAATTTATACTTTTTGGAAAAATCAAACGCTGATCCATTCACTAAAACCAAAATATAGCACATCAGTTGAAAAACCAAGCCACAGCAATGCCGTGAAGGGAAAAAGTTTCCATAACCTGCCCCCAAAAATATAAGGAACCTTATAAAAATTAGTATTCTTATGAAAAGTACTACAAATTTGTATTTGGCGCAAACAACAGACTAGCAGCTACAAAATGAGACCAGAATTTTGATAATCGAATGGAAATT
Source organism: Odontomyia ornata (assembly GCA_963969285.1). Lineage (NCBI taxonomy): Eukaryota > Metazoa > Arthropoda > Insecta > Diptera > Stratiomyidae > Odontomyia > Odontomyia ornata. The sequence goes on from OZ017738.1 coordinate 238,020,142, forward strand.
GTGGCTACAGTGAACAATTAAAGTCAGAGGTCGGACAAGGAAATTTACGTATTATAGACAAATATATGTCTTTGCCTCCTAGGCGTCATAAAACTTAGTATTTTCATGCAAATTACTACAAACGTGCACTTGACGCAAATTTAACAAACGCAACTATAAGATAAGACCAAAATTTCAACAATCGGACTAAAATTACGGGCACAGTAAGCAATCAAATCTGAAAATCTGCACAAAAACTGCACGTGTTCTAGAAACAGCTGTAGTGAAGTGAGATGTTCATAAAGTCCTAGAAGGACTGCAGCGATGGTCCTCTGCCCCGGCAGAAGAATATGAAGGTATCACCCGAGAATGCCCGCGTCTGGGGACGCGTGAATGCGCTGGCAGGCTAGCATTGCGCTGTCGTGGGGCGGGTTCATTTCCCCAGCACGAGGCCCCACTACAAAGATATTTCGCATTCACGAATTGGTCGATAGCTCAAAAGGCGACCGAAGTCGCAAAAATTGTAGATAACCTCACCGAGGGAGATGTAACTTGTACTAGAACAAGTGAAACCTGAAAAGAAAGGCGGACTTGGGGTGACCCCGTCGTTACCCAAATAAATTCATAGCCCACAAATGAAAGAGGGTCGACCGGGTGGTGGTGGAGCCCCTTCATACCCACCCAACCGGAATGAATCCATAGATATCTTTGTTGAAGTGGCCAGGTATTCCTCTTCTGAGTGGAAAACTCATACAACTTTAATTGTATGAACTTTCCCATCAGAAGGGGAGTACCCCGGTGACCAATTTATGTCATAGAATTATACAATTGGATTGCATAAATCTATGCCATAAAAAGGCACTCTACTTGGGCCACTCAACCCAAAACGTCACCTGAAACAAAAGAAGGATTAACGAGTACCCGGCGGCTGGCTCATGTTTTGAGGTGGAAGCCTGCCACCGTACCGGGTCCTGATAAAACGTAAGGGAAAGACCGATGGTTAAGGTTTACTAATTCATTTTTATTTATTCTTTAAACTTCGAATGATTGAAAATTTCCAAATCCAATGATGAATAAATGCAAATTACTTTAACATGTTCTCGTATAGCTTGGTTTGTGTGTATGTAGGAGCTGCGCAAATCTATTCACATTTCGCATGCAATATTATTAAATAAATAAATCATCTATTTTCAAAAAAAAAATCGACTTGACAATTTCATATATTTTACTCTTATATTTATCTCCTTTTCTCCTTAAAGAATACTAAACCCTTATAGTTATGTTCCTAATATTTATATTTATATCAATATAATCGCAATAAGATTTCTTTAATAATTGTAAGCGTTTCTATTCAGAAATAGAACATAGAACGCAATCAAAATAGCTTATAAAATACAAAATCAAGATTTGGACTTGTTATTATATAACCAACGTTTGTTACAGAATATAATTCGGAATTATGATAACATCAATAAAATCTATAACTTTAAGTACAATCGTATATAAATTCGAAAAAAGGTACTCACCTGCAGGGTCCGTCGAGCGCTCGATGGGTGCAGGCTGTAAGCGGTTGAATTTCATTAATTGTTTAACATACTAAGTAATTAAATTTTTAATAAGTTTGTTGTACTCTGATGAGTGTATTGCATTAATTATTTTTTTACTCGAATCATGCTAAGCAGCTACTATTCTTAGTCTGTGATGTTGAATTAAAAAGTATTGGATTATGAAAGTATTAATTATTTTAGACACGGCTAAATAGACAATTACTACATCTTATACGAGTGCATGTGCAGGATTGGTTTAAAATAATTTGTGTTTTCAGGGGATCAATCAGCAAAACCTTCATTCTAATAAGTGATTGTAAGCGGTGCAATACATTTGAATAAGTCCTGACCAACCGCAATTGAATCAGATTTTACTATGCATTTCTTTTCTTTTTAAAAAGATGTTTCAATGCCCTGACAGTTCTCCTCTTTATGTCGAATCAAGCGTTTTCGAGAAGTGGAGAGGCGTTTACACTTAATGCAGAGAAATTTGGCATTACTTCATTATGCACATCTATCAAGCCATTTTAGTTATGTTTAGTTTGGGTAACGCTTTCTGCACTGACTACACGTTAAATCATCGCCCGACTTGTGTTTTTCTTGATGTGATCCGTAAATAACCATAAACTTGAAAGCTCGATCGTACACTCCACACCTAACGGATTTTTAAAATTTAACTGTTTTCTATATTAGTCGTAGGAAAAATGATTTTAACGGGTATGAACGAATTTCAAACATTAACAAGCTAACAACTGAGAACTTTTAGTTTTTTTGTTGATTCCGTACACAAGTTTTAAATTAATTTTGATGTAAATCGAAAACTGTACTCAACCTCACGTTATTTTCTTCACAGTTTTTCAACGAAAATTTAGATAGCCTATATACAACAACTAATCTCGGTCTTCGGTAAGAAAACTTCCCAACTTGTACTGAATCCAAAATTAAATTCAACGATAATCGTTTCAACATAAATAAACGACTTGGTTTCATGCGAAAATCCTACTACATATTATTATCCAAAATACTACAAAAGTTATTATCCGATAATACACGGGAAACGTATATCGATTACTACCCACGACTTTTTCCAAGTTTTCTTTTTTTTCTCTCTTCAACAATATTTCACACAGACTATGGGGTAAAATCAAATCAAAAGAAAAATATTTTAGGAAATTCGAAAATTAATGTAGCACAATTCCTATCTACACTCTATTCGCACTTTCGCTTAATCCTCTTTTCACACAAAAACTCTTCCGGAAAATCCCGTTGCATTTGTTTTTCTCTATTTTTTGCTGTGTCGTAGAGCTTAGAGCGACATTTCCTTTTTTCTTTGCGCGTTCACCACCCGTATCCATAAACAAATCAATCGCAGCAATTTAACTTTATCGATTTTCTCACACTGATAAACAACCATGATAACGACTCGATTACAATCATACATCAAACGAGTTTCGCATAGGAGGCAATGCAATTGCATCAATCAGGGTATTTAGAACAACTACAAGTCTTGGAAAGAGGTTCCACTGTCGCGGCGATTCTTAGTTTTCCGGCATTTTCACACTTAATTCTCTGAATAAATTCAATTACACATGGGACTACTAACTACAGGGTGCGGCAGGATAACTTCCTTTTTTCAAAATTCAACAAAACAAATTTTCAGCGGTACTTGTTTTTTATTTTTTTTTTTTATACTGTTGTTTGATGATAGCGACTAACCAAGGGATGAGCAAAACTTTAAAATCACCTCTCTCGAATGAGACTACTAGCGCCGCGCTATAACAGTTAGCACTTCAAGGGCGGGCATTTCAAAAAAGGAAGTTATGCTGCCGCACCCTGTATCAGAACAGAAAACTTTACTTCTAGAATAGATGTACTACAATTATCACACCGAACCGCCGCGGCGTCCGCGTTGGTGCGCCATCTCGAGCAGACTCCCCGTGAGATCTCATCCGCGCGCAAATTCACTCCCCATCTAACCTGTTATCTTCACCGTTTTTTCCGTTTTATTTTCATAAATTTCCAACTCATGCAGCCATGAATCTAATTTTTGAAATGTACTCCGTTTATTCACATCATAGACAAGTATTGCTCCTCGCGCATCACGGTAATAGCTTGGTGTTAGCGTGCGAAATCGTTCCTGGCCTCCCGTATCCCAAATTGCTCGCTTTACGTTATTCTCATCGACGTTGATCAGCTTGGATTTGAAATCAACACCAATCGTGATTGCCTGATCTGACTCGAATTCATCGTTTGTGATTTTTTGACTATTAGAATCAAGACACAGCACCCGGATATCGATAAGTGCCTGTTTCTCTATTACTTGTTCTATATGCGAGCAGATGTATGCAATTTTTCTAATTAAAGTTGATTGTAATTTAATTGCATTTTAATTGTCTTCGTATATATTTCGTACGAGATTAAAAGTTGTTTTTACATGATCATTTTTCCAAGTTTGATTTTGAATTACGGTACTGATTTTAACGATTGACTACTTTAATGAATGTCGTAGTTTTTAATGTCCACATTATCAAATTGGAGTTAATGGAAAATTAAACGGCTCAAACGATTTTGGAACTGCATTGTCGCGTTGCACGCATCACTACTGCATGCACAGATCACCGTCAAAATGCCATGTAAAGTTTTCGATTTGACTAGATTTCGTGATTTGCTGTTCATGTGATTGTTTCTCCCACATGATACCGTGCAGGTAGTCATGATTACGGAGCAGCAGTCCTTCTTATACGAACGAAAACAATATGAAGACCTACACGATACATTTGCCTCGCGAACAAGTGGACTTTTGTTTGTTATGACTATCTTTCAATTACGCAATTAATTAATCAACGATCAAATATTTCCCATCCGAATGGATGAGCGCAAAATAACAGATTTCGCTCTAGATACTTTCATTAAATTAAAATACCATGTGTTTTCTTTTCAATAGTTACATTTTTATATTTATAGGTGTATTTCTATGAAAACTATGATATGAAAGTTAAAAATTAACAGCAATTTAAATAAAAAAAAGAATGTGAATAAATTCAAACGTCTCGAATAAATGAGTAGTGAAAACATAACAAACTAAAATAATTCATTTTTTTTTCTTCTTTTCTTTCATATTTCGGATTATTTTCTATTCATTTTTTTCATATAGCTATAATTATTTTTACGGTTTGTTCTCATTAAATTTGCCTTTCTCTTTCCTAATTAAATTGATTAATTTAATTACAAGTTTATAGCAAAACTTGTGGAGAATCGCCGCACTATACTTTATATCGTGTCGCCTGAAAAGACGAGATGCCAATACAGATTCCGCTTCCTAATCTACTTGCGATTTAGTCAGACACGCGATGCACTCAGAGTCCTAAATGTAAAATTACTGCTACTCTTCAATTATTACCACACCAACTATTTAGCAATGATTCGGAAATTTACGACAAAATGCCACGAACCACGACGTGGAGTTGTGCTGTGTGACGGTGGCAGCGCTGGCTTTTAGAGCCATACTCCTCAATTACTATAGGACAGCTGATTTTCTCGCGATCCCAAGGCGATGCGGATTGCGAAAAAGGAGCTGAAGGATCTTTCTGTGTATCATGGGTTGGCTTCGGCGTCGGGACTAGAAATGACGGACAATAAAAGAAAAACACAATTGACAGACGGACGGACTGACTTATGTCTATGTTTGCCCGGAAGTATACAAACCTTGCGCGTTTTTGAAAATATATGCGGACGGACAAACAGACGTGACTAATTATCTATCGGCGCAGGTCTTTCGCGTGGTATATCCCCACTTCTTTTCCCGATGGATCTGTTATCAGGTACCGGTTAGGTCCCATTACCTTCTTTATGCGGCTTTTCAAGAATCGCCTGTCCAGCTTGGCGTTGTAATGCCCCGCGGCGTCACTTTGGCGGAAATTTCGCCGGAAAACTTCATCTCCTTCTTTGAAATTAGCAGATCGTGACCGGAGATTGTACTGCGCTTCATTTGCACTTCCTGTGGCCTTAATCTTCCGTCCGATTTGTTGGCGGAGGTCTCCTAAACGTTCGTGGGGCTCCAGCGCAACGACGGGGTCTCCCAAATACTTTAATTGCCGTAACAGCCGGTATGATTTACCGTGGCAAATCATGTGCTGTCCAAAGGCGGCAAAGTAAGGGGCGACACCGGTGACGGAATGATACGAGGATCGCAGGGCGCATGTGACGCAAGACAATCGCCGATCCCAATCCTTTTGAGATGGGTGGACGTAAGAACGGATCGCGGCCAATAGGGTGCGGTTCAACCGTTCTGATGCGTAGGACTGAGGAGAGTATATGGGCGTCGGTTGGTGTTCAACGCCATCTCGCTCGAGTAGGCCCTTAAACTGCCGAGACCGGAACTGTACTCAATTGTCTGAGTACACGCTCTCTGGAACACCGAACACATGGAAGACCCGGTTCTCTAAGAATTTCACGATCGATGGAGTTGTGAATTTACGGATAGTTTCCACCATTGGGAACTTTGAAAGCTGGTCTAGAATGACTATAGCTCCGATGTGTCCCATGGAAGACCGAGGATATGGACCGAGTAGATCGATGTATAGACGTTGGAATACGCGTTCTGGGACGTTGAGTTGACCCATAGGAGGTCGAAGAGGCTGGTTGGGCGCTTTGGTGCCTTTACAGGTCTCACAAACGCTCACGTAGTCTTTGACCTGGGATGCCATTTTAGGCCAAAAGAAGTATTTCTTGAGTCGCCGTAACGTTCGACCGTAACCTCCGTGGGCACTTAAAGGATGGTCATGTGCGCGGAGGATCAGATGTTGTGTCATTTTCTCTGGTACCCAGAGTTTCCAAGACTCTTCTTCCTGCCATGGATCACCAGTGGCGTATTCATTTCGTCTATACACGTAGCCGTCTATTACCTTCAAATCAGGCAGCTGTGGTTGTTGGGTCGCTATGGTTTGCCTCAACTCTTTGTAGCTGTCTGATTCGAAATGTGGGCTGTCCAAATCTATTTCGAAGGGGTCCTCGTCATTTATTGTCAATTCGGCTCCCTCGGGGGAAAACATCCATGAGAGAGTGTCAGGTACGATGTTCTGGGTCCCTTTCCGATGTTTGATGGAAAACTTGAACCCTTGCAGTTTAAGAGCCCATCTGGCTAGGCGTCCATTTAAATCTGCCTGGTTCATCAACCATTGTAGTGATGCGTGGTCCGTGATGATCTCGAATTGGTGGCCCTCGATATAAGCTCGGAATTTCTTCACAGCCAAACATTCTTGCTCGGAAACAGTATAGTTTCTTTGGGCCGAATTCAGCTTATTGGACATGAAGGCGATGGGAGCTTCCTCTCCTTCGTCGGTCAATTGCACCAGCCCGGCTCCTACTCCATGTTGACTTGCGTCACAATGAATGGAGAAGGGCTTCGGGAAGTCGGGGCTGTGCAAGACAGGAGCTGATGTGAGGGCTTGTTTAAGCTCTTCAAATGACTTTCGGCTGAGTTCGGTCCAAACGAACTTCCCTTTCCACAACATGTCTGACAGGGGCGCTGAAACTGTTGCATAATTCCGAACAAACCTTCGGTACCAACCGCACAAACCAAGGAAACGTCGTAGCTGCTTCACTGTTTTTGGTAAGGGGAACTCATCAATCGCACGAGTTTTGTCGGGATCCGTTTTGATAGTGCCATGTCTTATGACATGTCCTAGGTATCGGACTTCTTTCATGACAAACTTACTTTTCTGTACGTTGATGGTGAGTCCCGCCTTACTGATGTGCAGGGCTACATCTTGTAGATGTAGGAGGTGTTGATCGAGCGTTTCCGTGATGAGTAACAGATCATCAAGGTACACGAACACTTGGTGTTTCAGGTGAGGTGGAATGACCTTGTCCATCAACCGAGTCATCGTTTGTGGTGCGTTACGCAGGCCAAAGGGCATTGCGACGAACTGATATAATGGTCGTCCAGGCACTGTGAAGACGGTCTTGTCCCTCGACCCCTCATCGAGTGGAATTTGCCAGAAGGCGTCTTTTAGGTCGAGACTGGTGATATAATTGGCTTTCGGCAGTCTCCCTAGTATTCCATCGATGAGTGGAAGAGGGTACGCATCCTTGATGGTAACCGCGTTTACCTTACGGGCATCAAGACAGAGGTGGACTTTACCTGGCTTCACCAACAAGGTTACCGGTGATGACCAGGCACTTTGGGACTCCTCTATGACCTCCAACTCGAGCATCCTATCTAGCTCCGCATACACCAATTTCTCCATGGCCGGTGAGATGGCGAAGTGTCTCTGTTTAATCGGTTTACTATCGCCAAGGTCGATGGCGTGTGAGACTAGGGTGGTGCGGCCAAGGCCTTGGGTAGCGTAAGATGGGAAAGCAGCGATGGATGCTTCCAGGCGTTGTCGTTGGTTAGGCGTCAGGTCATGCCTATCGGGAATAGAAGTGATTTCGTTGACATTTCTGGTTCTTAAAGACAAATCTGTGAATAAATCTGAGGCCAGTCCAAAGCGAAGGACGAAATCGACGCCAAGGTACACATTCTGAGTCAAAGACGGAATAATGTAGAAAGTAATATCCTTCGTCTGACCCCTGAACGTCACGGGTGTGGTTAGTTTACCTCGTATAGGGTGTTTGGTGCCATCCGCTGTACTGATTTCAGTGCGCCAGGATTTAATCAAGTTCGGATAGTCTTGGAGCACCTTCGAGCCAAAGCTCGAGGCAGGACAACTGATACTGGCACCCGTATCGATCAATGCAAACACGGTCTCGCCCAACACTTTAATGGGAGGATAGGGTTGATTGATCTCATTCTCAGCAACCTCCGAGATGTTACAAGAGTTTAGGTCGAGACTGGTGATATAATTGGCTTTCGGCAGTCTCCCTAGTATTCCATCGATGAGTGGAAGAGGGTACGCATCCTTGATGGTAACCGCGTTTACCTTACGGGCATCAAGACAGAGGTGGACTTTACCTGGCTTCACTACCAAGGTTACCGGTGATGACCAGGCACTTTGGGACTCCTCTATGACCTCCAACTCGAGCATCCTATCTAGCTCCGCATACACCAATTTCTCCATGGCCGGTGAGATGGCGAAGTGTCTCTGTTTAATCGGTTTACTATCGCCAAGGTCGATGGCGTGTGAGACTAGGGTGGTGCGGCCAAGGCCTTGGGTAGCGTAAGATGGGAAAGCAGCAATGGATGCTTCCAGGCGTTGTCGTTGGTTAGGCGTCAGGTCATGCCTATCGGGAATAGAAGTGATTTCGTTGACATTTCTGGTTCTTAAAGACAAATCTGTGAATAAATCTGAGGCCAGTCCAAAGCGAAGGACGAAATCGACGCCAAGGTACACATTCTGAGTCAAAGACGGAATAATGTAGAAAGTAATATCCTTCGTCTGACCCCTGAACGTCACGGGTGTGGTTAGTTTACCTCGTATAGGGTGTTTGGTGCCATCCGCTGTACTGATTTCAGTGCGCCAGGATTTAATCAAGTTCGGATAGTCTTGGAGCACCTTCGAGCCAAAGCTCGAGGCAGGACAACTGATACTGGCACCCGTATCGATCAATGCAAACACGGTCTCGCCCAACACTTTAATGGGAGGATAGGGTTGATTGATCTCATTCTCAGCAACCTCCGAGATGTTACAAGAGTTTAGGTCGAGACTGGTGATATAATTGGCTTTCGGCAGTCTCCCTAGTATTCCATCGATGAGTGGAAGAGGGTACGCATCCTTGATGGTAACCGCGTTTACCTTACGGGCATCAAGACAGAGGTGGACTTTACCTGGCTTCACCAACAAGGTTACCGGTGATGACCAGGCACTTTGGGACTCCTCTATGACCTCCAACTCGAGCATCCTATCTAGCTCCGCATACACCAATTTCTCCATGGCCGGTGAGATGGCGTAGTGTCTCTGTTAAATCGGTTTACTATCGCCAAGGTCGATGGCGTGTGAGACTAGGGTGGTGCGGCCAAGGCCTTGGGTAGCGTAAGATGGGAAAGCAGCGATGGATGCTTCCAGGCGTTGTCGTTGGTTAGGCGTCAGGTCATGCCTATCGGGAATAGAAATGATTTCGTTGACATTTCTGGTTCTTAAAGACAAATCTGTGAATAAATCTGAGGCCAGTCCAAAGCGAAGGACGAAATCGACGCCAAGGTACACATTCTGAGTCAAAGACGGAATAATGTAGAAAGTAATATCCTTCGTCTGACCCCTGAACGTCACGGGTGTGGTTAGTTTACCTCGTATAGGGTGTTTGGTGCCATCCGCTGTACTGATTTCAGTGCGCCAGGATTTAATCAAGTTCGGATAGTCTTGGAGCACCTTCGAGCCAAAGCTCGAGGCAGGACAACTGATACTGGCACCCGTATCGATCAATGCAAACACGGTCTCGCCCAACACTTTAATGGGAGGATTAGGTTGATTGATCTCATTCTCAGCAACCTCCGAGATGTTACAAGAGTTTAAGGTTTGACGGCAGGTGCGCACTCTCTTGCGGAAATTCCGCCAACGACGGGTTGGCCATTTTGTCGTTCGCGGGTGGGAAGTGACTACTTCGGAAGCAAATATTCGCTCTCGAGCCACCCGATATTCCTGCAGTCTTCTGGCAGTGACTGCGGTGGTCGCTTCAATATAGTCGTTGGCAAGGTCTCCGGAAGAGAGTGAACATCCGCAGTCATAGTGGTCATGGCTGGTGGGTTAACGTCAGGTTTGTTGGGGTGAGCAGCTGGCTGAGGAGCTACTGCTGGTGTTTCGAGTACCGCTGAGGTGGTCGGGTACTCTTTTGGCCGTTTTTTTGCGCGGCACATTCAGAACAGTCCGGGAAGTAAGTGTCCGGCTTGCCGCAACCGTAGCAGAAAACTTTACGCTCTGCTCGGCATGAAATGAACCGGTGTCCGGTTTGATGGCAATTCCAGCAGGTCGTAAGACTTCCCACTGCTGCTACAGCAAGTTGGTCCTGGTCCAAATCTTCCTCCAGATCCATGGTGGTATAATCTGGTGCCAATTCCGAGATTTCTCGTCGAGGACCCGTCCTGGCTAGTAAGTATGGCTGGTCCCGAAGATCTTCCTCAAACCCTTCTAGGCGACGCACAGTTCTCAGCAGGGCCTCCATACTCTGTGGATCGGAGTTCACAATATGGCGACGAATCTCCCGCCTTAGATTGCGCTTTAGCAGGCGCAGTAATTGGGTAGAAGACAACGACTCTGACAACTGGTCATTCAGCCGAAGGATATCGGCTCGATATTGATGGAAGGACTCGTCCGGACGCTGCCATCTAGCATTCATCTTGTCCAGTACTAATTCGTCCATGTCGACCGTAGGGTATTCCACGCGGAGTACCTCCTTCAACCGTGACCAGCGTATTGATGGTGGGGCCGAATGTATTCGCCAATATGTCTCAAGTGCGGCTCCCCTAAGCAGCATTGGCAAGTATCCTGCGAGCGCCATGTGGTCTCCTGCTAGCATCTGCTCAATCAGCGACTCCACCCGACTAATGAAGACTTCCACAGTTATCGTATTTGGTTCCCCGCTGAAATGCAGATTCCATCCCTGGATGATGCTGGGGATCTGCTTCGGCTTCAGCCGATACGTAGCGTGTGGATGGATGCGTTGGTCCGGCGGAATCATTGGAGCCTGATTTGGTGGCGGTGCTTGGCTCAATCGGGGCCGGTACACTGGAGCCAACGGATTCATTGCCGCACCTGGCCGGATTCGTTCGTGATCGCGCCGCGAGTCTATCGGAAAATCCCACGGATTTGGGTCCGAATCCCACATAGGAGGCGTTCTTGGTCGAGGTGGTACTGGATTCTCCTTCTGGCTTTCCAGCGAAGCTACCCGGGTGGACAGGTCCTGCATGAGCGCCATTAAGTCTTGTAAAACTGTCGCCTCCACAGCCACAGTGGGTCTCGCCTCTTCCGCAGGCGGAACTGCTTCAGCTCGGCCCATTAAGTCAGGCTCATCAGCCGCTGATGGAACCTGCTCCCGCCGGTCCTTTGTTTTGGGCACCGCCCCTTGAGCAGCTGGAAGCTGTAGGTGGCTGGAAGGTCGCTCCGCTGAGGTGGCTGGTTGTCGGCATAGAGGACAAGTCCGGCTGACTAGTAAATGCTGGGTCACGCAGGCTTCATGGAACTCATGTCCGCACGCCAACGTTTGTACGGACGTTCCATCATTTCGTGCTTGCTGACAGATGACACACAATGCCGTGGGCCCTGCTTTGGAACGCAACCTGCGCTTGTCTGGCGTGCGTTTGGTCGACATCTTAACAATGTTGACGCTAATAATAATAGAATAGTAAAAATGCTAGATGATGCTATAAAAGAAATAATTAAATATTATTAAGACAACACACAAAAAAGCGGCTGAAGGTGGCGAACTATTCACACTCCTCACAAAAAAAAACCGCAAGGTATGAAAAAATAATTTACGTTATCCAAAAACAATATAACCGGTCTTTCCTTTCCGTCCTTCCTCCCAAGTATGGACACCAATGGCACAATCCTTCTAAAGCGTTTCAGGGACACTTTCTTGTGGCACTATGAAAATCAGGGTTCAGAAGCGATCCCTCATCCGCAAATTTTCTCAAGTTACGACTTGTCAGCCCAGGGTTGGATTCTAATCCACAAGCAGCGCGTGTCTTGTCATGGATAGTCATAGATAAGCTAATCAGCCAGTCACATGAAATCAAAATCCATGTAATTTAAGACACATAGGCACCGCTGGTTTGGGGAGCGGATCAGAATCCTCCGCAAAACAGTTGTTGGGATAGTAACTTCCGAACACAAAAAGGGACTCTAATATCATTTAGCCTTACTAGTTATACAATGGTGGTAAACCACCAAAGTATAAATCAAAAGCAGGACCAAACGATATTGATGTCCAAAGACAATACACGTCCGAAAGTTATTAAGTTGCTGGGGCACGATCAGTGCAATTACCCTCAGGAGTTATCTACCCGCCAATAATACTAACACCTTGTGGGGACACCTAGAGACGATGGACTGTCTCATGCTCACGACTGATGATACAGCCGGGCTTTTCGGGCCCTACGTTGGGCGCCATTTGTAGTGAATAAGATGTTCATAAAGTCCGTGAAGGACTGCAGCGATGGTCTGCTACCCCGGCAGAAGAAGATGAAGGTATCTGCCGAGAATGCCCTCGTCTGGAGACGCGTGAATGCGCTGGCAGGCTAGCATTGCGGTGTCGTGGGGCGGGTTCATTTCCCCAGCACGAGGACCCACTACAAAGATATTTCGCATTCACGAATTGATCGATAGCTCAAAAGGCGACCGAAGTCGCAAAAATTGTAGATAACCTCACCGAGGGAGATGTAACTTGTACTAGAACAAGTGAAACCTGAAAAGAAAGGCAAACTTGGGGTGACCCCGTCGTTACCCAAATAAATTCATGGCCCACAAATGAAAGAGGGGCAACCGGGTGGTGGTGGAGCCCCTTCATACCCACCCAACCGGAATGAATCCATAGATATCTTTGTTGAAGTGGCCAGGTATTCCTCTTCTGAGTGGAAAACTCATACAACTTTAATTGTATGAACTTTCCCATCAGAAGGGGAGTACCCCGGTGACCAATTTATGTCATAGAATTATACAATTGGATTGCATAAATCTATGCCATAAAAAGGCACTCTACTTGGGCCACTCAACCCAAAACGTCACCTGAAACAAAAGAAGGATTAACGAGTACCCGGCGGCTGGCTCATGTTTTGAGGTGGAAGCCTGCCACCGTACCGGGTCCTGATAAAACGTAAGGGAAAGACCGATGGTTAAGGTTTACTAATTCATTTATATTTATTCTTTAAACTTCGAATGATTGAAAATTTCCAAATCCAATGATGAATAAATGCAAATTACTTTAACATGTTCTCGTATAGCTTGGTTTGTGTGTATGTAGGAGCTGCGCAAATCTATTCACATTTCGCATGCAATATTATTAAATAAATAAATCATCTATTTTCAAAAAAAAATCGACTTGACAATTTCATATATTTTACTCTTATATTTATCTCCTTTTCTCCTTAAAGAATACTAAACCCTTATAGTTATGTTCCTAATATTTATATTTATATCAATATAATCGCAATAAGATTTCTTTAATAATTGTAAGCGTTTCTATTCAGAAATAGAACATAGAACGCAATCAAAATAGCTTATAAAATACAAAATCAAGATTTGGACTTGTTATTATATAACCAACGTTTGTTACAGAATATAATTCGGAATTATGATAACATCAATAAAATCTATAACTTTAAGTACTATCGTATATAAATTCGAAAAAAGGTACTCACCTGCAGGGTCCGTCGAGCGCTCGATGGGTGCAGGCTGTAAGCGGTTGAATTTCATTAATTATTTAACATACTAAGTAATTAAATTTTTAATAGGTTTGTTGTACTCTGATGAGTGTATTGCATTAATTATTTTTTTACTCGAATCATGCTAAGCAGCTACTATTCTTAGTCTGTGATGTTGAATTAAAAAATATTGGATTATGAAAGTATTAATTATTTTAGACACGGCTAAATAGACAATTACTACATCTTATACGAGTGCATGTGCAGGATTGGTTCAAAATAATTTGTGTTTTCAGGGGATCAATCAGCAAAACCTTCATTCCAATGAGTGATTGTAAGCGGTGCAATACATTTGAATAAGTCCTGACCAACCGCAATTGAATCAGATTTTACTATGCATTTCTTTTCTTTTTAAAAAGATGGTTCAATGCCCTGACAGTTCTCCTATTTATGTCGAATCAAGCGTTTTCGAGAAGTGGAGAGGCGTTTACACTTAATGCAGAGAAATTTGGCATTACTTCATTATGCACATCTATCAAGCCATTTTAGTTATGATTAGTTTGGGTAACGCTTTCTGCACTGACTACACGTTAAATCATCGCCCGACTTGTGTTTTTCTTGATGTGATCCGTAAATAACCATAAACTTGAAAGCTCGATCGTACACTCCACACCTAACGGATTTTTAAAATTTAACTGTTTTCTATATTAGTCGTAGGAAAAATGATTTTAACGGGTATGAACGAATTTCAAACATTAACAAGCTAACAACTGAGAACTTTTAAATTTTTTGTTGATTCCGTACACAAGTTTTAAATTAATTTTGATGTAAATCGAAAACTGTACTCGACCTCACGTTATTTTCTTCACAGTTTTTCAACGAAAATTTAGATAGCCTATATACAACAACTAATCTCGGTCTTCGGTAAGAAAACTTCCCCACTTGTACTGAATCCAAAATTAAATTCAACGATAATCGTTTCAACATAAATAAACGACTTGGTTTCATGCGAAAATCCTACTACATATTATTATCCAAAATACTACAAAAGTTATTATCCGATAATACACGGGAAACGTATATCGATTAGTACCCACGACTTTTTCCAAGTTTTCTTTTTTTTCTCTCTTCAACAATATTTCACACAGACCATGGGGTAAAATCAAATCAAAAGAAAAATATTTTAGGAAATTCGAAAATTAATGTAGCACAATTCCTATCTACACTCTATTCGCACTTTCGCTTAATCCTCTTTTCACACAAAAACTCTTCCGGAAAATCCCGTTGCATTTGTTTTTCTCTATTTTTTGCTGTGTCGTAGAGCTTAGAGCGACATTTCCTTTTTTCTTTGCGCGTTCACCACCCGTATCCATAAACAAATCAATCGCAGCAATTTAACTTTATCGATTTTCTCACACTGATAAACAACCATGATAACGACTCGATTACAATCATACATCAAACGAGTTTCGCATAGGAGGCAATGCAATTGCATCAATCAGGGTATTTAGAACAAGTCTTGGAAAGAGGTTCCACTGTCGCGGCGATTCTTAGTTTTCCGGCATTTTCACACTTAATTCTCTGAATAAATTCAATTACACATGGGACTACTAACTATCAGAACAGAAAACTTTACTTCTAGAATAGATGTACTACAATTATCACACCGAACCGCCGCGGCGTCCGCGTTGGTGCGCCATCTCGAGCAGACTCCCCGTGAGATCTCATCCGCGCGCAAATTCACTCCCCATCTAACCTGTTATCTTCACCGTTTTTTCCGTTTTATTTTCATAAATTTCCAACTCATGCAGCCATTAATCTAATTTTTGAAATGTACTCCGTTTATTCACATCATAGACAAGTATTGCTCCTCGCGCATCACGGTAATAGCTTGGTGCTAGCGTGCGAAATCGTTCCTGGCCTCCCGTATCCCAAATTGCTCGCTTTACGTTATTCTCATCGACGTTGATCAGCTTGGATTTGAAATCAACACCAATCGTGATTGCCTGATCTGACTCGAATTCATCGTTTGTGATTTTTTGACTATTAGAATCAAGACACAGCACCCGGATATCGATAAGTGCCTGTTTCTCTATTACTTGTTCTATATGCGAGCAGATGTATGCAATTTTTTTAATTAAAGTTGATTGTAATTTAATTGCATTTTAATTGTCTTCGTATATATTTCGTACGAGATTAAAAGTTGTTTTTACATGATCATTTTTCCAAGTTTGATTTTGAATTACGGTACTGATTTTAACGATTGACTACCTTAATGAATGTCGTAGTTTTTAATGTCCACATTATCAAATTGGGGTTAATGGAAAATTGATCGGCTCAAACGATTTTGGAACTGCATTGTCACGTTGCACGCATCACTACTGCATGCACAGATCACCGTCAAAATGCCATGTAAAGTTTTCGATTTGACTAGATTTCGTGATTTGCTGTTCATGTGATTGTTTCTCCCACATGATACCGTGCAGGCAGTCATGATTACGGAGCAGCAGTCCTTCTTATACGAACGAAAACAATATGAAGACCTACACGATACATTTGCCTCGCGAACAAGTGGACTTTTGTTTGTTATGACTATCTTTCAATTACGCAATTAATTAATCAACGATCAAATATTTCCCATCCGAATGGATGAGCGCATAATAACAGATTTCGCTCTAGATACTTTCATTAAATTAAAATACCATGTGTTTTCTTTTCAATAGTTACATTTTTATATTTATAGGTGTATTTCTATGAAAACTATGATATGAAAGTTAAAAATTAACAGCAATTTAAATAGAAAAAAGAATGTGAATAAATTCAAACGTCTCGAATAAATGAGTAGTGAAAACATAACAAACTAAAATAATTCATTTTTTTTTCTTCTTTTCTTTCATATTTCGGATTAGTTTCTATTCATTTTTTTTCATATAGCTATAATTATTTTTACGGTTTGTTCTCATTAAATTTGCCTTTCTCTTTCCTAATTAAATTGATTAATTTAATTACAATTGCCGCACTATACTTAATGTCGTGTCGCCTGAAAGACGAGATGCCAATACAGATTCCGCTTCCTAATCTACTTGCGATTCAGTCAGACACGCGATGCACTCAGAATCCTAAATGTAAAATTACTGCTACTCTTTAATTATTACCGCACCAACTATTTAGCAATGATTCGGAAATTTACGACAAAATGCCACGAACCACGACGTGGAGTTGTGCTGTGTGACGGTGGCAGCGCTGGCTTTTAAGAGCAATACTCCTCAATCACTACACAGCAATTTCTAGATATTTTGCCTAAAACATGTTCCGACCATCAAAACACTAGCTTGGGTTAAGCCTTTCAATGAAAACGTAAAAACGCGAAATTCACACGTTCAGGGGGAGAAAAAGCCATTTAAAGTTTTGGGGAGTTGACACGTGAAAAATTGGGATATTTCTGGCTTTCAACCACTAAACCCGCCCTTAAACTTTTGCGAAATACCAGAAATTTATACTTTTTGGAAAATTCAGACGCTGATCTATTCATTAAAACCAAAATATAGTACATCAGTTGAAAAACCAAGCCACAGCAATGCCGTAAATGGAAAAAGTTTCCATAACCTGCCCTCAATAATATAAGGAACCTTATTAAGATTAGTATTCTTATGAAAAGCACTACAAATTTGTATTTGTCGTTAACAACGGACTGACAGCTACAAAATGAGATCAAAATTTTGATAGTCGAATGGAAATTGTGGCTACAGTGAATGATTAAAGCCAGAGGTCGGACAAAGAAATTTACGTATTTTAGACAAATGCATGTCTATGCCTCCTAAGCGTCATAAAAATTAGTATTTTCATGCAAATTATTACATATTTGCACTTGACGCAAACTAAACAAACGCAACTATAAGATAAGACCAAAATTTCAACAATCGGACTAAATTTACAGTAATTTACAGTAAGCAAACTAAGCTGAAAATCTACACGTGTTCTAGAAACAGCAGTTTCTATATATTTTGCCTAAAACATTTTCCGACCATCAAAACACTAGCTTGGGTTAAGCCTTTCAATGAAAACGTATCAACGCGAAATCCGCACGTTTAAGGGGAGGAAAAGCCATTTAAAGCTTTGGGGAGTTAACACGTGTAAAATTTGGATTTTTCTGGCTTTCAACCACTAAACCCGCCCTTAAACTATTGCGAAGTACTACAAATTTATACTTTTTGGAAAATTCAGACGCTGATCCATTCATTAAAACCAAAATATAGCACATCAGTTGAAAAATCAAGCCATAGCAATGCCGTGAAGGAACAACGTTTCCATAACCTGCCCCCAAAAATATAAGGAACCTTATGAAAATTAGTATTCTTATGAGAAGTACTACAAATTTGTATTTGACGTAAACAACAGACTGACAGCTACAAAATGAGAACAACATTTTGATAATCGAATGGAAATTGTGGCTACAGTGAACGAAAGCCAGAGGTCGGACAAGGAAATTTACGTATTTTAGACAAATACATGTCTATGCCTCCTTAGCGTCATAAAAATTAGTATTTTCATGCACATTACTACAAATGTGCACTTGACGTAAATTAAACAAACGCAACTATAAGATTAGACCAAAATTTCAACAATCGGACTAAAATTACGGGCAAAGTAAGCAATCAAAGCTAAAAATCTGCGCAAAAACTGCACGTGTTTTAGAAACAGCAATTTCTAGATATTTTGCCTAAATCATGTTCCGACCATCAAAACACTAGCTTGGGTAGAGCCTTTCAATGAAAACGTGAAAACGCGAAATTCGCACGTTTAAGGGGAGAAAAAGCCATTTAAAGTTTTGGGGAGTTGACACGTGAAAAATTGGGATTTTCCTGGCTTTCAACCATTAAACTCGCCCTTTAACTTTTGCAAAATACCACAAACTTATGTTTTTTGAAAAATACAGACGCTGATCCATTCTTTAAAACCAAAATATAGCACATCAGTTGAAAAACCAAGCCACAGCAATGCCGTGAAGGGAAAAAGTTTCCATAACCTGCCCCCAAAAATATGAGGAACCTTTAAAAATTAGTTTTCTTCCGAAAAGTACTACAAATTTGTATTTGACGTAAACAACAGACTGACAGCTACAAAATGAGACCAACATTTTGATAATCTAATGGAAATTGTGGCTACAGTGAACGATTAAAGCCAGAGGTCGGACAAGGAAATTTACGTATTTTAGACAACTACATGTCTATGCCTCCTAAGCGTCATAAAAACTAGTATTTTCATGCAAATTACTACATATGTGCACTTGACGCAAACTAAACAAACGCAACTATAAGATAAGACCAAAATTTCACGAATCGGACTAAAATTACGGGCACAGTAAGCAATCAAAACTGAAAATCTGCACAAAAACTGCACGTGTTCTAGAAACAGCAATTTCTAGATATTTTCCCTAAAACATATTCCGACCATCAAAACACTAGCTTGGGTTAGGCTTTCAATGAAAACGTAAAAACGCGAAATTCGCACGTTTAAGGAGAGAAAAAGCCATTTAAAGTTTTGGGGAGTTGACACGTGAAAACTTGGGATATTTCTGGCTTTCAACCACTAAACCCACCCTTAAACTTTCGCGAAATAACACAAATTTATACTTTTTGGAAAACTCAGACACTGATCTATTCATTAAAACCAAAATATAGCACATAGGTTGAAAAACCAAGCCACAGCAATGCCGTGAATGGAAAAAGTTTCTATAACCTGCCCCCAAAAATATAAGGAACCTCAAAAAACTAGTATTCTTATGAAAAGTACTACAAATTTACATTTCGCGTCAACAACAGACTGAGAGCTACAAAATGAGACCAACATTTTGATAATCGAATGGAAATTGTGGCCACAGTGAACGAAAGCCAGAGGTCGGCCAAGAAAATTTACGTATGTGAGACAAATGCATGTCTATGCGTCCTAAGCGTCATAAAATCTAGTATTTTCATGCAAATTACTACATATTTAATTTTGGCGCAAACTAAACAAACGCAACTATAAGATAAGACCAAAATTTCAACAATCGGACTATAATTACGGGCACACTAAGCAATCAAAGCTGAAAATCTGCACAAAAACTGCACGTGTTCTAGAAACAGCAATTTCTAGATATTTTGCCTAAAACATGTTCCGACCATCAAAACACTAGCTTGGGTTAAGCCTTTCAATGAAAACGTAAAAACGCGCAATTCGCACGTTTAAGGGGAGAAAAAGCCATTTAAAGTTTTGGGGAGTTGACACGTGAAAAATCGGGATCTTTCTGGCTTTCAACCACTGAACCCGCCCTTAATTTTTTGTGAAATACCACAAATTTATACTTTTTGGAAAATTCAGACGCTGGTCTATTAATTTGTAATGATTTTCAACCTTTTAGGTTCGAACGCGGAACCGACCTCTCATCGGTTCTAGACGTTAAGTCTGAGTAGTGCCAATGGATGGTACCAACAGGTCAACCAATCCGTGCACCGTAACCCATTTACGCGGTGGCTGCTTGTCGGCCAGCTAGTTCGGAGAGGATTTCGGTCGCGGGTCTCCGAATGGGTTACGCTCAATTACAATATTTCAGCCACCTGAACATGCCCGTTTTCCAAAACGCGTTATCAAAACTAACCATACGGAGAAGAAACCTACTGTACGTTACTCCGTATTTCTTCTTATAACCAGTCAAGAATTCAAAATCTAATTTTTATTTCACGTTCCCGAAGTTTCGACGCGGTACCGAAAAGTATACTACTCTAACTCAACCCGACGAAGACTACTCTAAATAAAATAACGAAACAACAAAGGTACCGCGTACCGCGCGCGACGCGAAACCGACCTCAGCGGATTTGGCGAAACCCTACCCTCGCGACGACATACCTACCCTGCACTCACTTTCCCGCTGAAACAGAAAGAACCACTGAAAAGGAAAGTCTTTAATTAATTAGCATTTCATTTTAATATTTTCGAAATTCATCTTTTAATTAAATTAACAAAATATAGTTATTAAAACTATTTAACTAAATGTTTGGGAATGCAATCATTTTCAAACTTCAACATAAAAATAGTAGCTTTTCAAAATTACACAGGTATAATATTCTATGCTATATATATGTATAGACAAGGATTCCTAGCAAAAGATGCATTTTTTCTAGTCAACGTTAGCACACGTGAAATTTCACTTACAATACTTTCCGAACAAAACGATCACAATCTTAATGAAGTATGTTAATAAATTTTTTTTTGACTTAACTTTAATAGCAAATCATACTATTATATATTTATTAAGCACGATGTGAAAAATGTAACGTTCCTTACTTTAAACTCTAACAAGTGTATAAATTTTACACAATCATTTTGAGTTATTCGCTATTCATCCTTAGTTACCAATTGCAAATCAAAACAAAAAAATTAAATGAAATTAAAAAAGAAAACTAAACTGAATGCTAGCTCCAGAGGATATAAAAGATAAATCTTTCGATTTTAGCTTTTTTTTTTTCACTAGTTTACCTAACGTTTATTTTAAGTTAAACTACAATTACTTATTATACCTAGTATGCAACTATGCTACTTCCTCACCAATAAGATATAAACTAGGAATACAACTAATAGAATTCTGAGATTCTATTTGTATATACTATCTATTTCTTTTCTTCTTTCTTTTGCAGTTACGAATTTTTGAAATATATATATATATAAAATATTTTTTTGTTTGCAAATTGTTTTCAAGCGAATTTTCTATTTAGATGTCGTTAAAAATTTTTCTTTTTTGGTTTCTTCCTTTCTTCGTTTCATGTTCAAATCGAGCTTAAGAATTACATTTTATCAAATATGTGTTTCCATTAGCGTTAAATTTGAATTAAAATCTTCTCTCAAAAATTACTAAACAGTATAATTTTTAATGGAATTATCGTTACTGTTCTACCAAATCACTGATATTTGATGGTTTGAAATATTTTGATAAGTAATTTTCTATAAAAATTTTAATATTGTTATCTCAATTTTACTGTAAAGGTGTAAACACTTGTGTAGAATAAATGAAATTATTTTGAGTGATGGTTGAAATACCCGTTTGTTATTTTATGACTTGGCTGGATTATAAGGATCCACGCGTAAAGGAGAAAATTAAGGTTTTCAGTGCAAATCAGTTCGAGAAATATTTTTTTGAAGCAGTATTAATAGGATTATTTAAGATTTAGTGCTATAAAAATTTGGTATTTCATGTGTTTCTCAAATAAAGATAAATTATTATTATTACGCATAAAGTTTTAAATATTAAACTTCGCACTAAATGCTCAAATAAAAACAAGGTAAAGTTCCAACCGTATATTCGTTTTACTTACATAAGTTCTGCAATTCCCTTCCGGTTGCATGGATCACATAATGGTTGTTAGCATCCTCAATCAGATCAAGATTTCCACCAGTGTAAAAACCAATCATAACGTCCTCGAAAGCACCTATCCGGATCTTGCGCAATTGTTTCTAACCTCTCCTCGTTTAAACGTATGCTCCCTTCTCAAAGACGCAAAATGAAAGAACAATACATTCGAACTCGAACCACTTGTTGCACGTCGCCAAACAACTACAAGACCAGATGGCTGGGCCGAGAGGAGGGACTTCCCGGCAGGCTCTAACATAGATATTCAAGCCGCAGAAAAGATGATTCGAAATTGCCTACAGTGCCACGCCAACGATTACGAATGAAGTGGCATTCAACTGTGCGAAACAAAGGTTCCATTCTTTTTGACTGTGAGCTCCGTCACCTCCAGCGCCACTTCTTCACCTGTTAAAATGTATTGGCGCTTGTGCACGGGTGGCCAAATATCCCCATCTGGGCTAATTGCTCAAATTCCAAAGTGCTTTGGCAACTTCCAAACGTGTTGGCTATTTATAAGTGGAAAACGATTGTAATTGAAGGAATGTGCCAAAAAGATATGTCCTGTCTTATTAATATTCACCTTGACTAGCTTGAACCGCGCTTCCATAGAAGTTTCACCTTTAGTTAAGTGTCTGTTCCTGAGACTATTAATATTTAATACAATGGGATCCACGCCTTCTTCAAATTAACCGAGGGAGCAGAGTAATACTCGCAGTTCTTTTATTTCCCGCCGTTTCTATTCCTCGTTGCGTCGGACTGTCAATCCGACAACCGCCGACAAAACAGATGTGTGGAGTGGAACGCCACATGGCGGCAATGTGCAATTCCATTTGTCGCCAGTGGCATAGTGTTTCGATGGCCACGGTGGAGGGGGCATTCCCAGATGGCTATGCCTCGAAATGTGTCGGGGTTTTTTGATTAATATTATGTTTCAAATATTTAAATCCACAAATCTAAATATTTGGAGAGAAAAAAAAAAATATTTCCGCACGAAAGATGAAGTCCGCTTGCATTTCGAGGTCATAACCATCTGGCCGGGTGCAAGGGTTCGGGATCGGAATCACTTCGATTCCTGGGCGTAGGCGGCACATTACACATTCCCCCCTAAAATCGAAGTAATTACGATCCCGCCTCCTGTGTAAAAAGGTCCTGGTTAGGGCCGTGGCGGGTCGAAGGTCGATTTCGAGGAATAGGCTACAACCATGTTCGTGAAGACTCGATAGTGGCTATACAGTAGGGAGTCGGGTGTTATTCGGAGGTCTTCGTCCAGGCAGAGATTTCGGTAAGCCAAGGTTTTGCGTGTGAAATAGTTGTACTTCATCGTCTAAGGTCTTTTGCGTGGTAAACTCCCAGGGTTTTGCCAGCCATGTCCGCGATGAGGTATCGGGTGGGACTTATTACTTGTAGGACTCGATACTTCACGAATTTCTTGTCTAGTTTGGCATCGTAATGTCGGGATGCATCGCTCTGCCGGAAGTTTCGACGATATATTTCGTCGCCTGCCTTGAAGCCAGAAGGATGAGATCGCAAGTTGTACCGCTCCTCTCCCATCCGTCTACTTTCTTCAATCTTCTCCCGCAGTTGATCTCGCAGAAGTTGGAGCTTTTCGTGCGGTTCCAGAACCACGATTGGGTCCTCTAGCGATTTCAGCTGCCGCAATAGCCGGTAAGCGCTCCCATGACAGATCATGTACTGGCCGAACAATGCGAAATACGGCGAAATGCCGGTAGTGGCGTGGTACGACGAGCGCAGCGCACTAGTGATGGCGGACAATTTGCGATCCCAGTCCTTCTGATTCGGGTGGACATAGGCGCGGATGGCCGCTATGAGCGTACGGTTCAGTCGTTCGGATGCGTTGGCTTGTGGTGAATAGACGGCGGTTCGTTGGTGGATGACGCCGTATTTGGACATTAGGTCTCGGAACTTGCTGGAGGTGAACTGGACCCCGTTGTCGGAGACAAGTTTCTCCGGAACTCCAAACATGTGAAAGACTCGGTTCTCCAAGAAGCTGATTATAGGTCCAGTGTGCATGTTACGTAGTGGTTCTATGATAGGGAATTTAGAGAGCTGGTCCAGGACCACGACAGCTCCCGTGTGACCAGAAGCAGATCGAGGGTAAGGACCGATAAGATCAATGTACAAGCGCTGGAACACGCGTTTGGGGACCTCAACCTTACCCATGGGAGGCCGAAGAATGGTGTTAGGCGCTTTAGTGCACTTGCATAGCTCACAGGAGGCTACGTACGCTTTTATCTGTTGTGCCATCTTAGGCCAAAAGAAACAGGTTTTCAACCGCCTAAGTGTACGACCGTAACCGCCGTGCGCACTTGATGGGTGGTCATGGGCCCGTCTGATAAGATCAGTGGTTAATTCTTCGGGCACCCACAACTTCCACTGTTCTTCTTCTTGTATGGGGTCTCCGGATGCGTGTCCCATCCGCTTATAAATAAATCCATCAGTCAACTGCAGTTCAGGAAGCTGGGGCAGTTGATTCTGGATAGTGTGAATCAGTTGGGTGTAGTTTGCTGACTTGAAGGCAGGATGGTCCAGATCGATCAATTGGGGGCTGTCGTCCTCTTGGACCAACTCGGCTCCTTCAGGGGATAGGGTGTCGGGGACTACATGCTGGCTTCCCTTTCGGTGGCGAATTGTGAAGTCAAATGCCTATAGTTTCAGTGCCCACCTGGCCAATCTGCCGTGGAGATCAGTCTGGCTCATTAGCCATTTCAGAGACGCGTGGTCTGTAACGATTTCAAAGGTGTGTCCCTCCACATAGGCTCGGAAGCGTTTCACTGCCAACACTGCAGCTAGACATTCCTTCTCGGAAGCCGTGTAATTTCGCTGGGCTGGGTTCAACTTGTGAGACATGAAGGCTATAGGTCTCTCCTCGCCGTCTTGTGCAACCTGGACTAAGACTGCTCCCACCCCATGTTGACTCGCGTCACAATGGATTGAGAACGGTTTGTCAAAGTCCGGGCTGTGCAGTACGGGGGCAGTAGTCAGACTCTTCTTTAGCTCTTCAAAGGCTCACAAGCTGGGCTCTTCCCAGACGAATTTACGTCCCTTACGCAGCATGTCGGTCAAAGGAGTGGTAATGGTGGCATAGTCACGTACAAAACGCTGGTACCATCCGCATAAGCCTAAGAATCGCCGTAATTGTTTGGGGGTCTTGGGTAATGGAAAAACGTCAATCGCTTGAGTCTTTTCCGGATCGGTCTTGATATGGCCATGCCCAATGATGTGACCTAAATACTTCACCTCCGTCATCACGAACTGACTCTTCCGTATGTTGATGGTTAATCTTGCCCTCCGGATGTGTAGAGCCACCTCCTGAAGCAGGTCGATGTGTTCGTCAAAGGTCTCGGTTATAAGCAACAGATCGTCCAAGTAAACGAAAACTTGGTGCCGCAAGTGAGGTGGTATTACCTTATCCATAAGGCGCGTCATTGTTTGGGGGGCATTACACAATCCGAATGGCATGGTCACGAATTGATATAAGGGCCGACCTGGGACTGTGAAGGCTGTTTTCTCCTTTGAACCGGGGTCTAAAGGAATTTGCCAGAAGGCGTCCTTGAGGTCTAAGCTCGTGATGAAGTGGGCTTTAGGAAACCGACTCAAAATGCCTTCAATCAAGCCTGACACTCGTTTTTGCAGGA
Organism: Odontomyia ornata; assembly: GCA_963969285.1. Lineage (NCBI taxonomy): Eukaryota > Metazoa > Arthropoda > Insecta > Diptera > Stratiomyidae > Odontomyia > Odontomyia ornata. The sequence goes on from OZ017738.1 coordinate 238,046,002, forward strand.
GGTGTACTGACGCATATGGCCGAACATCATCCCTCAATAATTCGTCTAAGTGTATGTCCTTCAGCACCTTCCTCGACTGCCTGACTTTTCTCCAGAAGCTCCGCATCCGACGCGTGGCTGTTTTCTTCGCGGTGGGACAGTTGTAGCCAACTCCTCATGGAAGATGCGCTGTCGAGTAGCCAAATAATTCCGCAGCCTGACGTGGAAAGGTTTTACATGCCAAGGAACTTTCGCCTCGCTATCATTTCCCTGCGCGTTGGCCTCGGCGAAGGATGGCGTCGGTTGTGGAACTTCGGGAGAACTGTGGAATTGGAGTCATGTCGGGAGCTGGGTCATAGCTAGTGATGGGGTCTGGATTGGTTCGTCCGGGATTTAGGAGTGCCGACGGGTGGTCGCGGCACTCGGTGGCAAGTTTTTTCGCCCTTTGCAATTTGCACAGTCAGGTGCGTATGTGTCGGCCTTCCCGCAGCGGTAACAGAAAAGCGTCGGCTCCGCTGGACATGCATAGAACCAATGCCCCGGTTGTCGGCAGTTCCAACAGACCGTCGGGCTTGTAATTGCTTCAAGGGAGGGTCGATCAATCAATGCTGGGTCCTCAAGCTCCGGTGGTGCTCCGCTCCTCGGTACTGGTACTGGATCAGCAAGCAGGTGGTCCGCTGCCATCAACTCCGCGGTGTGATGATTTCGGGGATTTGGTCCCGTTATGCGAGGTTGTGGACGGAAGGTACCTCGCCGCTCATCCAAGTGTTCTTGCCTACGGGCATGGAGGCGCAATCCCTGTATGGTGTTGATGGGAAAATGCAGAAGGCTGTTCTGGAGATCCCAGCGCAAATTTTCCCGGATAATTTCTACCAGTTCGTCCTCGGGCATGGTAGTTCGCAAGCGAGTGCTCAATCTCACTATACTTGTGTAGTACTGGTCGAACGGTTCGTGAGCGCCTTGTTTCCGTTTCTTTATTTGCTCCCTTAGCTCTCTCTCAGTGAAGCCATCCTCAAATCGATTGCGGAAGGCTGCACTGAAAGAGTGCCAAGTGGGACGTGGCGTTGATTCTTTAAAGCTCCAGTACCAGTCGGCAGCGTCGCCGCTGAACAAAAGATGTGCATGCCGGAGGAAGGCCGAGGAATCACCTCCCAGGGTGCTGGATACTAACGCCTGAATCCGGAAAAGGAACCGGTCCGCCGATATCATATCGTTGAACCCTGTAAAGTTCAGGCGCCAACTCTCCATGATACGAGGCGTCGGGTCTCGAAAAGGTGTCAATGCGTTCCCGGGGGGAATCGCATCCTGGATTGACCTGTTGTACTGAACTGCCTTGGGGGCTAAAGGTACCAACGGAGGTGCGGTGCTGTGTCGTGGTCTATATTCGGGAGCTCTGGGATCCATTCCCGAGTTCCTTGGAGGTGGGGCCCATTGCTCGGATGGTCGCGAATGGAGCATAGCCACACTGGGATTGGGCTCCCAGCCAAGCGGAGTTCTCACGCGGCTGGGTGGTTGGCTCATAGGGAGATTCTGGAGCTTTCCCTCCAGGTTGCCAATCCTCTCCGACATATCTCTCATCAATGCCACGAGGGTGTCAATGGAGTGGGCGGAAGGCATGGGGGTCACCTCGGACACGACACTTGCGGCCGGAACTTCACCGCCTACGGCTCCTTGAAGATCTAGGAGTGGTTGGGACGGTTCGGCCTCTGGAACTCCTTTCGCCACTGCTCCACGCGTTGGTAGGGGCGTTCCGAGGGGGACGTCTAGGGCGGTCCGCTCGATGGGTCGCCGGCATAAGGGACACAGCTCGGACGTGAGGAGGAGCTGTTGGACACAGGCACGATGGAATAGATGTCCACAATCCAATCGCACGCTGTGTACCCCCTCCACTACGTCCTCGAAATAGATCCCGCAGTTCGCGGGTTGGACCGTTTTGGACCGGGTCCACCGCTTATCGGGAGTCCGCTTCGCTGCCATTTTTGATTCGGTCTTGTGTGTGGTAGAAGTAAGTTTTTTTCTTACTAAACAAAAAAAAAAAAAAGGTTAACCCTAATATATATATGAAGAAAACCTAAAAATAAATGCGTGGCCGATAGTGGCGAGCTATAGGATAAGTGGGAAAAAAATGTATTTAAAGTATGCTTTCCTTTTCAGTGGTCGACTCCTTCAACGGGAAAGGAGAGTGCGTGGTAATCTGCCGAAGAAAGGGTGCTTTCGGTCGATTTACTAAATTTAAACCCCTACCCACATACATTACAAAACGTTTCTAATCTACGTTAGATGACTCGACGAGACAATTGGTATAGCTACCGTAACAGCTTAGTACGCGGTCAAAACTCCCGACGCGTGGAAGCATCCCGAGCTTCACAATTCCAGCATACGCCACCGAACGTTGAACCGATACCACTCGTCTATCACGCATACGAAATAATTAGAATCCTTCCGCGACATAAAGGCAAGGTAGCCTTCTATTTTCTTGAGAGTCCATGCTGATAGGTAAACCCATCAGGCTTGCTGTTCCATCAAGAAAATTGAAAGTCCTTACAGGGTTTAGCCTAGGACAACACATCGGAAGGATTCTGTCGCGAAAACAAAATCAAACAAAGGAGAGCGGAAGCTACAACTCACGTGAAGCGATTTCTAGTGTGTATCACACAACTCCACTGCTCCTGACAGTGGGACTCGAGTACCAGAGTACCTTACATCCTCCGTAAAGGACCAACTCGTCAGAAGACGCGAAATTCTTTCCCCCTTAGGATGTTTTAGGCCCCACGTTGGGCGCCATTTGTAATGATTTTCAACCTTTTAGGTTCGAACGCGGAACCGACCTCTCATCGGTTCTAGACGTTAAGTCTGAGTAGTGCCAACGGATGGTACCAACAGGTCAACCAATCCGTGCACCGTAGCCCATTTACGCGTTGGCTGCTTGTCGGCCAGCTAGTTCGGAGAGGATTTCGGTCGCGGGTCTCCGAATGGGTTACGCTCAATTACAATATTTCAGCCACCTGAACATGCCCGTTTTCCAAAACGCGTTATCAAAACTAACCATACGGAGAAGAAACCTACTGTACGTTACTCCGTATTTCTTCTTATAACCAGTCAAGAATTCAAAATCTAATTTTTATTTCACGTTCCCGAAGTTTCGACGCGGTACCGAAAAGTATACTACTCTAACTCAACCCGACGAAGACTACTCTAAATAAAATAACGAAACAACAAAGGTACCGCGTACCGCGCGCGACGTGAAACCGACCTCAGCGGATTTGGCGAAACCCTACCCTCGCGACGACATACCTACCCTGCACTCACTTTCCCGCTGAAACAGAAAGAACCACTGAAAAGGAAAGTCTTTAATTAATTAGCATTTCATTTTAATATTTTCGAAATTCATCTTTTAATTAAATTAACAAAATATAGTTATTAAAACTATTTAACTAAATGTTAGGGAATGCAATCATTTTCAAACTTCAACATAAAAATAGTAGCTTTTCAAAATTACACAGGTATAATATTCTATGCTATATATATGTATAGACAAGGATTCCTAGCAAAAGATGCATTTTTTCTAGTCAACGTTAGCACACGTGAAATTTCACTTACAATACTTTCCGAACAAAACGATCACAATCTTAATGAAGTATGTTAATAAATTTTTTTTTGACTTAACTTTAATAGCAAATCATACTATTATATATTTATTAAGCACGATGTGAAAAATGTAACGTTCCTTACTTTAAACTCTAACAAGTGTATAAATTTTACACAATCATTTTGAGTTATTCGCTATTCATCCTTAGTTACCAATTGCAAATCAAAACAAAAAAATTAAATGAAATTAAAAAAGAAAACTAAACTGAATGCTAGCTCCAGAGGATATAAAAGATAAATCTTTCGATTTTAGCTTTTTTTTTTTTCACTAGTTTACCTAACGTTTATTTTAAGTTAAACTACAATTACTTATTATACCTAGTATGCAACTATGCTACTTCCTCACCAATAAGATATAAACTAGGAATACAACTAATAGAATTCTGAGATTCTATTTGTATATACTATCTATTTCTTTTCTTCTTTCTTTTGCAGTTACGAATTTTTGAAATATATATATATATAAAATATTTTTTTGTTTGCAAATTGTTTTCAAGCGAATTTTCTATTTAGATGTCGTTAAAAATTTTTCTTTTTTGGTTTCTTCCTTTCTTCGTTTCATGTTCAAATCGAGCTTAAGAATTACATTTTATCAAATATGTGTTTCCATTAGCGTTAAATTTGAATTAAAATCTTCTCTCAAAAATTACTAAACAGTATAATTTTTAATGGAATTATCGTTACTGTTCTACCAAATCACTGATATTTGATGGTTTGAAATATTTTGATAAGTAATTTTCTATAAAAATTTTAATATTGTTATCTCAATTTTACTGTAAAGGTGTAAACACTTGTGTAGAATAAATGAAATTATTTTGAGTGATGGTTGAAATACCCGTTTGTTATTTTATGACTTGGCTGGATTATAAGGATCCACGCGTAAAGGAGAAAATTAAGGTTTTCAGTGCAAATCAGTTCGAGAAATATTTTTTTGAAGCAGTATTAATAGGATTATTTAAGATTTAGTGCTATAAAAATTTGGTATTTCATGTGTTCCTCAAATAAAGATAAATTATTATTATTACGCATAAAGTTTTAAATATTAAACTTCGCACTAAATGCTCAAATAAAAACAAGGTAAAGTTCCAACCGTATATTCGTTTTACTTACATAAGTTCTGCAATTCCCTTCCGGTTGCATGGATCACATAATGGTTGTTAGCATCCTCAATCAGATCAAGATTTCCACCAGTGTAAAAACCAATCATAACGTCCTCGAAAGCACCTATCCGGATCTTGCGCAATTGTTTCTAACCTCTCCTCGTTTAAACGTATCTCCCTTCTCAAAGACGCAAAATGAAAGAACAATACATTCGAAATCGAACCACTTGTTGCACGTCGCCAAACAACTACAAGACCAGATGGCTGGGCCGAGAGGAGGGACTTCCCGGCAGGCTCTGACATAGATATTCAAGCCGCAGAAAAGATGATTCGAAATTGCCTACAGTGCCACGCCAACGATTACGAATGAAGTGGCATTCAACTGTGCGAAGCAAAGGCTCCATTCTTTTCGACTGTGAGCTCCGTCACCTCCAGCGCCACTTCTTCACCTGTTAAAATGTATTGGCGCTTGTGCACGAGTGGCCAAATATCCCCATCTGGGCTAATTGCTCAAATTCCAAAGTGCTTTGGCAACTTCCGAACGTGTTGGCTATTTATAAGTGGAAAACGATTGTAATTGAAGGAATGTGCCAAAAAGATATGTCCTGTCTTATTAATATTCACCTTGACTAGCTTGAACCGCGCTTCCATAGAAGTTTCACCTTTAGTTAAGTGTCTGTTCCTGAGACTATTAATATTTAATACAATGGGATCCACGCCTTCTTCAAATTAACCGAGGGAGCAGAGTAATACTCGCAGTTCTTTTATTTCCCGCCGTTTCTATTCCTCGTTGCGTCGGACTGTCAATCCGACAACCGCCGACAAAACAGATGTGTGGAGTGGAACGCCACATGGCGGCAATGTGCAATTCCATTTGTCGCCAGTGGCATAGTGTTTCGATGGCCACGGTGGAGGGGGCATTCCCAGATGGCTATGCCTCGAAATGTGTCGGGGTTTTTTGATTAATATTATGTTTCAAATATTTAAATCCACAGAGCTAAATATTTGGAGAGAAAAAAAATATTTTCTGCGCAACGATATCCGCACGAAAGATGAAGTCCGCTTGCATTTCGAGGTCATAACCCTCTGGCTGGGTGCAAGGGTTCGGGATCGGAATCACTTCGATTCCCGGGCGTAGGCGGCACATTACAAACTAACACCAAAATATAGCACATCAGTTGAAAAATCAAGCCACAGCAATGCCGTGAAGGGAAAATGTTTCCATAACGTGCCCCCAAAAATATAAGGTACCTTATAAAAATTAGTATTCTTATGAAAAGTACTACAAAATTTGTAATTGGCGTAAATAACAAACTGACAGCTACAAAATGCGACCAAATTTTGATAATCGAATGGAAATTGCGCCTACAGTGAGCGATTAAAAACAGAGGTCGGACAAGGAAATTTACGTATTTTGGACAAATACATGTCTTTGCCTCCTAAGCGTCATAAAAATTAGTATTTTCATGCAAATTATTACGGATTGGTACGTGACGCGAACTTAACAAACGCAACTATAAGATAAGACCAAAATTTTAACAATCGGACTAAAATTACGGGCACAGTAAGCAATCAAACCTGAAAATCTGCACAAAAACTGTACGTGTTCTATAAACAGCAATTTCTAGATATTTTGCCTAAAACATTTTCTGACCATCAAAACACTAGCTTGGGTTAAGCCTTTCAATGAAAACGTAAAAACGCGAAATTCGCACGTTTAAGGGGAGAAAAAGCCATTTAAAGTTTTGGGGAGTTGACACGTGAAAAATTGGGACATTTCTGGCTTTCAACCACTTAACCCGCCCTTAAACTTTTGCAAAATACCACATATTTATATTTTTTGGAAAATTCAGACGCTGATCTATTCACTAAAACCAAAATATAGCCAATCGACTGAAAAACCAGGCCACAGCAATGCCGTGAAGGGAAAAAGTTTCCATAACCTGCCCCCAAAAATATATGGAACCTTAAAAAACTAGCATTCTTATGAAAAGTACTACAAATTTACATTTTGCGTCAACAACAGACTGACAGCTACAAAATGAGACCAACATTTTGAAAATCGAATGGAAATTGTGGCTACAGTGAACGAAAGCCCGAGGTCGGCCAAGGAAATTTACGTATTTTAGACAAATACATGTCTATGCCTCCTAAGCGTCATAAAAATTATTATTTTCATGGACATTACTACATATGTGCACTTGACGCAAAGTAAACAAACGCAACTATAAGATGAGACCGAAATTTCAACAATCGGACTAAAATTACGGGCACAGTAAGCAATCAAAGCTGAAAATCTGCACAAAAACTGCACGTGTCCTAGAAACAGCGATTTCTAGATATTTTGCCTAAAACATTTTCCGACCATCAAAACACTAGCTTGGGTTAAGCCTTGCAATGAAAACGTGAAAATGCGAAATTCGCACGTTTAAGGGGAGAAAAAGCCATTTAAAGTTTTGGGGAGTTGACACGTGAAAAATTGGGATATTTCTGGCTTTCAACCACTAAACTCGCCCCTAAGCTTTTGCAAAATACCACAAATTTATATTTTTTAGAAAATTCAGACGCTGATCCATTCATTAAAACCAAAATATAGCACATCGGTTGAAAAACCAAGCCACAGAAATGCCGTGAACGGAAAAAGTTTCCATAACCTGCCCCCAAAAACATAAGGAACCTCAAAAAACTAGTATTCTTATGAAAAGTACTACAAATTTACATTTTGCGTCAACAAAAACTGACAGCTACAAAATGAGACCAACATTTTGATAATCGAATGGAAATTGTGGCTACAGTGAACGAAAGCCAGAGGTCGGACAAGGAAATTTACGTACTTTAGACAAATACATGTCTATGCCTCCTAAGCGTCATTAAAATTATTATTTTCATGGACATTACTACATACGTGCACTTGACGCAAACTAAACAAACGCAACTATAAGATAAGACCAAAATTTCAACAATCGGACTAAAATTACGGGCACAGTAAGCAATCAAAGCTGAAAATCTGCACAAAAACTGCACGTGTTCTTGAAACAGCAATTTCTAGATATTTTGCCTAAAATATGTTCCGACCATCAAAACACTAGCTTGGGTTAAGCCTTTCAATGACAACGTGAAAACGCGAAATTCGCACGTTTAAGGGGAGAAAAAGCCGTTTAAAGTTTTGGGGAGTTGACACGTGAAAAATTGGGATATTTCTGGCTTTCAACCACTAAACCCGCCCTTAAACTTTTGCGAAATACCACAAATTTATACTTTTTGGAAAATTTAGACGCTGATCTATTCATTAAGGCCAAAATATAGCACATCAGTTGAAAAACCAAGCCACAGCAATGCCGTGAAGGGAAAAAGTTTGCATAACCTGCCCCCAAAAATATGAGGAACTTTATCAAAATTAGTATTCTTATGAAAAGTACTTCAAATTTGTATCTGACGTGAACACCAGACTGACAACTACAAAATGAGACCAACATTTTGATAATCGAATGGAAATTGCGGCTACAGTGAACGATTAAAGCCAGAGGTCGGACAAGGAAATTTACGTGTTTTAGACAAATACAAGTCTATGCCTCCTAAGCGTCATAAAAATTAGTATTTTCATGCAAATTACTACATATTTGCACTTGGCGCAAACTTAACAAACGCAACTATAAGATATGACCAAAAATTCAACAATCGGACTAAAATTCCGGCCACAGTAAGCAATCAAAGCTGATAATCTGCACAAAAACTGCACGTGTTCTAGAAACAGCAATATCTAGATATTTTGCCTAAAACATGTTCCGCCCATCAAAACACTAGTTTCGGTTAAGCCTTTCAATGAAAACGTGAAAACGCGAAATTCGCATGTTTAAAGGGAGAAAAAGCCTAAAGTTTTGGGGAGTTGACACGTGAAAAATTGGGATTTTTCAGGTTTCAACCACTAAACCCGCCCTTAAACTTTTGCGAAATACCACAAATTTATACCTTTTGGAAAATTCAGACGCTTAACTATTCATTAAAACAGAAATATAGCACATTAGTTGAAAAACCAAGCCACAGCAGTGCCGTGAAGGGAAAAAGTTTCCATAACCTGCCCCCAAAAATATAAGGAACCTTATCAAAATAAGTATTCTCATGAGAAGTACTACAAATTTATAATTGACTTAAACAGCAAACTGGCAGCTACAAAATGAGACCAACATTTTGATAATCGAATGGGAATTGTGGCTACAGTGAACGATTAAAGCCAGAGGTCGCACAAGGAAATTTACGTATTTTAAACAAATACATGTCTATGCCTCCTAAGCGTCATAAAAATTAGTATTTTCATGCACATTACTACATATCAAAGCTGAAAATCTGCACAAAAACTGCACGTGTTCTAGAAACAGCAATTTCTAGATGTTTTGCCTAAAACATTTTCCGACCATCAAAACAATAGCTTGGGTTAAGCCTTTCAATGAAAACGTAAAAACGCGAAATTCGCACGTTTAAGGGAGAAAAAGCCTAAAGTTTTGGGGAGTTGACACGTGAAAAACTGGGATTTTCCTGGCTTTCAACCACTGAACCCGGCCTTAAACTTTTGCGAAATACCACAAATTTATACTTTTTGGAAAATTCAGATGCTGATGCATTCATTAGAATCAAAATATAGCACAACAGTTGAAAAATCAAGCCACAGCAATACCGTGAAGGGAACAAGTTTCCATAACCTGCCCCCAAAAATATAAGGAACCTTATAAAAATTAGTATTCTTATGAATGGTACTACAAATTTGCATCAAGCGTTAACAACTGACTAACAGCTACAAAACGAGACCAACATTTTGATAATCGAATGGAAATTGTTGCTACAGTGAACGATTAAAGCCACTGGTCGGACAAGGAAATTTACGTATTTTAGACAAATACATGTCTGCCTCCTAAGCGTCATAAAAATTAGTATTTTCATGCAAATTACGACATATTTGCACTTGACGCAACCTAAACATACGCAACTATAAGATAAGACCAAAATTTCAACAATCGGACTAAAATTACGGGCACAGTAAGCAATCAAAGCTGAAAATCTGCACAAAAACTGCACGTGTTCTAGAAACAGTAATTTCTAGATATTTTGCCTACAACATGTTCCGACCATCAAAACACTAGTTTGGATTAAGGCTATCAATGAAACGTAAAAACGCGAAATTCGCACGTTTAAGGGGGGAAAAAGCCATTTAAAGTTTTGGGGAGTTGACACGTGAAAAATCGGGATTTTTCAGGATTTCTACCACTAAACCCACCCTTGACCTTTTGCGAAATACCACAAATTTATATTTTATGGTAAATTCAAACGCTGATCTATTCATAACGCCAAAATATAGCATATCAGTTGAAAAATCAAGCCACAGCAGTGCCGTGAAGGGAAAAAGTTTCCATAACCTGCCCCCAAAAATACAAGGAACCTTATGAAAATTAGTTTTCTTATGAAAAGTACTACAAATTTGCATTTGACGTAAACAAAAGACTGACAGCTAGAAAATGAGACCAACATTTTGATAATCGAATGGAAATTGTGGCTACAGTGAACGAAAGCCAGAGGTCGGACATGGAAATTTACGTATTTTAGACAAATACATGTCAATGCTTCCTAAGCGTCATAAAAATTAGGATTTTCATGCAAATTACTACATATTTGCACTTGACGCAAACTAAACAAACGCAACTATAAGATAAGACCAAAATTTCAACAATCGGACTAAAATTACGGACACAGTAAGCAATCAAAGCTGAAAATCTGCACGAAAACTGCAGGTGTTCTAGAAACAGCAATTTCTAGATATTTTGCCTAAAACATATTCCGACCATCAAAACATAAGCTTGGGTTAAGCCTTTCAATGAAAACGTAAAAACGCAAAATTCGCACGTTCAGGGGGAGAAAAAGCCATTTAAAGTTTTGGGGAGTTGACACGTGAAAAATTGGGATTTATCTAAACCCGCCCTTAAACTTTTGCGAAATACCACAAATTTATACTTTTTGGAAAATTCAGATGCTGACCCATTCATTAGAACCAAAATATAGAACATCAGTTGAAAAATCAAGCCACAGCAATGCCGTGAAGGGAAAAAGTTTCCATAACCTGCCCCCAAAAATACAAGGAACCTTATAAAAATTATTTTTCTTATGAAAAGTACTACAAATTTGCATTTGACGTAAACAAAAGACTGACACCTACAAAATGAGACCAACATTTTGAAAATCGAATGGAAATTGTGGCTACAGTGAACGATTGAAGCCAGAGGTCGGACAAGGAAATTTACGTATTTTAGACAAATACATGTCTATGCCTCCTAAGCGTCATAAACATTAGTATTTTCATGCAAATTACTACATATGTGCACTTGACGCAAACTAAACAAACGCATCTATAAGATTAGACCAAAATTTCAACAATCGGACTAAAATTACGGGCACAGTAAGCAATCAAAGCTGAAAATCTGCACGAAAACTGCACGTTTTCTAGAAACAGCAATTTCTCGATATTTTAACGAAAACATATTCCGAAAACGTAAAAAAGCGAAATTCGCACGTTTAAGGGGAGAAAAAGCCATTTAAAGTTTTGGGGAGTTGACATGTGAAAAATCGGGATTTTTCTGGTTCCATCCACTGAACCTGGCCTTAAACTTTTGCGAAATGCCACAAACTTATACTTTTTGAAAATTAAACCGCTGATCTATTCATTAAATTCAAAATATAGCACATCAGTTGAAAAATCAAGCCACAGCAAAACCGTGAAGGGAAAAAGTTTCCATAACCTGCCCCCGAAAATATAAGGAACCTTATAAAAATTAGTATTTTTAAGAAAAGTACCACAAATTTGTACTCGAAGTAAACAACAGACTGACAGCTACAAAATGAGACCAAAATTTTGATAATCGAATGGAAATTGTGGCTACAGTGAACGATTAAAGCCAGAGATTGGACAACGAAATTTACGTATTTTAGACAAATACATGTCTATGCCTTCTAAGCGTCATAAAAATTAGTATTTTCATGCTAATTACTTCATGGTGGCACTTGACGCAAGCTAAACAAACGCAATTATAAGATAAGACCAAAATTTCAACAATCGGACTAAAATTACGGGTACAGTAAGCAATCAAAGCTGAAAATCTGCACAAAAACTGCACGTGTTCTAGAAACAGTAATTTCTAGATATTTTGCGTAAAACATATTCCGACCACCAAAACACCAGCTTCGGTTAAGCCTTTCAATGAAAATGTAAAAACGCGAAATTCGCACGTTTAAGGGGGGAAAAAGCCATTTAAAGTTTTGGGGAGTTGACACGTGAAAAATCGGGATTTTTCTGGATTTCTACCACTAAACCCACCCTTGACCTTTTGCGAAATACCACATATTTATATTTTATGGTAAATTCAAACGCTGATCTATTCATTAACACCAAAATATAGCACATCAGTTGAAACATCAAGCCACGGCAGTGCCGTGAAGGGAAAAAGTTTCCATACCCTGCCCCAAAAATATAAGGAACCTTATAAAAATTAGTATTCTTCAGGAAGGCACTACAAATTTGCATTTGACGTAAGCAACAGACTGACAGCTACAAAATGAGACCAACATTTTGATAATCGAATGGAAATTGTGGCTACAGTGAACGAAAGGCAGAGGCCGGACAAGGAATTCTACGTATTATAGACAAATACATGTCTATGCCTTCTAAGCGTCATAAAAATTAGTATTTTCATGCAAATTACTACATACTTAGACTTGACGCAAACTAAACAAACGCAACTATAAGATAAGACCAAAATTTCAACAATCGGACTAAAATTACGGGCACAGTAAGCAATCAAAGCTGAAAATCTGCACAAAAACTGCACGTGTTCTAGAAACAGTAATTTCTGGATATTTTGCCTAAAACATGTTCCGACCATCAAAACACTAGTTTCGGTTAAGTCTTTTAATGAAAACGTAAAAACGCGAAACTCGCACGTTTAAGGGGAGAAAAAGCCATTTAAAATTTTGGGGAGTTGACACGTGAAAAATTGGGATATTTCTGGCTTTCAACCAGTAAACCCACCCTTAAACTTTTGCAAAATACCGCAGATTCATACTTTTTGGAGAACTCAGACGCTGATCTATTCATTAAAACCTAAATATAGCACATCAGTTGGAAAACCAAGCCACAGCAATGCCGTGAAGGGAAAAAGTTTCCATAACCTGCCCCCAAAAATATAAGGAACCTTATAAAAATTAGTATTCTTATGAAATGTACTACAGATTTGTATTTAACGTTAACAACAGACTGACAGCTAGAAAATGAGACCAGAATTTTGATAATCGAATGGAAATTGCGCCTACAGTGAACGATTAAAGCCAGAGGTCGGACAAGGAAATTTACGTATTTTAGACAAATACATGTCTATGCCTCCTAAGCGTCATAAAAATTAGTATTTTCATGCAAATTACTACGTACGTGCACTTGATGCAAACTAAACAAACGCAACTATAAGATAAGACCAAAATTTCAACAATCGGACTAAAATTACGGGCACAGTAAGCAATCAAAGCTGAAAATCTGCTCAAAAACTGCTCGTTGTGTAGAAACAGCAATATTTAGATATTTTGCCTAAAACATGTTCCGACCATCAAAACACTAGTTTGGGTTAAGCCTTTCAATGAAAACGTAAAAACGTGAAATTCGCACGTTTGAGGGGAGAAAAAGCCATTTAAAGTTTTGGGGAGTTGACACGTGAAAAATCGGGATTTTTCAGGCTTTCAACCACTAAACCCACCCTTAAACTTTTGCGAAATACCACAAATTTATACTTTATGGAATATTCAGACGCTGATCTATTCATTAACACCAAAATATAGCACATCAGTTGAAAAATCAAGCCACAGCAGTGCCGTGAAGGGAAAAAGTTTCCATAACCTGAGCCCAAAAATTTATGGAACCATATAAAAATTAGTATTCTTATGAAAAGTACTACTAATTTGCATTTAACATAAAGAACAGACTGACAGCTACAAAATGAGACCAACATTTTGATAATCGAATGGAAATTGTGGCTACAGTGAACGAAACCCAGAGGTCGGACATGGAAATTTACGTAATTTAGACAAATACATGTCTGTGCCTCCTAAGCGTCATAAAAATTAGTATTTTCACGCAAATTACTACATATTTGCACTTGACGCAAACTAAACAAACGCAACTATAAGATAAGACCAAAATTTCAACAATCGGACTAAAATTACGGGCACAGTAAGCAATCAAAGCTGAAAATCTGCACAAAAACTGCACGTGTTCTAGAAACAGCAATTTCTCGATATTTTGCCTAAAACATATGCCGAAAACGTAAAAACGCGAAATTCGCACGTTTAAGGGGAGAAAAAGCCATTTAAAGTTTTGGGGAGTTGTTATGTGAAAAATTGGGATTTTTCTGGCTTTCAACCACTGAACCCGCCCTTAAACTTTTCCGAAAATCCACAAACTTATACTTTTTGAAAATAAAGTCGCTGATCTATTCATTAAAACCAAAATATAGCACATCAGTTGAAAAATCAAGCCACAGCAATCCCGTGAAGGGAAAAAGTGTGCATAACCTGCCCCCAAAAATATAAGGGACCTTATAAAAGTTAGTATTCTTATGAAAAGTACTACAAATTAGCATTTGACGTAAACAACAGACTGACAGCTACAAAATGAGACCAACATTTTGATAATCGAATGGAGATTGTGGCTACAGTGAACGATTAAAGCCAGAGGTCGGACAACGAAATTTACGTATTTTAGACAAATACATGTCTATGCCTCCTAAGCGTCATAGAAATTAGTATTTTCATACAAATTACTTCATACTGGCACTTGACGCAAACTAAACAAACACAACTATAAGATTAGACCAAAATTTCAACAATCGGACTAAAATTACGGGCACAGTAAGCAGTCAAAGCTGAAAATCTGCACAAAACTGCACGTGTTTTAGAAACAGTAATTTCTAGATATTTTGCCTAAAACATATTCCGACCATCAAAACACTAGCTTGGGTTAAGCCTTTCAATGAAAACGTAAAAACGCGAAATTCGCACGTTTAAGGGGAGAGAAAGCCATTTAAAGTTTTGGGGCGTTGACACGTGAAAAATTGGGATTTTTCTGACTTTCAACCGCTAAACCCACCCTTAAGCTACTGCAAAATACCACAAATTTATACTTTTTGGAAAATTCAGACGCTGATCTATTCATTAACACCAAAATATAGCACATCAGTAGAAAAATCAAGCCACAGCAGTGCCGTGAAGGGAAAAAGTTTCCATAACCTGCTCCCAAAAATATAAGGAACCTTATAAAAATTAGTATTCTTATGAAAAGTACTTCAAATTTACATTTGACGTTAACAACAGACTGACAGCTACAAAATGAGACCAACATTTTGATAATCGAATGGAAATTGTGGCTACAGTGAACGATTAAAGCCAGAGGACGGACAAGGAAATTTACGTATTTGAGACAAATACATGTCTATGCTTCCTAAGCGGCATAAAAATTAGTATTTTCATGCAAATCGCTACAAACGTGCACTTGACGCAAACTAAACAAACGCAACTATAAGATGAGACCAAAATTTCAACAATCGTTGTCATAAAAATTATTATTTTCATGCAAATTACTACACATTTAAACTTGAAGCAAACTAAACAAACGCAACTATAAGATTAGACCAAAATTCCAACAATCGGACTAAAATCACGGGCACAGTAAGCAATCAAAGCTGAAAATCTGCACAAAAACTGCACGTGTTCTAGAAACAGCAATTTCTAGATATTTTGCTTAAAACATGTTCCGACCATCAAAACACTAGCTTGGGTTAAGCCTTTCAATGAAAACGTAAAAACGCGAAATTCGCACATTTAAGGGGAGAAAAAGCCATTTAAAGTTTTGGGGAGTTTACACGTGAAAAATTGGGATATTTCTGGCTTTCAACCACGCAAACAACAGGCTGACAGCTACAAAATGAGACCAACATTTTGATAATCGCATGGAAATTGTGGCTACAGTGAACGATTAAAGCCAGAGGTCGGACAACGAAATTTACGTTATTTAGACAAATACATGTCTATGCCTCCTACGCGTCATAAGAATTAGTATTTTCATGCAAATTACTTCAAAGTAGCACTTGACGCCAACTAAACAAACGCAACTATAAGATTAGACCAAAATTTCAACAATCGGTCTAAAATTACGGGCACAGTAAGCAATCGAAGCTGAAAATCTGCACAAAAACTACACGTATTCTAGAAACAGTAATTTCTAGATATTTTGCCTAAAACATATTCCGAACATCAAAACACTAGCTTGAGTTAAGCCTTTTAATGAAAACGTTAAAACGCGAAATTCGCACGTTTAAGGGGAGAATAAGCCATTTAAAGTTTTGGGGAGTTGACACGTGAAAAATTGGGATTTTTCTTGTTTTTCTACCACTAAACCCAAGCTTAAACTTTTGCAAAATACCACAAATTTATACTTTTTGGAAAATTCAGACGCTGATCTATTCATTAACACCAAGATATAGCACATCAGTTGAAAAATCAAGCCACAGCAGTGCCGTGAAGGGAAAAAGTTTCCATAACCTGCCCCCAAAAATATAAGGAACCTAATAAAAATTAGTATTCTTATGAAAAGTACTACAAATTTGCATTTGATGTAAACAACAGACTGAGAGCTCCAAAATGAGACCAACATTTTGATAATCGAATGGAAATTGTGGCTACAGTGAACGATTAACGCCAGAGGTCGGACAAGGAAATTTACGTATTTTAGACAAAAACATGTCTGCCTCCTAAGCGTCATAAAAATTAGTATTTTCATGCATATTACTACATATTTGCACTTGACGAAAACTAAATAAACGCAAAAATAAGATAAGACCAAAATTTCAACAATCGTTGTCATTATAATTATTATTTTCATGCAAATTACTACATATTTGCACTTGACGCAAACTAAACAAAGCAACTATAAGATAAGACCAAAATTCCAACAATCGGACTAAAATTACGGGCACAGTAAGCAATCAAAGCTGAAAATCTGCACTAAAACTGCACGTGTTCTAGAAACAGCAATTTCTAGATATTTTGCCTAAAACATATTCCGACCATCAAAACACTAGCTTGAGTTAAGCCTTTTAATGAAAACGTTAAAACGCGAAATTCGCACGATTAAGGGCAGAAAAAGCCATTTAAAGTTTTGGGGAGTTGACACGTGAAAAATTGGGATTTTTCTGGCTTTCAACCACTAAACCCGCCCTTAAGCTTTTGCGAAATACCACACATTTATACCTTTTGGAAAATTCAGACACTGGTCTATTCATAACACCAAAATATCACATCAGTTGAAAAATCAAGCCACAGCAATGCCGTGAAGGGAAAAAGTTTCCATAACCTGATATAAGGAACGTTATAAAAATTAGTATTCTTATGAAAAGTACTACAAATTTGTATTTGACGTAAACAACAGACTGACAGCTACAAAATGCGACCAATATTTTGATAATCGAATGGATATTGTGGCTACAGTGAACGATTAAAGCCAAAGGTCGGACAAGTAAATTTACGTATTTTAGACAAATACATGTCTTTGCCTCCTAAGCGTCATAAGAATTAGTTTTTTCATGCAAATTACTACATATTTGCACTTGACGCAAACTTAACAAACGCAACTATAATATAAGGCCAAAATTACAACAATCGGACTAAAATTACGGGCACAGTAAGCAATCAAAGCTGAAAATCTGCACAAAAACTGCACGTGTTCTAGAAACAGCAATTTCTAAATATTTTCCCTAAAACATGTTCCAACCATCAAAACACTAGCTTGGGTTAAGCCTTTCAATGAAAACGTAAAAACGCGAAATTCGCACGTTTAAGGGGAGAAAAAGCCATTTAAAGGTTTGGGGAGTTGACACGTGAAAAATTGGGATTTTTCTGGCTTTCAACCACTGAACCTGCCCTTAAACTTTTGCGAAATACCACAAATTTATACTTTTTGGGAAATTAAGACGCTGATCCATTCATTAAAACCAAAATATAGCACATTAGTTGAAAAACCAAGCCACAGCAATGCCCTAAAGGGAATAAATTTCAATAACATGCCCCCAAAAATATAAGGAACCTTATAAAAATTAGTATTCTTATGAAAAGTACTACAAATTTGTATTTGACGTTAACAACAGACTGACAGCTACAAAATGAGACCAACATTTTGATAATCGAATGGAAATTGTGGCTGCAGTGAACGATTAAATCCAGAGGTCGGACAAGGAAATTTACGTATTTCAGACAAATACATGTCTATGCCTCCTAAGCGTCATAAAAATTAGTATTTTCATGCAAATTACTACATATTTGCAATGGCGCAAGCTAAACAAACGCAACTATAAGATAAGACCAAAATTTCAACAATCGGACTAAAATTGCGGGCACAGTAAGCAATCAAAGCTGAAAATCTGCACAGAAACTGCACGTGTTCTAGAAACAGCAATTTCTAGATATTTTGCCTAAAACATGGTCCGACCATCAAAACACTAGCTGGGGTTAAGCCTTTCAATGAAAACGTAAGAAGGCGAAATTCGCACGTTTAAGGGGAGATAAAGCCATTTAAAATTTTGGGGAGTTGACACGTGAAAAATTGGGATTTTTCTGGCTTTCAACCGCTAAACCCGCCCTTAAACTTTTGCGAAATACCGCAAATTTATACTTTTTGGAAAATTCAGACGTTGATCTATTCACTAAAACAGAAATATAGCACATCAGTTGAAAAACCAAGCAACAGCAGTGCCGTGAAGGGAAAAAGTTTCCATAACCTTCCCCCAAAAATCTAGGGAACCTTATAAAAATTAGTATTCTTATGAAAAGTACTACAAATTTGCATTTGACGTAAACAACAGACTGACAGCTACAAAATGAGACCAACATTTTGATAATCGAATGGAAATTGTGGCTAAAGTGAACGAAAGCCAGAGGTCGGACAAGGAAATTTACGTATTTTAGACAGATACATGGATATGCCTCCTAAGCATCATAAAAATTAGTATTTTCATGCAAATTATTACATATTTGCACTTGACGCAAACTAAACAAACGCAACTATAAGATAAGACCAAAATTTCAACAATCGGACTATAATTACGGGCACAGTAAGCAATCGAAGCTGAAAATCTGCACAAAAACTACACGTGTTCTAGAAACAGAATTTTTTAGATATTTTGCCTGAAACAAATTCCGACCATCAAAACACTTGCTTGGGTTAAGCCTTTCAATGAAAACGTAAAAACGCGAAATTCGCACGTTTAAGGGGAGAAAAAGCCATTTAAAGTTTTGGGGAGTTGACACGTGAAAAATTGGGATTTTCCTGGCTTTCAACCACTAAACCCGCCCTTAAACTTTTGCGAAATACCACAAATTTATACTTTTTGGAACATTCAGACGCTGATCCATTCATTAAAACCAAAATATAGCACATCAGTTGAAAAATCAACCCACAGCAATGCCGTAAAAGGAAAAAGTTTCCATAACCTGCCCCCAAAAATATAAGGAACCTTATAAAAATTAGTATTCTTATGAAAAGTACTACAAATTTGTATTTGACGTAAACAACAGACTGACAGCTACAAAATGAGACCAGAATATTGATAATCGAATGGAAATTGTGGCTACAGTGAACGGTTAAATCCAGAGGTCGGACAAGGAAATTTACGTATTTTAGACAAAAACATGTCTATGCCTCCTAAGCGTCATAAAAATTAGTATTTTCATGCAAATTATTACATATTTGCACTTGACGTAAACTTAACAAACGCAACTATAAGATAAGACCAAAATTTCAACAATCGGACCAAAATTACGGGCACAGTAAGCAATCAAAGCTGAAAATCTGCACAAAAACAGCACGTGTTCTAGAAACAGCAATTTCTAGATATTTTGCCTAAATCATGTTCCGACCATCAAAACACTAGCTTGGGTTAAGCCTTTCAATGAAAACGTAAAAACGCGAAATTCGCACGATTAAGGGCAGAAAAAGCCATTTAAAGTTTTGGGGAGTTGACACGTGAAAAATTGGGATTTTTCTGGCTTTCAACCACTGAACCCGCCCTTAAGCTTTTGCGAAATACCACACATTTATACCTTTTGGAAAATTCAGACGCTGGTCTATTCATAACACCAAAATATAGCACATCAGTTGAAAAATCAAGCCACAGCAATGCCGTGAAGGGAAAAAGTTTCCATAACCTGATATACGGAACCTTATAAAAATTAGTATTCTTATGAAAAGTACTACAAATTTGTATTTGATGTAAACAACAGACTGACAGCTACAAAATGCGACCAATATTTTGATAATCGAATGGATATCGTGGCTACAGTGAACGATTTAATCCAGAGGTCGGACGAGGAAATTTACGTATATTAGACAAATACATGTCTATGCCTCCTAAGCGTCATAAAAATTAGTATTTTCATGCATATTACGACATGTTTGCACTTGACATAAACTAAACAAACGCAACTATAAGATAAGTTCAAAATTTCAACAATCGGACTAAAATTACGGGCACAGTAAGCAATCAAAGCTGAAAATCTGCACAAAAACTGCATGTGTTCTAAAAACAGTAATTTCTAAATATTTTGCTTAAAACATATTCCGACCATCAAAACACTAGCTTGGGTTAAGCCTTTCAATGATAACGTAAAAACGTGAAATTCGCACGTTTGAGGGGAGAAATAGCCATTTAAAGGAGTTGACACGTGAAAAATTGGGATTTTTCTGGCTTTCAACCACTAATCCCGCCCTTAAACTTTTGCGAAATACCACAAATTTATACTTTTTGGAAAATCCAGACGTTGATCCATTCATAACACCAAAATATAGCACATCAGTTGAAAAATCAAGCCACAGCAATGCCGTGAAGAGATAAAGTTTCCATAACCTGCCCCCAAAAATATAAGGAACCTCATAAAATAAGTATTCTCATGAAAAGTACTACAAATTTTTATCTGACGCAAACAACCGACTGACAGCTACAAAATGAGACCAACATTTTGATAATCGAATGGAAATTGTGGCTACAGTGAACGAAAGCCAGAGGTCGGACAAGGAAATTTACGTATTTTAGACAAATACGTGTCGATGCCTCCTAAGCGTCATAAAAATTAGAATTTTCATGCAAATTACTACATATGTGCACTTGACGCAAACTAAACAAACGCAACTATAAGATGAGACCAAAATTTCAACAATCGGACTAAAATTACGGGCACAGTAAGCAATCAAAGCTGAAAATCTGCACAAAAACTGCACGTGTTCTAGAAACAGCAATTTCTAGATATTTTGCCTGAAACTAGTTCCGACCATCAAATCAATATCTTGGGTTAAGCCTTTCAATGAAAACATGAAAACGCGAAATTCGCACGTTTAAGGGGAGAAAAAGCCATTTAAAATTATGGGGAGTTGACACGTGAAAAATTGGGATTTATCTAAACCCGCCCTTAAACTTTTGCGAAATACCAAAAATTTATACTTTTTGGAAAATTCAGACGCTGATCCATTCATTAAAACCAAAATATAGCACATCGGTTGAAAAACCAAGCCACAGCAATGCCGTGAAGGGAAAAAGTTTCCATAACCTGCCCCCAAAAATATAAGGAACCTCATAAAAATTAGAAATTTACGTATTTAAGACAAATACATGTCTATGCCTCCTAAGCGTCATCAAAATTAGTATTTTCATGCAAATTACTACATATGTGCACTAGACACAAACTAAACAAACGCAACTATAAGATAAGACCAAAATTTCAACGATCGGACTAAAATTACGGGCACAGTAAGCAATCAAAGCTGAAAATCTGCACAAAAACTGCACGTGTTCTAGAAACAGCAATTTCTAGATATCTTGCATAAAACATGTTCCGACCATCAAAACACTAGCTTGGGTTGAGCCTTTCTATGAAAACGTAAAAACGCGAAATTCGCACGTTTAAGGGGAGAAAAAGCCATTTAACGTTTTGGGGAGTTAACACGTGAAAAATTGGGATTTTTCCTGCTTTCAACCACTATACCCACCCTTAAACTTTTGCGAAATACCACAAATTTATATTTTTTGGGAAATTAAGACGCTGATCTATTCATTAACACCAAAATATAGCACATCACTTGAAAAATCAAGCCACAGCAATGCCGTGAACGGAAGAAGTTTCCATAACCTGCCCTCAAATATATAAGGAACCTTATAAAAAATAGTATTCTCATGAAAAGTATCACAAATTTGCATTTGACGTAAACAACAGACTGTCAGCTACAAAATGAGACCAACATTTTGATAATCGCATGGAAATTGTGGCTACAGTGAACGAAAGCAAGAGGTCGGACAAGGAAATTTACGTATTTAAGACAAATACTAGTCTATGCCTCCTAAGCGTCATAAAAATTAGTATTTTCATGCAAATTACTACATATGTGCACCTGACGCAAACTAAACAAACGCATGGAAATTGTGGCTACAGTGAACGAAAGCCAGAGGTCGGACAAGGAAATTTACGTATTTAAGACAAATACATGTCTATGCTTCCTAAGCGTCATAAAAATTAGTATTTTCATGCAAATTACTACATATTTGCACTTTCCGCAAACTAGACAAACGCAGCTATAAGATAAGACCAAAATTTCAACAATCGGACTAAAATTGCGGGCACAGTAAGCAATCAAAGCTGAAAATCTGCACAAAAACTGCATGTGCTCTAGAAACAGCATTTTCTAGATATTTTGCCTAGAACAGATTCCGACCATCAAAACACTAGTTTGGGTTAAGCCTCACAATGAAAACGTAAAAACGCGAAATTCGCACGTTTAAGGGGAGAAAAAAACATTTAAAAATTTGGGGAGTTAACACGTCAAAAATTGGGATTTTTCTGGCTTTCTACCACTAAACCCGCCCTTAAACTTTTGCGAAATACCTCAAATTTATACTTTTTGGAAAATTCAGATGCTGATCTATTCATTAACACCAAAATATAGCACATCAGTTGAAAAATCAAGCCACAGCAATGCCGTGAAGGGAAAAAGTTTCCATAACCTGCCCTCGAAAATTTAAGGAACCTTATAAAAATTAGCATTCTTATGAAAAGTACTACAAATTTGCATTTGACGTAAACAACAGACTGACAGCTACAAAATGAGGCCAACATTTTGATAATCGAATGGAAATTGTGGCTACAGTGAACGATTAAAGCCAAAGGTCGGACAAGTAAATTTACGTATTTTAGACAAATACATGTCTTTGCCTCCTAAGCGTCATAAGAATTAGTTTGTTCATGCAAATTACTACATATTTGCACTTGACGCAAACTTAACAAACGCAACTATAATATAAGGCCAAAATTTCAATAATCGGACTAAAATTACGGGCACAGTAAGCAATCAAAGCTGAAAATCTGCACAAAAACTGCACGTGTTCTAGAAACAGCAATTTCTAAATATTTTCCCTAAAACATGTTCCAACCATCAAAACACTAGCTTGGGTTAAGCCTTTCAATGAAAACGTAAAACGCGAAATTCGCACATTTAAGGGGAGAAAAAGCCATTTAAAGGTTTGGGGAGTTGACACGTGAAAAATTGGGATTTTTCTGGCTTTCAACCACTGAACCCGCCCTTAAACTTTTGCGAAATACCACAAATTTATACTTTTTGGAAAATTCAGACGCTTATCTATTCATTAAAACCAAAATATAGCACATTAGTTGAAAAACCAAGCCACAGCAATGCCGTAAAGGAAAAAACTTCCATAACATGCCCCCAAAAATATAAGGAACCTTATAAAAATTAGTATTCTTATGAAAAGTACTACATGTTTGTATTTGACGTTAACAACAGACTGACAGCTACAAAATGAGACCTACATTTTGATAATCGAATGGAAATTGTGGCTACAGTGAACGAAAGCCAGAGGTCGGACAAGGAAATTTACGTATTTCAGACAAACACATGTCTATGCCTCCTAAGCGTCATAAAAATTAGTATTTTCATGCAAATTACTACATATTTGCAATGGCGCAAGCTAAACAAACGCAACTATAAGATAAGACCAAAATTTCAACAATCGGACTAAAATTGCGGGCACAGTAAGCAATCAAAGCTGAAAATCTGCACAGAAACTGCACGTGTTCTAGAAACAGCAATTTCTAGATATTTTGCCTAAAACATGGTCCGACCATCAAAACACTAGCTTGGGTTAAGCCTTTCAATGAAAACGTAAGAAGGCGAAATTCGCAGGTTTAAGGGGAGATAAAGCCATTTAAAATTTTGGGGAGTTGACACGTGAAAAATTGGCATTTTTCTGGCTTTCAACCACTAAACCCGCCCTTACAATTTTGCGAAATACCACAAATTTATACTTTTTGGAACATTCAGACGCTGATCCATTCATTGAAACCAAAATATAGCACATCAGTTGAAAAATCAAGCCACAGCAATGCCGTAAAAGGAAAAAGTTTCCATAACCTGCCCCCAAAAACATAAGGAACCTTATGAAAATTAGTATTCTTATGAAAAGTACTTCAAGTTTATATTTGACGTAAACAACAGACTGACAGCTACAGAATGAGACCAACATTTTGATAATCGAATGGAAATTGTGGCTACAGTGAACGAAACCCAGAGGTCGGACAGGGAAATTTACGTATTAATGACAAATACATGTCTATGCCTCCTAAGCGTCATCAAAGCTAGTAGTTTCATGCAAATTACTACATATTTGCACTTGACGCAAACTAAACAAACGCAACTATAAGATAAGACTAAAATTTCAACAATCGGACTAGAATTACGGGCACAGTAAGCAATCAAAGCTGAAAATCTGCACAAAAACTGCACGTGTTCTAGAAACAGCAATTTCTAGATATTTTGCCTAAAACATGCTCCGACCATCAAAACACTAGCTTAGGTTAAGCCTTTCAATGAAAACTTAAAAACGCGAAATTCGCACGTTTAAGGGGAGAAAAAGCCATTTAAAGTTTTAGGGAGTAGACACGTGAAAAATTGGGATTTTTCTGGCTTTCAACCACTGAACCCGCCCTTAAACTTTTGCGAAATACCACAAATTTATAAAATTTGGAAAATTCAAACGCTGATCCATACATTAAACTCAAGTTATAGCACATCAGTTGAAAAACGAAGCCACAGCAATGCCGTGAAGGGAAAAAGTTTCCATAACCTGCCCCCAAAAATATAAGGAACCTTATAAAAATTAGTATTCTTATGAAAAGTACTACAAATTTTCATCTAACGTAAACAACAGACTGACAGCTACAAAATGAGACCAAAATTTTCATAATCGAATAGAAATTGTGGCTACAGTGAACGATTAAAGCCAGAGGTCGGACAAGGAAATTTACGTATTTTAGACAAATATATGTCTATGCCCCCTAAGCGTCATAAAATTAGTATTTTCATGCAAATTACTATATATTTGCACTTGACGCAAATCAAACAGACGCAACTATAAGATAAGACCAAAATTTCAACAACCGGATCAAAATTACGGGCACAGTAAGCAATCAAAGCTGAAAATCTGCAAAAAAACTGCACGTGTTCCAGAAACAGCAATTTCTAGATATTTTGCCTAAAACATGTTCCGACCATCAAAACACTAGTTCGGGCTAAGCCTTTCAATGAGAACGTAAAAACGCGAAATTCGCACGTTTAAGGGGAGAAAAAGCCATTTAAAAATTTGGGGAGTTAACACGTCAAAAATTGGGATTTTTCTGGCTTTCTACCACTAAACCTGCCCTTAAACCTTTGCGAAATAAAACAAATTTATACTTTTTAGAAAATTCAGACGCTGATCTATTCATTAACACCTAAATATAGCACATCAGTTGAAAAATCAACCCACAGCAATGCCGTGAAGGGAAAAAGTTTCCATAACCTGCCCCCAAAATATAAGGAACCTTATAAAAATTAGTGTTCTTATGACAAATACTACAAATTTGCATTGGACATTAACAACAGACTGACAGCTACAAAATGAGACCAACATTTTGATAATCGAATGGAAATTGTGGCTACAGTGAACGATTAAAGCCAGAGGTCGGACAAGGAAATTTACGTATTTTAGACAAATACATGTCTATGCCTCCTAAGCGTCAGAAAAATTAGTATTTTCACGCACATTACTACATATTTGCACTTGACGCAAACTAAACAAACGCAACTATAAGATAAGACCAAAATTTCAACAATCGGACCAAAATTACGGGCACAGTAAGCAATCAGAGCTGAAAATTTGCACAAAAACTGCGCGTGTTCTAGAAACAGCAATTTCTATATATTTTGCCTAAAACATATTCCGACCATCAAAACACTAGCTTGGGTTGAGCCTTTCAATGAAAACGTAAAAACGCGAAATTCGCACGTTTAAGGGGAGAAAAAGCCATTTAAAGTTTTGGGGAGTTAACACGTGAAAAATTGGGATTTTTCTGGCTTTCAACTACTAAACTCGCCCTTAAACTTTTGCGAAATACCACAAATTTATACTTTTTGGAAAGTTTAGAAGCTGATCTATTAATTAACACCAAAATATAGCACATCAGTTGAAAAATCGAGCAACAGCAATGCCGTGAAGGGAAAAAGTTTCTATAACCTGCCCCCAAAAATATAAGGAACCTTATAAAAATTAGTATTCTTCTGAAAAGTACTACAAGTTTATATTTGACGTAAACAACAGACTGGCAGGTACAAAATGAAATCAACATTTTGATAATCGAATGGAAATTGTGGCTACAGTGAACGATTAAACCCAGAGGTTGGACAAGGAAATTTACGTATTAATGACAAATACATGTCTATGCCTCCTAAGCGTCATAAAAATTAGTATTTATATGCAAATTACTACATATTTGCACTTGACGTAAACTAAACAAACGCAACTATAAGATAAGACCAAAATTTCAACAATCGGACCAAAATTACGGGCACAGTAAGCACTCAAGGCTGAAAATCTGCACAAAAACTGCACGTGTTCTAGAAACAGCAATTTCTAGATATTTTGCCTAAAACATGTTCCGACCATCAAACCACTAGCTTGGGTTAAGCCTTTCAATGAGAACGTAAAAACGCGAAATTCGCACGTTTAAGGGGAGAAAAATTGATTTAAAGTTTTGGCTGGTTGACACGTGAAAAATTGGGATTTTTCTGGCTTTCAACCACTAAGCCCACCCTTAAACTTTTGCGAAATACCACAAATTTATACTTTTTTGAAAATTCAGACGCTGATCCATTCATTAAAATCAAAACATAGCACATCGGTTGAAAAACCAAGCCACAGCAATGCCGTGAAGGGAAAAAGTTTCCATAACCTGCCCCCAAAAATATAAGGAACCTTATAAAAATTAGTATTCGTATGAAAAGTACTACAAAATTTGTATTTGGAGTAAACAACAGACTGACAGCTCTAAAATGAGACCAACATTTTGATAATCGAATGGAAATTGTTGCTACAGTGAACGAAAGCCAGAGGTCGGTCAAGGAAATTTACGTATTTTAGACAAATGCATGTCTATGCCCCCCAAACGTCAGAAAAATTAGTATTTTCGTGCATATCTCTACATATGTGATATTGACGCAAACTAAACAAACGCAGCTATAAGACGAGATCAAAATTTCGACAATCGGACTAAAATTACGGACACAGTAAGCAATCAAAACTGAAAATCTGCACAAAAACTGCACGTGTTCTAGAAACAGCAATTTCTAGATATTTTGCCTAAAACATATTCCGACCATCAAAACACTAGCTTGGGTTAAGCCTTTCAATGAAAACGTAAAAACGCCAAACTCGCACGGTTAATGGGAGAAAAAGCCATTTAAAGTTTTGGGGAGTTGACACGTGAAAAGTTGGGATTTTTCTGGCTTTCAACCACTAAACACACCCTTAAAATTTTGCGAAATACAACAAATTTGTACTTTTTGGAAAATTCAGACGCTGATCTATTAATTAACACAAAGATATAGCACATCTGTTGAAAAATCAAGCCACAGCAATGCCGTGAAGGGAAAAAGTTTCCATAACCTGCCCCCAAAAACTAAGGAACTTATAAAAGTTAGTATTATTATGAAAAGTACTACAAATTTGCATTTGACTTAAACAACAGACTGACAGCTACAAAATGCGGCCAACATTTTGATAATCGAATGGAAATTGTGGCTACAGTGAACGGTTAAATCCAGAGGTCGGACAAGGAAATTTACGTATTTTAGACAAATATATGTCTTTGCCTCCTAAGCGTCATAAAAATTAGTATTTTCATGCAAATTACTACATATGTGCAACTCACGCAAACGAAACAAGCGCAACTATAAGATAAGACCAAAATTTCAACAATCGGACCAAAATTACGGGCACAGTAAGCAATCAAACCTGAAAATCTGCACAAAAACTGCACGTGTTCTAGAAACAGCAATTTCCAGGTATTTCGCCTAAAACATGTTCCGACCATCAAAACACTAGTTAGGTTTAAGCCTTTCAATGAAAACGTAAAAACGCGAAATCCGCACGTTTAAGGGGAGAAAAAGCCATTTAGAGTTTTGGGGAGTTGACACGTGAAAAATTGGGATTTTTCTGGCTTTGAACCACTAAACCCGCATTTAAACTTTTGCGAAATACCACAAATTTATACTTTTCGGAAAATTCAGACGCTGATCTATTCATTCAAACCAAAATATAGCACATCAGTTGAAAAGCCAAGCCACAGCAATGCCGTGAAGGGAAAAAGTTTCCGTAACCTGCCCCCAAAAATATAAGGAACCTTTGAAAAATGAGTATTCTTATGGAAAGTACTTTAAATTTGTATTTGACGTAAACAACAGACTGAAAGCTACAAAATGAGACCTACATTTTGATAATCGAATGGAAATTGCGGCTATAGTGAACGATTAAAGCCAGAGGTCGGACAAGGAAATTTACGTATTTTAGACAAATACATGTCTATGCCTCCTAAGCGTCATAAGAATTAGTATTTTCATGCACATTACTACATATGTGCACTTGACGCAAACAAAACAAACGCAACTATAAGATAAGACCAAAATTTCAACAATCGGACTAAAATTACGGGCACAGAAAGCAATCAAATTTGAAAATCTGCACAAAAACTGCACGTGTTCTAGAAACAGCAATTTCTAGATATTTTGCCTAAAACATGTTCCGACCATCAAAACACTAGCTTGGGTGAAGCCTTTCAATGAAATCGTAAAAACGCGAAATTCGCACGTTTAAGGGGAGAAAAAGCCATTTAAAGTTTTGGGGAGTTGACACGTGAAAAATTGGGATTTTTCTGGCTTTCAACCACTAAACCCGCTCATAAACTTTTGCGAAATACCGCAAATTTATACTTTTTGGAAAATTCAGACACTGATCTATTCATTTCTTCTAAATATAGCACATCAGTTGAAAAACCAAGCCACAGCAATGCCGTGAAGGGAAAAAGTTTCCATAACCTGTCCCCAAAAATATAAGGAACCTTATAAAAATTAGTATTCTTATGAAAAGTACTACAAATTTGTAATTGACGTAGCCAACAGACTGACAGCTACAAAATGAGACCAACATTTTGATAATCGAATGGAAATTGTGGCTACCGTGAACGATTACAGCCAGAGGTCGGACAAGGAAATTTACGAATTTTAGACAAATACATGTCTATGCCTCCTAAGCGGCATAAAAATTAGTATTTTCATGCAAATTACTACATATGTTTACTTGACGTAAACTAAGCCAACGCAACTATAAGATAAGACCAAAATTTCAACAATCGGACTAAAATTACGGGCACAGTAAGCAATCAAAGCTGAAAATCTGCACAAAAACTGCACGTGTTCTAGAAACAACAATTTTTAGATATTTTGCCTAAAACATGTTCCGACCATCAAAACACTAGCTTGGGTTAAGCCTTTCAATGAAAACGTAAAAACGCGAAATTCGCACGTTTAAGGGGAGAGAAAGCCATTTAAAGTTTTGGGGAGTTGACACGTGAAAAATTGGGATTTTTCTGGCTTTCAACCTCTAAACCCGCCCTTAAACTTTTTCGAAATACCACAAATTTATAATTTTACAAAATTCAGACACTGATCTACTCATTAACACCAAAATATAGTCGCACCAAGCGACGGATCGTCCTGTTGGTGACACTCGACGTCAGGAATGCCTTCAACTCCGCTAGATGGGTGGATATTCTGGACACGCTGGAAAACTCTTTTCAGGTTCCAGAATATCCAATGCGGCTTTTGAGGAACTACCCAAGGGACCGAAGCCTGCTCTACGACACGACACAGGGCCAACGAAGGATGGAAATTACATCGGGTGTTGCCCAGGGATCTATCCTTGGTCCGGACCTGTGGAACGTGTCTTACGACGGGCTACTGAGACTTGAGATGCCAGATGAGTCGCGCTTTGTCGGCTATGCGGATGATGTTGCGGCTCTGGTCACCGGTCGCACCGTTGAACAAGCGCAGCTTAGGCTAGGTATGCTAATGCGCTGAGTGAGGGACTGGATGACTGCTCGTGGGCTCAGTTTAGCACTGGAGAAAACCGAAGTGGTCATCTTGACAAAAAAGAGAATCCCTAGAGTAAGGATGATCAGTATTGGAGATATACAAATCGAATCGAAGCCAGCGGTGAAGTACCTGGGGCTACTGATCGACTCGAAGATGAGTTTCTCTGGGCAAATCTGGGCAACGGCTGAGAAGGCTGCTTCGGGAATATCGGCCCTGAGTCGACTTATGGCCAACGTAGGGGGACCTAGCCCGTCAAGAAGACGCCTCTTGATGAGTGCTGTAGGGCCAGTGCTACTGTACGGAGCAGAGGTATGGGGTGATGCCCTCAGCAAGGAGGTATACCGAAAACGATTGGCACAGGTACAGAGAAGAGGAGCACTGAGAATTGCATCTTCGTATCCAAAAGTCTCCGACTCGGCGGTGAGAGTGATTGCAGGCGTGAAACCTGTCGCCCTCCTTGCTAGAGAGCGCCGCGCTATTTACCTGCGCCGAAATGAGGATGCGAGGGAGATGGTTGTCCGTGAGGAGAAAAAACGCTCGCTCAACGATTGGCAGCAGTCTTGGAGGAATTGCACGAAGGGAAGGTGGACGGCGTGCCTCATCCCGGATGTGAGACCGTGGCTAAATCGGAGGCATGGTGAGACTGACTTCCATCTGGCCCAGCTTTTGAGCAGGCACGGGTGTTTTCAGTCTTACCTGCACAAGATTGGTAAGTCACGGTCTCCCGATTGTCGGTTTTGCCCAAGAGAGGAGGACAATGCCTGTCACACATTTTTTTCGTGTACCAAATGATCCAGTTTGCGAAGGGAACTCTACAGGGAGACGGGAGAGCTCACCCCGGATAATATAGTTGCGGTGATGCTCGAATCGGTTGACAAATGGAACCAGGTGGCACATTATGCTCGGGCAGTCCTAAAGGATAAAAGGGACTCGCAACAGCCGGAGGTGCTGGGGCTGGGGGATCGCTATTCTGGCATTTCCTCTTCCCCTCTTCCCTCCCGCTAGGAAAAGGACTCCACAGCTTGAAGGCGCCCCACGGCGTAACAAAACGAGACCTGGCCCGAAGTAATGTGTCAAACGGTTCCAGGCTAGGTTCTCAGATTGACAGGGGAGGTGTTTAGTGGGTAGTCCAAGGGTATCCTCCATGGGAGTCCCACACTGCCAGACTCGGTGGGCGTAAATGCCTTCACCTCCCTACCATAAAAAAAACACCAAAATATAGCACATCAGTTGAAAAACCAAGCCCCAGCAATGCCGTGAAGGGAAAAAGTTTCCATAACATGCCCCCAAAAATATAAGGAACCTTATAAAAATTAGTATTCTTATGAAAAGTACTACAAGTTTATATTTGAAGTAAACAACTGACTGACAGCTAAAAAATGAGACCAACATTTTGATAATCGAATGGAAATTGTGGCTACAGTGAACGAAAGCCAGAGGTCGGACAAGGAAATTTACGTATTTTAGGCAAATACATGTCTATGCCTCCTAAGCGTCATTAAAATTAGTATTTTCATGCAAATTACTACATATTTGCACTTGACGCAAACTAAACAAACGCAGGTATAAGATAAGACCAAAATCAACAATCGGGCCAAAATTCCGGGCGCAGTAAGCAATCAAAGCTGAAAATCTGCACAAAAACTGCACGTGTTCTAGAAACAGCAATTTCTAGATATTTTCCGACCACCAAAACACTAGTTTGGGTGAAGCCGTTCAATGAAAACGTAAGAACGCGTAATTCGCACGTTTAAGGGGAGAAAAAGCCATATAAAGTTTTGGGGAATTGACACGTGAAAAATTGGGATTTTTCTGGTTTTCAACCACCGAACCCGCCCTTAAACTTTTGCGAAATACCACAAATTTATACTTTTTGGAAAATTTAGACGCTGATCTATTCACTTACAGCAAAATATAGCACATCAATTGAAAAATCAAACCACAGCAATGCCGTGAAGGGAAAAAGTTTCCATAACCTGCCCCCAAAAATATAGGGAACCTTTGAAAAATTAGTATTCTTATGAAAAGCACTACAAATTTGCATTTGACGTAAACAACAGACTGGCAGTTTTAAAATGAGACCAGAATTTTGATAATCGAATGGAAATTGTGGCTACAGTGAACGAAAGCCAGAGGTCGGACAAGGAAATTTACGTATTTTAGACAAATACATGTCTATGCCGCCTAATCGTCATAAAAATTATTATTTTCATGCAAATTACTACATGTGTGCATTTGAAGCAAACAAAACAAACACAACTATAAGATAAGACCAAAATTTCAACAATCGGGCTAAAATTACGGGCGCAGTAAGCAATCAAAGCTGAAAATCTGCACAAAAACTGCACGTGTTCTAGAAACAGCAATTTCTAGATATTTCGCCTAAAATATATTCCGACCATCAAAACACTAGCTTGGGTGAAGCCTTTCAATGAAAACTTAAAAACGCAAAATTCGCACGTTTAAGGGAAAAAAAAGCCATTTAAAGTTTTGGGGAGTTGACACGTGAAAAATTGGGATATTTCTGGCTTTCAACCACTAAATCCGCCCTTAAACTTTTGCGAAATACCACAAATTTATACTTTTTGGAAAATTCAGACGCTGATTCATTCTTTAAACCCAAAATATAGCACATCGGTTGAAAAACAAAGCCACAGCGATGCCGTGAAGGGAAAAAGTTTCCATAACCTGCCCCCAAAAATATGAGCAACCTTATAAAAATTAGTATTCTTATGAAAAGTACTACAAATTTGTATTTGACGTAAACAACAGACTGACAGCTACAAAATGAGACCAACATTTTGATAATCGAATGGAAATTGTGGCTACAGTGAAGGAAAGCCAGAGGTCGGACAAGAGAATTTACGTATTTTAGACAAATACATGTCTATGCTTCCTAGGCGTCATAAAAATCAGTATTTTCATGCAAATTACTACACATGTTTACTTGACGCAAACTAAACAAACGTAACTATAAGATAAGACAAAAATTTCAACAATCGGACTAAAATGACGGGCACAGTAAGCAATCAAAGCTGAGCATCTGCACAAAAACTGCACGTGTTCTAGAAACAGAATTTTTTAGATATTTTGCCTAAAACAAAACCAACATTTTGATAATCGAATGGAAATTGTGGCTACAGTGAACGAAAGCCAGAGGTCGGACAAAGAAATTTACATATTTTAGACAAATACATGTCTATGCCTCCTAAGCGTCATAAAAATTAGTATTTGCATGCAAATTACTACATTTGTGCACTTGACGCAAACTAATCAAACGCGACTATAAGATAAGACCAAAATTTCAACAATCGGACTAAAA
Organism: Odontomyia ornata; assembly: GCA_963969285.1. Lineage (NCBI taxonomy): Eukaryota > Metazoa > Arthropoda > Insecta > Diptera > Stratiomyidae > Odontomyia > Odontomyia ornata. The sequence continues at coordinate 238,079,648 of OZ017738.1, forward strand.
TTACGGGCACAGTATGCAATCAAAGCTGAAAATCTGCACAAAAACTGCACGTGTTCTAGAAACAGTGATGTCTAGATATTTTGCCTAAAATATATTCCGACCATCAAAACACTTGCTTGGGTTAAGCCTTTTAATGAGAACGTAAAAACGCGAAATTCGCACGTTTAAGGGGAGAAAAAGCCATTTAAAGTTTTGGGGAGTTGACACGTGAAAAATTGGGATATTTCTGGCTTTCAACCACTAAACCCGCCCTTAAACTTTTGCGAAATACCACAAAATTATCCTTTTTGGAAAATTTAGACGCTGATCTATTCATTAACACCAAAATACTCGTATAGCACATCAGTTGAAAAATCAAGCCACAGCAATGCCGTGAAGGGAAAAAGTTTCCATAACCTGCCCCCAAAAATATAAGGAACCTTATAAAAATTAGTATTCTTATGAAAAAAAAAAAATTAGTATTTTCATGCAAATTACTACATATTTGCACTTGACGCAAACAAAACAAACGCAACTTTAAGATAAGACCAAAATTACCACAACCGGACCAAAATTACGGCCACAGTAAGCAATCAAATTTGAAAATCTGCACAAAAACTGCACGTGTTCTAGAAACAGCAATTTCTAGATAATTTGCCGTAAACATGTTCCGACCATCAAAACACTAGTTCCGGTAAACTCTTTCAATGAAAACGTAAAGACGCGAAATTCGCACGTTTAAGGGGAGAAAAAGCCATTTAAAGTTTTGGGGAGTTGACACGTGAAAAATTGGGATTTTTCTGGCTTTCAACCTCTAAACCCGCCCTTAAACTTTTTTGAAATACCACAAATTTATAATTTTTGGAAAATTCAGACACTGATCTATTCATTAACACCAAAATATAGTCGCACCAAGCGACGGATCGTCCTGTTGGTGACACTCGACGTCAGGAATGCCTTCAACTCCGCTAGATGGGTGGATATTCTGGACACGCTGGAAAACTCTTTTCAAGTTCCAGAATATCCAATGCGGCTTTTGAGGAACTACCCAAGGGACCAAAGCCTGCTCTACGACACGACACAGGGCCAACGAAGGATGGAAATTACATCGGGTGTTGCCCAGGGATCTATCCTTGGTCCGGACCTGTGGAACGTGTCTTACGACGGGCTACTGAGACTTGAGATGCCAGATGAGTCGCGCTTTGTCGGCTATGCGGATGATGTTGCGGCTCTGGTCACCGGTCGCACCGTTGAACAAGCGCAGCTTAGGCTAGGTATGCTAATGCGCTGAGTGAGGGACTGGATGACTGCTCGTGGGCTCAGTTTAGCACTGGAGAAAACCGAAGTGGTCATCTTGACAAAAAAGAGAATCCCTAGAGTAAGGATGATCAGTATTGGAGATATACAAATCGAATCGAAGCCAGCGGTGAAGTACCTGGGGCTACTGATCGACTCGAAGATGAGTTTCTCTGGGCAAATCTGGGCAACGGCTGAGAAGGCTGCTTCGGGAATATCGGCCCTGAGTCGACTTATGGCCAACGTAGGGGGACCCAGCCCGTCAAGAAGACGCCTCTTGATGAGGGCTGTAGGGTCAGTGCTACTGTACGGAGCAGAGGTATGGGGCGACGCTCTCAGCAAGGAGGTATACCGAAAACGATTGGCACAGGTACAGAGAAGAGGAGCACTGAGAATTGCATCTTCGTATCCAACAGTCTCCGACTCGGCGGTGAGAGTGATTGCAGGCGTGATACCTGTCGCCCTCCTTGCTAGAGAGCGCCGCGCTATTTACCTGCGCCGAAATGAGGATGCGAGGGAGATGGTTGTCCGTGAGGAGAGAAAACGCTCGCTCAACGATTGGCAGCAGTCTTGGAGGAATTGCACGCAGGGAAGGTGGACTGCGTGCCTCATCCCGGATGTGAGACCGTGGCTTAATCGGAGGCATGGTGAGATTGACTTCCATCTGACCCAGCTTTTGAGCAGGCACGGGTGTTTTCAGTCTTACCTGCACAAGATCGGTAAGTCACGGTCTTCCGATTGTCGGTTTTGCCCAGGAGAGGAGGACAATGCCTGTCACACATTTTTTTCGTGTACCAAATGATCCACCTTGCGAAGGGAACTCTACAGGGAGACGGGAGAGCTCACCCCGGATAATATAGTTGCGGTGATGCTCGAATCGGTTGACAAATGGAACCAGGTGGCACATTATGCTCGGGCAGTCCTAAAGGATAAAAGGGACTCGCAACAGCCGGAGGTGCTGGGGCTGGGGGATCGCTATTCTGGCATTTCCTCTTCCCCTCTTCCCTCCCGCTAGGAAAAGGACTCCACAGCTTGAAGGCGCCCCACGGCGTAACAAAACGAGACCTGGCCCGAAGTAATGTGTCAAACGGTTCCAGGCTAAGTTCTCAGATTGACAGGGGAGGTGTTTAGTGGGTAGTCCAAGGGTATCATCCATGGGAGTCCCACACTGCCAGACTCGGTGGGCCTAAATGCCTTCACCTAACTACCACAAAAAAAAAAAAAAACACCAAAATATAGCACATCAGTTGAAAAACCAAGCCCCAGCAATGCCGTGAAGGGAAAAAGTTTCCATAACCTGCCCCCAAAAATATAAGGAACCTTATAAAAATTAGTATTCTTATGAAAAGTACTACAAATTTGTATTTGAAGTAAACAATTGACTGACAGCTAAAAATGAGACCAACATTTTGATAATCGAATGGAAATTGTGGCTACAGTGAACGAAAGCCAGAGGTCGGACAAGGAAATTTACGTATTTTAGGCAAATACATGTCTATGCCTCCTAAGCGTCATTAAAGTTAGTATTTTCATGCAAATTACTACATATTTGCATTTGACGTAAACTAAACAAACGCAGCTATAAGATAAGACCGAAATTTCAACAATCGGGCCAAAATTACGGGCGCAGTAAGCAATCAAAGCTGAAAATCTGCACAAAATCTGCACGTGTTCTAGAAACAGCAATTTCTTGATATTTTCCGACCACCAAAACACTAGTTTGGGTTAAGCCGTTCAATGAAAACGTAAAAACGCGTAATTCGCACGTTTAAGGGGAGAAAAAGCCATATAAAGTTTTGGGGAATTGACACGTGAAAAATTGGGATTTTTCTGGCTTTCAACCACCGAACCCGCCCTTAAACTTTTGCGAAATACCAAAAATTTATACTTTTTGGAAAATTCAGACGCTGATCTATTCACTAACAGCAAAATATAGCACATCAATTGAACAATCAAACCACAGCAATGCCGTGAAGGGAAAAAGTTTCCATAACCTGCCCCCAAAAATATAAGGAACCTTTGAAAAATTAGTATTCTTATGAAAAGCACTACAAATTTGCATTTGACGTTAACAACAGACTGGCAGCTACAAAATGAGACCAGAATTTTGATAATCGAATGGAAATTGTGGCTACAGTGAACGAAAGCCAGAGGTCGGACAAGGAAATTTACGTATTTTAGACAAATACATGTCTATGCCGCCTAAGCGTCATAAAAATTAGTATTTTCATGCAAATTACTACATGTGTGCATTTGAAGCAAACAAAACAAACACAACTATAAGATAAGACCAAAATTTCAACAATCGGACTAAAATTACGGGCACAGTAAGCTGAAAATCTGCACAAAAACTGCACGTGTTCTAGAAACAGCAATTTCTAGATATTTCGCCTAAAATATATTCCGACCATCAAAACACTAGCTTGGGTTAAACCTTTCAATGAAAACTTAAAAACGCAAAATTCGCACGTTTAAGGGGAGAAAAAGCCATTTAAAGTTTTGGGGAGTTGACACGTGAAAAATTGGGATATTTCTGGCTTTCAACCACTAAACCCGCCCTTAAACTTTTGCGAAATACCACAAATTTATACTTTTTGGAAAATTCAGACGCTAATTCATTCTTTAAACCCAAAATATAGCACATCGGTTGAAAAACAAAGCCACAGCGATGCCGTAAAAGGAAAAAGTTTCCATAACCTGCCCCCAAAGATATAAGCAACCTTATAAAAATTAGTATTCTTATGAAAAGTACTACAAATCTGTATTTTCCGTAAACAACAGACTGACAGCTACAAAATGAGACCAACATTTTGATAATCGAATGGAAATTGTGGCTACAGTGAAGGAAAGCCAGAGGTCGGACAAGAGAATTTACGTATTTTAGACAAATATATGTCTATGCCTTCTAGGCGTAATAAAAATTAGTATTTTCATGCAAATTTTTACATGTTTGCACTTGACGCAAACTAAACAAACGCAACTATAAGATAAGACCAAAATTTCAACAATCGGACCAAAATTACGCGCACAGTAAGCAATCGAAGCTGAAAATCTGCACAAAAACTGCACGTGTTCTAGAAACAGCCATTTCTAAAGATTTTGCCTTAAACACATTCCGACCATCAAAACACTAGCTTGGATTAAGCCTTTCAATGGAAACGTAAACACGCGAAATTCGCACGTTTAAGGGGAGAAAAAGCCATTTAAGGTTAAAGGGAGTTGACACGTGAAAAATTGGGATATTTCTGGCTGTCAACCACTAAACCGGCCCTTAAACTTTTGCGAAATACCACAAAATTATACTCTTGGAAAATTTAGACGCTGATCTATTAATCAACACCAAAATATAGCACATCAGTTGAAAAATCAAGCCACAGCAATGCCGTGAAGGGAAAAAGTTTCCATAACCTGCCCCCAAAAATATAAGGAACCTTATAAAAATTAGTATTCTTATGAAAAGTACTACAAATTTGTATTTGACGTAAACAACAGACTGACAGCTCTACAATGAGACCAACATTTTGATAATCGAATGGAAATTGTTGCTACAGTGAACGAAAGCCAGAGGTCGGACAAGGAAATTTACGTATTTTAGACAAATACATGTCTATGCCTCCTAAGCGTCATAAAAATTAGTATTTTCATGCAACTTTTTACATGTTTGCACTTGACGCAAACTAAACAAACGCAACTATAAGATAAGACCAAAATTTCAACAATCGGACCAAAATTAGGGGCACAGTAAGCAATCAAAGCTGAAAATCTGCACAAAAACTGCACGTGTTCTAGAAACAGCAATTTCTAGATATTTTGCCTAAAACATGTTCCGACCATCAAAACACTAGCTTGGGTTAAGCCTTTCAATGAAAACGTAAGAACGCGAAATTCGCACGTTTAAGGGGAGAAAAAGCCATTTAAAGTTTTGGGGAGTTGACACGTGAACAATTGGGATTTTTCTGGCTTTCAACCCCTAAACCCGCCCTTAAACTTAAAGTACAATAGACTGACAGCTACAAAATGAGACCAGAATTTTGATAATCGAATGGAAATTGCGGCTACAGTGAACGATTAAAGCCAGAGGTCGGACAAGGAAATTTACGTATTTTAGACAAATATATGTCTAAGCCTTCTAGGCGTAATAAAAATTAGTATTTTCATGCAAATTTTTACATGTTTGCACTTGACGCAAACTAAACAAACGCAACTATGAGATAAGACCAAAATTTCAACAATCGGACCAAAATTACGCGCACAGTAAGCAATCGAAGCTGAAAATCTGCACAAAAACTGCACGTGTTCTAGAAACAGCAATATCTAGATATTTTGCCTAAAACATATTCGGACCATTAAAACACTAGCTATGTTAGGCTTTCTAATGAAAGCGTAAAAAGGCGAAATTCGCACGTTTAAGCGGAGAAAAAGCCAATTAAAATTTTGGGGAGTTGACACGTGAAAAATTGGGATTTTTCTGACTTTCAACCACTAAGCCCATCCTTAAGCTTTTGCAAAATACCGCAAATTTATACTTTTTGGAAAATTCAGGCGCTGATCTATTCATTAAAACCAAAATATAGCACATCAGTACAAAAACCAAGCCACAGCAATGCCGTCAAGGGATAACGTTTCCAGAACCTGCCCCCAAACATATAAGGAACCTTATAAAAATTAGTATTCTTATGAAAAGTACTAAAAATTTGTATTTGACGTAACTAACAGACTGACAGCTACAAAATGAGAACAACATTTTGATAATCGAATGGAAATTGTGGCTACACTGAACGAAAGTCAGAAGTCGGACAAGGAAATTTACATATTTTAGACAAATACATGTCTATGCCTCCTAAGCGTCATAAAAATTAGTATTTGCATGCAAATTACTACATTTGTGCACTTGACGCAAACTAATCAACCGCGACTATAAGATAAGACCAAAATTTCAACAATCGGACTAAAATTACGGGCACAGTATGCAATCAAAGCTGAAAATCTGCACAAAAACTGCACGTGTTCTAGAAACAGTGATTTCTATTCCGACCATCAAAACACTAGCTTGGGTTAAGCCTTTTAATGAAAACGTAAAAACGCGAAATTCTCACGTTTAAGGAGAGAAAAACCATTTAAAGTTTTGGGGAGTTGACACGTAAAAAATTGGGATATTTCTGGCTTTCAACCACTAAACCCGCCCTTAAACTTTTGCGAAATACCACAAAATTATCCTTTTTGGAAAATTCAGACGCTGATCTATTCATTAACACCAAAATACTCGTATAGCACATCAGTTGAAAAATCAAGCCACAGCAATGCCGTGAAGGGAAAAAGTTTCCATAACCTGCCCCCAAAAATATAAGGAACCTTATAAAAATTAGTATTCTTATGAAAAGTACTACAAATTCGTATTTGACGTAAACAACAGACTGACAGCTACAAAATGAGACCAACATTTTGATAATCGAATGGAAATTGTGGCTACAGTGAACGAAAGCTAGAGGTCGGACAAGGAAATTTACGTATTTTAGACAAATACATGTCTTTGCCTCCTAAGCATCATAAGAATTAGTATTTTCATGCACATTACTACTTTTGTGCACTTGACATAAACTAAACAAACGCAACTATAAGATAAGACCAAAATTTCAACAATCGGACCAAAATTACGCGCACAGTAAGCAATCAAAGCTGAAAATCTGCACAAAAACTGCACGTGTTCTAGAAACAGCAATTTCTAGATATTTTGCCTAAAGCATGTTCCGACCATCAAAACACTAGCTTGGGTTAAGCCTTTCAATTAACACGTAAAACGCGAAATTCGCACGTTTAAGGGGAGAAAAAGCCATTTAAAGTTTTGGGGAGTTGACACGTAAAAAATCGGGATTTTTCTGGCTCTCAACCACTAAACCCGGCCTTAAACTTTTGCGAAATACAACAAATTTACTGTTTTTGGAAAATTCAGACGCTGCTCTATTCATTAACACCAAAATATAGCACATCAGTTGAAAAATCAAGCCACAGCAATGCCGTGAAGGGAAAAGTTTCCATAACCTGCCCCCAAAAATATAAGCAACCTTATAAAAATTAGTATTCTTATGAAAAGTACTACAAATTTGCATTTAACGTAAATAAGAGACTGACAGCTACAAAATGAGACCAACATTTTGATAATCGAATGGAAATTGTGGCTACAGTGAACGATTAAAGCCAGAGGTCGGACAAGGAAATTTACGTATTTTAGACTAATACATGTCTATGCCTCCTGAGCGTCATAAAAATTAGTATTTTCATGCAAATCACTACATATTTGCATTTGACGCAAACAAAACAAACGCAACTATAAGATAAGACCAAAATTACCACAACCGGACCAAAATTACGGCCACAGTAAGCAATCAAATTTGAAAATCTGCACAAAAACTGCACGTGTTCTAGAAACAGCAATTTCTAGATAATTTGCCGTAAACATGTTCCGACCATCAAAACACTAGTTCCGGTAAACTCTTTCAATGAAAACGTAAAAACACGAAATTCGCACGTTTAAGGGGAGAAAAAGCCATTTAAAGTTTTGGGGAGTTGACACGTGAAAAATTGGGATTTTTCTGGCTTTCAACCACTAAACCCGCCCTTAAACTTTTGCGAAATACCACAAATTTATACTTTTTGGAAAATCCAGACGCGGACCTATTCATTAAAACCAAAATATAGCACATCAGCTGAAAAACCAAGCCTCAGCAATGCCGTGAAGGGAAAAAGTTTCCATAACCTGCCCCCAAAAATATAAGGAACTTTTTAAAAATTAGTATTCTTATGAAAAGTACTACAAATTTGTATTTGGTGTAAACAACAGACTGACTGCTACAAAATGAGACCAGAATTTTGATAATCGAATGGAAATTGCGGCTACAGTGAACGATTAAAGCCAGAGGTCGGACAAGGAAATTTACGTATTTTAGACAAATACATGTCTATGCCTTCTAAGCGTCATAAAAGTTAGTATTTTCATGCAAATTATTACATGTTTGCACTTGACGCAAACTAAACAAACGCAACTATAATATAAGACCAAAATTTCAACAATCGGACTAAAATTACGGGAACAGTAAGCAATCAAAGCTGAAAATCTGCACAAAAACTGCACGTGTTCTAGAAACAGCAATTTCTAGATATTTTGCCTAAAACATGTTGCGACCATCAGAACACTAGTTGTGGTTAAGCCTTTTCATGGAAACGTAAACACGCGAAATTCGCACGTTTAAGGGGAGAAAAAGCCATTTAAAGTTTTGGGGAGTTGACACGTGAAAAATTTGGATATTTCTGGCTTTCAACCACTAAACCCGCCCTTAAACTTTTGTGAAATACCACAAATTTATACTTTTTGGAAAATTCAGACGCGAATCTATTCATTAAAACCAAAATATAGCACATCAAACGAAAAATCAAGCCACAGCAATGCCGTGAAGGGAAAAAGTTTCCATAACCTGCCCCCAAAAATATAAGGAACCTTATAAAAATTAGTATTCTTATGAAAAGTACTACAAATTTGTATTTGACGTAACCAACAGACTGATAGCTACAAAATGAGACCAACAATTTGGTAATCGAATGGAAATTGTGGCTACAGTTAACGAAAGCCAGAGGTCGGACAAGGAAATTTACGTATTAATGACAAATACATGTCTATGCCTCCTAAGCGTGATAAAAATGAAAAATTCATGCAAATTACTACATATGTGCACTTAACGCAAACTAAACAAACGCAACTATAAGATAAGACCAAAATTTCAACAATCGGACGAAAATTACGGGCACAGTAAGCAATCAAAGCTGAAAATCTGCACAAAAACTGCACGTGTTCTAGAAACAGCAATTTCTAGATATTTTGCCTAAAATATATTCCGACCATCAAAATACTAACTTGGGTTAAGCCTTTCAATGATAACGTAACAACGCGAAATTCACACGTTTAAGGGGAGAAAAACCCATTTAAAGTTTTGGGGAGTTGACACGTGAAAAATTGGGATATTTCTGGGTTTCAAGCACTAAACCTACCCTTAAACTTTTGCGAAATGCCACGAATTTATACTTTTTTGAAAATTCAGACGCTTATCTATTCATTCAGACCAATATATAGCACATCAGTTGAAAAATCAAGCCACAGCAATCCCGTGAAGGGAAAAAGTTTCCATAACCTGCCCCCAAAAATATAAGGAACCTTATACAAATTAGTATTCTTATGAAAAGTACTACAAATTTGTTTCTAATGTTAACAACAGACTGACAGCTACAAAATGAGACCGACGTTTTGATAATCGAATGGAAATTGTCGCTGCAGTGAAAGAAAGCCAGAGGTCGGACAAGGAAAATTATGTATTTTAGACAAATACATGTCTATGCCTCCTAAGCGTCATAAAAATTAATATTTTTATGCAAATTACTACATATGTGCACTTGACGCAAACTAAACAATTGCAACTATAAGATAAGACCAAAATTTCAACAATCGAACTAAAATTACGGGCACAGTAAGCAATCAAAGCTGAAAATCTGCACAAAAACTGCACGTGTTCTAGAAACAGCAATTTCTAGATATTTTGCCTAAAATATATTCCGACCATCAAAACACTAGCTTGGGTTAAGCCTTTCAATGAAAACGTAAAAACGCGAAATTCGCACGTTTAAGGGAAGAAGAGCCGTTTAAAGTTTTGGAGAGTTGACACGTGAAAAATAGGGATATTTCTGGCTTTCAACCACTAAACCCGCCCTTAAACTTTTGCGAAATACCACAAATTTATACTTTTTGGAAAATTCAGACGCTGATCTATTAATTAACACAAAAATATAGTACATCAGTTGAAAAACCAAGCCACAGCAATGCCGTGAAGGGAAAAAGTTTCCATAACCTGCCCCCAAAAATATAAGGAACCTTATAAAAATTAGTATTCTTACGAAAAGTACAACAAGTTTGCATTTGACGTAAGCAACAGACTGACAGCTTCAAAATGAGTTCAACATTTTGATTATCGAATTGAAATTGTGGCTACAGTGAACGAAAGCCAGAGGTCGGACAAGGAAATTTACGTATTTTAGACAAATACATGTCTATGCCTCCTAGGCGTCATAAAAATTAGTATTCTCATGCAAATTACTACATATTTGAAGTTGACGCAAATTTAACAAACGCAACTATGAGATAAGACCAAAATTACAACAATCGGACTAAAATTACGGGCACAGTAAGCAATCAAAGCTGAAAATCTGCACAAAAACTGCACGTGTTCTAGAAACAGCAATTTCTAGATATTTTGCCTAAAATATATTCCGACCACCAAAACATTAGCTTGGGTTAAGCCTTTCAATGAAAACGATAAAAATGCGCAATTCGCACGTTTAAGGGGAGAAAAAGCCATTTAAAGTTTTGGGGAGTTGACACGTGAAAAATTGGGATTTTTCTGGCTTTCAACCACTAAACCCGCCCTTAAACTTTTGCGAAATACCACAAATTTATACTTTTTGGAAAATTCAGACGTTCATCCATTCATTGAAACCAAAATATAGCACATCGGTTGAAAAACCAAGCCACAGCAATGCCGTGAAGGGAAAAAGTTTCCATAACCTGCCCCCAAAAATATAAGGAACCTTATAAAAATTTGTATTCTTATGAAAAGCACTACGAATTTGTATTTGACGTTAACAACAGACCGACAGCTACAAAATAAGACCAGGATTTTGATAATCGAATGGAAATTGTGGCTACAGTGAACGATTAAAGCCAGAGGTCGGACAAGGAAATTTACGTACTTTAGACAAATACATGTCTATGCCTCCTAAGCGTCATAAAAATTAGAATTTTCATGCAAATTACTACATATGTCCACTTGACGCAAACTAAACAAACGCAACTATGAGATAAGACCAAAATTTCAACAATCGGATCAAAATTACGGGCACAGTAAGCAATCAAAGCTGAAAATCTGCACAAAAACTGCCCGTGTTCTAGAAACAGCAATTTCTAGATATTTTGCCAAAACATGTTCCGACCATCAAAACACTAGCTTGGGTTAAGCCTTTCAATGAAAACGTAAACACGCGAAATTCGCACGTTTAAGGGGAGAAAAAGCCATTTAAAGTTTTGGGGAGTTGACACGTGAAAAATTGGGATTTTTCTGGCTTTCAACCACTGAACCCGCCCTTAAACTTTTGCGAAATACCACAAATCTATACTTTTTGAAAAATTCAGACGCTGATCCATTCATTAAATCCAAAATATAGCACATCAGTTGAAAAATCAAGCCACAGCAGTGCCGTGAAGGGAAAAAGTTTCCATAACCTGCCCCCAAAAATATAAGGAACCTTATAAAAATTTGTATTCTTATGAAAAGCACTACGAATTTGTATTTGACGTTAACAACAGACCGACAGCTACAAAATAAGACCAGGATTTTGATAATCGAATGGAAATTGTGGCTACAGTGAACGATTAAAGCCAGAGGTCGGACAAGGAAATTTACGTACTTTAGACAAATACATGTCTATGCCTCCTAAGCGTCATAAAAATTAGAATTTTCATGCAAATTACTACATATGTCCACTTGACGCAAACTAAACAAACGCAACTATGAGATAAGACCAAAATTTCAACAATCGGATCAAAATTACGGGCACAGTAAGCAATCAAAGCTGAAAATCTGCACAAAAACTGCACGTGTTCTAGAAACAGCAATTTCTAGATATTTTGCCTAAAATATATTCCGACCACCAAAACACTAGCTTGGGTTAAGCCTTTCAATGAAAACGATAAAAATGCGAAATTCGCACGTTTAAGGGGAGAAAAAGCCATTTAAAGTTTTGGGGAGTTGACACGTGAAAAATTGGGATTTTTCTGGCTTTCAACCACTAAACCCGCCCTTAAACTTTTGCGAAATACCACAAATTTATTATTTTTGGGAAATTCAGACGTTCATCCATTCATTGAAACCAAAATATAGCACATCGGTTGAAAAACCAAGCCACAGCAATGCCGTGAAGGGAAAAAGTTTCCATAACCTGCCCCCAAAAATATAAGGAACCTTATAAAAACTAGTATTCTTATGAAAATTACCACAAATTTGTATTTGTCGTATCCAGCAGACTGACAGCTACAAAATGAGACCAACATTTTGATAATCGAATGGAAATTGTGGCTACAGTGAACGATTAAAGCCAGAGGTCGGACAAGGAAATTTACGTATTTTAGACCAATACATGTCTATGCCTCCTAAGCGTCATAAAAATTAGAATTTTCATGCAAATAACTACATATTTCCACTTGACGCAAACTAAACAAACGCAGCTATGAGATAAGACCAAAATTTCAAAAATCGGACTAAAATTACGGGCACAGTAAGCAATCAAAGCTGAAAATCTGCACAAAAACTGCACGTGTTCTAGAAACAGCAATTTCTAGATACTTTGCCTAAAATATATTCCGACCACCAAAATACTAGCTTGGGTTAAGCCTTTCAATGAAAACGATAAAAATGCGAAATTCGCACGTTTAAGGGGAGAAAAAGCCATTTAAAGTTTTGGGGAGTTGACACGTGAAAAATTGGGATATTTCTGGCTTTCAACCACTAAACCCGCCTTTAAACTTTTGCAAAATACCCCAAATTTATTTTTTTTTGGAAAATTCAGACGTTCATCCATTCATTGAAACCAAAATATAGCACATCGGTTGAAAAACGAAGCCACAGCAATGCCGTGAAGGGAAAAAGTTTGCATAACCTGCCCCCAAAAATATAAGGAACCTTATAAAAACTAGTATTCTTATGAAATTACCACAAATATGTATTTGTCGTAATCAGCAGACTGACAGCTACAAAATGAGACCAACATTTTGATAATCGAATGGAAATTGTGGCTACAGTGAACGATTAAAGCCAGAGGTCGGACAAGGAAATTTACGTATTTTAGACCAATACATGTCTATGCCTCCTAAGCGTCATAAAAATTAGAATTTTCATGCAAATAACTACATATTTCCACTTGACGCAAACTAAACAAACGCAACTATGAGATAAGACCAAAATTTAAAAAATCGGACTAAAATTACGGGCACAGTAAGCAATCAAAGCTGAAAATCTGCACAAAAACTGCACGTGTTCTAGAAACAGCAATTTCTAGATATTTTGCCTAAAATATATTCCGACCACCAAAACACTAGCTTGGGTTAAGCCTTTCAATGAAAACGATAAAAATGCGAAATTCGCACGTTTAAGGGGAGAAAAAGCCATTTAAAGTTTTGGGGAGTTGACACGTGAAAAATTGGGATTTTTCTGGCTTTCAACCACTAAACCCGCCTTTAAACTTTTGCGAAATACCACAAATTTATTTTTTTTTGGAAAATTCAGACGCTGATCCATTCATTAAAACCAAAATATAGCACATCGGTTGAAAAACCAAGCCACAGCTATGCCGTGAAGGGAAAAAGTTTCCATAACCTGCCCCCAAAAATATAAGGAACCTTATAAAAATTAGTAATCTTATGAAAAGTACTACAAATTTGTATTTGACGTAAACAACAGACTGACAGCTCTAAAATGAGACCAACATTTTTATAATTGAATGGAAATTGTGGCTACAGTGAACGAAAGCCAGAGGTCGGACAAGGAAATTTACGTATTAATGACAAATACATGCCTATGCCTCCTAAGCGTCATAGAAATTAGTAATTACATGTAAATTACTGCATATTTGCACTTGGCGCAAATTTAACAAACGCAACTATAAGATAAGACCAAAATTTCAACAATTGGACTAAAATTACGGGCACAGTAAGCAATCAAAGCTGAAAATCTGCACAAAAACTGCCCGTATTCTAGAAACAGCAATTTCTAGATATTTTGCCTGAAACATATTCCGACCATCAAAACACTAGCTTGGGTTAAGCCTTTCAATGAAAACGTAAACACGCGAAATTCGCACGTTTAAGGGGAGAAAAAGCCTTTTAAAGTTTTGGGGAGTTGACACGTGAAAAATTGGGATTTTTCTGGCTTTCAACCATTGAACCCGCCCTTAAACTTTTGCGAAATACCACAAATTTATGTTTTTTGGAAAATTCAGACGCTGGTCAATTCATTAAAATCCAAAATATAGCACATCAGTTGAAAAACCAAGCCACAGCAATGCCGTGAAGGGAAAAAGTTTCCATAACCTACCCCCAAAAATATAAGGAACCTTTTAAAAATTAGTATTCTTATGAAAAGCACTACAAATTTGTATTTGGCGTAAACAACAGACCGACAGCTACAAAATGAGACCAGGATTTTGATAATCGAATGGAAATTGTGGCTACAGTGAACAATTAAAGCCAGAGGTCGGACAAGGAAATTTACGTATTTTAGACAAATACATGTCTATGCCTCCTAAGCGTCATAAAAATTAGTATTTGCATGCAAATTACTACATATGTCCACTTGGCGCAAACTAAACAAATGCAACTATGAGATAAGACCAAAATTTCAACAATCGGACTAAAATTACGGGCACAGTAAGCAATCAAAGCTGAAAATCTGCACAAAAAACTGCACGTGTTCTAGAAACAGCAATTTCTAGATATTTTGCCTAAAATATATTCCGACCACCAAAACACTAGCTTGGGTTAAGCCTTTCAATGAAAACGATAAAAATGCGAAATTCGCACGTTTAAGGGGAGAAAAAGCCATTTAAAGTTTTGGGGAGTTGACACGTGAAAAATTGGGATATTTCTGGCTTTCAACCACTAAACCCGCCCTTAAACTTTTGCGAAATACCACAAATTTATTTTTTTTGGAAAATTCAGACGCTGATCCATTCATTAACACCTAAATATACTAATCAGTTGAAAAACCAAGCCACAGCAATGCCGTGAAGGGAAAAAGTTTCCATAACCTGCCCCCAAAAATATAAGGAACCTTATAAAAATTAGTATTCTTATGAAAAGTACTACAAATTTGCATTTGACGTAAACAACAAACTGACTGCTACAAAATGAGACCAGAATTTTGATAATCGAATGGAAATTGTGGCTACAGTGAACGACTAAAACCAGAGGTCGGACAAGGAAATTTACGTATTTTAGACAAACACATGTCTGTGCCTCCTAAGCGTCATAAAAATTAGAATTTTCATGCAAATTACTACATATTTCCACTTGACGCAAACTAGTTAAACGCAACTATAAGATAAGACCAAAATTTCAACAATCGGACTAAAATTACGGGCACAGTAAGCAATCAAAGCTGAAAATCTGCACAAAAACTGCACGTGTTCTAGAAACAGCAATTTCTAGATATTTTGCCTAAAACATGTTCCGACAATCAAAACACTAGGTTGGGTTAAGCCTCTCAATGATAACGTAAAAACGTGAGAAAAAGCCATTTAAAGTTTTGGGAAGTTGACACGTGAAAAATTGGGATTTTTCTGGCTTTCAACCACTGAACCCGCCCTTAAACTTTTGCGAAATACCACAAATTTACACTTTTTGGGATATTCAGACGCTTATCTATTTATTAACACCAAAATTTAGCACATCAGTTGAAAAATGAAGCCACAGCAATGCCGTGAAGGGAAAAAGTTTCCATAACCTGCCCCCAAAATTATAAGGAACCTTATAAAAATTAGTATTCTTATGAAAAGTACTACGAATTTGTATTTGACGGAAACAACAGACTGACAGCTACAAAATGAGACCAACATTTTGATAATCGAATGGAAATTGTGGCTACAGTGAACGATTAAAGCCAGAGGTCGGACAAGGAAATTTACGTATTTTAGACAAATACATGTCTTTGCCTCCTAAGCGTCATAAAAATTAGTATTTTCATGCAACTTACCACATATGTGCACTTGATGCAAACTAAACAAATGCAACTATAAGATAAGACCAAAATTTCAACAATCGGACTAAAATTACGGGCACAGTAAGCCATCAAAGCTGAAAATCTACACAAAAACTGCACGTGTTCTAGAAACAGCAATTTCTAGGTATTTTGCCTTAAACATGTTCGGACCATCAAAACCTTTCAATGAAAACGTAAGACCGCGAAATTCGCACGTTTAAGGGGAGAAAAAGCCATTTAAAGTTTTGGGGAGTTGACACGTCAAAAATTGGGATTTTTCTGGCTTTCAACCACTAAACCCGCCCTTAAGCTTTTGCGAAACACCACAGATTTATACTTTTTGGAAAATTCAGACGCTGATCCATTCATTAAAACCAAAATATAGCACATCAGTTGAAAAACCAAGCCACAGCAATGCGGTGAAGGGAAAAAGTTTCCATAACCTGCCCCCAAAAATTTAGGGAACCTTATAAAAATTAGTATTCTTATGAAAAGTCCTACAAATTTATTTTTGACATAAACAACAGACTGACAGCTACAAAATGAGACTAACATGTTGATAATCGAATGGAAAGTGTGGCTACAGTGAACGATTAAAGCCAGAGGTCGGACAAGGAAATTTACGTTTTTTAGACAAATACATGTCTATGCCTCCTAAGCGTCGTAAAAATTGATATTTTCATGCAAATTACTTCATATGTGCACTTGACGCAAACTTTACAAACGCAACTATAAGATAAGACCAAAATTTCAACAATTTGATCAAAATTACGGGCACAGTAAGCAATTTAAGCTGAAAATCTGCACAAAAACTGCACATGTTCTAGAAACAGCAATTTCTAGATATTTTGCCTAAAACATTTGCCGACCATCAAAACACTAGTTAGGGTTAAGCCTTTTAATGAAAACGTAAAAACGCGAAATTTGCACGTTTTTGGGGAGAAAACGCCATTTAAAAATTTGGGAAGTTGACACGTGAAAAATTGGGATTTTTCTGGCTTTCAACTACTAAATCCGCCCTTAAACTTTTGCGAAATACCACAAATTTACACTTTTTGGAAAATTCAGACGCTGATCAATTCATTAAAACCAAAATAAAGCACATCAGAACAAAAGCCAAGCCACAGCAATGCCGTAAAGGGAAAAGTTTCCATTACCTGCCCCCAAAACTATAAGGAACCTTATAAAAATTAGTATTCTTATGAAAAGTACTACAAATTGTAGTACTTGTGGTTGTCGTGAACAACAGACTGACAGCTACAAAATGAGACCAGAATTTTGATAATCGAATGGAAATTGTGTTTACAGTGAACGATTAAAGCCAGAGGTCGGACAAGGAAATTTACGTATTTTAGACAAATACACGTCTTTGCCTCCTAAGCGGCATAAAAATTAGTATTTTCATGCAAATTACTACATATTTGCACTTGTCGGTAACTAAACAAACGCAACTATAAGATAAGATCAAAATTTCAACAATCGGACTAAAATTACGGGCACAGTAAGCAATCAAAGCTGAAAATCTGCACAAAAACTGCACGTATTCTAGAAACAGCAATTTCTAGATATTTTGCCTAAAACATGTTCGGACCATCAAAACCTTTCAATGAAAACGTAAAAACGCGAAATTCGCACGCTCTTTTATTATCTTCATGCAAATTACTATATGCTACTAAAATTTCAACAATCGGACTAAAATTACGGGCACAGTAAGCAATCAAAGATGAAAATCTGCACAAAAACTGCACGTGTTCTAGAAACAGCAATTTCTAGATATTTTACCTAAAAAATGTTCCGATCATCAAAACACTTGCTTAGGTTAAACCTTTCAATGAAAACGTAAAAACGCGAAATTCGCACGTTTAAGGGGAGAAAAGCCATTTAAAGTTTTGGGGAGTTGACACGTGAAAAACTGGGATATTTCTGGCTTTCAACCACTAAACCCGCCCTTAAACTTTTGCGAAATACCACAAATTTTTATTTTTGGAAAATTCAGACGCTGATCTATTCAGTAACACCAAAATATAGCACATCAGTTGAAAAATCAAGCCACAGCAATGCCGTGAAGGGAAAAAGTTTCCATAACCTGCCCCCAAAAATATAAGGAACCTTATAAAAATTAGTATTCTTATGAAAAGTACTACAAATTTGTATTTGGCGTAGACAACAGACTGATAGCTACAAAATGAGACCAACATTTTGATAATCGAATGGAAATTGTGGCTACAGTGAACGATTAAATCTAGAGGTCGGACAAGGAAATTTACGTATTTTAGACAAATACATGTCTATGCCTCCTAAGCGTCATAAACATTAGTATTTTCATGCAAATTTCTACATATTTGCACTTGACGCAAACTTAACAAACGCAACTATCAAAATTACGGGCACAGTAAGCAATTAAAGCTGAAAATCTGCACAAAAACTGCACGTGTTCTAGAAACAGCAATTTTTAGATATTTTGCCTAAAACATGTTCCGACCATCAAAACACTAGTTAGGGTTAAGTCTTTTAATGAAAACGTAAAAACGCGAAATTCACACGATTAAGGGGAGAAAAAGCCATTTCAAGCTTTGGGGAGTTGACACGTGAAAAATTGGGATTTTTCTGGCTTTCAACCACTAAACCCGCCCTTAAACATTTGCAAAATACCGCAAATTTATACTTTTTGGAAAATTCAGATGCTGGTCTATTCATTAACACCTAAATATAGCACATCAGTTGAAAAACCAAGCCACAGCAATGCCGTGAAGGGAAAAAGTTTCCATAACCTGCCCCCAAAAATATAAGGAACCTTATAAAAATTAGTAATCATATGGAAAGTACTACAAATTTGCATTTGACGTAAACAACAGACTGACAGCTACAAAATGAGACCAACATTTTGATAATCGAATGGAAATTGTGGCTACATAGATCGATTAAAGCCAGAGGTCGGACAAGGAAATTTACGTATTTTACACAAATACATGTCTATGCTTCCTAAGCGTCATAAAAATTAGTATTTTCATGCAAAACACTACATATTTAAATTTGGCGCAAACCAAACAAACGCAACTATAAGATAAGACCAAAATTTCAACAATCGGACTAAAATTACGGGCACAGTAAGCAATCAAAGCTGAAAATCTGCACAAAAACTGTACGTGTTCTAGAAACAGCAATTTCTAGATATTTTGCCTAAAACATGTTCCGACCATCAAAACACTAGGTTGGGTTAAGCCTCTCAATGAAAACGTAAAAACGCGAAATTCGCACGTTTTAGGGGAGAAAAAGCCATTTAAAGTTTTGGGGAGATGACACGTGAAAAATTGGGATTTTTCTGGCTTTCAACCACTGAACCCGCCTTTAAACTTTTGCGAAATACCACAAATTTACACTTTTTGGAAAATTTAGACGCTGATCCATTCATTTAAACCAAAATAAAGCACATCAGTTGAAAATCCAAGAAAAAGTTTCCAGAACCTGCCCCCAAAAATATAAGGAACCTTATAAAAATTAGTATTCTTATGAAAAGTACCGCAAATTTTCATTTGACGTAAACAACAGACTGACAGCTACAAAATCAGACCAACATTTTGATAATCGAATGGAAATTGTGGCTACAGTGAACGATGAAAGCCAGAGATCGGACAAGGAAATTTACGTATTTTAGACAGATACATGTATTTGCTTCCTAAGCGTCATCAAAATTAGTATTTTCATGCAAATTACTACACATTTCCACTTGACGCAAACTAAACAAACGCAACTTTAAGATAAGACTAAAATTTCAACAATCGGACCAAAATTACGGGCACAGTAAGCAATCAAAGCTGAAAATCTGCACAAAAACTGGACGTGTTCTAGAAACAGCAATTTCTACATATTTAGCCTACAACATGTTCCGACCATCAAAACACTAGTTAGGGTTAGGCCTTTTAATGAAAACGTAAACACGCGAAATTCGCACGTTTAAGGGGAGAAAAAGCCATTTAAAGTTTTAGAGAGTTGACACGTGAAAAATTGGGATATTTCTGGCTTTCTACCCCTAAACCCGCCCTTACAGTTTTGCAAAATACCGCAAATTTATACTGTTACGAAAATGCTGACGCTGATCTATTCATTAAAACCTAAATATAGCATATCAGTTGAAAAACCAAGCCACAGCAATGCCGTGAAGGGAAAAAGTTTCCATAACCTGCCCCCAAAAATATAAGGAACCTTATAAAAATTAGTATTCTTATGGAAAGTACTACAAATTTGCATTTGACGTAAACAACAGACTTACAGCTACAAAATGAGACCAGAATTCTGATAATCGAATGGAAATTGTGGGTACAGTGAACGATTAAAGCCAGAGGTCGGACAAGGAAATTTACGTACTTTAGACAAATACATGTCTATGCCTCCTAAGCGTCATAAAAATTAGTATTTTCACGCACATTACTACATATTTGCACTTGACGCAAACTAAACAAACGCAACTATAAGATAAGACTAAAATTTCAACAATCGGACCAAAATTACGGGCACAGTAAGCAATCAAAGCTGAAAATCTGCACAAAAACTGCACGTGTTCTAGAGACAGCAATTTCTAGATATTTTGCCTTCAATATGTTCCGACCTTCAAAACACAAGTTAGGGTAAAGGATTTGAGTGAAAACGTAAGAACGTGAAATTCGCACGTTTAAGGGGAGAAAAAGCCATTTAAAGTTTTAGGGAGTTGACACGTGAAAAATTGGGACTTTTCTGGCTTTCAACCACTAAACCCGCCCTTAAACTTATGCAAGATACCGCAGATTTATACTTTTTGGAAAAATCAGACGCTGATCTATTTATTAACACCTAAATATAGCACATCAGTTGAAAAACCAACCCACAGCAATGCCGTGAACGGAAAAAGTTTCCATAACCTACCCCCAAAAATATAAGGAACCTTATAAAAATTAGTATTCTTATGAAAAGTACTACAAATTTGCATTTGACGTAAACAACAGACTGACAGCTACAAAATGAGACCAACATTTTGATAATCGAATGGAAATTGTGGTTACAGTGAACGATTAAAGCCAGAGGTCGGACAAGGAAATTTACGTATTTTAGACAAATTCACGTCTTTGCCTCCTAAGCGTCATAAAAATTAGTATTTTAGTGCAAATTACTACATATTTGCACTTGACACAAACTAAACAAACGCAACTATAAGATAAGACCAAAATTTCAACAATCGGACTAAAATTACGGGCACAGTAAGCAATCAAAGCTGAAAATCTGCACACAAACTGCACGTGTTCTAGAAACAGCGATTTCTAGATATTTTGCCTAAAACATGTTCTGACCGACAAAACACTAGGTTGGGTTAAGCCTCTCAATGAAAACGTAAAAACGCGGAATTCGCACGTTTTTGGGGAGAATGCGCCATTTAAAAATTTGGAAAGTTGACACGTGAGAAATTGGGATTTTTCTGGCTTTCAACCACTAAACCCGCCCTTAAACTTTTGCGAAATACCACAAATTTACACTTTTTGGAAAATTCAGACGCTGATCCATTCATTAAAACCAATATAAAGCACATCAGTACAAAAACCAAGCCACAGCAATGCCGTAAAGGGAAAAGTGTCCATAACCTGCCCCCAAAAATATAAGGAACCTTATAAAAATTAGTCTTCTTATGAAAAGTACTACAAATTTGTATTTGACGTTAACAACAGACTGACAGCTACAAAATGAGACCAGAATTTTGATAATCGAATGGAAATTGTGGCTACAGTGAACGATTAAAGCCAGAGGTCGGACAAGGAAATTTACGTATTTTAGACAAATACACGTCTTTGCCTCTTAAGCGTCATAAAAATTAGAATTTTCATGCAAATTACTACATTTTTGCACTTGAAGGTAACTAAACAAACGCAACTATAAGATAAGACCAAAATTTCAACAATCGGACTAAAATTACGGGCACAGTAAGCAATCAAAGCTGAAAATCTGCACAAAAACTGCACGTATTCTAGAAACAGCAATTTCTAGATATTTTGCCTAAAACATGTTCGGACCATCAAAACCTTTCAATGAAAACGGAAAAACGCGAAATTCGCACGCTCTATTAGTATTTTCATGCAAATGACTATATACTACTAAAATTTCAACAATCGGACCAAAATTACGGGCACAATAAGCAATCAAAGATGAAAATCTGCACAAAAACTGCACGTGTTCTAGAAACAGAAATTTGTAGATAGTTTGCCTAAAACATGTTCCGACCATCAAAACACAAGTTAGGGTTAAGCCTTTTAATGAAAACGTAAAATTGCGAAATTCGCACGTTTAAGGGGATCAAAAGCCATTTAAAGCTTTGGGGAGTTGACACGTGAAAAATTGGGATTTTTCTGGCTCTCAACCACTAAGCCCGCCCTTAGACTTTTGCAAAATACCGCAAATTTATACTTTTTGGAAAATTCAGACGCTGATCTATTCATTAACACCTAAATATAGCACATCAGTTGAAAAATCAAGCCACAGCAATGCCGTGAAGGGAAATAGTTTCCATAACCTGCCCCCAAAAATATAAGGAACCTTATAAAAATTAGTATTCTTATGGAAAGTACACAAATTTGCATTTGACGTAAACAACAGACTGACAGCTACAAAATGAGACCAACATTTTGATAATCGAATGGAAATTGTGGCTACAGTGAACGATTAAAGCCAGAGGTCGGACAAGGAAATTTACGTATTCTAGACAAACACATGTCTTTGCTTCCTAAGCGTCATAAAAATTAGAATTTTCATGCAAATTACTACATATTTGCACTTGGCGAAAACTAAACAAACGCAACTATAAGATAGGACCAAAATTTCAACAATCGGACTAAAATTACGCGCACAGTAAGCAATCAAAGCTGAAAATCTGCACAAAAACTGCATGTATTCTAGAAACAGCAATTTCTAGATATTTTGCCTAAAACATGTTCGGACCATCAAAACCTTTCAATGAAAACGTAAAAACGCGAAATTCGCACGCTCTATTAGTATTTTCATGCAAATGACTATATACTACTAAAATTTCAACAATCGGACCAAAATTACGGGCACAATAAGCAATCAAAGATGAAAATCTGCACAAAAACTGCACGCGTTCTAGAAACAGCAATTTGTAGATATTTTGCCTAAAACATGTTCCGACCATCAAAACACAAGTTAGGGTTAAGCCTTTTAATGTAAACGTAAAATTGCGAAATTCGCACGTTTAAGGGGAGCAAAAGCCATTTAAAGCTTTGGGGAGTTGACACGTGAAAAATTGGGATTTTTCTGGCTTTCAACCACTAAGCCCGCCCTTAGACTTTTGCAAAAAACCGCAAATTTATACTTTTTAGAAAATTCAGACGCTGATCTATTCATTAACACCTAAATATAGCACATCAGTTGAAAAATCAAGCCACAGCAATGCTGCGAAGGGAAATAGTTTCCATAACCTGCCCCCAAAAATATAAGGAACCTTATAAAAATTAGTATTCTTATGGAAAGTACTACAAATTTGCATTTGACGTAAACAACAGACTGACAGCTACAAAATGAGACCAACATTTTGATAATCGAATGGAGATTGTGGCTACAGTGAACGATTAAAGCCAGAGGTCGGACAAGGAAATTTACGTATTTTAGACAAACACATGTCTATGCTTCCTAAGCGTCATAAAAATTAGTATTTTCATGCAAATTACTACATATGTAAATTTGGCGAAAACTAAACAAACGCAACTATAAGATAAGACCAAAATTTCAACAATCGGACTAAAAATACGGGCACAGTAAGCAATCAAAGCTGAAAATCTGCACAAAAACTGCACGTGTTCTAGAAACAGCAATTTCTAGATATTTTGACTAAAACATGCTCTGACCATCAAAACACAAGTTAGGGTTAAGCCTCTCAATGAAAACGTAAAAACGCGGAATTCGCACGTTTTTGGGGAGAAAACGCCATTTAAAAATTTGGAAAGTTGACACGTGAGAAATTGGGATTTTCCTGGCTTTCAACCACTAAACCCGCCCTTAAACTTTTGCGAAATACCACAAATTTACACTTTTTGGAAAATTTAGACGCTGATCCATTCATTAAAACCAATATAAAGCACATCAGTACAAAAACCAAGCCGCAGCAATGCCGTAAAGGGAAAAGTGTCCATAACCTGCCCCCAAAAATATAAGGAACCTTATAAAAATTAGTCTTCTTATGAAAAGTACTACAAATTTGTGTTTGGCGTGAACAACAGACTGACAGCTACAAAATGAGACCAGAATTTTGATAATCGAATGGAAATTGTGGCTACAGTGAACGATTAAAGCCAGAGGTCGGACAAGGAAATTTACGTATTTTAGACAAATACACGTCTTTGCCTCCTAAGCGTCATAAGAATTAGTTTTTTCATGCATATTACTACATATTTGCACTTGAAGGTAACTAAACAAACGCAACTATAAGATAAGACCAAAATTTCAACAATCGGACTAAAATTACGGGCACAGTAAGCAATCAAAGCTGAAAATCTGCACAAAAACTGCACGTATTCTAGAAACAGCAATTTCTAGATATTTTGCCTAAAACATGTTCGGACCATCAAAACCTTTCAATGAAAACGTAAAAACGCGAAATTCGCACGCTCTATTAGTATTTTCATGCAAATGACTATATACTACTAAAATTTCAACAATCGGACCAAAATTACGGGCACAATAAGCAATCAAAGATGAAAATCTGCACAAAAGCTGCACGTGTTCTTGAAACAGAAATTTGTAGATATTTTGCCTAAAACATGTTCCGACCATCAAAACACAAGTTAGGGTTAAGCCTTTTAATGAAAACGTAAAATTGCGAAATTCGCACGTTTAAGGGGATCAAAAGCCATTTAAAGCTTTGGGGAGTTGACACGTGAAAAATTGGGATTTTTCTGGCTCTCAACCACTAAGCCCGCCCTTAGACTTTTGCAAAATACCACAAATTTATACTTTTTGGAAAATTCAGACGCTGATCTATTCATTAACACCTAAATATAGCACATCAGTTGAAAAATCAAGCCACAGCAATGCCGTGAAGGGAAATAGTTTCCATAACCTGCCCCCAAAAATATAAGGAACCTTATAAAAATTAGTATTCTTATGGAAAGTACTACAAATTTGCATTTGACGTAAACAACAGACTGACAGCTACAAAATGAGACCAACATTTTGATAATCGAATGGAAATTGTGGCTACAGTGAACGATTAAAGCCAGAGGTCGGACAAGGAAATTTACGTATTTTAGACAAACACATGTCTTTGCTTCCTAAGCGTCATAAAAATTAGAATTTTCATGCAAATTACTACATATTTGCACTTGGCGAAAACTAAACAAACGCAACTATAAGATAGGACCAAAATTTCAACAATCGGACTAAAATTACGGGCACAGTAAGCAATCAAAGCTGAAAATCTGCACAAAAACTGCACGTTTTCTAGAAACAGCAATTTCTAGATATTTTGCCTAAAACATGTTCGGACCATCAAAACCTTTCAATGAAAACGTAAAAACGCGAAATTCGCACGCTCTATTAGTATTTTCATGCAAATGACTATATACTACTAAAATTTCAACAATCGGACCAAAATTACGGGCACAATAAGCAATCAAAGATGAAAATCTGCACAAAAACTGCACGTGTTCTAGAAACAGAAATTTGTAGATAGTTTGCCTAAAACATGTTCCGACCATCAAAACACAAGTTAGGGTTAAGCCTTTTAATGAAAACGTAAAATTGCGAAATTCGCACGTTTAAGGGGATCAAAAGCCATTTAAAGCTTTGGGGAGTTGACACGTGAAAAATTGGGATTTTTCTGGCTCTCAACCACTAAGCCCGCCCTTAGACTTTTGCAAAATACCGCAAATTTATACTTTTTGGAAAATTCAGACGCTGATCTATTCATTAACACCTAAATATAGCACATCAGTTGAAAAATCAAGCCACAGCAACGCCGTGAAGGGAAATAGTTTCCATAACCTGCCCCCAAAAATATAAGGAACCTTATAAAAATTAGTATTCTTATGGAAAGTACTACAAATTTGCATTTGACGTAAACAACAGACTGACAGCTACAAAATGAGACCAACATTTTGATAATCGAATGGAAATTGTGGCTACAGTGAACGATTAAAGCCAGAGGTCGGACAAGGAAATTTACGTATTTTAGACAAACACATGTCCATGCTTCCTAAGCGTCATAAAAATTAGTATTTTCATGCAAATTACTACATATTTAAATTTGGCGAAAACTAAACAAACGCAACTATAAGATAAGACCAAAATTTCAACAATCGGACTAAAATTACGGGCACAGTAAGCAATCAAAGCTGAAAATCTGCACAAAAACTGCACGTGTTCTAGAAACAGCAATTTCTAGATATTTTGCCTAAAACATGTTCCGACCATCAAAACACTAGGTTGGGTTAAGCCTCTCAATGAAAACGTAAAAACGCGAATTTCGCACGTTTAAGGGGAGAAAAAGCCATTTAAAGTTTTGGAGAGTTGACACGTGAAAAATTGCGATTTTTCTGGCTTGCAACCATTAAACCCGCCCTTAAACTTTTGCGAAATACCACAAATTTACACTTTTTGGAAAACTCAGATGCTGATCTATTCATTTAAAATAACATAAAGCACATCAGTTGAAAATCCAAGCCACAGCAATGCCGTGAAGGGAAAAAGTTTCCAGAACCTGCCCCCAAAAATATAAGGAACCTTATAAAAATTAGTATTCTTATGAAAAGTACTTCAAATTTGTGTTTGGCGTGAACAACAGACTGACAGCTACAAAATGAGACCAACTTTTTGATAATCGAATGGAAATTGTGGCTACAGTGAACGATTAAAGCCAGAGGTCGGACAATGGAATTTACGTATTTTAGACAAATACATGCATTTGCCTCCTAAGCGTCATCAAATTTAGTATTTTCATGCAAATTACTACATATTTGCACTTGACGCAAACTAAACAAACGCAACTATGAGATAAGACTAAAATTTCAACAATCGGACCAAAATTACGGGCACAGTAAGCAATCAAAGCTGAAAATCTGCACAAAAACTGCACGTGTTCTAGAAACAGCAATTTCTAGATATTTTGCCTACAACATGTTCCGACCTTCAAAACACTAGTTAGGGTTAAGCATTTTAATGAAAATGGAAGAACGCGAAATTCGCACGTTTAAGGGGAGAAAAAGCCATTTAAAGTTTTAGGGAGTTGACACGTGAAAAATTGGGATTTTTCTGGCTTTCAACCACTAAACCCGCCCTTAAACTTATTCAAAATACCGCAAATTTATACTTTTTGGAAAACTTAGACGCTGATCTATTCATTAAAACCAAAATATAGCACATCAGTTGAAAAACTAAGCTAGAGCAATGCCGTGAAGGGAAAAAGTTTCCAAAACCTACCCCCAAAAGTATAAGGAACCTTATAAAAATTAGTATTCTTATGAAAAGTACTACAAATTTGTATTTGACGTAAACAACAGACTGACAGCTACAAAATGAGACCATAATTTTGATAATCGAATGGAAATTGTGGCTACAGTGAACGATTAAAGCCAGAGGTCGGACAAGGAAATTTACGTATTTAAGACAAATACATGTATATGCCTCCTAAGCGTCATAAAAATTAGTATTTTCATGCAAATTACTACATATGTGCACTTGACGCTAACTAAACAAACGCAACTATAAGATAAGACCAAAATTTCAATAATCGCAAACAGCAATTTCTAGATATTTTGCCTCATACATGTTCCGACCATCAAAACATTAGTTTGGGTTAAGCCCTTCAATGAAAACGTAAAAACGCGAAATTCGCACGTTTAAGCGGAGAAAAAGCCATTTAAAGTTTTGGGGAGTTGACACGTGAAAAATTGGGATTTTCCTGGCTTTCAACCACTAAACCCGCCCTTAAACTTTTGCGAAATACCACACATTTACACTTTTTGGAAAGTTCAGACGCTGATCCACTGATTAAAACCGAAATAAAGCACATCAGTTGAAAATCCAAGCCACAGCAATGCCGTGAAGGGGAAAGTTTCCATAACCTGCCCCCAAAAATATAAGGAACCTTATAAAAATTAGTATACTTATGAAAAGTACTACAAATTTCTAGTTGACGTAAACAACAGACTAACAGCTACAAAATCAGACCAACATTTTGATAATCGAATGGAAATTGTGGCTACAGTGAACGATTAAAGCCAGAGGTCGGACAAGGAAATTTACGTATTTTAGACAAATACATGTATTTGCCTCCTAAGCGTCATAAAAATTAGTATTTTCATGCAAATTACTACATATTTGCACTTGACGCAAACTAAATAAACGCAACTTAAAGATAAGACTAAAATTTCAACAATCGGACCAAAATTACGGGCACAGTAAGCAATCAAAGCTGAAAATCTGCACAAAAACTGCACGTGTTCTAGAAACAGCAATTTCTAGATATTTTGCCTACAACATGTTCCGACCATCAAAACACTAGCTTAGGTTAAGCCTTTTAATGAAAACGTAAGAACGCGAAAATCGCACGTTTAAGGGGAGAAAAAGCCATTTAAAGTTTTGGGGAGTTGACACGTGAAAAATTGGGATATTTCTGGCTTTCAACCACTAAACCCGCCCTTACACTTTTGCAAAACACCGCAAATTTATACTTTTTGGAAAATTCAGACGCTGATCTATTCATTAAAACCTAAATATAGCATTTCAGTTGAAAAACCAAGCCACAGCAATGCCGTGAAGGGAAAAAGTTTCCATAACCTGCCCCCAAAAATATAAGGAACCTTATAGAAACTAGTATTCTTATGAAAAGTACTATAAATTTGCATTTGACGTAAACAACAGACTGACAGCTACAAAATGAGACCAACATTTTGATAATCGAATGGAAATTATGGCTACAGTGAACGATTAAAGCCAGAGGTCGGACAAGGAACTTTACGTATTTTAGACAAATACATGTCTATGCCTCCTAAGCGTCATTAAAAATAATAATTTTCATGCAAATTACTACACAATTTCACTTGACGCAAACTAAACACCCGCAACTATAAGATAAGACCAAAATTTCAACAATCGGACTAAGATTACGGGCACAGTAAGCAATCAAAGCTGAAAATCTGCACAAAAACTGCACGTGTTCTAGAAACAGCAATTTCTAGATATTTTGCCTAAAACTCATTCCGACCATCAAAACACTAACTTGGGTTAAGGCTTTCAATGAAAACCTAAGAGCGCGAAATTCGCACGTTTAAGGGGAGAAAAAGCCATTTAAAGTTTTGGGGTGTTGACACGTGAAAAATAGGGATTTTTCTGGCTTTCAACCACTAAACCTGCCCTTAAACGTTTGCGAAATACCACAAATTTATACTATTTGGAAAATTCAGACGCTGATCTATTCATTAACACCAAAATATAGCATATCGGTTGAAAAACCAAGCCACAGCAATGCCGTAAAGGGAAAAAGCTTTCATAACCTGCCCCCAAAGATATAAGGAACCTTATAAAAATTAGTATTCTTATAAAAAGTACTTCAAATTTGAATTTGACGAGAAAAAGCCATTTAAAGTTTTGGGAAGTTGACACGTGGAAAATTGGGATTTTTCTGGCTTTCAAATAGTAAGCCCGCCCTTAAACCTTTGCAAAATACCGCTCATTTATACTTTTTGGAAAATCCAGACGCTGATCTATTCATTAACACCAAAATATAGCACATCAGTTGAAAAACCAAGCCACAGCAATGCCGTGAATGGAAAAATTTTCCATAACCTGCCCCCAAATATATAAGGAACCTTAAAAAAATTAGTATTCTTATGAAAAGTACTACAAATTTGTGTTTGACGTTAACAACTGACTGACAGCTACAAAATGAGACCAACATTTTGATAATCGAATGGAAATTGTGGCTACAGTGAACGATTAAAGCCAGAGGTCGGACAAGGAAATTTACGTATTTTAGACAAATACATGTCCATGCCTCCTAAGCGTCATAAAAATTAAAATTTTCATGCAAATTACTAGATATTCGCATTTGACGCAAACTAAACAAACGCAACTCTAAGATAAGACCAAAATTTCAACAATCGAACTAAAATTCCGGGCACAGTAAGCAATCAAAGCTGACTATCTGCACAAAAACTGCACGTGTTCTAGAAACAGCAATTTCTAGATATTTTGCCTAAAACTTATTCCGACCATCACAACACTAACTTGGGTTAAGCCTATCAATGAAAACCTAAGAGCGCGAAATTCGCACGTTTAAGGCGAGAAAAAGCCATTTAAAATTTTGGGGTGTTGAAACGTGAAAAATTGGGATTTTTCTGGCTTTCAACCACTAAACCCGCCCTTAAACGTTAGCGAAATACCACAAATTTATACTTTTTGGAAAATTCAGACGCTGATCTATTCATTAACACCAAAATATAGCACATCAGTTGAAAAACCAAGCCACAGCAATGCCGTAAAGGGAAAAAGTTTCCATAACCTGCCCCCAAAAATATAAGAAACCTTATAAAAATTAGTATTCTTATAAAAAGTACTTCAAATTTGAATTTGACGAGAAAAAGCCATTTAAAGTTTTGGGGAGTTGACACGTGAAAAATTGGGATTTTTCTGGCTTTCAACCAGTAAGCCCGCCCTTAAACCTTTGCAAAATACCGCTCATTTATACTTTTTGGAAAATCCAGACGCTGATCTATTCACTAACGCCAAAATATAGCACATTAGTTGAAAAACCAAGCCACAGCAATGCCGTGAAGGGAAAAAGTTTCCATAACCTGCCCCCAAAAATATAAGGAACCTTATAAAAATTAGTATTCTAATGAAAAGTACTACAAATTTGTACTTGGCGTAATTAACAGACTGACAACTACAAAATGAGACCAGAATTTTGATAATCGAATGGAAATTGTGGCTACAGTGAACGAAAGCCAGAGGCCGGACAGGTAAATTTACGTATTTTAGACAAATACATGTCAATGCCTCCTAAGCGTCATAAAAATTAGTATTTTCATGCAAATTACTACATGTTTGCACTTGACGCAAACTAAACAAGCGCAACTATAAGATAAGACCAAAATATTAACAATCGGACTAAAATGACGGGCACAGTAAGCAATCAAAGCTGAAAATCTGCACAAAAACTGCACGTGTTCTAGAAACAGCAATTTCTAGATATTTTGCCTAAAACATGTTCCGACCATCAAAACACAAGCTTGGGTTAAGCCTTTCAATGAAAACGTAAGGACGCGAAATTCGCACGTTTAAGGGGAGAAAAAGCCATTTAAAGTTTTGGGGAGTTGACACGTGAAAAATTGGGATTTTTCTGGCTTTCAATCACTAAACCCGCCCTTAAACTTTTGCGAAATACCACAAATTTACACTTTTTGGAAAATTCAGACGCTGATCCATTCACTAAAACCAAAATATATCTCATCAGTTGAAAAACCAAGCCACAGCAATGCCGTGAATGGAAAAAGTTTCCATAACCTGCCCCCAAAAATATAAGGAACCTTATAAAAATTAGTATTCTTATGAAAAGTACTACAAATTTGTATTTGGCGTAACCAACAGACTGACAGCTACAAAATGAGACCAACATTTTGATAATCGAATGGAAATTGTGGCTACAGTGAACGATTAAAGCTAGAAGTCGGACAAGGAAATTTACGTATTTTAGACAAATACATGTCTATGCCTCCTAAGCGTCATAAAAATGAGTATTTTCATGCAAATTACTACATATTTGCACTTGACGCAAACTTAACAAACGCAACTATCAAATTTACGGGCACAGTAAGCAATTAAAGCTGAAAATCTACACAAAAACTGCATGTGTTCTAGAGACAGCAATTTCTAGATATTTTGCCTAAAACATGTTCCGACCATCAAAACACTAGTTAGGGTTAAGCCTTTCAATGAAAACGTAAAAACGCGAAATTCACACGTTTAAGGGGTGAAAAAGCCATTTAAAGCTTTGGGGAGTTGACACGTGAAAAATTGGGATTTTTCTGGCTTTCAACCACTAAACCCGCCCTTAAACTTTTGCAAAATACCGCAAATTTATGCTTTTGGAAAATTCAGACGCTGATCTATTCATTAACACCTAAATATACTAATCAGTTGAAAAACCAAGCCACAGCAATGCCGTGAAGGGAAAAAGTTTCCATAACCTGCCCCCAAAAATATAAGGAACCTTATAAAAATTAGTATTCTTATGAAAAGTACAACAAATTTGCATTTGACGTAAACAACAGACTGACAGCTACAAAATGAGACCAACATTTTGATAATCGAATGGAAATTGTGGCTACAGTGATCGATTAAAGCCAGAGGTCAGACAAGGAAGTTTACGTATTTTAGACAAATACATGTCTATGCTTCCTAAGCGTCATAAAAATTAGAATTTTCATGCAAATTACTACATATTTAAATTTCGCGCAAACTAAACAAACGCAACTATAAGATAAGACCAAAATTTCAACAATCGGACTAAAATTACGGGCACAGTAAGCAATCAAAGCTGAAAATCTGCACAAAAACTGCACGTGTTCTAGAAACAGCAATTTCTAGATATTTTGCCTAAAACATGTTCCGACCATTAAAACACTAGTTTGGGTTAAGCTTTTCAAGGAAAACATAAAAACGCGAAATTCGCACGTTTTAGGAGAGAAAAAGCCATTTAAAATTTGGGGAGTTGACACGTGAAAAATTGGGATTTTTCTGGCTTTCAACCACTAAATCCGCCCTTAACTTTTGCGAAATACCACAAATTGATACTTTTTGGAACAGTCAGACGCTCATCTATAATTTAACACCAAAATATAGCACATCAGTTGAAAAATCAAGCCACAGCGATATCGTGAAGGGAAAAAGTTTCCATAACCTGCCCCCAAAATAAGAACCTTATAAAAATTAGTATTCTTATGAAAAGTACTACAAATGTGCATTTGACGTAAACAACAGACTGACAGCTACAAAATGAGACCAACATTTTGATAATCGAATGGAAATTGTGGCTACAGTGAACGATTAAAGCCAGAGGTCGGACAAGGAAATTTACGTATTTTACACAAATACATGTATTTTCATGCAAATTACTACACAATTTCACTTGACGCAAACTAAACATCCGCAACTATAAGATAAGACCAAAATTTCAACAATCGGACTAAAATTACGGGCACAGTAAGCAATCAAAGCTGAAAATCTGCACAAAAACTGCACGTGTTCTAGAAACAGCAATTTCTAGATATTTTGCCTAAAACATGTTCCGAGCATCAAAACACTAATCTGGGTTAAGCCTTTCAATGAAAACTTAAAAACGCGAAATTCAGACGTTTAAGGGGAGAAAAAGCCATTAAAAGTTTTGGGGAGTTGACACGTGAAAAATTGGGATTTTTCTGGCTTTCAACCACTAAACCCGCCCTTAAACCTTTGCAAAATACCGCTCATTTATACTTTTTGGAAAATCTAGACGCTGATCTATTCTTTAACACCAAAATATAGCACATCAGTTGAAAAACCAAGCCACAGCAATGCCGTGAAGGGAAAAATTTTCCATAACCTGCCCCCAAAAATATAAGGAACCTTATAAAAATTAGTATTCTTATGAAAAGTACTACAGATTTGTGTTTGACGTTAACAACAGACTGACAGCTACAAAATGAGACCAACTTTTTGATAATCGAATGGAAATTGTGGCTACAGTTAACCCCTAAAACCAGAGGTCGGAAAAGGAAATTTACGTATTATAG
Source organism: Odontomyia ornata (assembly GCA_963969285.1). Classification (NCBI taxonomy): domain Eukaryota; kingdom Metazoa; phylum Arthropoda; class Insecta; order Diptera; family Stratiomyidae; genus Odontomyia; species Odontomyia ornata. The sequence continues at coordinate 238,113,570 of OZ017738.1, forward strand.
ACAAATACATGGATATGCTTCCTAACCGTCATTAAAATTAGTATTTTCATGCAAATCACTACATATGTGCACTTGACATAAACTAAACAAACGCAACTATAAGATAAGACCAAAATTTCAACAATTGGACTAAAATTACGGGCACAGTAAGCAATCAAAGCTGAAAATCTGCACAAAAACTGCACGTCTTCTGGAAACAGCAATTTCTAGATATTTTGCCTAAAACATATTCCGACCATCAAACCACTAGTTTAACTTAAGCCTTTCAATGAAAACGTGAGAACGCGAAGTTTTTAATGAACGATTAAAGCCAGAGGTCGCACAAGGAAATTTACGTATTTTAGACAAATACATGTCTATGCCTCCTAAGCGTCATAAAAATTAGTATTTTCATGCAATTTGTTACATATTTGCACTTGACGCAAACTTAACAAACGCAACTATAAGATAAGACCAAAATTTCAAGAATCGGACCAAAATTACGGGCACAGTAAGCAATCAAAGCTGAAAATCTGCACAAAAACTGCACGTGTTCTAGAAACAGCAATTTCTAGATATTTTGCCTAAAACATATTCCGACCATCAAAACACTAGTTTGTTTTAAGCCTTTCAATGAAAACGTAAAAATGCGAAATTCGCAAGTTTAAGGGGAGAAAAAGCCATTTAAAAGTTTCGGAGTGGACACGTGAAAAATTGGGATTTTTCTGGCTTTCAACCACTAAACCCGCCTTTAAACTTATGCCAAATACCACAAATTTATACTTTTCGGAAAATTTAGACGCTGGCCCATTCATTAAAGCCAAAATATAGAACATGAGTTGAAAAACCAAGCCACAGCAATGCCGTGAAGGGAAAAAGTTTCCATAACCTGCCTCCAAAAATATAAGGAACCTTATAAAAATTAGTATTCTTATGAAAAGTACTACAAATTTTGACGTAAACAACAGACTGACAGCTACAAAATGAGACCAACTTTTTGAAAATCGAATGGAAATTGTGGCTACAGTGAACGAAAGCCAGAGGTCGGACAAGGAAATTTACGTATTTTAGACAAATACATGTCTATGCCTCCTAAGCGTCATAAAAATTAGTATTTTCATGCAAATAACTACATATTTGCACTTGACGCAAACTAAACAAACGCAACTATAAGATAAGACCAAAATTTCAACAATCGGACTAAAATTACGAGCACAGTAAGCAATCAAAGCTGAAAATCTGCACAAAAACTGCACGTGTTCTAGAAACAGCAATTTCTAGATATTTTGTCCAAAACATGTTCCGACCATCAAAACACTAGCTTGGGTTAAGCCTTTCAATGAAAACGTGAAAAACGCGAATTTCGCACATTTAATGGGAGAAAAAGCCATTAAAAGTTTTGGGGAGTTGACACGTGAAAAATAGGGATTTTTCTGACTTTCAACCACTAAACCCGCCCTTAAAATTTTGCGAAATACCACAAATTTATACTTTTCGGAAAATTCAGACGTTGATCCATTCATTGAAACCAAAATATAGCACATCAGTTGAAAAACCAAGCCACAGCAATGCCGCGAAGGGAAAAAGTTTCCATAAACTGCCCCCAAAAATATAAGGAACCTTATAAAAATTAGTATTCTTATGAAAAGTACTACAAATTTGCATTTGACGTAAACAACAGACTGACAGCTACAAAATGAGACCAACTTTTAGGTAAATTTCTCGAGAGAAATTTACCTATTGCGGAGAGCATCATATATATATATATACATATATATATATATATATATATATATATATATATATATATATATATATATATATATATATATATATATATATATATATATATATATATATATGGGATATAACGAAATTTTTGACCACGCTAGAGGTTGCAATTTTGCGTCGATTTTCACCAAATTTTGAGGAGAGGTGTATTGGGTAATTGTCTCGGTTAAGTTTGCGAACCAGCTATATCGGCTGGGCAAAAACAAAATGGCGGCCATTTTAGACGAATAATCGCGATTTCTGTTCTGACCAAAGTGTAGCTCCGATTTAGATGAAATTTGGTACAAAGGTTCATTGAAGTATGTGATAAATCTCACAATAAAAAATCCAAAGTCGGTACGGCAGAAACAAAATGGGGGCCGCTCAAAGGTCAAAAAACGTGCAAAATTTTGTTGTTGTAATAGTGGTCAAAGCTTTCAACAGCTTTTCATGAAATTCGGTAGTTTGATAGAAATTATAAGTATCTAAAGAATTACGTAAAAAAACTGGAGGTGAGGTTGCAAAAAACAAAATGGCGGCCAGTTGAAGGTCGAAATTTCAAAGGCTTTTAAAAGTCGCAATTTTGATCCGATATATATGAAACTTGGTTTCAAGATAAACATTACTTACACCTACAGTCTTTGATATTTTGGTGATCATGCATCTGCAAATTTCAAAATGGCGGCCGTTTAAATATGCGTTTTTTTCATGTTTTTGTGGCCCTCTAGCGGTCACATTTCCCAACGGATTTTGATGAAACTTGAGATTATGAACCTCTGTACTATGTTCTTGTATTTTGCAGGAAATTATTAAAATTGAATGAAAAATAAAAAAGTCAAAAATTTAAAGCCTAATATTTTAGCTGCCATTTTCTTTAAAAATTGAATTATTTTGCCCTGTCTAGAGTGAAACTCCTATTTGAACGAGATAGTACATTGATTGATGAGGTCCTAGCATACAAAGATTTAAAATAATCCAAAATCAAATGCATGCATTCAAAATGGCGGCCCCCAAAGGTCTGAAGGCAAGCGCAATTCGCTATTTTAGTGCCAACTGAAATAATGAATATTTTTCGTTGAAACGTTTTAAATGACTTTACTTGAAAGAACTTATGAACCAGATCATTTTTAAGATATTGTATAATATTTTTAACAATACCCTTAAAAAATTATAAAACTGCGACTTGTCTGTCTGTCCGTCCCTCCGCCCGTTTGTTCGTGCGTCATAACAAGTTTTCTCGCAAACCACATGAGCTAGAATGAGGAAAGTGGTGCCTCTTGAAATTTGCAGTGCAAGAAAATATTTTAAGGTATTTAAGGGGGGTCTCCCCATACAGGCGGGTCTCTACATACAGGCGGATGGCATACAATTTTTTTCATTTCTGTAGCCCTCTAGCAGCCAAGATTCTCAACAGATTCCGTTGAAACTTGAAATTATAAGTTATTAAGGCAAGTTAATTTAATTTGATTATGCAAATCGAATGACAAATAAAACAGTCGAAAATTTACAGCTTAATATTTTTAGCAGCCGATTTCAATAAAAATCGAAATGACGGCCCTCACAGTTCAGAAAAAAATTGAAATGTATATATTAATGGCAATGCAAGTGCTGTTTAAACTTTTATGGAAATCTTTTGAAATTAACTATTCGAGCTATTTAAGCCTTTCTGTGGTTACCACTTTGAATGATGTAAACAGCAGATGCGAGAAGGGCGAAACCGGTATTTATATGTTTACAAAAATATGTAATCCATACGCATGGAACTCAATTTAATTAGCAAAATATTTGCGCCCCGATAAAAGGTTTCTAAAAACGAACGTGGCCAGATTTTTTTAAAGTTAATAAATACCCATATGGTACTACCAAAATTGCAGAAAGAAGTTTAGTAGTAGGCAAGCCAAATTTTTTTTCGAAACTTTACGCTACATACGAGAAATTTACCTTTCCGGCTGGTGCTGCCAACGGGGATTTTTTTGATAATCGAACGGAAATTGTGGCTACAGTGAACGATTAAAGCCAGAGGTCGGACAAGGAAATTTACGTATTTTAGACAAATACATGTCTATGCCCCCTAAGCGTCATAAAAATTAGTATTTTCATGCAAATTACTACATATTTGCAGTTGGCGCAAACTAAACAAACGCAACTATACGATAAGACCAAAATTTCAACAATCGGACTAAAATTACGAGCACAGTAAGCAATCAAAGCTGAAAATCTGCACAAAAACTGCACGTGTTCTGAAAACAGCAATTTCTAGATATTTTGTCCAAAACATGTTCCGACCATCAAAACACTAGCTTGGGTTAAGCCTTTCAATGAAAACGTTAAAAACGCGAATTTCGCACGTTTAATGGGAGAAAAAGCCATTTAAAGTTTTGGGGAGTTGACACGTGAAAAATTGGGATTTTTCTGACTTTCAACCACTAAACCCACCCTCAAACTTTTGCGAAATACCACAAATTTATCTTTTTCGGAAAATTTAGACGCTGACCCATTCATTAAAACCAAAATATAGAACATCAGTTGAAAAACCAAGCCACAGCAATGCCGTGAAGGGAAAAAAATTCCATAACCTGCCCCCAAAAATATAAGGAACCTTATAAAAATTAGTATTCTTATGAAAAGTACTACAAATTTGTATTTGACGTTAACAACAGACTGAAAGCTACAAAATGAGACCAACATTTTGATAATCGAATGGATATTGTGGTTACAAGGAACGATTAAAGCCAGAGGTCGGACAAGGAAATTTACGTATTTCAGACAAATACATATCTATGCCTCCTAAGTGTCATAAAAATTAGTATTTTCATGCAAATTCCTACATATGTGCACTTGACGCAAACTAAACAAACGCAACTATAAGATAAGACCAAAATTTCAACAATCGGACTAAAATTACGGGCACTGTAAGCAATCAAAGCTGAAAATCTGCACAAAAAATGCACGTGTTCTAGAAACAGCAATTTCTAGATATTTTGCCTAAAACATGTTCCGACCATCAAAACACAAGCTTGGGTGAAGCCTTTCAATGAAAACGTAAAAACGTGAAATTCGCACGTTTGAGGGGAAAAAAGCCATTTAAAGTTCTGGGGAGTTGACACGTGAAAAATCGAGATTTTTCTGACCTTCAACCACTAAACCCGCCCTTGAACCTTTGCGAAATACCACAAATTTATACTTTTTGGGAAATTCAGACGCTGATCTATTCATTAACACCAGAATATAGCACATCAGTTGAAAAATCAAGCCACAGCAATGCCGTGAAGGGAAAAAGTTTCGATAACCTGCCCCCAAAAATATAAGGAACCTTATAAAAATTAGTATTCCTATGAAAAGTACTACAAATTTGTGTTTGACGTTAACAACAGACTGACAGCTACAAAATGAGACCAACATTTTGATAATCGAACGGAAAGGGCGGCTACAGAGAACGATTAAACCCAGAGGTCGGACAAGGAAATTTACGTATTTTAGACAAATACATGTCTATGCCTCCTAAGCGTCATAAAAATTAGTATTTTCATGCAAATTATTACATATTTGCACTTGACGCAAACTAAACAAACGCAACTCTAAGATAAGACCAAAATTTCGACAATCGGACTAAATTACGGGTACAGTAAGCAATCAAAACTGAAAATCTGCACAAAGACTGCACGTGTTCTAGAAACAGCAATTTCTAGATATTTTCCCTAAAACTTATTCCGACCATCAAAACACTAGTTTGGGTTAAGCCTTTCAATGAAACGTAAAAGCGCGAAATTCGCACGTTTAAGGGGAGAAAAAGCCATTTAAAGTTTTGGGGAGTTGACACGCGAAAAATAGGGATTTTTCTGGCTTTCAACCACTGAACCCGCCCTTAAACGTTTGCGAAATCCCACAAATTTATACCTTTTGGAAAATTCAGACGCTGATCTATTCATTAACACCAAAATATAGCACATCAGTTGAAAAACCAAGCCACAGCAATGGCTTAAATGGAAAAAGTTTCCATAACCTGCCCCCAAAAATATAAGGAACCTTATAAAAATTAGTATTCTTATAAAAAGTACTTCAAATTCGCATTTGACGTAAAAAACAGATTGACAGCTACAAAATGAGACCAGAATTTTGATAATCGAATGGAAATTGTGGCTACAGTTAACCCCTAAAACCAGAGCTCGGACAAGGAAATTTACATATTATAGACAAATACATGTCTATGCCTCCTAAGCGTCATAAAAATTAATATTTTCATGCAAATTACTAGATATTTGCACTTGACGCAAACTAAACAAACGCAACTCTAAGATAAGACCAAAATTTCAACAATCGGACTAAAATTACGGGCACAGTAAGCAATCAAAGCTGAAAATCTGCACAAAAACTGCACGTCTTCTGGAAACAGCAATTTCTAGATATTTTGCCCAAAACATATTCCGACCATCAAACCACTATTTTAAGTTAAGCCTTTCAATGAAAACGTAAAAACGCGAAGTTTTTAATGAACGATTAAAGCCAGAGGTCGCACAAGGAAATTTACGTATTTTAGACAAATATATGTCTATGCCTCCTAAGCGTCATAAAAGTTAGTATTTTCATACAATTTGTTACATTATTGCACTTGACGCAAACTTAACAAACGCAACTATAAGATAAGACCAAAATTTCAGCAATCGGACCAAAATTACGGGCACAGTAAGCAATCAAAGCTGAAAATCTGCACAAAAACTGCACGTGTTCTAGAAACAGCAATTTCTAGATATTTTGCCTAAAACATATTCCGACCATCAAAACACTAGTTTGTTTTAAGCCTTCCAATAAAAACGTAAAAATGCAAAATTCGCAAGTTTATGGGGAGAAAAAGCCATTTAAAGGTTTGGGAGTGGACACGTGAAAAACTGGGATTTTTCTGGCTTTCAACCACTAAACCCGCCTTTAAACTTTTGCGAAATACCACAGATTTATACTTTTCGGAAAATTCAGACGTTGATCCATTCATTGAAACCAAAATATAGCACATCAAAATATAGCACATCAGTTGAAAAACCAAGCCACAGCAATGCCGTGAAGGGAAAAAGTTTGCATAAACTGCCCCCAAAAATATAAGGAACCTTATAAAAATTAATATTCTTATGAAAAGTACTACAAATTTGCATTTGACGTAAACAACAGACTGACAGCTACAAAATGAGACCAACTTTTTGATAATCGAATGGAAATTGTGGCTACAGTGAACGATTAAAGCCAGAGGTCGGACAAGGAAATTTACGTATTTTAGACAAATACATGTCCATGCCTCCTAAGCGTCATAAAAATTAGTATTTTCAAGCAAAGTACTACCTATTTGCACTTAACGCAAACTAAACAAACGCAACTATAAGATAAGACCAAAATTTCAACATTCGGACTAAAATTACGGGTACAGTAAGCAATCAAAACTGAAAATCTGCACAAAAACTGCACAAATTTATACCTTTTGGAAAATTCAGACGCTGATCTATTCATTAACACCAAAATATAGCACATCAGTTGAAAAACCAAGCCACAGCAATGCCGTGAAGGGAAAAATTTTCCATAACCTACCCCCAAAAATATAAGGAACCTTAAAAAAATTAGTATTCTTATGAAAAGTACTACAAATTTGTGTTTGACGTTAACAACAGACTGACAGCTACAAAATGAGACCAATATTTTGATAATCGAATGGAAATTGTGGCTACAGTGAACGATTAAACCCAGAGGTTGGACAAGGAAATTTACGTATTTTAGACAAATACATGTTTATGCCTCCTAAGCGTCATAAAAATAAATATTTTCATGCAAATTACTAGATATTTGCACTTGACGCAAACTAAACAAACGCAACTCTAAGATAAGACCAAAATTTCAACAATCGGACTAAAATTACGGGCACAGTAAGCAATCAAAGCTGAAAATCTGCACAAAAACTGCACGTGTTCTAGAAACAGCAATTTCTAGATATTTTGCCTAAAACTTATTCCGACCATCAAAACACTAGTTTGGGTTAAGCCTTTCAATGAAACGTAAAAGCGCAAATTCGCACGTTTAAGGGGAGAAAAAGCCATTTAAAGTTTTGGGGAGTTGACACGCGAAAAATTGGGATTTTTCTGGCTTTCAACCACTAAACCCGCCCTTAAACGTTTGCGAAATCCCACAAATTTATACCTTTTGGAAAATTCAGACGCTGATCTATTCATTAACACCAAAATATAGCACATCAGTTGAAAAAGCAAGCCACAGCAATGCCGTAAAGGAATAAAGTTTCCATAACCTGCCCCCAAAAATATAAGGAACCTTTAAAAATTAGTATTCTTATAAAAAGTACTTCAAATTTGCATTTGACGAGAAGAAGCCATTTAAAGTTTTGGGGAGTTGACACGTGAAAAATTGGGATTTTTCTGGCTTTCAACCACTAAACCCGCCCTTAAACCTTTGCAAAATACCGCTCATTTATACTTTTTGGAAAATCCAGACGCTGATCTATTCATTAACACCAATATATAGCACATCAGTTGAAAAACCAAGCCACAGCAATGGCTTAAATGGAAAAAGTTTCCATAACCTGCCCCCAAAAATATAAGGAACCTTATAAAAATTAGTATTCTTATAAAAAGTACTTCAAATTCGCATTTGACGTAAAAAACAGATTGACAGCTACAAAATGAGACCAGAATTTTGATAATCGAATGGAAATTGTGGCTACAGTTAACCCCTAAAACCAGAGCTCGGACAAGGAAATTTACATATTATAGACAAATACATGTCTATGCCTCCTAAGCGTCATAAAAATTAATATTTTCATGCAAATTACTAGATATTTGCACTTGACGCAAACTAAACAAACGCAACTCTAAGATAAGACCAAAATTTCAACAATCGGACTAAAATTACGGGCACAGTAAGCAATCAAAGCTGAAAATCTGCACAAAAACTGCACGTCTTCTGGAAACAGCAATTTCTAGATATTTGGCCAAAACATGTTCCGACCATCAAAACACTAGCTTAGGTTAAGCATTTTAATGAAAACGTAAAAACGCGAAATTCGCACGTTTAAGGGGAGCAAAAGCCATTTAAAATTTTGGAGAGCTGACACGTGAAAAATTGGGATATATCTGGCTTTCAACCACTAAACCCGCCCTTGAACTTTTGCAAAATACCGCATATTTATACTTTTTGGAGATCTCAGACGCTGATCTATTAATTAACACCAAAATATAGCACATCAGTTGAAAAACCAAGCCACAGCAATGCCGTGAAGGGACAAAGTTTCCATAACCTGCCCCCAAAAATATAAGGAACCTTATAAAAATTAGTATTCTTATGAAAGATATAAACAAAAGACTGACAGCTACTAAATGAGGTCAGAATTTTGATAATCGAATGGAAATTGTGGCTATAGTGAACGGTTAAAGCCAGAGGTCGGACAAGGAAATTTACGTATTTTAGACAAATACAAGTCTCTGCCTCCTAAGCGTCATAAAAATTAGTATTTTCATGCAAATAATTACATATTTGCACTTGACGCAAACTTAACAAACGCATCTATAACATAAGACAAAAATTTCAACAATCGGACCAAAATTACGGGCACAGTAAGCAATCAAAACTGAAAATCTGCACAAAAACTGCACGTGTTCTAGAAACAGCAATTTTTAGATATTTTGCCTAAAACATGTTCCGACCTTCAAAACACTAGCTTGGGTTAAGCCTTTCAATGAAAACGTAAAAACGCGAAATTCGCACGTTTAAGGGGTGAAGAGCCATTTAAAGTATTGGGGAGTTGACACGTGAAAAATTGGGATTTTTCTGGCTTTCAACCACTAAACCCGCCCTTAAATTTTTCAAGATACCGCAAATTTATATTTTTTGGAAAATTCAGACGCTGATCTATTCATTAACACCAAAATATAGCACATCAGTTGAAAAACCAAGCCACAGCAATGCCGTGAAGGGAAAAAGTTTCCATAACCTGCCCCCAAAAATATAAGGAACCTTATAAAAATTAGTATTCTTATGAAAAGTACTACAAATTTGCATTTGACGTGAACAACAGACTGACAGCTACAAAATGAGACCAACATTTTGATGATCGACTGGAAATTGTGGCTACAGTGAACGATTAAAGCCAGAGGTCGGACAAGGAAACTTACGTATTTTACACAAATACATGTTTATGCCTCCTAAGCGTCATAAAAATTAGTATTTTCATGCAAATTACTACATATGTGCACTTGACGCAAACTAAACAAACGCAACTATAAGATAAGAACAAAATTTCAACATTCGGACTAAAATTACGGGCACAGTAAGCAATCAAAGCTTAAAATCTGCACAAAAACTGCACGTGTTCTAGAAACAGCAATTTCTAGATATTTTGCCTAAAACATGTTCCGACCATCAAAACACTAGTTTGGGTTAAGCCTTTCAATGAAAACGTAAAAACGCGAAATTCGCAAGTTTAAGGGGAGAAAAAGCCATTTAAAGTTTTAGGGAGTTGACACGTGAAAAATTGGGATTTTTCTGGCTTTCAACTACTAAACCCGCCCTCAAACCTTTGCAAAGAACCGCAAATTTATATTTTATGGAAAATTCAGACGCTGATGCATTCATTAAAGCCAAAATATAGCACATCAGTTGAAAAACCAAGCCACAGCAATGCAGTGAAGCGAAAAAGTTTCCATAACCTGCCCCCAAAAATATAAGGAACCTTATAAAAATTAGTATTCTTATAGAAAGTACTACAAATTTGTATTTGGCGTAAACAACAGGCTGACAGCTAAAAACGAGACCAGAATTTGATAATCGAATGGAAATTGTGGCTACAGTGAACGAAACCCAGAGGCCGGACAGGTAAATTTACGTATTTTAGACAAATACATGTCAATGCCTCCTAAGCGTCATAAAAATTAGTATTTTCATGCAAATTACTACATGTTTGCACTTGACGCAAACTAAACAAGCGCAACTATAAGATAAGACCAAAATTTCATCAATCGGACTAAAATGACGGGCACAGTAAGCAATCAAAGCTGAAAATCTGCACAAAAACTGCACGTGTTCTAGAAACAGCAATTTCTAGATATTTTGCCTAAAACATGTCCCGTCCATGAAAACACTTGCTTGGTTTAAGCCTTTCAATGTAAATGTAAAAATGCGAAATTCGCACGTTTAAGGGCAGAAAAAGCCATTTAAAGTTTTGGGGAGTTGACACGTGAGAAATTGGGATTTTTCTGGCTTTCAACCACTAAACCCGCCCTTAAACTTTCGCGAAATACCACAAATTTATATTTTTTGGAAAATTCAGACGCTGATCCATTCTTTAAAACCAAAATATAGCACATCAGTTGAAAAATCAAGCCACAGCAATGCCGTGAAGGGAAAAAGTTTCGATAACCTGCCCCCAAACATATAAGGAACCTTATAAAAATTAGTATTCTTATGAAGAGGACTACAAATTTGTATTTCACGTGAACAACAGACTGACAGCTACAAAATGAGACCAGAATTTTATAATCGAATGGAAATTGTAGCTACAGTGAACGATTAAACCAGAGGTCGGACAAGGAAATTTACGTATTTTAGACAAATACAAGTCTATGCCTCCTCAGCGTCATAAAAATTAGTATTTTCATGCAAATTATTACATATTTGCACTTGACGCAAACCAAACAAACGCATCTATTAGATAAGACCAAAATTTCAACAATCGGACTAAAATTACGGGCACAGTAAGCAATCAAAGCTGAAAATCTGCGCAAAAACTGCACGTGTTCTAGAAGCAGCAATTTCTAGATATTTTGCCTAAAACATGTTCCGACCACCAAAACACTAGCTTGGGTTAAGCCTTGCAATGAAAACTTAAAAACGCGAAATTCGCACGTTTAAGGGGAGAAAAAGCCATTTAAAGTCTTGGGGAGTCGACACGTGAAAAATTGGGACATTTCTGGCTTTCAACCACTAAACCCGCCCTTAAACTTTTGCGAAATACCACAAATTTATACGTTTTGGAAAATTCAGACGCTGGTCAATTCATGAACACGAAAATATAGCACATCATTTGAAAAATCAAGCCACAGCAATGCTGTGAAGGGAAAAAGTTTCCATAACCTGCCCCCAAAAATATAAGGAACCTTATAAAAATTAGTATTCTTATGAAAAGTACTACAAGTTTGCATCTGACGTAATTAACAGACTGACAGCTACAAAATGAGACCAGAGTTTTGATAATCGAATTGAAATTTTGGCTACAGTGAACGATTAAAGCCAGAGGTCGGACAAGGAAATTTACGTATTTTAGACAAATACATGTGTATGCCTCCTAAGCGTCATAAAAATTAGTATTTTTATGCAAATTACTACATATGTGCACTTGACGCAAACTAAACAAACGCAACTATAAGATCAAACAAACCACTACTTTGGGTTGAGCCTTTCAATTAAGACGTAAAAACGCGAAATTGGCACGTTTAAGGGGAGAAAAAGCCATTTAAAGTTTTGGGGAGTTGACACGTGAAAAATTGGGAATTTTCTGGCTTTCAGCCACTAAACCCGCCCTTAAACTTTTGCGAAATAACCTTTAGGTTGAGCCTTTCAATGAAAACGTAAAAACGCGTAATTCGCACGTTTAAGGGGAGAAAAAGCCATTTAAAGTTTTGGGGAGTTGACACGTGAAAAATTGGTAATTTTCTGGCTTTCAACCACTAAACCCGCCCTTAAACTTTTGCGAGATACCATAAATTTATACTTTTTGGAAAACTTAGACGCTGATCGCTAAATCTGCAGCGTTGATTGGAATCGAATTTCGTTCTGGTACATTTAATACATGACTCATCAACGTCTACCTTCATTTTAGACTTCATAAAAATCCAATATGGATTGTAGCTTTGAAAAATTTTTGAATTTCGAAATTTGCCCAGACGCCATTTTTATATTCTGACTTGACTCTGAAGTGCTTTTTTATCGTTCAACTTTTTTCGACCTTTGAGCGGTCGCCATTTCGTTTCAAATTGTTTCACTTTGGATTTTTTATTGTGAGCTTTATCACACAATTGAATAAATTCTTGTACCAATTTTGGTACAATCCGGAGCTATACTATGGTCAGAACAGAAATAGTTCTGAAAATTTTTTTATATCCTAGCTACATATAACCAACCACACACAGACACATCTTTATAATATATATATATATATATATATATATATATATATATATATATATAGATACATATATATATATATAAATATATATATATATATATATATATATATATATATATATATATATATATATATATATATATGTGTGTGTGTGTGTGTATATATATATATACATATATATATATAAAATACACATATACATATATACATACATATTTATGTGTATATATATATATATATATATATATATATATATATATATATATATATTTATATGTGTGTATACACTATATACATTATATATATATGTATATATATATATATATATATATATATATATATATATATATATATATATATATATGTATATATATATGATGATCCTTCTTAACCGTATCACTCGTTCACTTTTATTCGAAACCACTCGCCCTCGTTTTCATTTAACTATGTTACCTAATTTACATAAAATTATACCCTATAGTTCAATGAAAAATCGGCTATGCATTTTCATCTCCATATGTAAAGTTATGATCAGTTATAGAAGGAAAAGTATCCCTTTTTCGGTTGCAATTCTCGCCGGTCTTTAGTATGGAAATTACTAATTTTAGATTTCTAGGCATATGTTATAATGTATAATATTAACTGGAAAGTAACGAATCAACTCTGTAATTTGAAATACCTGAGTCCTTATTATTTCTTCGGGGAGTTTTATAAATCCTATATGTAATGTTTACATCAAAGGATTCAATAATAAGGATCCTTTACTTAGCTCATCGGTAAGCAAAGGATGACTTCGGAAGAGAAAAGCATCCTGAAATGTTCCCTCTACCTATTTTACACATTTAGAAGTAATTTATCGGTTATTTCCGGTAGAAATGATTGAATAAAATGTACCGTTTATGCAGAAAATTAAGAATACTGATATTTTTATCATCCGTCTCCAAAGGACTCGGTGTCTCCAACAAATCCTTGAACAGTGCCAACTAATTGGCACTTTTCGTGCGAAAAATTATTTAAACTCAATTTCTTGACACCAATGTATCATATTGAACTGTTAGTATCTACAGAGTCCTTGGAAGGATCACAATTCTGTTCCGATTCATTTTAGATCAATATGTTATCCTTCATCTGAAACCACTACAATCAAAATCCCTACACCCGTCGATCAGTTATACTGAAAAATCCGGGTGAAAGACGGAAATTTTTTAGTTTTAAGGATAAAAGTCCTTTACCGTTACTTGAATTGCTTATCCTTTAAACGGGACCTAACTGGAAAAGAGACATATCATCTGCCAAAAACAGGACTCTTCTATCTATCTCCGTTTAAAAGTTATGCGTGAACATACAAAAAAAAAGCAAAAAAAAATATACGCGATGAATTGATAACCTTCTTTCTTTTGGAAGTCGGTTAAAAAACGCGATATTCGCACGTTCAAGGGGAGAAAAAGCCATTTAAAGTTTTGGGGAGTTGACACGTGAAAAATTGGGAATTTTCTGGCTTTCAACCACTAAACCCGCCCTTAAACTTTTGCGAAATACCACAAATTTATACTTTTTGGAAAATTCAGACGTTCATCCATTCATTGAAACCAAAATATAGCACATCGGTTGAAAAACGAAGCCACAGCAATGCCGTGAAGGGAAAAAGTTTCCATAACCTGCCCCCAAACATATAAGGAGCATTATAAAAATTAGTACTCTTATGAAAAGTACTACAAATTTGTATTTGACGTAAACAACAGACTGACACCTAGAAAATGAGACCAGAATTTTGATAATCGAATGGAAATTGTGGCTACAGTGAACGATTAAACCCAGAGGTCGGACACGGAAATTTACGTGTTTTAGACAAATACATATCTATGCCTCCTAAGCGTCATGAAAATTAGTATTTTCATGCAAATTACTACATATGTGCACTTGACGCAAACTAAACAAACACAACTATAAGATAAAACAAACCACTTCTTTGGGTTGAGCCTTTCAATTAAGACGTAAAAACGTGAAATTGGCACGTTTAAGAGGAGAAAAAGCCATTTAAAGTTTTGGGGAGTTGACACGTGAAAAATTGGGATTTTTCTGGCTTTCAGCCACTAAACCCACCCTTAAAAGTTTGCGAAATACCACAAATTTATCCTTTTTGGAAAATTCAGACGCTGATCCATTCATTAAAACCAAAACATAGCACATCGGTTGTAAAACTAACCCACAGCAATGCCGTGAAGGGAAAAAGTTTCCATAACCTGTGTAATAATCGAGGAGCTATGGCTCTAAAAGCCAGCGCTGCCACAGGCACACAGCACAAACTCAATTTAACAATGAGTAACCATTCGGTCGTCTTTCCCATCGCATCACTCGCTCTTTTTTTTTCGCATGAAAAATAAGTCAAGAAAATTTCTTTTATACTTAACTCCCGGGAAACAAAATTCTAAAACTGTTTAATATTTTCAATGTGTAGTGATTTTATTACAATATCTCTTGAAGATAAACTAACGAATTGCGGTGTAACGCGGTATACAAATTCTTAGAACGAAACGGTTAACCCCTTTAATTATATGAACGATAAAATCATTGTATCATTTAAACCCCTCAAAAATTGTCAAATTTTACCCATTCCAACCATAATATTAATTAAAAATTGTTTTGTTTGTCGGTAATTAAAGTGTGCCTGTCTAATTCTTCCGATTTTTCTTTTCCACTTAACTACGCCTCATCATTATAAACGAAAATTGCTTTCAATTGATAACTTAATCGAATCTACAAAAGACGACGGAAGTTTGAAAAACAACCGAAACGAGTGTGCGTCGAATTGTGCTACTGTGCGTGCCCTCCCAAATCTGTGTATTTTTCTCTGAGGCAACTCGGACTGATACCTTGTGCTCGAGATCAGCTATCCGCCACCGAAGAGGAGTGAAGCTGTGGCCGCAACAGCGCGATGATAATTTGGGTTTTTTTGCGCGACGGGAGCAATTTGCGCGCGCATGAGATCTCACGGGGAGTCTGCTTGGAATCGCGACAGCGATCACGCGGGGGTCGCAACGAGAGTGCCGTACGCGATTATTAGCTGCGAATAATGATTTCTGCTTTCGTAGCTGTTTTCTGACTTACGCGGGAATAATTAACGCTTTCTAGTGGTGAAAAATTGAATAGTTCCTAATAAAGTGGAAAAATTGCAAGTTTATAAGCAAGGAAAACAGAAAGCAATCAATTATATGAATGGTGTAAATAATTCATCGCGCGACCCACCAAGTGATACGCGAGGCATATAACCTAGAGAATAAGAAAGATTCTTTTGTCCGAAACGAAGGCCGGAAAAGTAGTGCAGTGAAATGCATTTGTGAATCTTTTTCATCTCTTGCTTCCTTTCACAATGCCACCCCACTTCTTAACATTATATTTTGTAACTGCAAGCCAGGAGAAAGGAAAAATTGAGGTCGAGATAACATCTAGTGTTCGCAAGTTTAAAACAGACCTGAAAACTGTTATCAACGGGAAAGGTCAGTTTCCCTCTGTTCAAGGTCACTAGCAATATTCCGTGTCGCATGGGAAAACATCACACAACAACGCATTTGGAAGTAGGCTCGGCAATCGAATTGCATTAAAGTGTTCGTTCAACGGGATTGGACATTTGAGATTATGAAAGTGTAGGCGAAAAATGCGAAAAAGAAGTGAGATTGTTGGGGTGTTCGTGCACGGATCTTGCATGGACACTCTCGGATTGTGAAAAGAAATTAAATGGGATTAGCAGAGCACAATTTTTTTAAATAAACTTCAGGAAATTGCGCGGTGACTTCTCATTTTGCACGATCGAGGATATTAATGATAATGCCGGTGGAAGTTTAAGAATGCGTAAAGTTCTCGAAAAAGATTTCAAAGAACGCGAGAAATTTCTGACGTGTGAGTATTGAGTGCGAGTGCGAACAAGATCATTGCAGATTCAGCTGATGGGAGTAGAGAAGGTTTTAAAACAATGCAATCATAGGAAGTCTCGATAAACTGTGGAAACGTTTGTCTTAAATGTTAACCGAGTAAGACGGGCAGTGACGAGGAAATCGCATCGACGGGTTTTCGCATTGTGAGGTGTAGATCGTGATTGATTCGAAGTAACTAAATTACGATGTATTAATTTGGGGGCCCAATAAAGCACGGTGACTGCCGAGTTGAATCATGAAACGCGAAGGGTGGTGAATGAAAAAGAATTCGTTTGATTAGTGTGTCCCTTTGCAATTATATTGGAACAATTCTAGGCAGTTAGTTTCAGTGATTCGATGAACTCTGCGTGTTCGTTATGGCCATTCAATTTTCATGTTGAAAACCTTTATAATCACTTCTAATCGTGCCGTTAGCTATTAATAAGATAATCGAACTGTATCAGAATCGGTACACGGAATTTGGATGTTAGTGTTGTTTATCCAAATTACGGTGTTGTAAAACGAGTAGGAACTAAAATCTGGAGCTGTTAAGAAATGTTCAACTTCTTATTAGACGGGCTATTATTTATAATTTTAAGTCGACATGTGTACATAAAAGATCATCAGCACCAACAAATCGACCGTCATCACCAGATCTTCAGCGAGCGCTCGTTCAGGATACTGGTGAGTACCTGTTTATTTTGATTTGTACATTTTTTCATTAAAAATATATTTGAACATTTTTGGTATAAGCAAAGTAAAATGCATTTTAAATAGACTCAATATTAAAATAAAATATCTATTTTCGTTACTTTTAACTGTAATAAATCATTTTTTTTTTGCAATAAACACAACATTTTTAAATTAAATAGGCAAATTTAGAAATATTTCTATATTTTACCGTTATTCAATCGAAAATTTCTTGATAAGATTTGATTGGCAGAATCACGATTTAGGTACGAAATATCGGTCCGAGTAAATTTTTAAATAATGTTAAGTGTCCTTTTTTGAAATGCAGGAAATTGTTTCAGCGTTTCATATTAACCCAACAATAGATTAGTTTGTGCAATAATCTCAAATACTTTATATCAACGTGCTTATCGATTCTTATAAAATTCTCTAAGTTATATGGTAACCTAAACTAAAATGTTTTCTATTGATAAGAATTATGTAACTTGGTCTTACGGTGGAAAAATATTACTTGCTTTATTGTACCACAATTGAATTTATAACTATGGGCAACATTTAGAATAATTGGCATATGATAAATTGCGATCAAAGGTTAAGTTTGTAAATGAATGAAATACTTATTACGTTATTTGAATTTATAAAGCACACATTTTCGAATTGATTCTACGTCATTTTTATATTCTTCATAATTCGATATGGAATGCTTAAATAAAAGAATGGATTAATACTGTACCCGATGGTCTTTCCTTTCTTCAACTTCTGACCGGGTATAGGACCCGGTACGGTGGCAGGCTTCCACCTCAAAACATGAGCCGGCCACCGGGTGCTTACTTATTCCTTCTTTTGTTTCAGGTGACGTTTTGGGTTGAGTGGCCCAAGCAGAGTGCCTTTTAATGGCATAGAGATATACAATCAAATTGTATAATTTTATGACATAAATTGGTCACCGGGATACTCCCCTTCTGATGGGAAAGTTCATACAATTCAAGTTGTATGAGTTTTCCACTCAGAAGAGGAATACCTGGCCACTTCAACAAGCTATCTATTGATTTAATCCGGTTGGGTGGGTGCGAAGGGGCTCCACCACCACCCGGTTGCCCCTCTTTCATTTGTGGGCCATGAACTTCGTTGGGTAATGACGAGGTCACCCCCAAGTTCGCCTGTCTTTTCAGGTTCCACTTGTTCTCGTAACAAGATCCATTCCCCTCTGTGAGGTTATCTACAATTTTTGCGACTTCGGTCGCCTTTTGAGCTTTAGTCCAATTCGTGAATGCGAAATTTTTTGTAGTGGGTCCTCGTGCTGGGGAAATGAACCCGCCCCACGACACCGCAATGCCAGCCTGCCAGCGCATTCACGCGTCTCCAGACGAGGGCATTCTCGGCAGATACCGACACCTTCCTCTGCCGAGGCAGCAGAACATCGCTGCAGTCCTTCACGGACTTTTTGAACATTCCTCTATTCACTACAACTGGCGCCCAACGTGGGGCCCGAAAAGCCCGGCTGTATCATCAGTCGTGAGCACGAGACAGTCCATCGTCTCTAGGTGTCCCCACAAGGTGTTTGTATTATTGGCGGGTAGATAACTCCTGAGGGTAATTGCACTGATCGTGCCCCAGCAAGCCTAGTAACTTTCGAACGTGTGTTGTCTTTGGACATCAATATCGTTTGGTCCTGCTTTTGATTTATACTTTGGTGGTTTACCACCATTGTATAACTAGTAAGGCCAAATGATATTAGAGTCCCTTTTTGTGTTCGGAAGTTATTATCCCAACAACTGTTTTGCGGAGGATTCTGATCCGCTCCCCAAACCAGCGGTGCCTATGTGTCTTAAATTACATGGATTTTGATTTCATGTGACTGGCTGATTAGCTAATCCATGACTTTCCATGACAAGACACGCGCTGCTTGTGGATTAGAATCCAACCCTGGGCTGACAAGTCGTAACTTGAGAAAATTTGCGGATGAGGGATCACTTCTGAACCCTGATTTTCATGGTGCCACAAGAGAGTGTCCCTAAACGCTAGAGAAGGATTGTGCCATGGTGTCCATACTTGGAAGGAGGGACGGAAAGGAAAGACCGATTATTTTTTTTTTTTTGATAAAGTAAAGTAAAATTTGTTTGATAACTTAAAATTTTTCTGAAAACGTTTACCATACATCTTTTTTTTTAATACCTTTTTTTTGTGAGGATCATTTATAGTTCGCCACTGACGGCCACTCCGAGAAGTTTATATTTACATTTGTTTGCATATTTTTTTCTATATATATATATAATATATACATATATTTATTTAGATATATTTTTTTTTCTTTATATATATCTATAGTTCTGTTTTTTTTGCTAATCAACATTATAACAGGAATGCCCACCAAAAGAACCCCAGAGAGGAGGAAGTTGAGGTCAGATGCCAGACCAGCGCTCTTGTGCTCCATATGTCATGAGGACATGGATGAACTCACCAGTCAGAGGTTGCAGTGCGGACACAGGCTACACCAGCTGTGTTTGGTCCAACTGCGGCAAACCTCATCCACGTGCCCGCTCTGTCGTCAGCCTCTAGAAACCGCCCAGCCAGCAACAGAACGACCTCAGTCCTCCAGCGCAAGTGGAACTGTGCCCAAAAGCGGACTCCTTCCATCCACGACAATGAGTGCACGAGAGGAAGACTACCGAGCCGAAGCAGTGCCGCCTGCGAAAGAGCCGAGACCCACTGTGGCTGTGGAGGCGACAGTTTTACAAGACTTAATGGCACTCATGCAGGACCTGTCCACCCGGGTAGCCTCGCTGGAAAGCCAGAAGGAGAATCCAGTACCACCTCGGCCAAGAACGCCTCCGATGTGGGATTCGGACCCAAATCCGTGGTATTTTCCGATAGACTCGCGGCGCGATCACGAACGAATCCGGCCCGGTGCGGCAATGAATCCATTGGCCCCAGTGTACCGGCCCCGATTGAGCCAAGCACCGCCACCAAATCAGGCTCCAGTGATTCCGCCGGACCAACGCATCCATCCACACGCTACGTATCGGCTGAAGCCGACGCAGATCCCCAGCATTATCCAGGGATGGAATCTGCATTTCAGCGGGGAACCCAATACGATAACGGTGGAAGTCTTCATTAGTCGGGTGGAGTCGCTGATTGAGCAAATGCTAGCAGGAGACCACACGGCGCTCGCAGGATACTTGCCAATGCTGCTTAGGGGAGCAGCACTTGAGTCATATTGGCGAATACATTCGGCCCCACCATCAATACGCTGGTCATGGTTGAAGGAGGTACTCCGCATGGAATACCCTACGGTCGACATGGACGAATTAGTACTGGACAAGATGAATGCTAGATGGCAGCGTCCGGACGAGTCTTTCCATCAATATCGAGCCGATATCCTTCGGCTGAATGACCAGTTGTCAGAGCCGTTGTCTTCTACCCAATTACTGCGCCTGCTAAAGTGCAATCTAAAGCCGGAGATTCGTCGCCATATCGTGAACTCCGATCCACAGAGTATGGAGGCCCTGCTGAGAACTGTGCGTCGCCTAGAAGGGTTTGAGGAAGATCTCCGGGACCGGCCATACTTACTAGCTAGGACGGGTCCTCGACGAGGAATCGCGGAATCGGCCCCAGATTATACCACCATGGATCTGGAGGAAGATTTGGACCAGGACCAGCTTGCTGTAGCAGCAGTGGGAAGTCTTACGACCTGCTGGAATTGCCATCAAACCGGACACCGGTTCATTTCATGCCGAGCAGAGCGTAAGAGCGTCTGCTACGGTTGCGGCAAGCCGGACACTTACTTCCCGGACTGTTCTGAATGTGCCGCGCGAAAAAACGTCCAAAAGAGTACCCGACCACCTCAGCAGTACTCGAAGCCCCCGCAGTAGCTCCTCAGCCAGCTGCTCACCCCAACAACCTGACGTTAACCCACCAGCCATGACCACTATGACTGCGGATGTTCACTCTCTTCCGGAAACCTCGCCAACGACAATATTAAAGCGACCACCGCAGTCACTGCCAGAAGAACCCCGGCAGCCTCAAATACGCACTCTGAAACCTTATCATGTTCGACTGCAGGAATATCGGGTGGCTCGAGAGCGAATATTTGCTTCCGAAGTAGTCACTTCCCGCCCGCGCACGACAAAATGGTCAACCCGTCGCTGGCGGAATTTCCGCAAGAGAGTGCGCACCTGCCGTCAAACCTTAAACTTGTGTAACATCGCGGAGGTTGCTGAGAATGAGATCAGACCTTATCATCCAATTAAAGTGTTGGACGAAACCGTGTTTGCATTGATCGACATGGGTGCCAGTATCAGTTGTCTTGCCTCGAGCTTTGGCTCGAAGGTGCTCCAAGACTATCCGAACTTGATTAAATCCTGGCGCACTGAAATCAGTACAGCTAATGGCACCAAACACCCTATACGAGGTAAACTAACCACACCTGTGACGTTCAGGGGTCAGACGAAGGATATTACTTTCTACATTATTCCGTCTTTGACTCAGAATGTGTACCTTGGCGTCGATTTCGTCCTTCGCTTTGGACTGGCCTCAGATTTATTCACCGATTTGTCTTTAAAAACCAGAAATGTCAACGAAATCACTTCTATTCCCGATAGGCATGACCTGACGCCTAACCAACGGCAACGCCTGGAAGCATCCATCGCTGCTTTCCCATCTTCCGCTACTCAAGGCCTTGGCCGCACCACCCTAGTCTCACACGCCATCGACGTTGGCGATAGTAAACCGATTAAACAGAGACACTACGCCATCTCACCGGCCATGGAGAAATTGGTGTATGCGGAGCTAGATAGGATGCTCGAGTTGGGGGTCATAGAGGAGTCCCAAAGTGCCTGGTCATCACCGGTAACCTTGGTAGTGAAGCCAGGTAAAGTGCGCCTCTGTCTTGATGCCCGTAAGGTAAACGCGGTTACCATCAAGGACGCGTACCCTCTTCCACTCATCGATGGAATACAAGGGAGACTGCCGGAAGCCAATTATATCACCAGTCTCGACCTAAAAGACGCCTTCTGGCAAATTCCACTCGATGAGGGCTCGAGGGACAAGACCGCCTTCACAGTGCCTGGACGACCATTATATCAGTTCACAATGCCGTTTGGCCTGTGTAACGTGCCGCAAACGATGACTCGGTTGATGGACAAGGTCATTCCACCTCACCTGAAACACCAAGTGTTCGTGTACCTTGATGATCTGTTACTCATCGCGGAAACGTTCGATCAACACCTCCTACTTCTACAAGAAGTAGCCCTGCACATCAGTAAGGCGGGACTCACCATCAACGTACAGAAAAGTAAGTTTGTCATGAAAGAAGTCCGATACCTAGGACATGTCATAGGACATGCCACTATCAAAACGGATCCCGACAAAACTCGTGCGATTGATGAGTTCCCCTTACCAAAAACTGTGAAGCAGCTACGACGTTTTCTTGGTGTGTGTGGTTGGTACCGAAGGTTTGTTCGGAATTATGCAACAGTTTCAGCGCCCCTGTCAGACATGTTGCGGAAAGGGAAGTTCGTTTGGACCGAACTCAGCCGAAAGGCATTTGAAGAGCTAAAACAAGCCCTCACATCAGCTCCGGTCTTGCACAGCCCCGACTTCACGAAGCCCTTCTCCATTCATTGTGACGCAAGTCAACATGGAGCAGGAGCCGTGCTGGTGCAATTGACCGACGAAGGAGAGGAAGCTCCCATCGCCTTCATGTCCAATAAGCTGAGTTCGGCCCAAAGAAACTATACTGTTTCCGAGCAAGAATGTTTGGCAGCGGTAATAGCTGTGAAGAAATTCCGAGCTTATATCGAGGGCCACCAATTCGAGATCATCACGGATCACGCGTCACTACAATGGTTGATGAACCAGGCAGATTTAAATGGACGCCTAGCAAGATGGGCTCTTAAACTGCAAGGGTTCAAGTTTTCCATCAAACATCGGAAAGGGACCCAGAACATCGTACCCGACACTCTCTCACGGATGTTTTCCCCCGAGGGAGCTGAATTGACAATAAATGATGAGAACCCCATCGAAATAGATTTGGACAGCCCACATTTCGAATCGGACAGCTACAAAGAGTTGAGGCAAACCATAGCGACCCAACAACCACAGCTGCCTGATTTGAAGGTAATAGACGGCTACGTGTATAGACGAAATGAATACGCCACTGGTGATCCATGGCAGAAAGAAGAGTCGTGGAAACTCTGGGTACCGGAGGAAATGACACAACCTCTGATCCTCCGCGCACATAACCATCCTTTAAGTGCCCACGGAGGTTACAGTCGGACGTAACGGCGACTCAAGGAATACTTCTTTTGGCCTAAAATGGCATCGCAGGTCGAAGACTACGTGAGCACCTGTGAGACCTGTAAAGGCACCAAAGCGCCCAACCAGCCTCTTCGACCTCCTATGGGTCAACTCAACGTCCCAGAACGCGTATTCCAACGTCTATACATCGATCTACTCGGTCCATATCCTCGGTCTTCCATGGGACACATCGGAGCTATAGTCGTTCTAGACCAGCTTTCAAAGTTCCCAATCGTGGAACCTATTCGTAAATTCACAACTCCATCGATCGTGAAATTCTTAGAGAACCGGGTATTCCATGTGTTCGGGGTTCCAGAGAGCGTGTACTCAGACAATGGAGTACAGTTCCGGTCTCGGCAGTTTAAGGGCCTACTTGAGCAGTATGGCGTTGAACACCAACTGACGCCCAAATACTCTCCTCAGTCCAACGCCTCAGAACGGTTGAACCGCACCCTATTGGCCGCGATCCGTTCTTACGTCCACCCATCTCAAAAGGATTGGGATCGGCGATCGTCTGCCATCACATGCGCCCTGCGATCCTCGTATCATTCCGTCACCGTTGTCGCCCCTTACTTTGCCGCCTTTGGACAGCACATGATTTGCCACGGTAAATCATACCGGCTGTTACGGCAATTAAAGTGTTTGGGAGACCCCATCGTTGCGCTGGAGCCCCACGAACGTTTAGGAGACCTCCGCCAACGAATCGGACGGAAGTTTAAGGCCGCAGGAAGTGCAAATGAAGCGCAGTACAATCTCCGGTCACGGTCTGCTAATTTCAAAGAAGGAGATGAAGTTTTCCGGCGAAATTTCCGCCAAAGTGACGCCGCCGGGCATTACAACGCCAAGCTGGACAGGCGATTCTTGAAAAGCCGCATAAAGAAGGTAATGGGATCTAACCGTTACCTGATAACAGATCCATCGGGAAAAGAAGTGGGGATATACCACGCGAAAGACCTGCGCCGATAGATAATTAGGCACGTCTGTTTGTCTGTTCGCATATATTTTCAAAAAACGCGCAAGGGTTGTATACTTCCGGCCGAACATAAACATAAGTCAGTCTGTCCGTCTGTCAATTGTGTTTTTCTTTTATTATCCGTCATCTCTAGTCCCGACGCCCAAGCCAACCCATGATACACAGAAATATCCTTCAGCTCCTTTTTCGCAATCCGCATTGCCTTGGGATCACGAGAAAATTAGCTGCCCTGTAGTAATCTAGGAGCTATGGCTCTAAAAGCCAGCGCTGCCACAGGCACCCAGCACAAATTCAATTTAACAATGAGTAACCATCCGGTCGTGTTCCCCATCGCATCACTCGCTCTTTTTTTTTCGCATGAAAAATAAGTCAAGAAAATTTCTTTTGTACTTAACTCCCGGGAAACAAAATTCTAAAACTGTTTAATATTTTTAATGTGTAGTGATTTTATTACAATATCTCTTGAAGATAATTTAACGAATTGCGGTGTAACGCGGTATACAAATTCTTAGAACGAAACGGTTAACCCCTTTAATTATATGAACGATAAAATCATTGTATCATTTAAACCCCTCAAAAATTGTCAAATTTTACCCATTCCAACCATAATATTAATTAAAAATTGTTTTGTTTGTCGGTAATTAAAGTGTGCCTGTCTAATTCTTCCGATTTTTCTTTTCCACTTAATTACGCCTCATCATTATAAACGAAAATTGCTTTCAATTGATAACTTAATCGAATCTACAAAAGACGACGGAAGTTTGAAAAACAACCGAAACGAGTGTGCGTCGAATTGTGCTACTGTGCGTGCCCTCCCAAATCTGTGTATTTTTCTCTGAGGCAACTCGGACTGATACCTTGTGCTCGAGATCAGCTATCCGCCACCGAAGAGGAGTGAAGCTGTGGCCGCAACAGCGCGATGATAATTTGGGTTTTTTTGCGCGACGGGAGCAATTTGCGCGCGCATGAGATCTCACGGGGAGTCTGCTTGGAATCACGACAGCGATCACGCGGGGGTCGCAACGAGAGTGCCGTACGCGATTATTAGCTGCGAATAATGATTTCTGCTTTCGTAGCTGTTTTCTGACTTACGCGGGAATAATTAACGCTTCCTAGTGGTGAAAAATTGAATAGTTCCTAATAAAGTGGAATAATTGCAAGTTTATAAGCAAGGAAAACAGAAAGCAATCAATTATATGAATGGTGTAAATAATTCATCGCGCGACCCACCAAGTGATACGCGAGGCATATAACCTAGAGAATAAGAAAGATTCTTTTGTCCCAAACGAAGGCCGGAAAAGTAGTGCAGTGAAATGCATTTGTGAATCTTTTTCATTTCTTGCTTCCTTTCACAATGCCACCCCACTTCTTAACATTATATTTTGTAACTGCAAGCCAGGAGAAAGGAAAAATTGAGGTCGAGATAACATCTAGTGTTCGCAAGTTTAAAACAGACCTGAAAACTGTTATCAACGGGAAAGGTCAGTTTCCCTCTGTTCAAGGTCACTAGCAATATTCCGTGTCGCATGGGAAAACATCACACAACAACGCATTTGGAAGTAGGCTCGGCAATCGAATTGCATTAAAGTGTTCGTTCAACGGGATTGGACATTTGAGATTATGAAAGTGTAGGCGAAAAATGCGAAAAAGAAGTGAGATTGTTGGGGTGTTCGTGCACGGATCTTGCATGGACACTCTCGGATTGTGAAAAGAAATTAAATGGGATTAGCAGAGCACAATTTTTTTAAATAAACTTCAGGAAATTGCGCGGTGACTTCTCATTTTGCACGATCGAGGATATTAATGATAATGCCGGTGGAAGTTTAAGAATGCGTAAAGTTCTCGAAAAAGATTTCAAAGAACGCGAGAAATTTCTGACGTGTGAGTATTGAGTGCGAGTGCGAACAAGATCATTGCAGATTCAGCTGATGGGAGTAGAGAAGGTTTTAAAACAATGCAATCATAGGAAGTCTCGATAAACTGTGGAAACGTTTGTCTTAAATGTTAACCGAGTAAGACGGGCAGTGACGAGGAAATCGCATCGACGGGTTTTCGCATTGTGAGGTGTAGATCGTGATTGATTCGAAGTAACTAAATTACGATGTATTAATTTGGGGGCCCAATAAAGCACGGTGACTGCCGAGTTGAATCATGAAACGCGAAGGGTGGTGAATGAAAAAGAATTCGTTTGATTAGTGTGTCCCTTTGCAATTATATTGGAACAATTCTAGGCGGATAGTTTCAGTGATTCGATGAACTCTGCGTGTTCGTTATGGCCATTCAATTTTCATGTTGAAAACCTTTATAATCACTTCTAATCGTGCCGTTAGCTATTAATAAGATAATCGAACTGTATCAGAATCGGTACACGGAATTTGGATGTTAGTGTTGTTTATCCAAATTACGGTGTTGTAAAACGAGTAGGAACTAAAATCTGGAGCTGTTAAGAAATGTTCAACTTCTTATTAGACGGGCTATTATTTATAATTTTAAGTCGACATGTGTACATAAAAGATCATCAGCACCAACAAATCGACCGTCATCACCAGATCTTCAGCGAGCGCTCGTTCAGGATACTGGTGAGTACCTGTTTATTTTGATTTGTACATTTTTTCATTAAAAATATATTTGAACATTTTTGGTATAAGCAAAGTAAAATGCATTTTAAATAGACTCAATATTAAAATAAAATATCTATTTTCGTTACTTTTAACTGTAATAAATCATTTTTTTTTTTGCAATAAACACAACATTTTTAAATTAAATAGGCAAATTTAGAAATATTTCTATATTTTACCGTTATTCAATCGAAAATTTCTTGATAAGATTTGATTGGCAGAATCACGATTTAGGTACGAAATATCGGTCCGAGTAAATTTTTAAATAATGTTAAGTGTCCTTTTTTGAAATGCAGGAAATTGTTTCAGCGTTTCATATTAACCCAACAATAGATTAGTTTGTGCAATAATCTCAAATACTTTATATCAACGTGCTTATCGATTCTTATAAAATTCTCTAAGTTATATGGTAACCTAAACTAAAATGTTTTCTATTGATAAGAATTGTGTAACTTGGTCTTACGGTGGAAAAATATTACTTGCTTTATTGTACCACAATTGAATTTATAAATATGGGCAACATTTAGAATAATTGGCATATGATAAATTGCGATCAAAGGTTAAGTTTGTAAATGAATGAAATACTTATTACGTTATTTGAATTTATAAAGCACACATTTTCGAATTGATTCTACGTCATTTTTATATTCTTCATAATTCGATATGGAATGCTTAAATAAAAGAATGGATTAATACTGTACCCGATGGTCTTTCCTTTCTTCAACTTCTGACCGGGTATAGGACCCGGTACGGTGGCAGGCTTCCACCTCAAAACATGAGCCGGCCGCCGGGTGCTTACTAATTCCTTCTTTTGTTTCAGGTGACGTTTTGGGTTGAGTGGCCCAAGCAGAGTGCCTTTTTCTGGCATAGAGATATACAATCAAATTGTATAATTCTATGACACAAATTGGTCACCGAGATACTCCCCTTCTGATGGGAAAGTTCATACAATTCAAGTTGTATGAGTTTTCCACTCAGAAGAGGAATACCTGGCCACTTCAACAAGCTATCTATGGATTTAATCCGGTTGGGTGGGAATGAAGGGGCTCCACCACCACCCGGTTGCCCCTCTTTCATTTGTGGGCCATGAACTTCGTTGGGTAATGACGAGGTCACCCCAAAGTTCGCCTTTCTTTTCAGGTTCCACTTGTTCTCGTAACAAGTTACATCTCCCTCGGTGAAGTTATCTACAATTCTTGCGACTTCGGTCGCCTTTTGAGCTATCGACCAATTCGTGAATGCGAAATTTTTTTGTAGTGGGTCCTCGTGCTGGGGAAACGAACCCGCCCCACGACACCACAATGCAAGCCTGCCAGCGCATTCACGCATCTCCAGACGAGGGCATTCTCGGCAGATACCGACACCTTCCTCTGCCGAGGCAGCAGAACATCGCTGCAGTCCTTCACAGACCTTATGAACATTTATAATTCACTACACCTGCCCCCAAAACTATAAGGAACCTTATAAAAATTAGTATTCTTATGAAAAGTACTACGAATTTGTATTTGACGTGAACAACAGACTGACAGCTACAAAATGAGACCAGAATTTTAAGAATCGAATCAAAATTGTGGCTACAGTGAACGATTAAAGCCAGAGGTCGGACAAGGAAATTTACGTATTTTAGACAAATACATGTCTATGCCTCCTAAGCGTCATACAGATTAGTATTTTCATGCGAATTACTACATATTTGCACTTGACGCAAACTAAACAAACGCAACTATAAGATAAGACCAAAATTTCAACAATCGGACGAAAATTACGGGCACAGTAAGCAATCAAAGCTGAAAATCTGCACAAAATTCGCACGTGTTCTAGAAACAGCAATTTCTAGATATTTTGCCTAAAACATGTTCCGACCATAAAAACACAAGTTTGGGTAGAGCCTTTCAATGAAAACGTAAAAACGCGAAATTCGCACCTTTATAGGGAGAAAAAGCAATTCAAAGTTTTGGGGAGCTGACACGTGAAAAATTGGCATAATTCTGGCTTTCAACCACTGCACCCGCCCTCAAACTTTTGCGAAAAACCACAAACTTATACTTTTTGGGAAATTCAGACGCTGATCTATTCATTAAAACCAAAATATAGCACATCAGTTGAAAAACCAAGCCACAGCAATGCCGCGAAGGGAAAAAGTTTCCATAACCTGCCCCCAAAAATATAAGGAACCTTATACAAATTAGTATTCTTATGAAAAGTACTACAAATTTGCATTTGACATGAACAACAGACTGACAGCTACAAAATGAGACCAGAATTTTAATAATCGAATCAAAATTGTGCCTACAGTGAACGATTAAAGCCAGAGTTCGGACAAGGAAATTTACGTGTTTTAGACAAATACATGTCTACGCCTCCTAAGCGTCATAAAAATTGGTATTTTCATGCAAATTACTACATGTGTGCACTTGACGCAAACTAAACAAACGCAACTATAAGATAAAACAAACCACTACTTTGGGTTGAGCCTTTCAATTAAGACGTAAAAACGCGAAATTGGCACGTTTAAGGGGAGAAAAAGCCATTTAAAGTTTTGGGGAGTTGACATGTGAAAAATTGGGATTTTTCTGGCTTTCAACCACTGAACTCGCCCTTAAACTTTTGCGAAATACCACAAATTTATCCTTTTTGGAAAATTCAGACGCTGATCCATTCATTAAAACCAAAACATAGCACATCGGTTGAAAAACCAACCCACAGCAATGCCGTGAAGGGAAAAAGTTTCCATAACCTGCCCCAAAAATTTAAGGTGCATTATAAAAATTAGTACTCTTATGAAAAGTACTACAAATTTGTATTTGACGTAAACAACAGACTGACAGCTAGAAAATGAGACCAGAATTTTGATAATCGAATGGAAATTGTGGCTACAGTGAACGAAAGCCAGAGGTCGGACACGGAAATTTACGTATTTTAGACAAATACATGTCTATGCCTCCTAAGCGTTATAAAAATTAGTATTTTCATGCAAACTACTACATATTTACTCTTGACGCAAACTAAACATACGCAACTATAAGATAAGACCAAAATTTCACCAATCGGACAAAAATTACGGGCACAGTAAGCAATCAAAGCTGAAAATCTGCACAAAAACTGCACGTCTTCTAGAAACAGC
This sequence comes from Odontomyia ornata, assembly GCA_963969285.1. NCBI lineage: Eukaryota > Metazoa > Arthropoda > Insecta > Diptera > Stratiomyidae > Odontomyia > Odontomyia ornata. Next base: position 238,144,099 of record OZ017738.1, read on the forward strand.
AATTTCTAGATATATTGCCTAAAACATATTCCGACCATCAAAAGACTAGCTTGGTTTAAGCCTTGCAATGAAAACGAAAAAACCCAATATTCGCACGTTTAAGGGAACAAAAAGCCTTCTAAAGTTTTGGGAGTTGACACGTGAAAAATTGGTAATTTTCTGGCTTTCAACCGCTAAACCCGCCCTTCAACTTTTGCGAAATACCACAAATTTATATTTTTTGGAAAACTTAGACGCTGATCTATTCATTAACACCAAAACATAGCACATCAGTTGAAAAATCAAGCCACAGCAATGCCGTGAAGGGAAAAAGTTTCCATAACCTACCCCCAAAAAAATATAAGGAACCTTATAAGAATTAGAATTCTTATGAAAAGTACTACAAGTTTGTATTTGACGTAAACAACATACTGACAGCTAGAAAATGAGACCAGAATTTTGATAATCGAATGGAAATTGTGGCTACACTGAACGGTTAAAGCCAGAGGTCGGACAAGGAAATTTACGTATTTTAGACAAATACATGTATTTGCCTCCTAAGCGTCATGAATATTAGTATTTTCATGCAAATTGCTACATATTTGCACTTGACGGAAACTAAACAAACGCAACTATAAGATAAGACCAAAATTTCAACAATCGGACTAAAATGACGGGCACAGTAAGCAATCAAAGCTGAAAATCTGCTCAAAATTTGCAGGTGTTCTAGAATTAGCAATTTCTAGATATTTTGCCTAAAACATGTTCCGACAATAAAAACACAAGTTTGGGTAGAGCCTTTCAATGAAAACGTAACAACGCGAAATTCGCACCTTTAAAGGGAGAAAAAGCCATTCAAAGTTTTGGGGAGTTGACACGTGAAAAATTGGGCTTTTTCTGGCTTTCAACCACTGAACTCGCCCTTAAACTTTTGCAAAAAACCACAAAGTTATACTTTTTGGGAAATTCAGACGCTGATTTATTAATTAACACCAAAATATGGCACATCGGTTGAAAAATCAAGTCACAGCAATGCCCTAAAGGGAAAAAGTTTCCATAACCTACCCCAAAAATGTAAGGAACCTTTTAAAAGTTAGTATTCTTATGGAAAGTACCACTTATTTGCATTTGACGTAACCAACAGGCTGACAGCTACAAAATGAGACCAACATTTTGAAAATCGAATGGAAATTGCGGCTACAGTGAACGATTAAAGCCAGGGGTCGGACAAGGAAAATTACGTATTTTAGACAAATACATGTCTATGCCTCCTCAGCGTCATAAAAATTAGTATTTTCATGCACATTACTACTTGTGTGCACTTGACGCAAACTAAACAAACGCAGCTATAAGATAAGACCAAAATTTCAACAATCGGACTAAAATTACGGGCACAGTAAGCAATCAAAGCTGAAAATCTGCACAAAAACTGCACGTCTTCTAGAAACAGCAATTTCTAGATATTTTGCTAAAACATGTTCCGACCATCAAAACACTACCTTGGGTTAAGCCTTTCAATGAAAACGTAAAAACGCGAAATTCGCACGTTTAAGGGGAGAAAAAGCCATTTAAAGTTTTGGGGAGATGACACGTCGAAAATTGGGAATTTTGTGGTTTTCAACCACTAAACCCACCCTTAAACTGTTGCAAAATACCAGAAATTTATACTTTTTGGAAAATTCAGAAGCTGATCTATTCATTAACATCAAAATATAGCACATCAGTTGACAAATCAAGCCACAGCAATGCCGTAAAGGGAAAAAGTTTCCATAACCTACCCCAAAAATGTAAGGAACCTTATAAAAGTTAGTATTCTTATGATAAGTACCACAAATTTGCATTTGACGTAACCAACAGGCTGACAGCTACAAAATGAGACCAACATGTTGATAATCGAATGGAAATTGCGGCTACAGTGAACGATTAAAGCCAGAGGTCGGACAAGGAAATTTACGTATTTTAGACAAATACATGTCTATGCCTCCTCAGCGTCATAAAAATTAGTATTTTCATGCACATTACTACATGTGTGCACTTGACGCAAACTAGACAAACGCAACTATAAGATAAGACCAAAATTTCAACAATCGGACTAAAATTACGGGCACAGTAAGCAATCAAAGCTGAAAATCTGCACAAAAACTTCACGTGTTCTAGAATTAGCAATTTCTAGATATTTTGCCTTAAACATGTTCCGACCATCAAAACACTAGTTTGAGTTAAGCCTTTCAATGAAAACGTAAAAACGCGAAATTCACACCATTAAGGGGAGAAAAAGCCATTCAAAGTTTCGCGGAGTTGACACGTCGAAAATTGGGATTTTTGTGGCTTTCAACCACTAAACCCGCCCTCAAACTGTTGCGAAATACCAGAAATTTATAGTTTTTGGAAAATTCAGAAGCTGATCTATTAATTAACACCAAAATATAGCACATCAGTTGAAAAATCAAGCCACAGCTATGCCGTGAAGGGAAAAAGTTTCCATAACCTGCCCCCAAAAATATAAGGAACCTTATACAAATTAGTATTCTTATGAAAAGTACTACGAATTTGCATTTGACGTGAACAACAGACTGACAGCCACAAAATGAGACCAACATTTTGATAATCGAATGGCAATTGTGGCTACATTGAACGATTAAAGCCAGAGGTCGGACAAGGAAATTTACGTATTTTAGACAAATACATGTCTTTGCCTCCTAAGCGTCATAAAAATTGGTATTTTCATGCAAATTACTACATATTTGCACTTGACGCAAACTAAACAAACGCAACTATAAGATAAGACCAAAATTTCAACAATCTGACTAAAATTACGGGCACCGTAAGCAATCAAAGCTGAAAATCTGCACAAAAACTGCACGCCTTCTAGAAACACCAATTTCTAGATATTTTGCCTAAAACATGTTCCGACAATCAAAACACTAGCTTGGGTTAAGCCTTGCAATGATAACGTAAAAACGCGATATTCGCACGTTTAAGGGGACAAAAAGCCTTTTAAAGTTTTGGGGAGTTGACCCGTGAAAAATTGGGATTTTTCTGGCTTTCAACCACTGAGCTCGCCCTTAAACTTTTGCGAAAAACCACAAACTTATACTTTTTGGGAAATTCAGACGCTGATCTATTCACTAAATCCAAAATATAGCACATCAGTTGAAAAATCAAGCCACAGCAATGCCGTGAGGGGAAAAAGTTTCCATAACCTGCCCCCAAAATTATAAGGAACCTTATAAAAATTAGTATTCTTATGAAAAGTACTACAAATTTGCATTTGGCGTGAACAACAGACTGACAGCTACAAAATGAGACCAGAATTTTGATAATCAAATGGAAATTGTGGCTACAGTGAACGATTAAAGCCAGAGGTCGGACAAGGAAATTTACGTATTTTAGACAAATACATGTCTATGCCTCCTAAGCGTCATAAAAATTAGTATTTTCATGCAAATTGCTACATATGTGCACTTGACGCAAACTAAACAAACGCAGCTATAAGATAAGACCAAAATTTCAACAATCGGACTAAAATTACGGGCACAATAAGCAATCAAAGCTGAAAATCTGCACAAAAGCTGCACGTGTTCTAGAATTAGCGATTACTAGATATTTTGCCTGGAACATGTTCCGACCATAAAGACACTAGTTTGGGTTAAGCCTTTAAATGTCAATGATTATCACCTCAACAATATAAAGCTTTTCAGAGTTGAGAGTATGGTAGATCTTGGTGTCCTCTTAGATAAGAAGCTCCGCTTTAATTTGCATTACGATGAAGTTCAGAGCAGGGCCAATAAAGTTCTAGGCTTCATCAAACGGCGTGCTAAAGAATTTAAAAATCTGTGGGTGACAAAAACTTTATACACATCACTAGTGCGCCCCATTTTCGAATACGCTAGTGTCGTTTGGAATCCGATTTTCGGTATTCATACAGCGAGATTGGAGTCCATTCAAAAACAGTTCTTACTATTTGCTTTGAGATCCCTGTACGACCCACAAAATTTTCATAATATGCCTTCATATGAAAATCGGCTATCTATTCTTAATATGAATTCACTTGCCTCCCCTAGGAATATGATAAGCTCTTGCTTTGCATTTGACGTCCTCAGGGGTACTATTAAAGTTCAGTACCTCACCGACAGGATAATCATGAACGAACAAGCAAGTTTTACACGACATTCTCGTTTACTGGTGGAAACCAAACATTCCACGGTCTATGGTGAGAACGAGCCAATAACTAGATGTTGCAAACTTTTGAACAGTGTAGGTCACCTTTATTCTCAAACCATCTCAAGATCCCAATCTAAAACAGCCGTTTCCAAATTAATTTCGTCCTAATTCCTACTCGTCCCTATCCTTTTTCGTAACGTTAAAGCAATAAAAATATGATGTCATGATGGTTATATATATTTAAGAAACTATTAAGACATACAATATGTTATATTTTATTCATAAGGAAATGTATTTGTATTTATTTTTGTGTCAACACATTGTTACGTTTGAAAAATAATAAAAAATTAAAACGTAAAAACGCGAAATTCGCACCTTTAAAGGGAGAAAAAGCCATTCAAAGTTTTGGGGAGTTGACACGTGAAAAATTGGGATTTTTCTGGCTTTTAACCACTGAACTTGCCCTTAAACTTTTGCGAAATACCACAAATTTACCCTTTTTGGAAATTTCAGATGCTGATCTATTCATTAACACCAAAATATAGCACATCAGTCGAAAAATCAAGCCACAGCAATGCCGTGAAGGGAAAAAGTTTCCATAACCTGCCCCCAAAAATATAAGGAACCTTATAAAAATTAGTATTCTTATGAAAAAAACTACAAATTTGTATTTGACGTAAACAACAGACTGACAACTACAAAATGAGACCAGAATTTTGATAATCGAATGGAAATTGTGGCTACAGTGAACGATTAAAGCAAGAGGTCGGAGAAGGAAATTTACGTATTTAGACAAATACATGTCTTTGCCTCCTAAGCGTCATAAAGATTAGTATTTTCATGCGAATTCCTACATATCTGCACTTGACGCAAATTAAACAAACGCAACTATAAGATAAGACCAACATTTCAACAATCGGACTAAAAAAACGGGCACAGTAAGCAATCAAACCTGAAAATCTGCACAAAAACTGCACGTGTTCTAGAAACAGCAATTTCTAGATATTTTGCCTAAAACATGTTCCGACCATCAAAACACTAGCTTGGGTTAAGCCTTTCAATGAAAACGTAAAAACGCGAAATTCGCACGTTTAAGGGAGAAAAAGCCATTTAAAGTTTTGGGGAGTTGACACGTGGAAAATTGGGACAATCAACAATCGGACCAAAATTACGGGCACAGTAAGCAATCAAAGCTGAAAATCTGCACAAAATTTGCACGTGTTCTAGAAACAGCAATTTCTAGATATTTTGCCTAAAACATATTCGACCATCAAAACACTAGCTTTGGTTAAGCCTTTCAATGAAAACGTAAAAACGCGAAATTCGCATGTTTAAGGGAGAAAAAGCCATTTAAAGTTTTGGGGAGTTGACACGTGAAAAATTGGGATATTTTTGGCTTTCAACCACTAAACCCGCCCTTGAACTTTTGCGAAATACCACAAATTTATCCTTTTTGGAAAATTCAGACGCTGATCCATTCATTAACACCAAAATATAGCACATCAGTTGAAAAATCAAGCCACAAAAATGCCGTGAAGGGAAAAAGTTTCCATAACCTGCCCCCAAAAGTATAAGGAACTTTATAAAAATTAGTATTCTTATGAAAAAAACTACGAATTTGTATTTGACGTAAACAACAGACTGACAGCTACAAAATGAGAACAACATTTTGATTATCGAATGGAAATTGTGGCTACAGTGAACGATTAAAGCCAGAGGTCGGACAAGGAAATTTACGTATTTTAGACAAATACATGTCTATGCCTCCTAAGCGTCATAAAAATTAGTATTTTCATGCAAATTACTACATATGTGCACTTTACGCAAACTAAACAAACGCAACTATAAGATAAGACAAAAATTTCAACAATCGGACTAAAATTACGGGCACAGTAAGCAATCAAAGCTAAAAATCTGCACAAAAACTGCACGTGTTCTAGAAACAGCAATTTCTAGATATTTTGCCTAAAACATGTTCCGACCATCAAAACACTAGCTTGGGTTAAGGCTTTCAATGAAAACGTAAACACGCGAAATTCGCACGTTTAAGGGGAGAAAAAGCCATTTAAAGTTTTGGGGAGTTGACACGTGAAAAATTGGGATATTTCTGGCTTTCAACCACTAAACCCGCCCTTGAACTTTTGCGAAATACCACAAATTTAAACTTTTTGGAAAATTCAGACGCTGATCCATTCATTAACACTCAAATATAGCACATCAGTTGAAAAATCAAGCCACAAAAATGCCGTGAAGGGAAAAAGTTTCCATAACCTGCCGCCAAAAGTATAAGGAACCTTATAAAAATTAGTATTCTGATGAAAAAAACTACAAATTTGTATTTGACGTAAACACCAGACTGACAACTACAAAATGAGACCAGAATTTTGATAATCGAATGGAAATTGTGGCTACAGTGAACGATTAAAGCAAGAGGTCGGAGAAGGAAATTTACGTATTTTAGACAAATACATGTCTATGCTTCCTAAGCGTCATAAAAATTAGTATTTCCATGCAAATTGCTACATATGTGCACTTGACGCAAACTTAACAAACGCAACTATAAGATAAGACAAAAATTTCAACAATCGGACTTAAATTACGGGCACAGTAAGCAATCAAAGCTAAAAATCTGCACAAAAACTGCACGTGTTCTAGAAACAGCAATTTCTAGATATTTTGCCTAAAACATGTTCCGACCAGCAAAACACTAGCTTGGGTTAAGCCTTTTAATGAAAACGTAAAGACGCGAAATTCGCACGTTTAAGGGGAGAAAAAGCCATTTAAAGTTTTGGGGAGCTGACACGTGAAAAATTGGGATTTTTCTGGCTTTCAACCACTAAACCCGCCCCTGAGCTTTTGCGCAATACCACTAATTTATACTTTTTGGAAAATTCAGACGCTGATCCATTCATTAACACCAAAATACAGCACATCAGTTGAAAAACCAAGCCACAGCAATGCCGTGAAGGGAAAAAGTTTCCATAACCTGCCCCACAAATATAAGGAACCTTATAAAAATTAGTATTCTTATGAAAAGTACTACAAATTTGCATTTGACGTAAGCAGCAGACTGATAGCTACAAAATGAGCCCAACATTTTGAAAATCGAATGGAAATTGTGGCTACAGTGAACGAAAGCCAGAGGTCGGACAAGGAAATTTACGTATTTTAGACAAATACACGTCTATGCCTTCAAAGCGTCACAAAAATTAGTATTTTCATGCACATTACTACATATGTGCACTTGACGCAAACTAAATAAACGCAATCATAAGATAAGAGCAAAATTTCAACAATCGGACTAAAATTACGGGCACAGTAAGCAATCAAAGCTGAAAATCTGCACAAAAACTGCACATGTTCTAGAAACAGCAATTTCTAGATATTATGCCTAAAACATATTCCGACCATCAAAACACTAGTTTGGGTTAAGCCTCTCAATGAAAAAGTTAAACGCAAAATTCGCACGTTTAAGGGGAGAAAAAGCCATTTTAAGTTTTGGGGAGTTGACACGTGAAAAATTGGGATTTTTCTGGCTTTCAACCACTGAACCCGCCCTTATCCTTTCGCGCAATACCACAAATTTATACTTTTTGGAAAAACCAGACGCTGCTCCATTCGTTAACACCAAAATATAGCACATCAGTTGAAAAACCAAGCCACAGCAATGCCGTAAAGGGAAAAAGTTTGCATAACCTGCCGCACAAATATAAGGAACCTTATAAAAATTAGTATTCTTATGGAAAGTACTACAAATTTGTATTTGACGTAAACAACAGACTGACAGCTACAAAATGAGCCCAACATTTTGATAATCGAATGGAAATTGTGGCTACAGTGAACGAAAGCCAGAGGTCGGGCAAGGAAATTTACGTATTTTAGACAAATATATATCTATGCCTCCTAAGCGGCATAAAAATTTGTATTTTCATGCAAATTTCTACATAAAAGCACTTGACGCAAACTAAACAAACGCAACTATAAGATAAGACCAAAATTTCAACAATCGGACTAAAATTACGGGCACAGTAAGCAATCAAAGCTGAAAATCTGCACAAAAACTGCACGTGTTCTAGAAACAGCAATTTCTTGATATTTTGCCTAAAACATGTTCCGACCATCAAAACACTAGTTTGGGATAAGCATTTCAATTAAAAACGAAAAAACGCGAAATTCGCACGTTTAAGGGGAGAAAAAGCCATTTAAAGTTTTGGGGAGTTGACACGAGAAAAATTGGGATTTTTTTGGCTTTCAATCACGAAACCCGCCTTTAAACTTTTGCGAAATACCACAAATTTACCTTTTTTGGCAAATTCAGACGCTGATCTATTAATTAACACCAAAATATAGCACATCAGTTGAAAAATCAAGCCACAGCAATGCCGTGAAGGGAATAAATTTCCATAACCTGCCCCCAAAAATATCGGGAACCTTTTAAAAATTAGTATTCTTATGAAAAGTACTACAAATTTGTATTTAACGTTATTAACAAACTAACAGCTACAAAATGAGACCAACATTTTGATAATCGAATAGAAATTGTGGCTACAGTGAACGATTACAGCCAGAGGTCGGACAAGGAAATTTACGTATTTTAGACAAATACATGTCTATGCCTCCTAAGTGTCATAAAAATTAGTATTTTCATGCACATTACTTCATATTAGCACTTGACGCAAACTAAACAAACGCAACTATAAGATAAGACCAAAATTTCAACAATCGGACTTAAATTACGGGCACACTAAGCAATCAAAGCTGAAAATCTGCACAAAAACTGCACGTGTTCTAGAAACAGCAATTTCTAGATATTTTGCCTAAAACATGTTCCGACCATCAAAACACTAGCTTGGGTTAAGCCTTTTAATGAACACGCAAAAACGCGAAATTCGCACGTTTAAGGGGAGAAAAAGCCATTTAAAGTTTTGGGGATTGACACGTGAAAAATTGGGATATTTCTGGCTTTCAACCACTAAACCCGCCCTCAAATTTTTGCAAAATACCGCTGATTTATGCTTTTGTAAATTCAGACGCTGATTCATTCATTGTAACCAAAATATAGCACATCAGTTGAAAAACAAGCCACAGCAATGCCGTGAAGGGAAAAAGTTTCCATAACTTGCCCCCAAAAATATAAGGAACCTTATAAAAATTAGTATTCTTATGAGAAGTGCTACAAATTTGTATTTGGCGTAAGCAACAGACTGACAGCTAAAACTGAGACCAACATTTTGATAATCGAATGGAAATTGTGGCTACAGTGGACGATTAAAGCCAGAGGTTAGACAAACACATGTCTATGCATCCTAAGCGTCATAAAAATTAGTATTTCAATGCAAACTACTACATATTTGCACTTGACGCAAACTAAACACACGCAACTATAAGATAAGACCAAAATTTCAACAATCGGACTAAAATTACGGGCACAGTAAGCAATCAAAGCTGAAAATCTGCACAAAAACTGCACGTGTTCTAGAAACAGCAATTTCTAGATATTTTGCCTAAAACATATTCTGACCATCAAAACACTAGTTTGGGTTAAGCCTTTCAATTAAAAACGAAAAAACACGAAATTCGCACGTTTAAGGGGAGCAAAAGCCATTTAAAGTTTTGGGGAGTTGACACGTGAAAAACTGGGAAATACCACAAATTTATACTTTTTGGAAATTTCAGACGCTGATCTATTCACTAACGTCAAAATATAGCACATCTGTTGAAAAATCAACCCACAGCAATGCCGTGAAGGGAAAAGTTTCCATAACCTGCCCCCAAAAATATGAGGAACCTTATAAAAATTAGTATTCTTATGAGAAGTGCTACAAATTTGTATTTGGCGTAAGCAACAGACTGACAGCTAAAACTGAGACCAACATTTTGATAATCGAATGGAAATTGTGGCTACAGTGGACGATTAAAGCCAGAGGTCGGACAAGGAAATTTACGTATTTTAGACAAACACATGTCTATGCATCCTAAGCGTCATAAAAATTAGTATTTCAATGCAAACTACTACATATTTGCACTTGACGCGAACTAAACACACGCAACTATAAGATAAGACCAAAATTTCAACAATCGGACTAAAATCACGGGCACAGTAAGCAATCAAAGCTAAAAATCTGCACAAAAACTGCACGTGTTCTAGAAACAGCAATTTCTAGATATTTTGCCTAACACATATTCGACCATCAAAACACTAGCTTGGGTTAAGCCTTTCAATGAAAACGTAAAAACGCGAAATTCGCACGTTTGAGGGGAGAAAAAGACATCTTTAGTTTTGGGGAGTTGACACGTGAAAAATTGGGATATTTCTGGCTTTCAACTACTAAACCCGCTTCACACTTTTGCGAAATACAACAAATTTATACTTTTATGGAAAATTCAGACGCTGATCTATTTATTAACACATAAATATAGCACATCAGTTGAAAAATCAAGCCACAGCAATGCCGTGATGGGAAAAAGTTTCCATAACCTGCCCCCAAAAATATGAGGAACCTTATAAAAATTAGTACTCTTATGAAAAGTACTACAAATTTGCATTTGACGTAAACAACAGACTGACAGCTACAAAATGAAACCAACATTTTGATAATCGAATAGAAATTGTGGCTACAGTGAACGAAAGCCAGAGGTCGGACAAGGAAATTTACGTATTTTAGACAAATACATGTCTATGCCTTCTAAGCGTCACAAAAATTAGTATTTTCATGCACATTACTACATATTTGCACTTGACGCAAACTAAACAAACGCAACTATAAGATAAGACCAAAATTTCAGCAATCGGACTAAAATTACGGGCACAGTAAGCAATCAAAGCTGAAAATCAGCACAAAAACTGCGCGTGTTCTAGAAACAACAATTTCTAGATATTTTGCCTAAAACATTTTCCGACCATCAAAACACTAGCTTGGGTTAAGCCTTTAATGAAAACGTAAAAACGCGAAAATCGCACGTTTAAGGGGAGAAAAAGCCATTTTAAGTTTTGGGGAGTTGACACGTGAAAATTGGGATATTTCTGGCTTTCAACCACTAAACCCGCCCTTGAACTTTTGCGCAATTCCACAAATTTATACTTTTTGGAAAATTCAGACGCTGATCCATTCACTAACACCAAAATACAGCACATCAGTTGAAAAACCAAGCCACAGCAATGCCGTGAAGGGAAAAAGTTTCCATAACCTGCCCCACAAATATAAGGAACCTTATAAAAATTAGTACTCTTATGGAAAGTACCACGAATTTGCATTTGACGTGAACAACAGACTGACAGCTACAAAATGAGCCCAACATTTTGAAAATCGAATGGAAATTGTGACTACAGTGAACGAAACCCTGAGGTCGGACAAGGAAATTTACGTATTTTAGACAAATACATGTCTATGCCTCCTAAGCGTCATAAAAATTAGTATTTTCATGCAAATTACTACATATTTGCACTTGACGCAAACCAAACAAACGCAACTATAAGATAAGAGCAAAATTTCAACAATCGGACTAAAATTACGGGCACAGTAAGCAATCAAAGCTGAAAATCTGCACAAAAACTGCACATGTTCTAGAAACAGCAATTTCTAGATATTATGCCTAAAACATATTCCGACCATCAAAACACTAGTTTGGGTTAAGCCTCTCAATGAAAAAGTAAAAACGCAAAATTCGCACGTTTAAGGGGGAAAAAGCCATTTAAAGTTTTGGGGAGTTGACACGTGAAAAATTGGGATTTTTCTGGCTTTCAACCACTAAACCCGCCCTTATCCTTTCGCGCAATACCACTAATTTATACTTTTTGGAAAACTCAGACGCTGCTCCATTCATTAACACAAAAATATAGCACATCAGTTGAAAAACCAAGCCACAGCAATGCCGTAAAGGGAAAAAGTTTCCATAACCTGCCGCACAAATATAAGGAACCTTATAAAAATTAGTATTCTTATGGAAAGTACTACAAATTTGTATTTGACGTAAACAACAGACTGACAGCTACAAAATGAGCCCAACATTTTGATAATCGAATGGAAATTGTGGCTACAGTGAACGAAAGCCAGAGGTCGGGCAAGGAAATTTACGTATTTTAGACAAATATATATCTATGCCTCCTAAGCGGCATAAAAATTGGTATTTTCATGCAAATTTCTACATAAGTGCACTTGACGCAAACTAAACAAACGCAACTATAAGATAAGACCAAAATTTCAACAATCGGACTCAAATTACGGGCACAGTAAGCAATCAAAGCTGAAAATCTGCACAAAAACTGCACGTGTTCTAGAAACAGCAATTTCTAGATATTTTGCCTAAAACATGTTCCGACCATCAAAACACTAGCTTGGGTAAAGCCTTTTAATGAATACGCAAAAACGCGAAATTCGCACGTTTAAGGGGAGAAAAAGCCATTTAAAGTTTTGGGGATTGACACGTGAAAAATTGGGATATTTCTGGCTTTCAACCACTAAACCCGCCCTTAAATTTTTGCAAAATACCGCTGATTTATGCTTTTGGAAAATTCAGACGCTGATTCATTCATTGAAACCAAAATATAGCACATCAGTTGAAAAACAAGCCACAGCAATGCCGTGAAGGGAAAAAGTTTCCATAACTTGCCCCCAAAAATATAAGGAACCTTAGAAAAATTAGTATTCTTATGAGAAGTGCTACAAATTTGTATTTGGCGTAAGCAACAGACTGACAGCTAAAACTGAGACCAACATTTTGATAATCGAATGGAAATTGTGGCTACAGTGGACGATTAAAGCCAGAGGTCGGACAAGGAAATTTACGTATTTTAGACAAATACATGTCTATGCCTCCTAAGCGTCATAAAAATTAGTATTTCAATGCAAAGTACTACATATTTGTACTTGACGCAAACTAAACACACGCAACCATAAGATAAGACCAAAATTTCAACAATCGGACTAAAATTACGGCCACAGTAAGCAATCAAAGCTGAAATTCTGCACAAAAACTGCACGTGTTCTAGAAACAGCAATTTCTAGATATTTTGCCTAAAACATATTCTGACCATCAAAACACTAGTTTGGGTTAAGCCTTTCAATTAAAAACGAAAAAACACGAAATTCGCACGTTTAAGGGGAGCAAAAGCCATTTAAAGTTTTGGGGAATTGACACGTGAAAAACTGGGATTTTTCTGGCTTTCAACCACTAAACCCGCCCTTAATCTATTGCGAAATACCACAAATTTATACTTTTTGGAAATTTCAGACGCTGATCTATTCACTAACACCAAAATATAGCACATCTGTTGAAAAATCAACCCACAGCAATGCCGTGAAGGGAAAAGTTTCCATAACCTGCCCCCAAAAATCTAAGGAACCTTATAAAAACTTGTATTCTTATGAAAAGTACTACAAATTTGTATTTGACGTAAACAACAGACTGACAGCTACAAAATGAGCCCAACATTTTGATAATCGAATGGAAATTGTGGCTACAGTGAACGAAAGCCAGAGGTCGGGCAAGGAAATTTACGTATTTTAGACAAATATATATCTATGCCTCCTAAGCGGCATAAAAATTGGTATTTTCATGCAAATTTCTACATAAGTGCACTTGACGCAAACTAAACAAACGCAACTATAAGATAAGACCAAAATTTCAACAATCGGACTCAAATTACGGGCACAGTAAGCAATCAAAGCTGAAAATCTGCACAAAAACTGCACGTGTTCTAGAAACAGCAATTTCTAGATATTTTGCCTAAAACATGTTCCGACCATCAAAACACTAGTTTGGGATAAGCCTTTCAATTAAAAACGAAAAAACGCGAAATTCGCACGTTTAAGGGGAGAAAAAGCCATTTACAGTTTTGGGGAGTTGACACGAGAAAAATTGGGATTTTTCTGGCTTTCAATCACGAAACCCGCCCTTAAACTTTTGCGAAATACCACAAATTTATCTTTTTTGGCAAACTCAGACGCTGATCTATTAATTAACACCAAAATATAGCACATCAGTTGAAAAATCAAGCCACAGCAATGCCGTGAAGGGAATAAATTTCCATAACCTGCCCCCAAAAACATCGGGAACCTTTTAAAAATTTATATTCTTATGAAAAGTACTACAAATTTATATTTAACGTTATTAACAAACTAACAGCTACAAAATGAGACCAACATTTTGATAATCGAATAGAAATTGTGGCTACAGTGAACGATTACAGCCAGAGGTCGGACAAGGAAATTTACGTATTTTAGACAAATACATGTCTATGCCTCCTAAGTGTCATAAAAATTAGTATTTTCATGCACATTACTACATATTTGCACTTGACGCAAACTAAACAAACGCAACTATAAGATAAGACCAAAATTTCAACAATCGGACTTAAATTACGGGCACAGTAAGCAATCAAAGCTGAAAATCTGCACAAAAACTGCACGTGTTCTAGAAACAGCAATTTCTAGATATTTTGCTTAAAACATGTTCCGACCATCAAAACACTAGCTTGGGTAAAGCCTTTTAATGAATACGCAAAAACGCGAAATTCGCACGTTTAAGGGGAGAAAAAAGCCATTTAAAGTTTTGGGGATTGACACGTGAAAAATTGGGATATTTCTGGCTTTCAACCACTAAACCCGCCCTTAAATTTTTGCAAAATACCGCTGATTTATGCTTTTGGAAAATTCAGACGCTGATTCATTCATTGAAACCAAAATATAGCACATCAGTTGAAAAACAAGCCACAGCAATGCCGTGAAGGGAAAAAGTTTCCATAACTTGCCCCCAAAAATATAAGGAACCTTATAAAAATTAGTATTCTTATGAGAAGTGCTACAAATTTGTATTTGGCGTAAGCAACAGACTGACAGCTAAAACTGAGACCAACATTTTGATAATCGAATGGAAATTGTGGCTACAGTGGACGATTAAAGCCAGAGGTCGGACAAGGAAATTTACGTATTTTAGACAAATACATGTCTATGCCTCCTAAGCGTCATAAAAATTAGTATTTTCATGCAAACTACTACATACGTGCCCTTGACGCAAACTAAACAAACGCAACTATAAGATAAGACCAAAATTTCAACAATCGGACTAAAATCACGGGCACAGTAAGCAATCAAAGCTGAAAATCTGCACAAAAACTGCACGTGTTCTAGAAACAGCGATTTCTAGATATTTTGCCTAACACATATTCGACCATCAAAACACTAGCTTGGGTTAAACCTTTCAATGAAAACGTAAAAACGCGAAATTCGCACGTTTGAGGGGAGAAAAAGACATCTTTAGTTTTGGGGAGTTGACACGTGAAAAATTGGGATATTTCTGGCTTTCAACTACTAAACCCGCCCTCACAATTTTGCGAAATACAACAAATTTATACTTTTATGGAAAATTCAGACGCTGATCTATTTATTAACACATAAATATAGCACATCAGTTGAAAAATCAAGCCACATCAATGCCGTGAAGGGAAAAAGTTTCCATAACCTGCCCCCAAAAATATAAGCAACCTTATAAAAATTAGTACTCTTATGAAAAGTACTACATATTTGCGTTTGACGTAAACAACAGACTGACAGCTACAAAATGAGACCAACATTTTGATAATCGAATAGAAATTGTGGCTACAGTGATCGATTAAAGCCAGAGGTCGGACAAGGAAATTGACGTATCTTAGACAAATACATGTCTATGCTTCCGGAGCGTCATAAAAATTAGTATTTTCATGCAAATTACTACATATTTGCAGTTGACGCAAACTAAACAAACGCAACTATAGGATAGGCCCAAATTTTCAACTATCAGACTGAAATTACGGGCACAGTAAGCAATCAAAGCTGAAAATCTGCACAAAAACTGCACGTGTTCTAGAAACAGCAGTTTCTAGATATTTTGCCTAAAACACATTCCGACCATCGAAACACTAGGCTTAGCCTTTGAATGAAAACGTAAAAACGCGAAATTCGCACGTTTAAGGGGAGAAAAAGCCATATAAAGTTTTGGGGAGTTGACACATGAAAAATTGGAATTTTTCTGGCTTTCAACCACTAGACCCGCCCTTGAACTTTTGCGCAATACCACAAAATTATACTTTTTGGAAAGTTCAGACGCTGATCCATTCAATAACGCCAAAATATAGCACATCAGTTGAAAAACCAAGCCACAGCAATGCCGTAAAGGGAAAAAGTTTCCATAACCTGCCCTTAAGCTTTTGCGAAATACCACCAATTTATGCTCTTTGGAAAATTCCGACGCTGATCCATTCATTAACACCAAACTATAGCACATCAGTTGAAAAGCCAAGCCACAGCAATGCCGTGAAGGGAAAAGTTTCCATAACCTGCCGCCAAAAATATAAGGAACCTTATAAAAATTAGTAACCTTATGAAAAGTACTACAAATTTGTATTTGGCGTAAACAACAGACTGACAGCTACAAAATGAGACCAGAATTTAGATAGTCGAATGGAAATTGTGGCTACAGTGAACGATTAAAGCCAGAGGTCCGACAAGGAAATTTACGTATTAAATTCAGATGCTGATCCATTCATTAAAACCAATATATAGCACATCGGTTCAAGCCACAGCAATGCCGTGAAGGGAAAAAGTTTCCATAACCTGCCCCCAAAAATATAAGGAACCTTATAAAAATTAGTATTCTTATGAAAAGTACTACAATTTTGCATTTGACGTAAACAACAGACTGACAGCTACAAAATGAGACCAGAATTTCGATAATCGAATGGAAATTGTGGCTACAGTGAACGATTAAAGCCAGAGGTCGGACAAGGAAATTTACGTATTTTAGACAAATACATGTCTATGCCTCCTGAACGTCATAAAAATTAGTATTTTCATGCAAATTGCTACATATTTGCACTTGACGCAAACTTAACAAACGCAACTATAAGATAAGACCAAAATTTCAACAAACGGACTAAAATTACGGGCACAGTAAGCAATCAAACCTGAAAATCTGCACAAAAACTGCACGTGTTTTAGAAACAGCAATTTCTAGCTATTTTGCCTAAAACATGTTCCGATCATCAAAACACTAGCTTGGGTTAAGCCTTTCGATGCAACGTTAAAACGCGAAATTCGCACGTTTAACGGGAGAAAAAGCCATTTAAAGTTTTGGGGAGTTAACACGTGAAAAATTGGGATTTTCCTGGCTTTCAACCACGGAACCCGGCCTTAAACTTTTGCGAAATACCACAAATTTACACTTTTTGGAAAATTCAGACGCTGATCCATTCATTAAAATCAAAATATAGCACATCGGTTTAAAAACCAAGCCACAGCAATGCCGTGAAGGGAAAAAGTTTATAAAAATTAGTATTCTTATGAATAGTACGACAAATTTGTATTTGACGGGAACAACAGACTGACAGCTACAAAATGAGACAAACATTTTGATAATCGAATGGAAATTGTGGCTACAGTGAACGAAAGCCAGAGGTTGGACAAGGAAATTCACGTATTTTAGACGAATACATATCTATGCCTCCTCAGCGTCATTAAAATGAGTATTTTCATGCAAATTACTACATATTTGCACTTGACGCAAACTAAACAAACGAAACTATAGGATAGGCCCAAATTTTCAACTATCAGACTGAAATTACGGGCATAGTAAGAAATCAAAGCTGAAAATCTGCACAAAAACTGCACGTGTTCTAAGAACAGCAATTTCTAGATATTTTGCCTAAAACATGTTCCGACCATCAAAACACTAGCCTGGGTTAAGCCTTTCAATGAAAACGTATAAACGCGAAATTCGCACGTTTAAGGGGAGAAAAAGCCATTTGAAGTTTTGGGGAGTTGACACGTGAAATATTGGGATTCTTCTGGCTTTCAGCCACTAAACCCGCCCTTAAACTTTTGCAACATACCGCAAATTTATACTTTTTGGAAAATTCAGACGCTGATCCATTCATTTAAACCAAAATATAGCACACCACTTGAAAATCCAAGCCACAGCAATGCCGTGAAGTGAAAAATTTCCATAACCTGCCCCCAAAAATATAAGGAACCTTAGAAAAATTAGTATTCTTATGAAAAGTACTACAAATTTGTATTTGACGTAAACAACAGACTGACAGCTACAAAATGAGCAAGAATTTAATAATCGACAAGGAAATTTACGTATTTTAGACAAATACATGTCTATGCCTCGAACGCGTCATAAAATTTAGTATTTTCATGTACATTACTACATATTTGCACTTGACGCAAACTAAACAAATGCAACTATAAGATAAGACCAAAATTTCAACAATCGTTGTCATAAAAATTATTATTTTGATTCACATTACCACATATGAGCACTTGACGCAAACTAAACATACGCAACTATAAGATAAGACCAAAATTTCAACAATCGGACTAAAATTACGGGCACAGTAAGCAGTCAGAGCTGAAAATCTGCACAAAAACTGCACGTTTTCTAGAAACAGCAATTTCTAGATATTTTGCCTGAAACATGTTCCGACCATCAAAACACTAGCTTGGGTTAAGCCTTTCAATGAAAACGTAAACACGCGAAATTCGCACGTTTAAGGGGAGAAAAAGCCATTGAAAGTTTTGGGGAGTTGACACGTGAAAAATTGGGATTTTTCTGGCTTTCAACCACTAAACCCGCCCTTAAACTTTTGCAAAATACCACAAATTTATGCGTTTTCGAAAACTCAGATGCTGATCGATTAATAAACACCAAAGTACAGCATATCGGTTGAAAAACCAAGCCACAGCAATGCCGTGAAGGGAAAAAGTTTCCATAACCTGCCCCCAAAAATATAAGGAACCTTATACAAATTAGTATTCTTATGAAAAGTACTACAAATTTGCATTTGTTGTAAACAACAGATTGACAGCTACAAAATGAGACCAACATTTTGATAATCGAATGGAAATTGTGGCTACAGTGAACGATTAAAGCAAGAGTTCGGACAAGGAGATTTACGTATTTTAAACAAATACATATCTATGCCTGCTTAGCGTCATGAAAATTGGTATTTTCATGCAAATTACTACATATTTGCACATGACGCAAACTAAACAAACGCAACTCTAAGATAAGACCAAAATTATAACAATCGGACCACAATTTCGGGCACAGTAAGCAATCAAAGCTGAAAATCTGCACAAAAACTGCACGTGCTCTAGAAACAGCAATTTCTAGATATTTTGCCTAAAATATATTCCGCCCATCAAAACACCAGTTCGGGTTAAGCCTTTTAATGCTAACGTAAATACGCAAAATTCGCACGTTTGAGGGGAGAAAAAGCCATTTAAAGTTTTGGGGAGTTGACACGTGAAAAATTGGGATTTTTCTGCCTTTCAACCACTAAACGCGCCCTTGCGAAATACCACAAATTTCTACTTTTTGGAAAATTCAGACGCTGATCCATTCACTAAAGCCAAAATATAGCACATCGGTTGAAAAACCAAGCCACAGCAATGCCGTGAAGGGAAAAAGTTTATAAAAATTAGTATTCTTATGAATAGTACTCTAAATTTGTATTTGACGTAAACAACAGACTGACAGCTACAAAATGAGACCAACATTTTGATAATCGAATGGAAATTGTGGCTACAGTGAACGAAAGCCAGAGGTTGGACAAGGAAATTTACGTATTTTAGACAAATACATATCTATGCCTCCTAAGCGTCATAAAAATTAGTATTTTCATAAACATTACGACATATGTGCACTTGACGCAAACTAAACAAACGCAACTATAAGATAAGACCGAAAGTTCAACAATCGGAATAAAATTACGGGCACAATAAGCAATCAAAGCTGAAAATCTGCACAAAAACTGCACGTGTTCTAGAAACAGAAATTTCTAGATATTTTGCCTAAAACATGTTCCGACCATCAAAACACTAGTTTGGGTGAAGCCTTTCAATGAAAACGTAATAACGCGAAATTCGCACGTTAAAGGCAGAAAAAGCCTCCTAAGCGTCATAAAAACTAGTATTTTCATGCAAATCACTACATATTTGCACTTGACGCAAACTAAACAAACGCAATATAGAAAAACACCAAAATTTTAACAATCGGAAAAAATTACGGGCAGAGTAAGCAATCAAAGCTGAAAATCTGCACAAAAACTGCACGTGTTCTAGAAACAGCAATTTCTAGAAATTCTGCCTAAAACATGTTTCGACCATCAAAACACCAATTTGGGTTAAGCCTTTCAATGAAAACGTATAAACGCGAAATTCGCACGTTTAAGGGGAGAAAAAGCCGTTTAAAGCTTTGGCGAGTTGACACGGGAAAAATTGGGATTTTTCTGGCTTTCAACCACTAAACGCGCCCTTAAACTTTTGCGAAATACCACCAATTTATACTTATTGGAAAATTCAGACGCTGATCCATTCATTGCAACCAAAATATAGCACATCAGTTGAAAAACCAAGCCACAGCAATGCCGTGAAGGGAAAAAGTTTCCATAACCTGCCCCCAAAAATATAAGGAACCTTATACAAATTAGTATTCTTATGAAAAGTACTACAAATTTGCATTTGTCGTAAACAACAGACTGACAGCTACAAAATGAGACCAACATTTTGATAATCGAATGGAAATTGTGGCTACAGTGAACGATTAAAGCAAGAGTTCGGACAAGGAGATTTACGTATTTTAAACAAATACATATCTGTGCCTGCTAAGCGTCATGAAAATTGGTATTTTCATGCAAATTACTACATATTTAAACTTGACGCAAACTTAACAAACGCAACTCTAAGATAAGACCAAATTTTCAACAATCGGACCAAAATTACGGGCACAGTAAGCAATCAAAGCTGAAAATCTGCACAAAAACTGCACGTGCTCTAGAAACAGCAATTTCTAGATATTTTGCCTAAAACATGTTCCGACCATCAAAACACTAGTTCGGGTTAAGCCTTTCAATGAAAACGCAAAAACGCGAAATTCGAACGTTTAAGGGGAGAAAAAGCAATTTGAAATTTTGGGGAGTTGACACGTGAAAAATTGGGATATTTCTGGCTTTCAACCACTAAACCCGCCCTTAAACTTTTGCGAAATACCACAAATTTCTACTTTTTGGAAATTTCAGACGCTGATCCATTCATTGAAACCAAAATATAGCACATCGGTTGGAAAACCAACCCACAGCAATGCCGTAAAGGGAAAAAGTTTCCATAACCTGCCCCCAAAAATATAAGGAACCTTATAAAAATTAGTACTCTTATGAAAAGTACTACAAATTTGCTTTTGACGTAAGCAACAGACTGACAGCTACAAAATGAGACCAACATTTTGATAATCGAATGGAAATCGTGGCTACAGTGAACGATTAAAGCCAGAGGTCGGACAAGGAAATTTACGTATTTTAGACAAATACATGTCTTTGCCTCCTAAGCGTCATAAAAATTAGTATTTTCATGCACACTACTACATATGTGCATTTGACGCAAGTTAAACAAACGCAACTATAAGATAAGACCAAAATTTCAACAGCCGGACTAAATTAATGGGCACAGTAAGCAATCAAAGCTGAAAAACTGCACAAAAACTGAACGTGTTCTTGAAACAGCAATTTCTAGATATTTTGACTAAAACATATTTCGTCCATGAAAACACTAGCTTCGGTTAAGCCTTTCAATGAAAACGTAAAAACGCGAAATTCGCAAGTTTAAGGGGAAAAAAAGCCATTTAAAGTTTTGGGGAGTTGACACGTGAAAAATTGGGATATTTCTGGCTTTCAACCACTAAACCCGCCCTCAAACTTTTGCGAAATACTCCAAATTTATTTTCTGGAAAATTCAGACGCTGACCTATTGATCAACACCAAAATATAGCACATCAGTTGAGAAATCAAGCCACAGCAATGCCGTAAAGGGAAAAGTTTCCATAACCTGCCCCCAAAAATATAAGGAACCTTATAAAAATTAGTATTCTTATAAGAAGTACTACAAATTTGCATTTGACGTAAACAACAGACTGACAGCTACAAAATGAGACCAACATTTTGATTATCGAATAGAAATTGTGGCTACAGTGAACGAAAGCCAGAGGTCGGACAAGGAAATTTACGTATTTTAGACAAATACATGTCTATGCCTCCTAAGCGTCATAAAAATTAGTATTTTCATGCACATTACTACATTTGTGCTTTTGACGCAAAGTAAACAAACGCAACTATAAGATAATACCAAAATTTCAACAATCGGACTAAAATTACGGGCACAGTAAGCAATCAAAGCTGAAAATCTGCACAAAAACTGCACGTGTTCTAGAAACAGCAATTTCTAGATATTTTGCTTAAAACATGTTCCGACCATCAAAACACTAGTTCGGGTTAAGCCTTTCAATGAAAACGTAAACACGCGAAATTCGCTCGTTTAAGGGGAGAAAAAGCCATTTAAAGTTTTGGGGAGTTGACACGTGTAAAATTGGGATTTTTCTGGCTTTCAACCACTAAACCCGCCCTTAAACTTTTGCAAAATACCGCAAATTTATACTTTTTGGAAAATTCAGACGCTAATTCATTCATTAAAACCAAAATATAGCACATCGGTTGAAAAACCAAGCCACAGCAATGCCGTGAAGGGAAAAAGTTTCCATAACCTGCCCCCAAATATATAAGGAACCTTATAAAAATTAGTATTCTTATGAACAGTACTACACATTTGTGTTTAGCGTAAACAACAGACTGACAGCTACAAAATGAGCCCAACATTTTGAAAATCGAATGGAAATTGTGGCTACAGTGAACGATTAAAGCCAGAGGTCGGACAAGGCAATTTACGTATCTTAGACAAATACATGTCTATGCCTCCTAAGCGTCATAATAATCAGTATTTTCATGCAAATTACTACATATTTGCACTTGACGCAAACTAAACAAACGCAACTATAAGATAAGACCAAAATTTCAACAATCGGACTAAAATTACGGGCAAAGTAAACAATCAAAGCTGAAAATCTGCACAAAAACTGCACGTGTTCTAGAAACAGCAATTTCTAGTTATTTTGCCTAAAACATGTTCCGACTATCAAAACACTAGTTTGGGTGAAATCTTTCAATGAAAACGTAAAAACGCGGAATTCGCACGTTAAAGGCAGAAAAAGTCTCCTAAGCGTCATAAAAATTAGTATTTTCATGCAAATTACTACATTTTTCAACTTGACGCAAACTAAACAAACGCAATATAAGATAAGACCAAAATTTTAACAATCGGATTAAAATTACGGGCACAGTAAGCAATCAAAGCTGAAAATCTGCACAAAAACTGCACGTGTTCTAGAAACAGCAATTTCTAGAAATTCTGCCTAAAACATGTTCCGACCATCAAAACGCTAGCTTGGGTTAAGCCTTTCAATGAAAACGTAAAAACGTGAAATTCGCACGTTTAAGGGGAGAAAAAACCGTTTAAAGTTTTGGCGAGTTGACACGTGAAAAATTGGGATTTTTCTGGCTTTCAACCACTAAACCCGTCTTTAAAGTTTTGCGAAATACCACCAATTTATACTTATTGGAAAATTCAGACGCTGATCCATTCATTGAAACCAAAATATAGCACATCAGTTGAAAAACCAAACCACAGCAATGCCGTGAAGGGAAAAAGTTTCCATAACCTGCCCCCAAAAATATAAGGAACCTTATAAAAATTAGTATTCTTATGAAAAGTACTACAAATTTGTATTTGACGTAAACAACAGACTGACAGCTACAAAATGAGACCAACATTTTGATTAGCGAATGGAAATTGTATCTACAGTGAACAATGAAAGCCAGAGGTCGGACAAGGAAATTTACGTATTTTAGACAAATACATGTCCATGCCTCCTAAGCGTCATAAAAATTAGTATTTTCAAGCAAAGTACTACATATTTGCACTTAACGCAAACTTAACAAACGCAAATATAAGATAAGATCAAAATTTCAACAATCGGACTAAAATTACGGGCACACTAAGCAATCAAAGCTGAAAATCTGCACAAAAACTGCACGTGTTCTAGAAACAGCAATTTCTAGATATTTTGCCTAAAACATGTTCCGACCATCAAGTCACTAGTTTGGGTTGAGCCTTTCAATGAAAACGTAAAAACGCGAAATTTGCTCGTTTAAGGGGAGAAAAAGCCGTTTAAAGTTTTGGGGAGTTGACACGTGAAAAGTTGAGATTTTTCTGGCTTTCAACCACTAAACCCGCCCTTAAACTTTTGCGAAATACCACAAATTTATCTTTTTTGGAAAATTCAGACGCTGATCTATTCATTAACACCTACATATAGCACATCAGTTGAAAAACCAAGCCACAGCAATGCCGTGGAGGGAAAAGTTTACATAACCTGCCCCCAAAAATATGAGGAACCTTATAAAAATTAGTAACCTTATGAAAAGTACTACAAATTTGCATTTGGCGTAAACAACAGACTGACAACTAGAAAATGAGACCAGAATTTTGGTAATCGAATGGAAATTGTGGCTACAGTGAACGATTGAAGCCAGAGGTCGGACAAGGAAATTTACGTATTTTAGACAAATACATGTCTATGCCTCCTCAGCGTCATAAAAATTAGTATTTTCATGCACATTACTACATGTGTGCACTTGACGCAAACTAAACAAAAGCAGCTATAAGATAAGACCAAAATTTCAACAACCGGACTAAAATTACGGGCACAGTAAGCAATCAAAGCTGAAAATCTGCACAAAAACTGCACGTGTTCTAGAAACAGCAATTTCAAGATATTTTGCCTAAAACATGTTCCGACCATCAAAACACTAGCTTGGGTTAAGCCTTTCAATGAAAACGTAAAAACGCGAAATTCGCACGTTTAAGGGGAGAAAAAGCCATTTAAAGTTTTGGGGAGTTGACACGTGAAAAATTGGGATATTTCTGGCTTTCAACCACTGAACCCGCCCTTAAACTTTTGCGAAATACCACAAATTTATACGTTTTAGAAAATTCAGACGCTGATCTATTAATTAAAACCAAAATATGGCATATCAATTGAAAAATCAAGCACAGCAATGCCGTGAAGGGAAATAGTTTCCATAACCTGCCGCCAAAAATATAAGGAACCTTATAAAAATTAGTATTCTTATGAAAAGTCCTAGAAATTTGCATTTGACGTAAACAACAGACTGACAGCTACAAAATGAGACCAACATTTTGATAATCGAATGGAAATTGTGGCTACAGTGAACGAGTAAACCCAGAGGTCGGACAAGGAAATTTACGTTTTTTAGACAAATACATATCTTTGCCTCCAAAGCGTCATAAAAATTAGTATTTTCATGCAAAGTACTACATATTTGCACTTGACGCAAACTAAACAAACGCAATTATAAGAAAAGAACAAAATTTTAACAATCGGACCAAAATTACGGGCACAGTAAGCATGCAAAGCTGAAAATCTGCACAAAAACTGCACGTGTTCTAGAAACGGCAATTCTAGATATTTTGCCTAAAACATGTTCCGACCATCAAAACACTAGCTTGGGTTAAGCCTTTCAATGAAAACGTAAAAACGTGAAATTCGCACGTTTAAAGGGAGAAAAAGCCATTTAAAGTCTTGGGGAGTTGACACGTGAAAAATTGGGATTTTTCTGGTTTCAACCACTAAACCCGCCCGTAAACTTTTGCGAAATACCACAAATTTATACTTTTTGGAAAATTTAAACGCTGATCCATTCACTAAAAGCAAAATCTAGCACATCAGTTGAAAAACCAAGCCACAGCAATGCCGTGAAGGGAAAAAGTTTCCATAACCTGCCCCCAAAAATATAAGGAATCTTATAAAAATTAGTATTCTTATGAAAAGTACTACAAATTTGCATTATACATAAACAACAGACTGACAGCTACAAAATGAGACCAACATTTTGATAATCGAATGGAAATTGTGGCTACAGTGAACGATTAAAACCAGAGGTCGGACAAGGAAATTTACGTAATTTAGACAAATGCATGTCTATGCCTCCTAAGCGTCATAAAAATTAGCATTTTCATGCAAATTACTACATGTGTGCACTTGACGCAAACTAAGCAAACGCAACTATAAGATAAGACCAAAATTTCAACATTCGGACTAAAATTATGGGCACTGTAAGCAATCAAAGCTGAAAATCTGCACAAAAACAGCACGTGTTCTAGAAACAGCAATTTCTAGTTATTTTGCTTAAAACATGTTCCGACCATCAAAACACTAGCTTGGGTTAAGCCTTTCAATGAAAACGTAAAAACGCGAAATTCGCACGTTTAAGGGGAGAAAAAGCCATTTAAAGTTTTGGGGAGTTGACACGTGAAAAATTGGGATTTTTCTGGCTTTCAACCACTGAACCCGCCCTTAGACTTTTGCGAAATACCACAGATTTATACTTTTTGGAAACTTCAGACGCTGATCGATTAATTATCACCAAAATATAGCACATCAGTTGAAAAATCAAGCCACAGCAATGCCGTGAAGGGAAAAAGTTTCCATAACCTGCCGCCAAAAATACAAGGAATCTTATAAAAGTTAGTATTCTTATGAAAAGTACTACAAATTTGCATTTGACATAAACAACAGACTAACAGCTACAAAATGAGAGTGTTGCGGGAACCGCAGTCCAAACATTGCTCGGTTCGTGTTTCGTCGATCCTCCCTGTGTACTTTAAATGACAACATTTATTCGAAAAGCTGCGAATTGTAATCAATGCATCTGTGGGCGCGGTTTCTTATCATGGATTAGCAGAAGTGGGTGTGTATCCATACTCGTATTAAGTATCAAACATATACACACAAGACTTCGCAATCGAACGTACCGCCCAGTGGAACGAATTGGTTACATGCATTGCAAAACGAGCGAAAGCTTTAGCTTTGTGGTTGCACCAGTCACAGAGAGATGGCACTAAATACGTTTAACTGTTTTGTTGTTGAACTTTGATCTTTTTTAAATGGTAAATTTTCTTCATTATTTTAGTTGGTAAGCAATAAAGTCAGCATAATTACAGTATAAAAGCAAATTAAAGACACAAGAAAATCGAGAAGTATTTCTCCATTCACTGGCGCAAGGCGTGCGCCCGAGCTTATTCTATCCCAAGGCACTTAGCCCGGGATAAGTGAATTTAGAATACGTTCAATTGCGTACTCAAGGCATCAGCCCGAGTATCAGCGCCCCAAAGCAGTTATGCCCGGGGCCTGCAGTTGAACTAGTAATTGATTGATTTATCAATCTGACTGCGTACTCAAGGCATCAGCCCGAGTATTAGCATTCCAAGGCTTTGTGCCTGGGGCTAGCAGTTGGATCATAATCAATCGATTCGTTAATATAACTGCGTGCTCAAGGCGTCAGCCCGAGCAACAGTTAAGCTTAAATAAATAGAATGGTTTATTCAAATTCTATTTTTCCTCCCAACAACTAAAAAATATAATTGAAATAAATATAAATCATGAAAATTTACTGCTCAATCAATACTCTAATTTCATCCATATGCCGATATAAGACCTCATTAACTGGTTCTTTAATAAATTAATCACCTTAGAAAAATTCACTCTTAAAATATTGCATAAACCAGTAGCATGTGCGTGGTATTACAGTAAAATTACTTTCTGCAGCCGGGGAGCCTTGATGTGTATATAGGATACACATCATATCAAGCTCCTAGCGCATGTCAGTATACATAGGGTGTACTGGTATTGTGCAACAAGTTGGCGCAGCCGGTAGGATATCGGTTTTGCAAACACCACAATGTAGCGCATTGTGTAGTAAAATTAAATGGGATGCAAGTCTTTCCTCCCAGCCGATATCCGAAACGACTCAATTCCTGTATGTTATCATTGCTACTTACATTGTCAATGAAACTAGATCAGTTTTCTCAAGTTTAAAAAAAAACCAATCGCATTGATCATTTAAATAACAAGCATATAATTTTCATACACAATATTTTATATTCCAAAATCTAATCTAGCCTATTTTAAAATCAATCAAATAAACTTCCAAATGATTCAAACTTAATTTGACGTACAACTTATCAAAGAGATAAAGTTTCAGTTGACTTACATGCAAAACAATCAAAAGTACAAGTAAACATCAAACATAAGCAAGCATAATGAAAACATACATAACAAGTAAACAAACTTGTGTCCATAGTTATATCAACATAACATCTTTTATCGCTCAAACAACTGAAACAATAATAATAACAATAACGCGCACCCATATTTAAGTCTTATCTTTAAAATTGATCTAGCATTCGAATAATTTCTTGAGAGCCTTTAATGAAGATGAAATTAATGAATAAACGTTTGAACAATAATTTTTAGTGCAATTAAATTCAAGTACAAATAAATATACCAACCGCGTGAAATGAATATAAAATTTACATACAAGAGAAAATGTTTCAATACAAATGCTAAACAAGAAACTTTAATAATTTCAAGTTTCACTGAAATAATTCAAGTGTAGGAACTGTGAAACAAATGAGTTTTAATTATTATAACTCAATACACTATAGGCCAACTCAATACAAACAAATTTACCCTTAAACCAACTATCTCTTTCAATTTCCATTTTTTCTCCCCCACGAATGACAAAATATGAATTCAGCACTCAATTTGCAATTTCATAGTATTAGCAGTAATAAAAAGAAAACTAGTGGCAGTCAAGCCGATAAATCCCGGCAAGCTTTTATAAATAAAAAGGAAAACAAAATAAGTTGAGTGGTCCCCCAAAAACCCACTGTCGACTGCCACAAATGTGGTCCCTTCAAAACAAAACTGTCGGTAGCCACTCAGCCTTTAGTCTAAGTAAAAAAAAAAATAGCCTCTGGGCCGTCGATGGAAGCTGTCGGTGGACACGCTATTTTTAATAACAAGTCTGTAAGAAAACTGACAATGGCCTCTGAGCCGTGGACCTTAGTTGTCAGCGGAAACGCTATTTTTAGTTATAAGGCACAACAGAAACTCATAATAGCCTCTGAGCCATCGACCGAAGCTGTCGGTGGACACGCTAATTTTAACTACAAGTCGGTAAGGAAACCGACAAAAGCCTCTGAGCCGTGGGCCCTAGTTGTCAGCGGACACGCTTTTTTTAGTTGTAATTCACTATAGAAATAAACAAAAGCCTCTGAGCTGCCCGACTTCACCAGTCGGCACACACGCTACATTCATTTAATATTAAGACAATATACCAACCAATCGAAGCCTCTGTGCTGATGAACTAAAATGGTTTGCAGACACGCTTCCACTAGTCACTACGTTTCCCTGCTCAATAAATACATTTTAACTGCTAACTACTAAATAACTCACCATTTAAACCCCTGTGTTTAACGTAAAAATTTAAAACCCACCCGTTTCCCACCCTTACATATTACACGTATCCTCGAGATAGATATCAACAATTTTAACGAACGGCTAATGAAGTGACCTCGCACGGCACTGTACTGTCCTCCAGCAAAGTCGGGGACAGTGTTACGCTAAACCGAACAGATACTCACTAGGGAGAAACTCAACGGAAAATATAGGGTCTTAAATGAAGGCCGAAACTATATGCTCCTATGCCCAACATATAGTGATAGTTTTGTTTCTACTCTTTCTCGCAAGATATTTTTAACGAAATATTTCTCCTTAATAGCCCACCCATTTCCAAACCTTTCACTTTACACGCATCCTCGAGATCGAGATCAACAATTTTAACAAACGGCTATTGAAGTGACCTCGCACGGCACTGTACTGTCCTCCAACAAAGTCGGGGACAGCGTTACGCTAAACTCAACAGACACTCACTAGGGAGAAATTCGACGGAACATATAGGGTCTTAAATGAAGGCCGAAACTATATGCTTCCATGCCCAACATATAGTGATAGTTTTGTTTTGACTCTTTCTCGCAAGATATTTTTAACATAATATTTCTGCTTAACACCCACCCAATTCCCACCCTTCCACTTTGCACGCATCTTCGAGACCGTACGGCACTGTACTGTCTTCCAGCAGTCTGGGACAGCGCTACGCTAAACCAAACAGACACTCACTAGGGAGAAATTCGTCGGAACATATAGGGTCTTAAATGAAGGCCGAAACTATATGCTCCCATGCCCAACATATAGTGATAGTTTTGTTTCGACCACCTTTTAGAATACTCCTTCTCGCAAGATATTTTTAACTTAACAGTTTGCTGAAATCATTCAAAGTTTATATCATAACTTTCAAGCTTAAGATCTTTCCTTCTAATTTTATTTCCTCAATAACATTTATTATAACATACCCAACGTTTCTATATTTAATAAAAAAAAACTACTAAATAATACGTAGTTTTCGATTTATTAATAATCTGCAGCTATTTACACTTAATTAAAAGACAGAGCATAATAATTCAAATAAATTTCCCTTTGTACTATCTCACATAAATACAGGAGTTGCAATAGACAATGAACCAATCAAATAACGATTAAAGGCATATACCTTAAAAGCTACATAATCCCACAGCAAGCCCTACCCAAAACAAACTACATAAAGCTAACCTAATAGAAACAAATCATCTTCATTACGATTACTCGCCAACCACAAATTAGCATGCATAATGTACATAGCATAGAATTCCGAGCAATTGGCGCATGTAAAAGCTATGAAAACAAAAAAAAACATACAATTTGCTCATTCGTAATTGCAGAGACAAAGCTATTCTCCTCATCATCTTATCTTCAAACCTCATTAAGCACCTTCATGTAAATTATCAATCTTTGTTTCCCACTGACAACATTAACGATCCACATTAAGAGAAAAACTTAGGTCCCACACTCATTACCCCACACTACATAAAACCAATTAAAGCTTTAGCAATGAAGCAACAACAACAACTCGCAAGCTATTCCCTTGCAAAGCTAATAATTCCCGAACAAAAACGATCGTATCGATCTTACGTCCCCTGTACAATTTAACTGGGTTGTTCCTAAAACAAACGAGCATCTAAAGCTTCATATACTCGTAATAATAAAATTTCCCTACTAACCTATTAACATTTTAATTGCAAAGTACATAATCAAAACCTTATTTAGCAAGCTTTTGGTTATAGTCTATGAAAATTTAATTATGAAGAAAAATGAAACGAATAAAGGAATTTATTTTTCAGATTTAAAATCATAGAAACTCTTGAAAAATGTAAATGTAAATTTCGTAGAGTAAAGTAAAAACAAAAGAAAACAAAATTTTTTTTTATTTTTTTTTGTTTTGTAAACATTATTGTTGCTACCAACCATAAATAAAACAAAAGTCTGAAAACGGAAAAACGAACAAAACTTTGTGTAACGAAGCTAACGAACTTTATACATAATACAGTTTAAATATTGAAATGAATCTGAACAAAGATAAAAGCAAATGAATGTAACAATAAAAGCTAAAAAAGAAGTTGTGTAATTTAAATAACACAATAGTAAATAGATACATAAGCACCAAAAAAAAAAATTCACAAAAGTTTTAACAGACAGCCTTTCATGTAAAATGATAAAAATAAATGAGCTCAAAATAAAAAACATATTGTAGAAGACAAACAGGCGAAACAGCGTATAAATATGAAATTAAATATTGTTCATAATAAAACCAAAATGGATTATATCTTCATGTGCATTGTTATTCTTATAAGTAAGTAAAGCAAAACAAGGAAATAAAGATAAAATAGAGAGAAATTATATGTTACATAAATTACAGCAATGCAGAAGTATTAAAGTAAAGCAAAAAAAAAAATATATTTTAAAAGACAAATAAGCGAAACAATGTATAAGTGTGTAATTAATTATAGTTCATCTTCTAGTATGTAAATGGAGCAAAACAAAATCAAATTAAAATGCCTAATAAGTCTTAGCGAACGATTAGTAAAAATAACTCAAAACAAAAATTATGAAAGAACTACAAGTCATTATGATTCAATAAGAAAAAACAAAGATTGCGACAAGAAATTAATATTCAGAGGAGCATGTCATAACTTTTTATGAAACGATAAGCAAAAAAAAAGTAAATTCGATTAAAATCGTTTAAAGTAGTAATTTTTAAAAGCAACATTCCAAGTTTACCAATTAAAACAATGAAGCAAAAATGAATATCTTTCACGACAAGGCTCTTCAAGCCAGTCGTGAACTTTTCTTTTCAGCGGGGAGGTTTTGTTACGGGAACCGCAGTCCAAATATTGCTCGGTTCGTGTTCCGTCGTTCCTCTCTGTGTACTGTAAATGACAACATATATACGAGTATACGAAAAGCTGCGGGCTGACGCCTTGAGCACGCAGTTATACTAACGAATCGATTGATTATAATCCAACTGCTAGCCCCGGGCACAAAGCCTTGGTACGCTAATACTCGAGCTGATGCCTTGAGTACGCAGTCAGATTGATAACTCAATCAATTACTAGTTCAACTGCAGGCCCCGGGCATAACTGCCTTGGGGCGCTGATACTCGGGCTGATGCCTTGAGTACGCAATTGAACGTATTCTAAATTCACTTATCCCGGGCTAAGTGCCTTGGGATAGAATAAGCTCGGGCGCACGCCTTGCGCCAGTGAATGGAGAAATACTTCTCGATTTTCTTGTGTCTTTAATTTGCTTTTATACTGTAATTATGCTGACTTTATTGCTTACCAACTAAAATAATGAAGAAAATTTACCATTTAAAAAAGATCAAAGTTCAACAACAAAACAGTTAAACGTATTTAGTGCCATCTCTCTGTGACTGGTGCAACCACAAAGCTAAAGCTTTCGCTCAATTTGCAATGCATGCAACCAATTCGTTCCACTGGGCGGTACGTTCGATTGCGAAGTCTTGTGTGTATATGTTTGATACTTAATACGAGTATGGATACACACCCACTTCTGCTAGTCCATGAAACGACACCACGCCCACAGATGCATTGATTACAATTCGCAGCTTTTCGTATATATATGTTGTCATTTACAGTACACAGAGAGGAACGACGGAACACGATAATCGAATGGAAATTGTGGCTACAGTGAACGATTAAAGCCAGAGGTCGAACAAGGAAATTTACGTATTTTAGACAAATACATGTCTATGCCTCCTAAGCGTCATAAAAATCAGTATTTTCACGCAAAATACTCCATATTTGCACTTGACGCAAACTAAACAAACGCAACTATAAGATAAGACCGAAATTTCAACAATCGGACTAAAATTACGGGCACAGTAAGCAATCAAAGCTGAAAATCTGCACAAAAACTGCACGTGTTCTAGAAACAGCAATTTCTAGATATTTTGACTAAAACATATTCAAAACACTAGTTTGGGTTAAGCCTTTCAATGAAAACGTTAAAAGACGAAATTCGCACGTTAAGGGGAGAAAAAGCCATTTAAAGTTGACGCGTAAAAAATTGGGATTTTTCTGGCTTTCAACCACTGAACCCGCCCTTAAACTTTTGCGAAATACCACAAATTTATACTTTTTGGAAAATTTAGACGCTGATCTATTAATCAACATCAAAATATAGCACATCAGTTGAAAAATCAAGCCACAGAAATGCCGTGAAGGGAAAAAGTTTCCATAACCTGCTCCCAAAAATATAAGGAACCTTATAAAAATTAGTATTCTTATGAAAAGTACTACAAGTTTGTATTCGACGTAAACAACAGGCTAACAGCTACAAAATGAGACCAACATTTTGATAATCGAATGGAAATTGTGGCTACAGTGAACGAAAGCCCGAGGTCGGACAAGCAAAATTTACGTATTTTAAACAAATACATGTCTATGCCTCCTAAGCGTCAACTAAACAAACGCAACTAGTAGCTAGAGAATGTATGTTCTAACGCACTTTTTCCATACGAATTGAGGTTGATTTTGCACGCCACCCAGTGGCAGAAATTGGAACTAATGGCGCTTGAAGTGGCCGGGAATGAAACTGATGGCTTGTGTCTCGGATACAGGTGCATATCCGTAGCCTTTACAGGCTGTGATGGTAAATAGTGAAACTAGAAAGTTGATTTCTGTCTAGATTAGTCCCGTGTTTTCAGTTAATAGATTAAAGACTTAGATTTCCCAGCGTGTTTATATAGGGTCAATATAAATGTTTAAGCCTTTGACGCTTTTAGCGATAGATAATTATACTATCCATATTTTTTATTCATCTGGAAGGATTTCCTATATCTGTCTTAGTTTAAATAATCTTTAGAGCTTACATATAAATTTCATTCATCCATTCATTAATTATATAAATTTTTCTCATTACAAAGAAAATACGGATATCAATTCCTAAATATTCCCATGATATTTTTTTATCAATTTCCCAAGTCCATGTGGTAAAAAGGTCAAGATACATGAACCCCCAGTGCCTCCGGCTGCTGTGAGTCCCTTTTATATTTTAGGACTGCCCGAGCATAATGTGCCACCTGGTTCCATTTGTCAACCGATTCGAGCATCACCGCAACTATATTATCCGGGGTGAGCTCTCCCGTCTCCCTGTAGAGTTCCCTTCGCAGCCTGGCCCATTTGGTACACGCAAAAAATGTGTGACAGGCATTGTCCTCCTCTCCTGGGCAAAACCGACAATCGGGAGACCGTGACTTGCCGATCTTGTGCAGGTAAGACTGAAAACACCCGTGCCCGCTCAAAAGCTGGGTCAGATAGAAGTCAGTCTCACCATGCCTTCGATTTAGCCACGGTCTAACATCCGGGATGAGGCGTGCAGTCCACCTTCCCTTCGTGCAATTCCTCCAAGACTGCTGCCAATCGTTGAGCGAGCGTTGTCTCTCCTCGCGGACAACCATCTCCCTCGCATCCTCGTTTTGGCGCAGGTAAATAGCGCGGCGCTCTCTAGCAAGGAGGGCGACAGGTATCACGCCTGCAATCACTCTCACCGCCGAGTCGGAGACTGTTGGATACGAAGATGCAATTCTCAGTGCTCCTCTTCTCTGTACCTGTGCCAATCGTTTTCGGTATACCTCCTTGCTGAGAGCGTCGCCCTATACCTCTGCTCCATACAGTAGCACTGACCCTACAGCACTCATCAAGAGGCGTCTTCTTGATGGGCTGGGTCCCCCTACGTTGGCCATAAGTCGACTCAGGGCCGATATTCCCGAAGCAGCCTTCTCAGCCGTTGCCCTGATTTGCTCAGAGAAACTCATCTTCGAGTCGATCAGTAGCCCCAGGTACTTCACCGCTGGCTTTGATTCGATCTGTTTATCTCCAATACTGACCATCCTTACTCTAGGGATTCTCTTTTTTGTCAAGATGACCACTTCGGTTTTCTCCAGTGCTAAACTGAGGCCGCGAGCAGTCATCTAGTCCCTCACTCGGCGCATGAGCATACCTAGCCTAAGTTGCGCTTGTTCAACGGTGCGTCCGGCGACCAAAGCCGCAACATCATCCGCATAGCCGACCAAGCGCGACTCATCTGGCATCTCAAGTCTCAGTAGCCCGTCATAAGACACGTTCCACAGGTCCGGACCAAAGATAGATCCCTGGGCAACACCCGATGTAATTTCCATCCTTCGTTGGCCCTGTGTCGTGTCGTAGAGCAGGCTTCGGTCCTTTAGGTAGTTCCTCAAAAGCCGCATTAGATATTCTGGAACTTGAAAAGAGTTTTCCAGCGTGTCCAGAATATCCACCCATCTAGCGGAGTTGAAGGCATTCCTGACGTCGAGTGTCACCAACAGGACGATCCGTCGCTTGGTGCGACTATATGCCTCTGCCTTTTGGACCACGTTCACCACCTCTGCAATCGCATCAATGGTAGAACGTCCTGCTCTAACGCCGTACTGTCGAGGAGATAGGTCCCCAGCAGCACGAATCGTGTCAGTGAGTCTTCCCTTGATGAGTTTCTCTAGCACTTTCCCAGCCGTGTCTAGCATGCATAACGGGCGGTATGCAGACGGCGATTCGGGATTTCCCTTCCCCTTGCTGACCAGCACGAGCCTCGCCACCTTCCATCGTACCGGGAAAACCCCGTCCCGTAGGCAAGCGTTGAATGTGCTGAGCAGCAAGTCAGGACAATGGTGATAGACGAGCTGCAAAACCTCAGCTGGAACACCATCTGGACCTGGAGCCTTCCTCGCTTTCAGGGAGAGGACTGCCTCCTCCAGTTCCAGCTGTGTAAAGAATGGGCACTCGACTGCTGTTTCACCATGGACAGCGTCAACACGGACGGGATGGGCGGGGAAGAGTCCCCGCACTATCGCGTCCATCTTTTCCGCGTCATGTATACAAGGCTTCCGTAGGGCACCAAGTTTCCCCATGACCAGCTTGTAGCCAAGGCCCCTCGGATCCCTATTTACATCGTCCACGAGGTCTTGCCAGCATCGGGCCTTGCTCTTGTTATTAAGCCTGCGAAGATATTTCCTGCCGGACCTGTATGGTGCTAGCCTAGTGCCTGCCTCCTCCCGTGTTCGCGCCCACTGGGCCTCTCACCGAAGTTTGTGACACTCGCTTCTTTTGACCACCAGTATACTGGAGGCTTACCATGTCGGGGTCTCCGACGGGGCATGGAAGACTCGCAAGCAGCTATGATGGTACTCATAGTTGAGTTCACCAAGTCCTTGGCTGTAGGCCCTCCACTCCCTGGCGGAGCTCCCAGCAACGGTGCGCCTGCCGTAAGCGCGTCAGCAAACCTCTCAACGTCCATCCTCCCAGTCCTCCATCCGAGGATTGAAGTTTGGGCATATGCACGCAGAGTGGCACCGTCGTGAATCTCAACAGCTATATACTGGTGATCACTAGCCGAGTAGTCCTCTAGTACTCGCCAGTTGTGTACTCTAGGTACCAGGGACTCCGAAGCGAGTATCACATCGGGTATGGTTCCTACGCAACCCCAGCGGCGGAAAGTAGGGGTGTTACCAGTATTTAGGACAAAAAGCGCTGTTCTGGCCGCCATGTCCAAGATTTGCTTTCCCCTAGGGTCGGATTGTGGCATACCCCATTCAATGGCTCTAGCGTTGAAGTCTCCCCCGACCAGCATGTGGCCCTCGAGTTTGGTTCGAAAAGATCGCATTGCCTCGTTAGGCGTCAGATAAACACTGAAATATGTTATCCCTGAACACCGCACCCACACAAAACCATCCCCGCGTCCATGGCCCTGCACCTGAAGGCGGGCGCTGTCTCGAACCCAGATGGCCGAGATACCAGATTAGTCAGGGTACCACCCTTGCGAGTCCTTGTTATGATGTTGCTCGCTCAGCAACAGGAGGTCAGCTTTCTTATCCCTCGCAAACTGCTCAAGTAGGTCCTGGGCGTTTGTGCTTCGGTGCAAATTGACCTGCAGGATACGGATCATTTGAGTATCGATTTGGCTTAAGTCAGGGCCTCCTTGAAAACCCAGCATCTCCCTGTCCCCGGCTCATGTTTGAGGTCGCCGGGTGCTAGCTTAGCATCCTTGCAAAGAATGCATTTTGCCTCGTTCGTGCACTCCTTCCTTTTGTGCCCCGTTTCACCACATTTGTAGCACAGAGATCTCCTGTCGGGTCCCCTACAGCCATACGCGGTGTGTCCGTATTCGTTGCATCTGAAGCAGCGGATAGGGATCGCTCTTCTCCGTATCCTGCAGATCACCCAACCTATCTTAATTTTGCCCTTCGCCAGGATTTGCTGGGCGTCTTTATCAGCTAGTTCGACAATAGCCATGCGTTGCCCCCTTGTGTTTCACACGTGATATGGAGTGAGTTAATATTTTCTATGTTAGGGAAAGGCTATTAGTACTTAAGGTTAAATTTTATAAGGTGATAATTGGACATGGCTTCTAGTGATCGTATTGATGAGAATAGAAGCTAGTTAAGTGAGATAAATGTATGGTGATTATGGGCGCATGATTTATGAGGTGTTGCTTGTGGTAATCCCTATGATGGGAACATTGGGTAGTGTTTGCATGTTACTTGATATATGTTTGTGGAAATTTGAGTATGAGAATTTCGAATGTTAGAGTAAAATAAAAGATTTATTTCTTCTTTTTCATATAAACTTGTTTATTGTAGAATACCATTGACTAGCAAATACAAATAAATATTGATACAATTTTGTACTGCACATCGGATGTACTGTTTTTTATCATTATGAATTCGACAATATGTTGAATAATTTTTAAGTTCACTTAACTTAGCTATATTTAATTGTATGATATCAGCAGTTGGTAAATATTGCTTGAGAATCTGTTCTTTTATATCTCCTTTGATGTATATTGTACTGTTTGTAAAGGTGCTCATTATGTTTGGTAGTTCATTATAGCAAATATCTCCGTCACTCCTGTGTAATCCATTGATGTTTTCGATTTCATAATCGTTTTGAAGACATGCCTTTGAAGATAGCTCCTGATGTGGATACGGAGGCTTGAAGTGATAAAGTATAGGAGATATGGTTCCAAGCGGAAGAATGACGAGCTCTTTGATGAAATATTGATGGTTGTTTCCGGAAATAAATTGTATGTCGAAGATAAACTTGTCCATGGCGGGGAAGTTAACAACTAGTAAAAATTAGTATCTTTTCCGTTATTTATATATCAATCTGGTTTGACTATGTTTAATGCTTTGCAGTAGAAACGCGAGATATGAGTATAATGTATTGTTTTATAAGTTTAAAGATATATTTCGTTTCTCGCTCATATGAATGACAAAAACATGTATCGGTGCCTGATGTGGCATCAGAGTCAGACCATTCACAGGATTCGTAATGATTGCCGTATTGATTGGCTACTTTCTCTCCCATATTTTTGTATTCAAGTATACGAGTATAATTCTCTATGAATGCTCGATGCTCAGGAAAGATGTCAGGATATTCACTCAAGAAATATTCGAGAATCATTTTGAAGGTCTTAACTGCTTGATTGTTGATCAAGTTCTAATCATATAATGCTTCTAGTTTAGTTTATATAAAGGGGAAGCAGCAAAATGAGGTCTTTTTATTGATATGCTGTATCTGTCCTCCAATTTGACATCCTTCTTCACAGGAAATATGTCTTGTTTCACGGCTTAGTTTGAAAGGACAAATAACTGGTAGCTTATTGCTTGTTTCACATATTGCGCCCATCATAACAACATCTCCTCCTAGAAAAAAATACATCATTCAGCCCAGTAACACATGAAACTTGAATATAGTATACTTACCAAATGTCTCAAACTTAATATGTTGCGATGGCTTGAATTTGTAATCAATGTTGAAACTTATAGGGATAGTTTCTCCATTTCTTAAACGTAGCAGCAATGACTTATGACCTCCTTGACCCGTTTAATACAACTCGAAATATTTATCATTAACAATTATGTCTATCATTCGAAAATAAATCCATGAATGTTGACAAATACAGTATGGGATATGGCTTCGAATCACATCCGCCCAAAACATTGTGACACGTTCTTTTGTTGAGATCTCTTGAATGAATGTAGTATTCCATCTTTGCTTTTCACATTTATACACGTTTTGTTTTTGTTAAGAGTCACATTTATTGTAGATAAACATCTATGGTATATTTTTGTTGTTTTTAAAAATTGTTTAGCATTGTCCATCCAGTATTTATACGGTCAATCTTAGTTTATTTTTTCCTACTTATTGCTTCAATGTTTGAGTTGTAAGAGGATTGTATGAAAATAGCTTATCATGTAAGAGCAGGCAATACGCAGAAGTATTCTCCGGAATATTCTTCGATGTTCGGAACTCCACTCGAACATCCACTGGGCCTGTTTTGATTGACTCATTTTGCCGTGAACAGTCTATTACGACTAGGGGTGCTATTGATTTGAACTGCTCCCTGCTTATGAGTGGCTGTGATATCTTATTGTAATACGATGATTGAAATTTACAGTACATATCGTAAAGTAGTGCAAACTGATCTTTATCAAAATTGATGTTTAAATCATGATGTGGGTAGATTTCTGAGTTCAGATGAACTTTAAAATCGGTCAAGCTACATGTATCAAACTTT
Organism: Odontomyia ornata; assembly: GCA_963969285.1. Classification (NCBI taxonomy): domain Eukaryota; kingdom Metazoa; phylum Arthropoda; class Insecta; order Diptera; family Stratiomyidae; genus Odontomyia; species Odontomyia ornata. The sequence goes on from OZ017738.1 coordinate 238,184,080, forward strand.
GACGCATCCTTTGATCCATCGTTTTTTCGTGCAGTTTGAAAAGCGAATATTACATAGCGTGGTTTTTCCAATTGGTTTGATGTTTGAACCGACCATGTATGATGAGTTGTTTGTGGAACTGATGGCAGTTCATACAAATCCCAGGATCTAAATGATATGTTCAAAAAACTGCTTGTCTCTGTTATTTTCAGTAGGCTTAGTTTGTCTTGATCGGCTACAGTAACATGAGGCATATACCACTGCAGCTTATAAATTTTCATTGAACATGATGATTCAGTCATGTAAAGTTGTGAATTCACATCAGTTCTTGATCAAATTAGAACTAGCTCATGCCGTGCATTCATTATAATTTTTTTAAAGTCCTCTGCGAATCCTAAGAGCATTTTCAGTGGAATACAGAAATTAAAAGTTGCATCCGCGTTTACACTCAAATTCTCCATTGACCAGCAAGCGTTGACAAGTATTTTGCTTTCATTTTCTGACAGAGATATGGTATTTTTAATTGTTAATGTCACCCCTGGATTCTTTATGCGATCAATTTCAATGCCATTCAATTCATATCGAACCTCTTCAAATAGAAAAGCGATAGCATTATTTGTTAGTTTAACTTCATTCGGCTTTGCAGTCTTGTCTCCTTTGAATATTTGTCCCTCAATGTAAATGTAGCTCTCGCTTGGGTGTAAATAGAGATCTTGATTTTGGATAGCGATTCGTATATCATCATTATTGTTAAACGAGCTAACGAATGGTGAGTAGCTATGATATTCAATTTTCGATATACTATTATCGTAATAAACAGTTTCCATTACATCTAGCATGTCGATCATTTTCACTTAATTCAATTTTCTTTCAGAATAAAACCCTGCGATATTAGAAATCTTTTGTTCTTAGCTGATAATCTTTTTCGCTGAGCAGTCTCTATTGCTTGATGTTTCGAAGCTATGGACTGAATGTTGTTGGTGTAACTCGCGTTAAGGTTTTTATTTATTTTCACGTTATAAATTTGCAAAGTCTATAGGTATCAAGTGAAGTCTTATTGTCATACTCTCGCCTCTAAAATTCACTAAATCACCGTCCTGGTCCACAGGTCGTAAGACTATTGTGCTTATTCTCCTAGAGTTGACTGGTAAATATATCACATTCTTTGGCGCTTCCACTATTTTATACCCTGGCGCAACTGTTGGTGAGAACTCGTGAACTGTATGTACCTTTGAGCTATTTGAAAATGATCCACTTATAATATTACCTTCCACCCGAATTGTACTGACTTTGATTATATTAACAGGCAAATCTGGTTTATGTGTAAGATTTGGGGTGAGTACTTGCTTACTGCATCCAAGTAGTGGCCCAATAGAATTTTCCTTGTTGAAATATATAGGTGAATTGCTCCTGATTTCAACTTGAAGCGTGTTGTTATTTGCAATCATAAATACATGAAAATTTTCTCCGGACCTGTCCAAGGCATCGGTAATATACTTGGGAATATCATCAATTTCATATGATCCTATTGGTATTTCAATCAATAGATCGCCGATGTGAAATAAGTTATTTGTTGAGTCAACGTTAGGAATTGAGTTATAAGTCTGAAAATCAACCAGCCCACATACGTAATCAGATTGAAGTTCCAGTATAGGGAAGTAGTCAGCGCTTAGCACTGATGCATTGCCTGTGCAAGTTAATGCATAGGACATGATTACTTGAACCGAATTAGCAATTTTTCTGTAAATAACCTTTATTTATATGATTTATCTCTCCCATGCTGACGCAATTAAAAACATTAAGCACATCTGACCACAAACTACTGTATCAAAACGCTGATACTTCATATAGTTATAACTAATATTTCGTCCAAGATACTTTATGATCTCCATTGAAGGCTGAAGATTTTCAAAGCTGTCAAAGTATTCAATATTTTTGTTCTTTTTGCTGTATGCTACCCAATGTGTTCCTGGTCCTGAAGAATTGTCTAGATTCACTATTCCACATTCATATTTTCTTGGTTTTCTCGGTAAAGCGTCACGCATAAACACTCCTCTAAAATGTTTAATGTGTTTTCGACAGAATTTATTCAAGTCCAGTTCATTTAATGATCTATTGGGTAGCGCCTCTATAAGTTTTTTGCAGGTTTCAGGAAAAGTCCAAGTCCTTTTTTGTATGGTTTTAAATAAACACCATGGCCGACTGCTATTTCTTCCATTTTTTTATTGTGTCGAATAGCTTCTTCCAATTTTTTCTTAGCATTTCGTGCCGTATTAACAGCATTTGCAAGTGCTGACCCACCACCAATAAGTGATCCAATAGCAGCGAGTATTGGAATTATGGGTAGCACTTCTCCAGTTTTCGGGATAGGTATGACCCGAGGAATGTTGATGGGCTTCTTACGATTTTTTAAAACATCTTTTGCTGCATTAGTAGCGATTCTAATTGCATCTGCAGTACTTTGAGGGTTGGATTGCTTCAATACATGATATGTTCGTCTCACAACATGTTTAAAAGATGGAGCTTTACTATTTTTCATGACTTTTGTCTTTTTCATTCCCTGTTTTTTGTTATTTTTCTTCCGTCGTGCAAGTCCCATCCCTAATTTGGCCTTCGCATTCATTAAACTAGTAACGACCCATGCACTTGCACGCTCACCTAAACTTGAATCCCTAGATTTAACTCGCTCCCAGGCCTTTGCGGCTAATATGCGGTCAGCAATATTCCCATTTTCTGTATCTTTGTGTTTAGAATAGGCTATATCATGGTCTTTGCAAGCCTTATCCAATGGGTTTATTCCAGGATCACCTCGGTCTAAACGGTCTCTTAATTTTGTACCAGGACCACAATATTGATAACCGGGAATATGTAATTCAAACGGGAGATTGCTTATAACAGAATTAAATACACCAGCTCCTCTTACTGGCACCGGTAAATTAGCGACTTCATAGGTCAACATACTGCTTATATACCTTTTGACTTGTTCATGCTTCAAGCAAATAACTTATAAAAATGATGGCAATGTTATTTAAGCAATGGTTTTTATTGTAAAAATGGTTGTCAGTTTAAAAATGCGGTTCATCAAACAACGCACATCTCTTCCAATTACAAATATTTCTACTGCTGAGTACACTGGAGAAGGGAAACATGGATTTCTACTGCCAAACAGCATCCGGTCACTCAAACCATCAAACTGTGGAAAAACTAATTTAATGGTAACATTGATCACACATAAAAACGGTTTAAAATTTGAAAATATTTATATATACTCAAAATCCCTACTACAGCCAAAATATTAAACTTATTAAGGAGAAACATGAGTAAAATAAATGTTGTCAATGAGCTACACAGGCCTGCTAGAAAAAATTTCCCACGACGACGAGTGATCATAAAAGGGCTCGATGATTTATGGCAAGCGGATCTGGTTGAAATGGGAGCATATCGATCTGAAAACAAAGGCTATGCATTTCTTCTTACCGTAATAGATATTTTCTCAAAATATGCTCCCACTCATAATGAAAGTATTTGAGATACCTACCTCTACAATACTTAAATAATGATATCAGCTTCTCGCAACTCTTCGATAATAGCTAAGATTTTATTGTTGTGACTATTGTTCCCAGCTTGTGTAGAGCCTATCAGTAATATTAATCTTTCAACTAACTCATTAGGATCATCCCAATAGATATAATCCACTCGTTCTTTTGGCAGTTGCATTAGTCCCTCTCCAGTATGTACGCTATTGTTTGCAGTGAGACCTTTAATAATCTTCCTGTATTTGTATGATTTGCTTCCCGATATTTGTTCATTCTCATCATAGTTCCGATAAAATGCATTGGTCTTATGCAATATATCTTTATACGTATCCAAATCAAGTTGGGTATAGTTCCGAGGGAATTTTTTGATCAATAACTCTAGTAGCCCATTGGTTCCATCATAATTTACATTGGCAACTTGAATCGTACTGTCGGGAGCAAAGTCTATGAATGAATTCCCAATCTTCAACCTTTGACTCTTATAACCTTTGTATACTCCATATTTGGTATCTGAACCTTTGTCACCAATTGATTGTATATACTTGTACAAGTTGGGTGAATATGAATCAGATCTTAATTCTTCCTTGATAGGTGTTGATGTAGAAACAGTGTTGTAAAATTCATCACTTGTTTGCAGAGTTCTATCTAGTAAATCATCTTTAATAAAAGTCTGTTCATCACTAGGCTCTTCTTTTTTAAGTACAGGGATATCCTTCGAAATCTCTGCTTTCTTAACGAGCTCTTTCAACGGCTCTGTAATCTGTTTCAGGTCTTCCTCAATTTTTATCACACTCATTTGCTTACCAGTCTTGAGCAAATTGAATTTCTTTCATATGATCTTGGAAGTTTTAATTATGTCTTTGATTATTCGTTCATCATTTTCAATCTTCGTATTAGGTCTACTTTTTAGAGGTCTTTTCTTACGATAAATCTGTTGGTTCTGCATTTCTAGGTTTTTTTTCAGTCAATTTCTGTTTAGCTGTCTGTTTAGCAGATGCCCTGTCTGTTTAGCTATCCGTTTAGCAGATGCACTGTCTGTTAAAGTTCAATGTTGGAGATTGACTAGTGAGAAATATTTAGTGCTCCTTTAATTTATAGCTTAATGAACGTATCAAATCCTTTACGGTATCTCCCTCGGTCTGTTCTGCTATTTTTATCAATTACTAGGAAACCATAATCATTCTGCCAACATTCTTTGCATATATCGCGGAACTGATTGAACAACATGTCACTGTTCACGTGGTCGCTATGCATATGTCTCAAATTCATTTCATCTTGTTTAAAGATTATAATAAAGTTGGCATTGTCTCGAATCAAATGTTTTGGAATCCGGGTATAAGTTTGACACAAATAAAAGCAATCAACGTCATGATGCCTACCCATACTAAAATATTATTGTACATATTTTTGTTGCTCGCATGCTATGTCATCAAATATAAACACAGAATTCCGTTTTACATTCTCTGGTGGAGTGATCTCTGAATTATTAGAGAACGTATAATATCCTATGTCTTTGATCCGTCCTAGAACTTGGTTCAAATATTGATATTTTGACTGTAGTACGGATTTTGAGTATATATAAATATTTTCAAACTTTAAACCGTTTTGATGTGTGATCAATGTTACCATTAAATTAGTTTTCCCACAGTTTGACGGACCTACAATGAGTGATCGGATGCTGTTTGGCAGTAGAAATCCATGTTTCCCTTCTCCGGTGTGCTCAGCAGTAGAAATATTTGTAATTGGAAGAGATGTGCGTTGTTTGATGAACCGCATTTTTAAACTGACAACCATTTTTACAATAAAAACCATTGCTTAAATAACATTGCCATCATTTTTATAAGTTATTTGCTTGAAGCATGAACAAGTCAAAAGGTATATAAGCAGTATGTTGACCTATGAAGTCGCTAATTTACCGGTGTCAGTAAGAGGAGCTGATGTATTTAATTCTGTTATAAGCAATCTCCCGTTTGAATTACATATTCCCGGTTATCAATATTGTGGTCCTGGTACAAAATTAAGAGACCGTTTAGACCGAGGTGATACTGGAATAAACCCATTGGATGAGGCTTGCAAAGACCATGATATAGCCTATTCTAAACACAAAGATACAGAAAATGGGAATATTGCTGACCGCATATTAGCCGCAAAGGCCTGGGAGCGAGTTAAATCTAGGGATGCAAGTTTAGGTGAGCGTGCAAGTGCATGGGTCGTTACTAGTTTAATGAATGCGAAGGCCAAATTAGGGATGGGACTTGAACGACGGAAGAAAAACAACAAAAAACAGGGAATGAAAAAGACAAAAGTCATAAAAAATAGTAAAGCTCCATCTTTTAAACATGTTGTGAGACGAACATATCATGTATTGAAGCAATCCAACCCTCAAAGTACTGCAGATGCAATTAGAATCGCTACTAATGCAGCAAAAGATGTTTTAAAAAATCGTAAGAAGCCCATCAACATTCCTCGGGTCATACCTATCCCGAAAACTGGAGAAGTGCTACCCATAATTCCAATACTCGCTGCTATTGGATCACTTATTGGTGGTGGGTCAGCACTTGCAAATGCTGTTAATACGGCACGAAATGCTAAGAAAAAATTGGAAGAAGGTATTCGACACAATAAAAAAATGGAAGAAATAGCAGTCGGCCATGGTGTTTATTTGAAACCATACAAAAAAGGACTTGGACTTTTCCTGAAACCTGCAAAAAACTTATAGGGACGCTACCCAATAGATCATTAAATGAACTGGACTTGAATAAATTCTGTCGAAAACACATTAAACATTTTAGAGGAGTGTTTATGCGTGACGCTTTACTGAGAAAACCAAGAAAATATGAATGTGGAATAGTGAATCTAGACAATTCTTCAGGACCAGGAACACATTGGGTAGCATACAGCAAAAAGAACAAAAATATTGAATACTTTGACAGCTTTGGAAATCTTCAGCCTTCAATGGAGATCATAAAATATCTTGGACGAAATATTAGTTATAACTATATGAAGTATCAGCGTTTTGATACAGTAGTTTGTGGTCAGATGTGCTTAATGTTTTAATTGCGTCAGCATGGGAGAGATAAATCATATAAATAAAGGTTATTTACAGAAAAATTGCTAATTCGGTTCAAGTAATCATGTCCTATGCATTAACTTGCACAGGCAATGCATCAGTGCTAAGCGCTGACTACTTCCCTATACTGGAACTTCAATCTGATTACGTATGTGGGCTGGTTGATTTTCAGACTTATAACTCAATTCCTAACGTTGACTCAACAAATAACTTATTTCACATCGGCGATCTATTGATTGAAATACCAATAGGATCATATGAAATTGATGATATTCCCAAGTATATTACCGATGCCTTGGACAGGTCCGAAGAAAATTTTCATGTATTTATGATTGCAAATAACAACACGCTTCAAGTTGAAATCAGGAGCAATTCACCTATATATTTCAACAAGGAAAATTCTATTGGGCCACTACTTGGATTCAGTAAGCAAGTACTCACCCCAAATCTTACACATAAATCAGATTTGCCTGTTAATATAATCAAAGTCAGTACAATTCGGGTGGAAGGTAATATTATAAGTGGATCATTTTCAAATAGCTCAAAGGTACATACAGTTCACGAGTTCTCACCAACAGTTGCGCCAGGGTATAAAATAGTGGAAGTGCCAAAGAATGTGATATATTTACCAGTCAACTCTAGGAGAATAAGCACAATAGTCTTACGACCTGTGGACCAGGACGGTGATTTAGTGAATTTTTGAGGCGAGAGTATGACAATAAGACTTCACTTGATACCTATAGACTTTGCAAATTTATAACGTGAAAATGAATAAAAACCTTAACGCGAGTTACACCAACAACATTCAGTCCATAGCTTCGAAACATCAAGCAATAGAGACTGCTCAGCGAAAAAGATTATCAGCTAAGAACAAAAGATTTCTAATATCGCAGGGTTTTATTCTGAAAGAAAATTGAATTAAGTGAAAATGATCGACATGCTAGATGTAATGGGAACTGTTTATTACGATAATAGAATATCGAAAATTGAATATCATAGCTACTCACCATTTGTTAGCTCGTTTAACAATAATGATGATATACGAATCGCTATCCAAAATCGAGATCTCTATTTACACCCAAGCGAGAGCTACATTTACATTGAGGGACAAATATTCAAAGGAGACAAGACTGCAAAGCCGAATGAAGTTAAACTAACAAATAATGCTATCGCTTTTCTATTTGAAGAGGTTCGATATGAATTGAATGGCATTGAAATTGATCGCATAAAGAATCCAGGGGTGACATTAACAATTAAAAATACCATATCTCTGTCAGAAAATGAAAGCAAAATACTTGTCAACGCTTGCTGGTCAATGGAGAATTTGAGTGTAAACGCGGATGCAACTTTTAATTTCTGTATTCCACTGAAAATGCTCTTAGGATTCGCAGAGGACTTTAAAAAAATTATAATGAATGCACGGCATGAGCTAGTTCTAATTTGATCAAGAACTGATGTGAATTCACAACTTTACATGACTGAATCATCATGTTCAATGAAAATTTATAAGCTGCAGTGGTATATGCCTCATGTTACTGTAGCCGATCAAGACAAACTAAGCCTACTGAAAATAACAGAGACAAGCAGTTTTTTGAACATATCATTTAGATCCTGGGATTTGTATGAACTGCCATCAGTTCCACAAACAACTCATCATACATGGTCGGTTCAAACATCAAACCAATTGGAAAAACCACGCTATGTAATATTCGCTTTTCAAACTGCACGAAAAAACGATGGATCAAAGGATACGTCAAAGTTTGATACATGTAGCTTGACCGATTTTAAAGTTCATCTGAACTCAGAAATCTACCCACATCATGATTTAAACATCAATTTTGATAAAGATCAGTTTGCACTACTTTACGATATGTACTGTAAATTTCAATCATCGTATTACAATAAGATATCACAGCCACTCATAAGCAGGGAGCAGTTCAAATCAATAGCACCCCTAGTCGTAATAGACTGTTCACGGCAAAATGAGTCAATCAAAACAGGCCCAGTGGATGTTCGAGTGGAGTTCCGTACATCGAAGAATATTCCGGAGAATACTTCTGCGTATTGCCTGCTCTTACATGATAAGCTATTTTCATACAATCCTCTTACAACTCAAACATTGAAGCAATAAGTAGGAAAAAATAAACTAAGATTGACCGTATAAATACTGGATGGACAATGCTAAACAATTTTTAAAAACAACAAAAATATACCATAGATGTTTATCTACAATAAATGTGACTCTTAACAAAAACAAAATGTGTATAAACGTGAAAAGCAAAGATGGAATACTACATTCATTCAAGAGATCTCAACAAAAGATCGTGTCACAATGTTTTGGGTGGATGTGATTCGAAGCCATATCCCATACTGTATTTGTCAACATTCATGGATTAATTTTCGAATGATAGACATAATTGTTAATGATAAATATTTCGAGTTGTATTTAACGGGTCAAGGAGGTCATAAGTCATTGCTGCTACGTTTAAGAAATGGAGGACCTATCCCTATAAGTTTCAACATTGATTACAAATTCAAGCCATCGCAACATATTAAGTTTGAGACATTTGGTAAGTATACTATATTCAAGTTTCATGTGTTACTGGGCTGAATGATGTATTTTTTTCTAGGAGGAGATGTTGTTATGATGGGCGCAATATGTGAAACAAGCAATAAGCTACCAGTTATTTGTCCTTTCAAACTAAGCCGTGAAACAAGACATATTTCCTGTGAAGAAGGATGTCAAATTGGAGGACAGATACAGCATATCAATAAAAAGACCTCATTTTGCTGCTTCCCCTTTATATAAACTAAACTAGAAGCATTATATGATTAGAACTTGATCAACAATCAAGCAGTTAAGACCTTCAAAATGATTCTCGAATATTTCTTGAGTGAATATCCTGACATCTTTCCTGAGCATCGAGCATTCATAGAGAATTATACTCGTATACTTGAATACAAAAATATGGGAGAGAAAGTAGCCAATCAATACGGCAATCATTACGAATCCTGTGAATGGTCTGACTCTGATGCCACATCAGGCACCGATACATGTTTTTGTCATTCATATGAGCGAGAAACGAAATATATCTTTAAACTTATAAAACAATACATTATACTCATATCTCGCGTTTCTACTGCAAAGCATTAAACATAGTCAAACCAGATTGATATATAAATAACGGAAAAGATACTAATTTTTACTAGTTGTTAACTTCCCCGCCATGGACAAGTTTATCTTCGACATACAATTTATTTCCGGAAACAACCATCAATATTTCATCAAAGAGCTCGTCATTCTTCCGCTTGGAACCATATCTCCTATACTTTATCACTTCAAGCCTCCGTATCCACATCAGGAGCTATCTTCAAAGGCATGTCTTCAAAACGATTATGAAATCGAAAACATCAATGGATTACACAGGAGTGACGGAGATATTTGCTATAATGAACTACCAAACATAATGAGCACCTTTACAAACAGTACAATATACATCAAAGGAGATATAAAAGAACAGATTCTCAAGCAATATTTACCAACTGCTGATATCATACAATTAAATATAGCTAAGTTAAGTGAACTTAAAAATTATTCAACATATTGTCGAATTCATAATGATAAAAAACAGTACATCCGATGTGCAGTACAAAATTGTATCAATATTTATTTGTATTTGCTAGTCAATGGTATTCTACAATAAACAAGTTTATATGAAAAAGAAGAAATAAATCTTTTATTTTACTCTAACATTCGAAATTCTCATACTCAAATTTCCACAAACATATATCAAGTAACATGCAAACACTACCCAATGTTCCCATCATAGGGATTACCACAAGCAACACCTCATAAATCATGCGCCCATAATCACCATACATTTATCTCACTTAACTAGCTTCTATTCTCATCAATACGATCACTAGAAGCCATGTCCAATTATCACCTTATAAAATTTAACCACAAGTACTAATAGCCTTTCCCTAACATGGAAAATATTAACTCACTCCATATCACGTGTGAAAAAACATCTTCATGAATATGTCACATATGGATGCATGCGAGTGCATGCGATAAGAAAAAACGATGCGGGAGGCACTTGAGATAGTAAAGGATCGTCTGTAGAATATAGACAGCCATGTAAATGATTTATGGGTTCATGTATCTTGACCTTTTTACCACATGGACTTGGGAAATTGATAAAAAAATATCATGGGAATATTTAGGAATTGATATCCGTATTTTCTTTGTAATGAGAAAAATTTATATAATTAATGAATGGATGAATGAAATTTATATGTAAGCTCTAAAGATTATTAAAACTAAGACAGATATAGAAAATCCTTCCAGATGAATATAAAATATGGATAGTATAAAGGCTTAAACATTTATATTGACCCTATATAAACACGCTGGGAAATCTAAGTCTTTAATCTATTAACTGAAAACACGGGACTAATCCAGACAGAAATCAACTTTCTAGTTTCACTATTTACCATCACAGCCTGTAAAGGCTAAGGATATGCACCAGTAATCTAAAGACATATGACTACTTCTACTAACTGCTAGAGGGTACTTTAATTCGGAACGCTTACCTATTTAACCAAGATACCGATGTTTATTTACCTAAGACCCATGCCTTCTCATCACCGGCACTCACCTATGCCAATCTTGTACCCATATCTAAGGCCCACACCTACACAAATCTGTTACACATATCCACATATCCTAGACACACACCCACCCTCTGGAAACCACTAAAGAGATCCACAGGTGTTCCGGACTCATACCTTCTTATCTCAGGCATCTACCGATACCACCCTAATACAAGCTGCCATACAACCAAAACACACGGCCACATATCCGAGACACAATCCATTAGTTTCATTCCCGGCCGCTTCAAGCGCCATTAGTACCAATTTCCGCCACTAGGTGGCGCGCAAAATCAACCTCAATTCGTATGGAAAAAGTGCGTTAGAACATACATTCTCTAGCTACTGCAACTATAAGATAAGACCAAAATTTCAACAATCGGACTAAAATTACGGGCACAGTAAGCAATCAAACCTAAAAATCTGCACAAAAACTGCACGTGTTCTAGAAACAGCAATTTCTAGATATTTTGCCTAAAACATGTTCCGACCATCAAAACACTAGCTTGGCTTAAGCCTTTCAATGACAACGTAAAAACGCGGAATTCGCACGTTTAAGGGAAGAAAAGCCATTTAAAGTTTTGGGGAGTTGACACGTGAAAAATTGGGATTTTTCTGCCTTTCAACCAAGGGAGAAAGTTTCCATAACCTGCCCCCAAAATTATAAGGAACCTTATAAAAATTAGTATTCTTAAATCTTTAAAGTTTTGGGGAGTCGACACGTGAAAAATTGGGAATTTTCTGGTTTTTAACCACTAAACCCGCCCTTAAACTTTTGAGAAATACTTAAAAATTTATACGTTTTGGAAAATTCAGACGCTGATTCATTCATTAAAACCAAAATATAGCTCATCGGTTGAAAAACCAAGCCACAGCAATGCCGTGAAGGGAAAAAGTTTCCATAACCTGCCCCCAAAAATGTAAGGAACCTTATAAAAAAAAGTATTCTTATGAAAAGTACTACAAATTTGTATTTAACGTAAACAACAGACTGACAGCTACAAAATGAGACCAGAATTTTGATAATCGAATGGAAATTGTGGCTACAGTGAACGATTAAAGCCAGAGGTCGCACAAGGAAATTTACGTATTTTAGACAAATACATGTCTATGCCTCCTAAGCGTCATAAAAATTAGTATTTTCACGCAAATTACTACATATTTGCACTTGACGCAAACTTAACAAACAAAACTATAAGATAAGACCAAAATTTCAACAATCGGACTAAAATTACGGGCACAGTAAGCGTTCAAAGCTGAAAATCTGCACAAAAACTGCACGCGTTCTAGAAACAGCAATTTCTAGATATTTTGCCTAAAACATGTTCCGACCATCAAAACACTAGTTTGGTTTAAGCCTTTCAATGAAAACTTAAAAACGCAAAATACGCACGTTTAAGGGGAGAAAAAGCCATTTAAAGTTTTGGGGAGTTGACACGTGAAAAATTGGAATTTTTCTGGCTTTTAACCACTAAACCCGCCCTCAAACTTTTGCGAAGTACCATAAGTTTATACTTTTCGGAAAATTCAGACGCTGATCCATTCATTAAAAGCAAAATATAGCACATCGGTTGAAAAACCAAGCCACAGCAATGCCGTGCAGGGAAAAAGTTTCCATAACCTGCCCCCAAAAATATAAGGAACCTTATAAAAATTAGTATTCTTATGAAAAGTACTACAAATTTGCATTTAACGTAAACAACAGACTGACAGCTATAAAATGAGACCAACATTTTGATAATCGAATGGAAATTGAGGCTACAGTGAACGATTAAAGCCAGAGGTCTGACAAGGAAATTTACGTATTTTAGACAAATACATGTCTATGCCTCCTAAGCGTCATAAAAATTAGTATTTTCATGCATATTACTACATATTTGCACTTGGCGCAAATTAAACAAACGTCACTATGAGATAAGACCAAAATTTCAACAATCGGACCAAAATTACGGGCACAGTAAGCAATCAAAGCTGAAAATCTGCACAAAAACTGCAAAAACTTTTTAGACAAATACATGTCTATGCCTCCTAAGCGTCATAAAAATTAGTATTTTCATGCAACTTACTACATATTTGCACTTGACGCAAACTAAACAAACGCAACTATAAGAAAAGGCCAAAATTTCAACAATCGGACTAGAATTACGGGCACAGTAAGCAATCAAAGCTGAAAATCTGCACAGAAACTGCACGTGTTCTAGAAACAGCAATTTCTAGATATTTTGCCTAAAACATATTCCGACCGTCAAAACACTAGTTTGGATTAAGCCTTTCAATGAAAACGTAATAACACGGAATTCGCAAGTTTAAGGGGAGAAAAACCATTTAAAGTTTTGGGGAGTTGACACGTGAAAAATGGGGATTTTTCTGGCTTTCGACCACTAAACCCGCCCTTAAACTTTGCGAAATACCACAAATTTATACTTTTTGGAACAAACAGACGATGATCCATTCATTCAAACCAAAATATAGCATATCAGTTGAAAAACCAAGCCACAGCAATGCCGTGAAGGGAAAAAGTTTCCATAACCTGCCCCTAAAAATATAAGGAACATTATAAAAATTAGTATTCTTATGAAAAGTACTACAAATTTGCATTTAACGTAAACAACAGACTGACAGCTATAAAATGAGACCAACATTTTGATAATCGAATGGAAATTGAGGCTACAGTGAACGATTAAAGCCAGAGGTCGGACAAGGAAATTTACGTATTTTAGACAAATACATGTCTATGCCTCCTAAGCGTCATAAAAATTAGTATTTTCATGCATATTACTACATATTTGCACTTGGCGCAAATTAAACAAACGTCACTATAAGATAAGACCAAAATTTCAACAATCGGACCAAAATTACGGGCACAGTAAGCAATCAAAGCTGAAAATCTGCACAAAAACTGCACGTGTTCTAGAAACAGCAATTTCTAGATATTTTGCCAAAAACACGTTCGGAACACTAGCTTGGGTTAAGCCTTTCAATGAAAACGTAAAAACGCGAAATTCGCACGTTTAAGGGGAGAAAAAGCCATTTAAAGTTTTGGGGAGTTGACGCATGAAAAATTGGGATTTTTCTGGCTTTCAACCAGTGAACCCGCCCTTCAAATTTCCCGAAATACCACAAATTTATACTTATTGGAAAATTCAGATGCTGATCCATTCACTAAATCATAAATATAGCACATCAGTTGAAAAACCAAGCCACAGCAATGCGGTGAAGGGAAAAAGTTTCCATAACCTGCCTCCAAAAATATAAGGAACCTTATAAAAATTAGTTTTCTTATGTAAAGTACTACAAATTTGCAATTGCATAAATAACAAACTGACAGCTACAAAATGAGACCAACATTTTGATAATCGAATGGAAATCGTGGCTACAGTGAACGATTAAAGCCAGAAGTCGGACAAGGAAATTTACGGATTTTAGACAAATACATATCTATGCCCCCTAAGCGTCTTAAAAATTGATATTTTCATGCAAATTACTACACATTCGCACTTGACGCAAATTAAACAAACGCATCTATAAGATAAGACCAAAATTTCAACAATCGGACTAGAATTACGGGCACAGTAAGCAATCAAAGCTGAAAATCTGCACAAAAACTGCACGTGTTCTAGAAACAGCAATTTCTAGATATTTTGCCTAAAACATGTTCCGACCATCAAAACAGTAGCTTGGGTTAAGCCTTTCAATGAAAACGTTAAAACGCGAAATTCGCACGTTTAAGGGGAGAAAAAGCCATTGAAAGTTGACACGTAAGAAATTGGGATTTTTCTGGCTTTCAACCACTGAACCCGCCCTTAAACTTTTGCGAAATACCACAAATTTATACTTTTTGGAAAATCCAGACGCTGATCTATTCATTAACACCAAAACATCAGTTGAAAAACCAAGCCACAGCAATGCCGTGAAGGGAAATAGTTTCCATAACCTGCCCCCAAAAATATAAGGAACCTTATAAAAATTAGTATTCTTCTGAAAAGTACTACAAATTTGTATTTGACGTTAACAACAGACAGACAGCTACAAAATGAGACCAACATTTTGATAATCGAATGGAAATCGTGGCTACAGTGAACGATTAAAACAAGAGGTAGGACAAGGAAATTTACGAATTTTAGACAAATACATGTCTATGCCTCCTAAGCGTCATAAAAATTAGTATTTTCATGCACGTTACTAAATATTTGCACTTGACGCAAACTACACAAACGCAACTCTAAGATAAGACCAAAATTTCAAAAATCGCACTAAAATTACGGGCACAGTAAGCAATTAAAGCTGAAAATCTGCACAAAAGTTAAACGTGTTCTAGAAACACCAATTTCTAGATATTTTGCCTAAAACATGTTCACAACACTAGTTTGGGTTTAGCCTTTCAATGAAAACGTAAAAACGCGAAATTCGCACGTTTAAGGGGAGAAAAGGCCATTTAAAGTTTTGGGCAGTTGACACGTGGAAAATTGGGATTTTTCTGGCTTTCAACCGTTGAACCCGCCCTTGAACTTTTGCGTAATACCACAAAATTATACCTTTTTGAAAAATCTAGACGCTGATCTATTCATTAACACCAAAATATAGCACATCAGTTGAAAAACCAAGCCACAGCAATGCCGCAATAGGAAAATGTTTTCATTACTTGCCCCCAAAAATATAAGGAACCTTATGAAAATTAGTATTCTTATGAAAAATACTACAAATTTGTATTTGACGTAAACAACAGACTGACAGCTAAAAAAGGAGACCAACATTTGATAATCGAATGGAAATTGTGGCTACAGTGAACGAAAGCCAGAGGTCGGACAAGGAAATTTACGTATTTTAGACAAATACATGTCTTTGCCTATTAAGCGTCATAAAAATTAGTATTTTCATGCAAATTACTACATGTTTGCACTTGACGCAAACTAAACAAACGCAACTATAAGATAAGACCAAAATTTCAACAATCGGACTAAAATAACGGGCACAGTAAGCAATCAAAGCTGAAAATCTGCACAAAAACTGCATATTCCGACCATCAAACCACTAGCTTGGGTTAGACCTTTCAATGAAAACGTAAAAACGTGAAATTCGCACGTTTAAGGGGAGAAAATCCATTCAAAGTTTTGGGAAGTTGACACGTGAAAAATCGGGATTTTCTGGCTTTCAACCACTAAACCCGCGCTTAAACTTTTACGAAATACCACAAATTTATCCTTTTTGGAAAATTCAGACGCTGGTCCATTCATTCAAACCAAAATATAGCATATCAGTTGAAAAACCAAGCCACAGCAATGCCGTGAAGGGAAAAAGTTTCCATAACCTGCCCCTAAAAATATAAGGAACCTTATAAAAATTAGTATTCTTATGAAAAGTACTACAAATTTGCATTTGACGTAAACAACTGACTGACAGCTACAAAATGAGACCCGTATTTTGATAATCGAATGGAAATTGTGGCTACAGTGAACGATTAAAGCCAGAGGCCGGACAAGGAAATTTACGTACTTTAGACAAATACATGTCGAGGCCTCCTAAGCGTCATAAAAATTAGTATTTTCATTCAAATTACTACATATTTGCATTTGGCGCAAACTTAAGAAACGCAACTGTAAGATAAGACCAAAATTTCAACAATCGGACTAAAATTACGGGCACAGTAAGCAATCAAAGCTGAAGATCTGCACAAAAACTGCACGTGTTCTAAAAATAGCAATTTCTAGATATTTTGCCAAAAACACGTTCGGAACACTAGCTTGGGTTAAGCCTTTCAATGAAAACGTAAAAACGCGAAATTCGCACGTTTAAGGGGAGAAAAAGCCATTTAAAGTTTTGGGGAGTTGACGCATGAAAAATTGGGATTTTTCTGGCTTTCAACCACTGAACCCGCCCTTAAAATTTTGCGAAATACCACAAATTTATACTTATTGGAAAATTCAGATGCTGATCCATTCACTAAATCATAAATATAGCACATCAGTTGAAAAACCAAGCCACAGCAATGCGGTGAAGGGATAAAGTTTCCATAACCTGCCCCCAAAAGTATAAGGAACCTTATAAAAATCAGTATTCTTATGTAAAGTACTACAAAATTTGCATTTGACATAAACAACAGACTGGCAGCTACAAAATGAGACCAACATTTTGATAATCGAATGGAAATCGTGGCTACAGTGAACGATTAAAGCCAGAAGTCGGACAAGGAAATTTACGGATTTAAGACAAATACATATCTATGCCTCGTAAGCGTCATAAAAATTGATATTTTCATGCAAATTACTACACATTCGCACTTGACGGAAATTAAACAAACGCATCTATAAGATAAGACCAAAATTTCAACAATCGGACTAGAATTACGGGCACAGTAAGCAATCAAAGCTGAAAATCTGCACAAAAACTGCACGTGTTCTAGAAACAGCAATTTCTAGATATTTTGCCTAAAACATGTTCCGACCATCAAAACAGTAGCTTGGGTTAAGCCTTTCAATGAAAACGTTAAAACGCGAAATTCGCACGTTTAAGGGGAGAAAAAGCCATTGAAAGTTGACACGTAAGAAATTGGGATTTTTCTGGCTTTCAACCACTGAACCCGCCCTTAAACTTTTGCGAAATACCACAAATTTATACTTTTTGGAAAATCCAGACGCTGATCTATTCATTAACACCAAAATATAGCACATCAGTTGAAAGACCAAGCCACAGCAATGCCGCAATAGGAAAAAGTTTTCATTACCTGCCTCCAAAAATATAAGGAACCTTATAAAAATTAGTATTCTTATGAAAAGTACTACAAATTTGTATTTGACGTTAACAACAGACAGACAGCTACAAAATGAGACCAACATTTTGATAATCGAATGGAAATCGTGGCTACAGTGAACGATTAAAACCAGAGGTAGGACAAGGAAATTTACGAATTTTAGACAAATACATGTCTATGCCTCCTAAGCGTCATAAAAATTAGTATTTTCATGCACATTACTAAATATTTGCACTTGACGCAAACTACACAAACGCAACTCTAAGATAAGACCAAAATTTCAAAAATCGCACTAAAATTACGGGCACAGTAAGCAATCAAAGCTGAAAATCTGCACAAAAACTGCACGTGTTCTAGAAACACCAATTTCTAGATATTTTGCCTAAAACATGTTCACAACACTAGTTTGGGTTTAGCCTTTCAATGAAAACGTAAAAACGCGAAATTCGCACGTTTAAGGGGGGAAAAGGCCATTTAAAGTTTTGGGCAGTTGACACGTGGAAAATTGGGATTTTTCTGGCTTTCAACCACTGAACCCGCCCTTAAAGTTTTGCGAAATACCACAAATTTATACTTTTTGGAAAGTTCAGACGCTGGTCCATTCATTAAAACCAAAATATAGCATATCAGTTGAAAAACCAAGCCACAGCAATGCCGTGAAGGGAAAACGTTTCCATAACCTGCCCCCAAAAATATAAGGAGCCTGTTGATACGTAGAGGAATTTAATCAACTTTAACTGTATGAAATTTAAAATGTAGGCTTACCCAGGTTTTCTAAAGCGCCTAGGTGCGCATGTAGGTTAGGCGGCTAACGCCGGATTGTTAATAGACTAGAGTGAAAGAAGAGCAGCGTGTAACGCTAGTTATTATCTTCACAATAGTGAATTTTATTATTTCTTCCAATGCTATTTATACAAAATTTTGTACTAATGCTCCTATGATAACTTATGTAAAAAAAATCTATATTCCAAATTCAAATAAAGTCTATTCTAAATTCAAATAAAGTCTATTCCTAAAATTTATAAAAATTGGTAAGCTTATGAAAAGTACTACAAATTTGAATTTGACGTAAACAACAGACTGACAGCTACGAAATGAGACCAACATTTTGATAATCGAATGGAAATTGTGGCTACCGTGAACGATTTAAGCCAGAGGTCGGACAAGGAAATTTACGTATTTGAGACAAATACATGTCTTTGCCTCCTATGCATCATAAAAATTAGTATTTTCATGCGAATTACTACATATTTGCACTTGACGCAAACTAAACAAACGCAACTATAAGATAATTCCAAAATTTCAACAATCGGACTAAAATTACGGGCACAGTAAGCAATCAAAGCTGAAAATCTGCACAAAAACTGCACGTGTTCTAGAAACAGCAATTTCTAGATATTTTGCCTAAAACATGTTCCGACCATCAAAACACGAGCTCGGGTTAAGCCCTTCAATGAAAACGTAAAAACGCGAAATTCGCACGTTTAAGGGGAGAAAAAGCCATTTAAGGTTTTGGGGAGTTGACACGTGAAAAACTGGGATATTTCTGGCTTTCAACCACTAAACCCGCCCTTAAACTTTTGCGAAATACCACAAATTTATACTTTGTGGAAAATTCAGACGCTGGTCGATTCATTAACACCAAAATATAGCACATCAGTTGCAAAATCAAGCCACAGCAATGCCGTGAAGGGAAAAAGTTTCCATAACGTGCCCCCAAAAATATCAAGAACCTTATAAAAATTAGTATTCTTATGAAAAGTACTACGAATTTGCAATTGACGTAAACAACAGACTGACAGCTACAAAATGAGACCAGAATTTTGATACTCGAATGGAAATTGTGGCTACAGTGAACGAAAGCCAGAGGTCGGACAGGTAAATTTACGTATTTTAGACAAATACATGTCTATGCCTTCTAAGCATCATAAAAATTAGTATTTTCACGCACATTACTACATATTTGCACTTGACGCAAACTAAACAAACGCAACTATAAGATAGGACGAAAATTTCAACAATCGGACCAAAATTACGGGTACAGTAAGCAATCAGAGCTGAAAATCTGCACAAAAACTGCACGTGTTCTTGAAACAGCAATTTCTAGATATTTTGCCTAAAACATGCTCCGACCATCAAAACACTAGCTTGCGATAAGCCTTTCAATGAAAACGTAAAAACGCGAAATTCGCACGTTTAAGGGGAGAAAAAGCCATTTAAATTTTTCGGGAGTTGAGACGTGAAAAATTGGGATATTTCTGGCTTTCAGCCACTAACCCCGCCCTTAAACTTTTGCGAAATACCACCAATTTATACTTTTTGGAAAAGAAAGACGCTGATCTATTAATCAGGCTCAAAATATAGCAAATCAGTTGAAAAACCAAGCTATAGCAATGCCGTGAAGGGAAAAAGTTTCCATAACCTGCCCCCAAAAATATAAGGAACCTTATAAAAATTAGTATTCTTATGAAAAGTACTACAAATTTGCATTCGACGTAAACAACAGACTGACAGCTACAAAATAAGACCAACATTTGATTATCGAATGGAAATTGTGGCTACAGTGAACGAAAGCCAGAGGTCGGACAAGGAAATTTACGTATTTTAGACAAATACATGTCTTTGCCTCCTAAGCGTCATAAAAATTAGTATTTTCATGCAAATCACTACATATTTGCACTTGACGCAAATTAAACAAACGCAACTATAAGATAAGACCAAAATTTCAGTATCGGACTAAAATTACGGGCACAGTGAGCAATCAAAGCTGAAAATCTGCACAAAAACTGCATATTCCGACCATCAAAACACTAGTTTGGGTTAAGCCTTTCAATGAAAACGTAAAAACGCGGAATTCGCACGTTTAAGGAGAGAAAAAGCCATTTAAAGTTTTGGGGAGTTGACACGCGAAAAATTGGGATTTTTCTGGCTTTCAACCACTAAACCCGCCCTTAAGCTTTTGCGAAATACCACAAATTTATACTTTTTGGAAAATTTAGACGCTGGTCCATTCATTAAAATCAAAATATAGCATATCAGTTGAAAAACCAAGCCACAGCAATGCCGTGAAGGGAAAAAGTTTCCATAACCTGCCCCCAAAAATATAAGGAACCTTATGAAAACTAGTACTCTTACGAAAAGTACTACAAATTTGCTTTTGTCGTAAACAACAGACTGACAGCTACAAAATGAGACCAAAATTTTGATAATCGAATGGAAATTGTGGCTACAGTGAACGATTCAAGCCAGAGATCGGACAAGGAAATTTACGTATTTTAGACAACTACATGTCTATGCCTCCTAAGCGTCATAAAAATTAGTATTTTCACGCAAATTATTACATATTTGCACTTGACGCAAACTAAACAAACGCAATTATAAGATAAGACCAAAATTTCAACAAAAGGACTAAAATTACGGGCACAGTAAGCAATCAAAACTGAAAATCTACACAAAAACTGCACGTGTTCTAGAAACAGCAATTTCTAGATATTTTGCCTAAAACATGTTCCGACCATCAAAACACGAGCTTAGGTTAAGCCTTTCAATGAAAACGTAAAGACGCGAAATTCGCACGTTTAAGGGGAGAAAAAGCCATTTAAAATTGTGGGGAGTTGACACGTGAAAAATTGGAATTTTTCTGGCTTTCAACCACGAAACCCGCCCTTAAACTTTTGCGAAATACCACAAATTTATACGTTTTGGAAAATTCAGACGCTGATCCATTCATTAAAAGCAGAATCTAGCACATCAGTTGAAAAACCAAGCCACAGCAATGCCGTGAAGGGAAAAAGTTTCCATAACCTGCCCTCAAAAATATAAGGAACGTTATAAAAATTAGCATTCTTATGAAAAGTACTACAAATTTGTATTTGCCGTAAACAAAAAAACTGGCAGCTACAAAATGAGACCAAAATTTTGATAATCGAATAGAAATTGTGGCTACAGTGAACGATTCAAGCCAGACGCCTGACAAAGAAATTGACGTATTTTAGACAAATACATGTCTATGCCACCTAGGCGTCATAAAAATTGCTACTTTCATGCGAATTACTACATATTTGCACTTGACGCAAATTAAAAAAACGCAACTATAAGTTAACACCAAAATTTCAACATTCGGATTAAAATTACGGGCACAGTAAGCAATCAAAGCTGAAAATCTGAACAAAAACTCCACGTGTCCTAGAAACAGCCATTTCTAGATATTTTGCCTAAAACATGTTCCGACCACCAAAACCTTAGTTTGGGTTAAGCTTTTGAATTAAAACGTAAAAACGCGAAATTGGCACGTTTTAGGGGAGGGAAAGCGATTTAAAGTTTTGGCTGGTTCACACGTGAAAAATTGGGATTTTTTTGGCTTTCAACCACGAAATCCGCCCTTAAACTTTTCCAAAATACCACAAATTTATACTTTTTGGAAAATTCAGACGCTGATTTATTCATTGACACCACAAAATAGCACATCGGTTGAAAAACCAAGCCACAGCATTGCCATGAAGGGAAAAAGTTTCTATAACCTGCCCCCAAAAATATAAGGAACCTTATAAAAATTTGTATTCTTATGAGAAGTACTTAAATTAGAATCTGCTTTAAACAACAGACTGGCAGCTACAAAATGAGACCAAAATTTTGATAATCGAGTAGAAATTGTGGCTACAGTTAACGATTCAAGCCAGAGGTCTGACAAGGAAATTGACATATTTTAGACACATACATGTCTACGAGTATGCCTCCCAAGCGTCATAAAAATTAATATTTTCATGCAAATTATTACATATTTGCACTTGACGCAAACTAAACAAACGCAACTATAAGATAAGACCAATATTTCAGCAATCGGATTAAAATTACGGGCACACTAAGCAATCAAAGCTGAAAACCTGAACAAAAACTGCACGTGTTCTAGAAACAGCCATTTCTAGATATTTTGCCTAAAGTATGTTCCGACCACCAACACCTTAGTTTGGGTTAAGCTTTTGAATTAAAAGCGTAATAACGCGAAATTCGCACGTTTAAGGGGAGAAAAAGCCATTTAAATTTGTGACTGGTTGACGCGTGAAAAATTGGGATTTTTTTGGCTTTCAACCACCAAACCCGCCCTTAAACTGTTGCGAAATACCACAAATTCATATTTTTTGGAAAAGTCAGATGCTGATCTATTCACTAACACCAAAATATAGCCCATCGCTTGAAAAATCAAGCCACAGCAATGCCATGAAGGGAAAAAGTTTCCATAACCTGCCCCACAAAATATAAGGAACCTTATAAAAATTAGTATTCTTATGAAAAGTACTACAAATTTGCATTTTCCGTCAACAAAAGACTGGCAGCTATAAAATGAGGCCAAAATTTTGATAATCGAATAGAAATTGTGGCTACAGGGAACGATTCAAGCCAGAGGTCTGACAAGGAAATTGACGTATTTTAGACAAATGCATGTCCATGCCTCCTAAGCGTCATAAAAATTAGTATTTACATGCGAATTACTACATATTTGCACCTGACGCAAACTAAACCAATGCAACTATAAGATAAGACCAAAATTTCAACAATCTGATTCAAATTACGCGCACAGTAAGCAATCAAAGCTGAAAATCTGCACGAAAACTTCACGTGTTCTAGAAACAGCCATTTCTAGATATTTTGCCTAAAAATGTTCCGACCACCAAAACCTTAGTTTGGGTTAAGCATTTGAATTAAAACGTGAAAACGCAAAATTCGCACGTTTAAGGGGAGAAAAAGCGATTTAAAGTCTTGGCTGGTTGACACGTGAAAAATTGGGATTTTTTTGGCTTTCAACCACCGAACCCGCCCTTAAACTTTTGCGAAATAACACGGATTTATATTTTTGGAAAAGACGGATGCTGACCTTTTCACCAACCATCAAAATATAGCACATCGGTTGAAAAATCAAGCCACAGCAATGCCATGAAGGGAAAAAGTTTCCGTAACCTGCCCCAAACATATAAGGAACCTATTAAAATTAGTATTCTTATGAAAAGTACTATAAATTTGTATTTGCCGTAAACAACAGACTGGCAGCTACAGAATAACCCCGTAATTTCGATAATCGAATAGAAATTGTGGCTACAGTGAACGATTTAAGCCAGAGGCCTGACAAAGAAAAAAAAATGTCTATGCCTCCTAAGCGTCATAAAACTTAGTATTTACATGCAAATTACTACATGTTGGCACTTGGCGCAAATTAAACAAACGCAGTTATAAGATAAGACCAAAATTTCAACAATCTGATTATTATAACGGGCACAGTAAACAATCAAAGCTGAAAATTTGAACAAAAACTGCACACGTTTTTGAATTAAAACGTAAAAACGCAAAATTCGCACGTTTTAGAGGAGAAAAAGAAATTTAAGGTTTTGGCTGGTTGACACGTGAAAAATTGGGATTTTTTTGGCTTTCAACCACGAAATCCGCCCTGAAACTTTTGCGAAATACCACAAATTTATACTTTTTGGAAAATATCAGATGCTGATCTATTCACTAACACCAAAATATAGCACATCGGTTGAAAAATCAAGCCACAGCAATGCCATGAAAGGAAAAAGCTTCCATAACCTGCCCCCAAAAATACAAGGAACCTTATAATAATAAGAATTCTTATGAAAAGTACTACAAGTTATTATAATTGTTGTTGTTGTTAACAACAGACTGGCAGCTACAAAATGAGACCAACATTTTGATAATCGAATAGAAATTGTGGCTACAGTGAACGATTCAAGCCAAAGGCCTAACAAGGAAATTGACGTATTTTAGACAAGTACATGTCTATGCCTCCTAACCCCCTTAAAAATTGCTATTTTCATGCGAATTACTTTATATGTGAACTTGACGCAAACTAAACAAACGCAACTATAAGGTAAGACCAAAATTTCAACAATCGGATTAAAATACGGGCACAGTAAGCAATCAAAACTGAAAATCTGAACAAAAACTGCACGTGTTCTAGAAACAGCCATTTCTAGATATTTTGCCTAAACAATGTTCCGGCCACAAAACTTTGGTATGGGATAAGCTTTCAAATTAAAACGAAAAACGCGAAATTCGCACGTTTAAGGGGAGAAAAAGCGATTTAAAGTTTTGGCTGGTTGACACGTGATAAATTGGGATTTTTTTGGCTTTCACCCACCAAACTTGCCCTTAAACTTTTGCGAAATACCAAAAAATTAATTTTTTTTGGAAAATTCAGACATTGATCTATTCACTTACACCAAAATATAGCACATCGAATGAAAAATCAAGCCACAGCAATGCCATGAAGGGAAAAATTTGCATAACCTGCCCCCAAGAATATGAGGAACCTTATAAAAATTAGTATTCTTGTGTAAAGTATTACAAATTTCTATTTGCCGTAAACAAAAGATAACAGCTACAAAATGAGACCAAAATTTTGATAATCGAATAGATATTGTGGATACAGTGAACGATTCAAGCCGGAGGCCTGGCAAGGAAATTGAGGTATTTTAGACAAAAACGAAATTGGAAATTCCTGCAAATTGCTACATAATTGCACTTGACGCAAACTAAACAAACGCAACTATAAGAAAAGACCAAAATTTCAACAATCGGATTAAAATTACGGGCATAGTAGGCAATCAAAGCTGAAGATCTGAACAAAAACTGCACGTGTTCTAGAAACAGCCATTTCTAGATATTTTGCCTCAAATATGCTCCGACTACCAAAACCTTATTTTGGGTTAAGCTTTTGAATTAAAACGGAAAAACGCGAAATTCGCACGTTTAAGGGGAGAAAAAGCGATTTAAAGTTTTGGCTGGTTGTCACGTGAAAAGTTGGGATTTTTTCTGCTTTCAGCCACCAAACCCGCCCTGAAACATTTGCGAAATACCACAAATTTATTTTTTTTTGGAAAATTCAGACGCTGATCTATTCACTTACATCAAAATATAGCATATCGAGGTAAAAACCAAGCCACAGCAATGCCATGAAGGGAAAAAGCTTCCATAGCCTGCCCCCAAAAATGCAAGGAACCTTATAAAAATTGGAAAAATCAGATGCTGATCTATTCATTTACACGTAAATATAGCACATCGGTTGAAAAATCAAGCCACAGCAATGCCATGAAGGCAAAAACTTTCCAAAACCTGCCCCCAAAAATATAAGGAACCTTATAAAAGTTAGTATTCCTTGTATTTGCTGTAAACAACAGCTACAAACCGAAGCCGAAATTTCGATAATCGAATCGAAATTGTGGCTACAGTGAACGATTCAAGCCAGAGGCCTGACAAGTAAATTGACGTATTTTTCGAGAAATACATGTTGTAAAGATGCGCGTTCTTGCACGCGTTCTTGTTCCTCACTATGTGTGGATGTAGGTTTTAGTGGGATCAAGAATATTTAATCAAGTTTAAAAAAACCTACCTAGCCAAGCGGCTGGGCCGCAGATAAAATAGCGAGGACATAGTGTCCACTACGCTACTGTTACTAAGACTGCAAATGAGTATTAAATTCTTTTGCAGTCTAGACGTAAGCGCAACGATAAGTTATTGCGTAGACAATTATAACTTCGAATTCAAACAGCGTTATCACGCAGAGAAAAGTGCAAGTTGAAAGTCAAAAGTATAACTGTATTTTCTCTAAAATTCACAACGGTATTTATATCATTTTCTAGAAGTCATGCTCTACTTAAATTATTACACATACAAAAATATTAGTTCGTAAACCTACTTAAAATATTGGTCATAAATTTTCCTAAACCCAAAACCTACTTTCAACACTTCAATTTCAAAACATAATTCTTCGTTCATTTATTATTCATAAATTTTTACTCCACGACAAGTGTCAACATCCTCATTACATTCTTCACACCTTAAACAAACCCGAAACCACTTGACCTTATTCTTGACTTGGTCAGTTCACAAGCATATGCATTCACATTCCTTTAATTGTCTATCGAAACATAAGGACAATTTCACAGATGCGTCATTACGGCATAGCACGTCGTAATATCAGATCGCATGAATGAAAATGCATATACTTGTTTATCTTCAGCACGCGACTAGTATCGCATTACACAGAAAAGGTCTGTATGAAGAATGCAATGAACGATGCATTCGAATTCAAAATCAAGTGATCATGTTACAAAATAATTATTTGAACTTGACTTTGATTTTCATAAAATGTTTCTTACGATAAGAATTTTATGTGCGCGTTGAAATATAAGTTTGGGTTATATTTATTACAATTTGAATTGCTCGAAATAGATTCTTGCAATTAAAATTTATGTTCCTATGAAATGTATTTATACAAATATGTCAATTAGAATTTATGCTCATGTGAAATGTATTTATCTTTAAGTGAATATAAAAATATGTAGAGTTACACAACACCCTAATCCTCTAGATGAGTGTTGATATATTGAAATTTTATACAATATATTAATACGAATCTAAAAAAAAAAAAAAAATTTTATATATATAGTTCACTTATACATAGAAATGCAATATGTCCCATACAATATTGTTACATGTTTTGTACAATTACACTATACGGTTCGCAATAAATTTAATTTCTTATTATTAACATTCATTGAATGATTACATTATATGGTTTTATTCTATTCTTGTGTATTGATTTTTGGAGTCCGTCTATATCAATTAAAACATTGCTATTTTCAACATTTATTACTTTATATGGACCTTTATAAGGGGGTTGGTGTTTTCTACGGTTCTCATTCTTTACTAATACAAGATCTCCAATATTTATGTGTATAGGGTTTGTACGACCTTGTTCTTTAACCCTCTTTGCTTTCAAATTTTCTATTATCTTCCTAGACTTTGAAATAGACATTTTTAATCTTACTTTGAGTTCATTAGCATAATCATCCAGATTGTAAATCTTTTCACCATCCTCAATTAAATCATTTGGAAGGTAAGGCAATTTGCCGAATACCAATTCATAAGGTGTATAATTGGTATCTATATGAGGTGTAGTGTTGTACGCAAAGGTGTAGTACGGAATCCATCTATCCCATTGCTGATCATCAGCAAAAGAATACATGTATTCATTGAGAACCCGATGGTTTCTTTCAACCGAACCTAGCGTTTGGTGATGGTATGGAGTAGAAAAAATTTGTTTTATATTTAATAAGTTGCATATATCGCCCATAAGTCTATTGGTGAACTCAGTTCCCAAATCAGACTTAAGTATTTTAAAGTGTCCATACTTTAATATAAACTCTTCTACTAAACCTACCGCTATAGTTTTTGATTCCTTATTCTCTATTGGGAAAGCAACGACAAATTTAGTTAACTCACATTGTAGTGTTAATATGTATCGGTAATTATTCGAGATTCTTAATGGACCTACAGTATCTATTTGTACAGTCTCAAAGCTTGTTGATGGTGTATCTGTTACAACCATCCTCTCTTTTGTATGCCTTACTTGTTTGTTAGTTAGGCAAGCTGCACAATTTTTGATATGGATTTTAACCATACTGTTCATATTCTTCCAACAGTATCGTTGTTTTAGTTTTAACAATGTTTTGCGAATTCCTAGGTGTCCTCCATGAGGTGAGTTGTGATACTCCTCTATTAGCTTCTTTTGTTCAAGTTTATCTGTTATCTTGGTAGGCGGTTTGTATATCATAATTCGTAATTTCTTTTGCGTACGCGTTTTCTGTTGCAACATATTAATTATTCTTTTAAATACTGTTTTGTCTATAGACCTAAAAATACTGTCTTCACAAGATAGTGAGAGTTCATTGATGTTCTCTTGATTCGCGAATTTAAATAGTTTCTCCAGAATCGAAACGAATTTCGGATTCGGATTATCACTATTTGCCTCATCACTCTTGTTACTTTTGGTACCATTATGCATTGTTAGCTTTTCTTTGACGGAAACGGATTTCACATCAGATATATCGCTACAATGTACTTCTATAATATCTTTTGTACGTACAATATAAACATCTTTATTTTTAACTTCACTGCGCAGGATAAATCTCAGTTTCGTAATACCGGTAATGTCAGACAAACTCGTGCAATCCCAACAATAGAGTTGATCAGGTTCTACTGGAGTTTGGGTGCCCTCGTTGTTGACCACTTCTTTCTGTTTTTCTGTCTTATTCGCCATACCTCTTGTAATCGCTAATAGTTTCCTTTTCGCATTTTCATCAGTTTCTGGAGGTATCATCGCTTTCAAGTTGTCCGAATCCAACTCGATCCTTGACAATGCATCCGCATTAGTGTTCATACTACCTTTCTTATATACAATTGTGAAATCGTAATCTGATAGGTCGACACGAATTCTAGTCAGTTTTGATGAGGGATTCTTATGGGTAAACAATGATACTAGTGGTCTGTGATCGGTCACAACCACGAATTTTCGTCCGTATAGATAGGGTCTGAAGAAATTTATGCCCCAATGAATAGCTAAAAGCTCTTTTTCGATAGTCGGTTTGTTGATGTCGTGCTTAGCCAAGGATTTGCTAGCATAAGAAATTGGTAGGTCTTGGCCAATTTCTCCTTGAGATAAAACTGCGCCCAAAGCATAGTTTGAAGCATCTGTGGTTAAAATAAATGGTTTTGCGAAGTTTGGGTATTGAAGTATCGGTGGTTCTATCAGTTTCCTTTTTAAAGTTTCGTATGCTTTTTGACATTCCTCAGTCCAGACAAAAGTTACATTTTTCTTTAGCAATGCATTCAAACACTTCGCCGTCTCGGCAAAATTTGGTATAAAACGCCTGTAGTAATTGCAGAAAGCCACAAATCTGCGTACTTCATCTGCACTCTTTGGTACTGGGTAGTTTTTGATTGTATTGTTCTTAGCTGGATCAGTTCTGATTCCCTCACTGGTTATCAAATGACCCAAGTATACTACCTCTGATCTCAAAAACTGGCATTTTTCAGGATTTAATTTCAAATTATACCGACGCAACCTTTGTAGTACTTTGCAAAGATTGTCATTATGGTGTTTGATGCTACAACCGAATACAATTATGTCATCGACATACAAGAATGCCTCGTGGCTAAGGCCACTGAGAGCTATGGTTAACATCCTTTGAAAGCTGTTGGACGAAATTTTCAATCCGAATGGTAACCTCTTGAACTGATAGTGCCCATCGTTAGTGGAGAATGCTGTCAATGGTCTAGACTCTTTCTCAAGTTCAATTTGATGAAAAGAGCTAGTCATGTCCAGCGTAGAGAAATATTTTGCTCTACCAAGCCTGTCCAAGACGTCCTCAAGTCTCGTCAAAGGAAACTTGTCGTTGACTATCTTGTCATTGAGTCTTCTGAAATCTACAACCAGTCGCCATTTAGCTTTTCCGTCTGTACTCTTTTTTGGTACAACTAACAGTGGAGAATTATACGGGCTAGTTGATGGCTCGATGATATCACTGGTTTCCAGATCTCTGACTTGTTGCAGGATTTCCTCATTTTGGGATTGAGGTAATCTGTAATTCTTAATATAAACCGGAATGTTATCTACGGTTTGTAATTTCTGTTTATAGAAGTTGTTCGTTGCAAGCTTTTCTCCATCCAAATGAAATACATTTTGATATTCTTTTATGATTTTAAGCAAACTTTGCATTGCAGGTTTATCCAGACTATCCTTATTTATAACGTTCAGTAATCTCTTAAATCGATCATTGTCGAAACTTTGTTTTTCCCCTTTTAAGATGTCATAATCTTTCAATGGTTCGACTTCAACATTGAAATGCTTTATGACAATATCTTCGTCTGTTGTATTCATGATTTTAATGTGCCGTACACCTCTTACAGGTATGATTGTATTTCCTACAAATACACCTTTCTCAATCTCCGTGTTCAGCACGATACTATCCTCATCAATATCTATGTTGACCGGAACAATCATTTCGGTTCTTGCCGAAATGTTTATCTGTGAATACTGTTGTCTTCTCGTGTCCATAGGTAGTACAACTTCTTCATCATTTACGTTGAAGGTTATTGTAAATGTCTCATAATCAATTCTGCATAAATAATGGACCATCAAATCTCTGCCGATAATACCATCTGTACTTATCGGAAAATTACTGTCTACAATGTGGAATGATTCCGTTACTTTATGATTCCCAATTAATATCTCTAAGTAAGAAGTACCCAAGGACGTGGTTACCTCTTTTGTTATTCCCGTAAGTCTAATCCTATTTTTACTATCTATAGAATATTCTAAATCCTTATAGACATCGTCTTTGCATATAGACACATCCGCACCTGTATCGATTAAAAATAATAAGTATCTATCAGAGTTATAATTATAAATTCTCACAAAATTAGTACAACTATCGGTTATTCTATATATATTGTGCTCTGTGTCCAATTTTCTTATACCGGGAGGTTCTCCATGTCCTCTCCGGAACTTAGCACGTTTCCCTGGTCGCTAACAACATGGACATTTCTCCTTCTATTGTCACTATTATTATTGTTGTTGCTCCTACCATTGCGCCTATTACGTTTGTGATTATCTGATTGATTGTTGCTATTGCGATTGCTACGGTAGCGATTATCCCTATCATTGTTATTATTATTGTTGTAACTTCTATTGTTACTGTGGTTATTGTCCCTATCGTTACTTCTACTGTTCCTATCATTATTCCTATTATAGTTATTGTTATGTCTATTATTCCTATCATTGCTATTCCTATTACGGTTATCGTATCTTCTCCCTTTCTTGTTGGCATTGCCACTAAAATGCATTACACTATTAGTAGCCTGTGTCTCTGCATTTTCTAATTCCTGTGCGAGTGATACAGCTTCGGTAAAACTTTTTGGTCTTGCCGAAAAAATAGTGTTCCTTAGCTGATCATTCAGCCCATTTTTGAAAACGGTTAGCGCATAGGTGTCGTTCATCTGTGCGATAACTTTCTTCTCGTTCGGAGTAGCTTGACTTCCTAACTCCTGTATTTGTAATTGGTTGAGTTCATCCACCAAGTTTAAGATTTTGTCCTTAAAAGAACTCACAGAAGATTTCTTCTGGTAAGTACTACTTAACATGGTATGAATCTGAGGTACAGTTTTATTATTCTTAAATCTTGTTCGTAATGCTGATTTTAGGGTATCGAAGGATGTAATTGAAACATTTGCCAAAGAAAGTCTGACTGTGGCACTTAATTTAACATTGACAACGAAGTCAATGAGACCAGCCCTAGCATTAGCAGACAGGGTTGTATGGAGGATTTCTAGTATTTTGAGGAAAGGGTCCAATTCCTTATACTTCCCATCAAAAACAGGGATGATCTTCATGGCTGTTTCTAAACTAAAATCGGCCATGGTGAATCTTTCTTCATATATCTGTAAACTAGATTCTAGATCCTCACTTATAGAATCTTCTTTGATTTCTTCTATATCCGAATACCCTTGTTTGCTCAGCTGTAACCAGATTTCGCCCTCCAAAATGGATGATAGTGCTCTGAACTTTAACTTGAGATCTAAAACTTTAGAACTTTCATCTTTGCAAGTCTTGAGTATATCATTAAACTTTTCCTTTCTAATTTGCAACTCATCTAATTTAGCCTGGAGTGTCTCAAAAGTGTACAAACTCTTTGCACATTTCTTTAAATTACTCAAAACCTTTTCATTCTCAACCACCAGTTTTTCTAAAAGCTCCATAAATCATTAAATTTGAAGCAAGATATCCTAAAGCCAATGGTAAATAACTCTTAATCCATAGACTCCATAAACCAAAAAAAAATAGGCTAAATACTTCTAACATCAAAAACAACTCAAATTTTCAAATATTAATATTTCTATTTAGTCTTTTTACCACGTAATTCTTATTGTATCTGTGGTATACATAAAAAACTATCATTATTACTATGAATACTATGGATGTTGTCAATGATTGTTGATATTCCTCGACGAAACTGTTTCCAACGGAGCAGCTATTCCCCATTGTGCCCAATGTCTATTCGCCGGTTTGAGGTCCAAAAGTTTCCGCTGTAGTACTCTCTTCTGCTCTCCGACCGCTATTTTAATTACACGATGCAGCTCGGCTCGCTGACGCTTCAGCTTCGTTTTACGACCACCTCTTGGTCGTCGCTTCTTCGGTATAGATTCCAAAATGTCCTTCGGCTCCGTTCTTGTTTTCTTCAGGAACGGTTCAATTCGACGTGGCTTTGGTCCTCGAAGATCTGGGGTACCGATTTCAGCCGGAATGTAAGGTGGCGGTGACAAATACCGTTCTGCCACGGGTTCTGGAACGTACTCCTCTACAACTCTACAGCACCTCTCGAAAACAGCGTCGAACTCTTCTTGGTTAGCAATAAGGTCTAACGCGTCCAAATCCGGACAAGCAGGATCGCCATGTAAAGATGCGCGTTCTTGCACGCGTTCTTGTTCCTCACTATGTGTGGATGTAGGTTTTAGTGGGATCAAGAATATTTAATCAAGTTTAAAAAAACCTACCTAGCCAAGCGGCTGGGCCGCAGATAAAATAGCGAGGACATAGTGTCCACTACGCTACTGTTACTAAGACTGCAAATGAGTATTAAATTCTTTTGCAGTCTAGACGTAAGCGCAACGATAAGTTATTGCGTAGACAATTATAACTTCGAATTCAAACAGCGTTATCACGCAGAGAAAAGTGCAAGTTGAAAGTCAAAAGTATAACTGTATTTTCTCTAAAATTCACAACGGTATTTATATCATTTTCTAGAAGTCATGCTCTACTTAAATTATTACACATACAAAAATATTAGTTCGTAAACCTACTTAAAATATTGGTCATAAATTTTCCTAAACCCAAAACCTACTTTCAACACTTCAATTTCAAAACATAATTCTTCGTTCATTTATTATTCATAAATTTTTACTCCACGACAAGTGTCAACATCCTCATTACATTCTTCACACCTTAAACAAACCCGAAACCACTTGACCTTATTCTTGACTTGGTCAGTTCACAAGCATATGCATTCACATTCCTTTAATTGTCTATCGAAACATAAGGACAATTTCACAGATGCGTCATTACGGCATAGCACGTCGTAATATCAGATCGCATGAATGAAAATGCATATACTTGTTTATCTTCAGCACGCGACTAGTATCGCATTACACAGAAAAGGTCTGTATGAAGAATGCAATGAACGATGCATTCGAATTCAAAATCAAGTGATCATGTTACAAAATAATTATTTGAACTTGACTTTGATTTTCATAAAATGTTTCTTACGATAAGAATTTTATGTGCGCGTTGAAATATAAGTTTGGGTTATATTTATTACAATTTGAATTGCTCGAAATAGATTCTTGCAATTAAAATTTATGTTCCTATGAAATGTATTTATACAAATATGTCAATTAGAATTTATGCTCATGTGAAATGTATTTATCTTTAAGTGAATATAAAAATATGTAGAGTTACACAACAATGTCTATGCCTCCTAAGCGTCATGAAAATTGATATTTTCAAGCGAATGACTACATATTTGCTATTGACCCAAACTAAACAAACGCAACTTTAAGATAAGACCAAAATTTCAGCAATTGGACTAAAATTATGGGCACAGTAAGCAATCAAAGCTGAGTATCTGAACAAAATCTGCAAGTATTCTAGAAACAGCCATTTCTAGATATTTTGCCTAAAATGTGCTCTGACCACCAAAACCTTAGTTTTTAATAAGCTTTTGAATTAAAACGTAAAAACGCGAAATTCGCACGTTCAAGGGGAGAAAAAGCGATTCAAAGTTTTGGCTGGTTGACACGTGAAAAATTGGGATTTTTATGGCTTTCAACCACCAAACCCGCCCTTAAACCTTTGCGAAATACCACGAATCTGTACTTTTTGAAAAATTCAGACGCTGGTCTATTCACTAACACCAATATATAGCACATCGGTTAAAAAATCAAGCCACAAGTTTCCATAACCTGCCCCCAAAATCATGAAGAACCTTATAAAATTGAATATTCTTATGAAAAGTACTACAAAGTTTTATTTGCCGTAAACAACAGACTGGCAGCTACAAAATGAGTTCAAAATTCTGATAATCGAATAGAAATTGTGGCTACAGTGAACGATTCAAGCCAGAGGTCTGTCAAGGAAGTTGACGAATTTTAGACAAATACATGTCTATGCCTCCTAAGCGTCATAAAAACTGGTATTCTCATGCGAATTGCTTATGATTTGCACTTGACGCAAACTAAACAAACGCAACTATAAGATAAGATCAAAATTTCAACAATCGGATTAAACTTACGGGCACAGTAAGCAATCAAAGCTGAAAATCAGAACAAAAACAGCACGTGTTCTAGAAACAGCCATATCACGATATTTTGCCTAAAACATGTTCCGACCACCAAAACCTTAGTTTGGGTTAAGCATTTGAATTAAAACGTAAAAACGCGAAATTCGGACGTTTAAGGGAAGAAAAAGCAATTTAAAGTTTTAGCTGGTTGACACGTGAAAAATTGGGATTTTTATGGGTTTCAGCCACCAAACTTGCCCTTAAACTTTTGCGAAACACCACAAGTTTATTTTTTTTTTGGTAAATTCAGACGCTTTCCCCCAAAAATGCAAGGAACCTTTTAAAAATTGGAAAACTCAGATTCTGTTCTATTCATTTACACGTAAATATAGCACATCGGTTGAAAAATCAAGCCACAGCAATGCCATGAAGGCAAAAACTTTCCAAAACCTGCCCCCAAAAATATAAGGAACCTTATAAAAGTTAGTATTCCTTGTATTTGCCGTAAACAACAGCTACAAACCGAAGCCGTAATTTTGATAATCGAATCGAAATTGTGGCTACAGTGAACGATTCAAGCCAGAGGCCTGACAAGTAAATTGACGTATTTTAGACAAATACATGTCTATGAATCCTAAGCGTCATGAAAATTGATATTTTCAAGCGAATGACTACATATTTGCTATTGACGCAAACTAAACAAACGCAACTATAAGATAAGACCAAAATTTCAGCAATTGGACTAAAATTATGGGCACAGTAAGCAATCAAAGCAGAAAATCTGAACAAAATCTGCAAGTGTTCTAGAAACAGCCATTTCTAGATATTTTGCCTAAAATGTGCTCTGACCGCCAAAACCTTAGTTTTGAATAAGCTTTTGAATTAAAACGTAAAAACGCGAAATTCGCACGTTCAAGGGGAGAAAAAGCGATTCAAAGTTTTGGCTGGTTGACACGTGAAAAATTGGGATTTTTATGGCTTTCAACCACCAAACCCGCCCTTAAACCTTTGCGAAATACCACGAATCTGTACTTTTTGAAAAATTCAGACGCTGGTCTATTCACTAACACCAATATATAGCACATCGGTTAAAAAATCAAGCCACAAGTTTCCATAACCTGCCCCCAAAATTATGAAGAACCTTATAAAATTGAATATTCTTATGAAAAGTACTACAAATTTGTATTTGCCATAAACAACAGACTGGCAGCTACAAAATGAGTTCAAAATTCTGATAATCGAATAGAAATTGTGGCTACAGTGAACGATTCAAGCCAGAGGTCTGTCAAGGAAGTTGACGAATTTTAGACAAATACATGTCTATGCCTCCTAAGCGTCATAAAAACTAGTATTCTCATGCAAATTGCTTATGATTTAAGCTTGACGGAAACTAAACAAACGCAACTATAAGATATGACCAAAACTTCAACAATCGGATTAAAATTACGGGCACAGTAAGCAATCAAAGCTGAAAATCTGAACAAAAACAGCACGTGTTCTAGAAACAGCCATATCACGATATTTTGCCTAAAACATGTTCCGACCACCAAAACCTTAGTTTGGGTTAAGCATTTGAATTAAAACGTAAAAACGCGAAATTCGGACGTTTCAGGGGAGAAAAAGCGATTTAAAGTTTTAGCTGGTTGACACGTGAAAAATTGGGATTTTTATGGGTTTCAGCCACCAAACTTGCCCTTAAACTTTTGCGAAACACCACAAGTTTAATTTTTTTTGGTAAATTCAGACGCTGATCCATTCACCAACAACAAACTATAGCACATCGGTTGAAAAGACAAGACACACCATTGACGTAATGGGAAAAAGTTTCCATAACCTGCCCCCAAAAATACAAGGAACCTTATAAAAATTAGTATTCTTATGAAAAGTACTTCAAATTTGTATTTGCCGTAAACAACAGACTGCCAGCTGTAATATGAGACCAAAATTTTGATAATCGAATAGTAATTGTGGCTATAGTGAACGATTCAAGCCGGAGCCCTGACAAAGAAATTGACATATTTTAGACAAATACATGTCTATGCCTCCTAAGCGTCATAAAAATTGGTATTATCATGCAAAAACTACAATTTTGCACTTGACGCAAACTAAACAAACGCAACTATAAGAGAAGACCAAAATTTCAACAATCGGATTAAAATTATGGGCACAGTAATCTGAAAATCTGCACAAGAACTGCAGGTGTTCTAGGAACAGCCTTTTCTAGATATTTTGCCTAAAACATGTTCCGACCACCAAAATCTTAGTTTGGGTTAAGCATTTAAATTAAAGCGTAAAAACACGAAAGTCGCACGTTTTTTTTTGGATTAGAACAACCAAACCCAACCTCAAACTTTTGCCAAATACCACGAATTTATACTTTTTAAAAAATTCAGATGCTGATCTATTCATTAACACCAACATATAGCACATCGGTTGAAAAGTCAAGCCACAGCAATGCCATGAAGCGAAAAAGTTTCCATAACCTGCCCCCAAAAATATAAGGAACCTTTTAAATATTAGTATTCTTATGAAAAGTACTACAAATTTGTATTTGCCGTAAACAACAGACTGGCAGCTACAAAATGAGACCAAAATGATGATAATCGAATAGAAATTGTGGCTACAGTGAACGATTCAAGCCAGCGGCCTGACAAGGAAATTGACGTATTTTGGAGAAATTTATGTCTTTGTCTCCGAAGCGTCATAAAAATTGGTATATTCATGCAAATTGCTACATATTTGCACTTGACGCAAACTCAACAAACGCAACTATATGAAAAGACCAAAATTCCAACAATCGGACTAAAATTACGGCACGGTTAGCAATCAAAGCTGAAAATCTGAACAAAAACTACACGTGTTCTAGAAACAGCCATTTCTAGATATTTTGCCTCAAATATGCTCCGACCACCAAAACCTTAGTTTGGGTTAAGCTTTTAAATTAAAACTTAAAAACGCGGAATTGGCACGTTTAAGGGGAGAAAAAGCAATTTAAAAATTTGGCCGGTTGACACGTGAAAAATTGGGATTTTTTTGGTTTTCAAGCACGAAACCCGCTCTTGAGGTTGCGAGGCTACAGAAATAAAAAAAAATGTTTATGTCACCCCCCTGTATGGGGAGACCCCCTTAAACACTTTAAAATATGTTCTTACACTGCAAATTTCAAGAGGCACCACTTTTGACCTACGTAGAAAATTTCCTCATTCTAGCTCATGTGGTTTGCGAGAAAACTTGTGTCACACGAACAAACGGACGGACGGACAGACAGACAAGTCGCGATTTTATAATTTTTTAGGGTATTGTTAAAAATATTTTACAATATTTAAAAAATTCTCTGATTTATAAATACGTTCAAGATAAGTCATTTAAAACGTTTCCATGAAAAGAATTCATTATTTCAGTTGCTACTAAAATAGCGAATTGTGGGCTAGGACCTCATCAATCAATGTGCCGAATCTCGTTCAAATCGGAGTTTCGCCCTAGACAGGGCAAAATAATTCAATTTTTAGTGAAAATGGCAGCTTAAAAATATTGGGTTTTAAATTTTTGACTTATTTATTTTTCATTCAATTTTAATAATTTTCTGAATAATACAAGAACATTGTACACAAACCCATAATCTCAGGTTTCATCAAAATCCGCTGGAAAATGTGACCGCCAGAGGGCCACAAAAACCTGAAAAAACGCATATTTAAAACGCCGGCATTTTGAAATTGTAGATCTGTGTAATGCCTATCTCGAAATCAAGTTTCATATATCTCAGATTAAAATTGCGACTTTTAGAAGCCTTTGAAGTTTTGAGTTTCAACTGGCCGCCATTTTGTTTTTTTGTGACTTGACCTCCAAATTTTTCATTTAATACTTTAGATACTCATGATTTCTATCTAAATGCCGAATTTCATGAAAATCTGTTGAATGCTTTGACCACTATTACAACAACAAAATTTTGCACGTTTTCCGACTTTTGAGCGGCCGCTATTTTGTATCTGCCGTACTGACTCCGGATTTTTTATTGTGAAATTCATCACATACATCAGCGAACCTTTGCACCAAATTTCATCCAAATCGGAGCTATACTTTGGTCAGAACAGAAATCACGATTTTTCGTCTAAAATGACCGCCATATTATTTTTGCCTAGCCGATATAGCTGGTTCACGAACTTAACCAAGATATTAACCAAATACACCTTTTCTGAAAATTTGGTGAAAATCGGAGCAAAATTGTAATCTCTAGCGTGGTCGCCAATTTCGTTATATCCCATATATATATGTATATATATATATATATATATATATATATATATATATATATATATATATATATATATATATATATATATATATATATGTATATATATATATATACGAGTATATATATATATATATATATATATATATATATATATATATATATATATATATATATATATATATACGAGTATATATATATATTTATATATATATATATACATATATATATATATACATATATATACATATATATATATATATATACGTATATATATATATATATATATATATATATATATATATATATATATATTATATAAATATATATATATATTTATGTATATATATCTATGTATATATATATATATATATATATATATATATATATATATATAGATATATATATATATATATATATATATATATATATATATACATATATATATGTATATATATATATATATATATATATATATATATATATATATATATATATATATATATATATATATATATATATATATATATATATATATGATGCTCTCCGCAATAGGTAAATTTCTCTCGAGAAATTTACCTAATTAGTATTCTTATGAAAAGTACTACAAATTTGTATTTGCCGTAAACAACAGACTGGCAGCTACATAATGAGACCAACATTTTGATAATCGAATAACAATTGTGGCTACAGTGAACGATTCAAGCCAGAGGTCTGACAAGGAAATTGACGTATTTTAGACAAATACATGTCTATGCCTCCTAAGCGTCATAAAAACTGGTATTTTCATGCAAATTGCTACATATTTGCACTTGACGCAAACTAAACAAATGCAACTATAAGATAAGACCGAAATTTCTACAATCGGATTAAAATTACGGGCACAATAAGCAAGCAAAGCTGAAAATCTGCACAAAACTGCACGTGTTCTAGAAACAGCAATTTCTAGATATTTCGCCTAAAACACGTTCCGACTACCAAAACCTTAGTTTGGGTTAAGCTTTTGAATTAAAACGTAAAAACGCGAAATTCGCACGTTTAGGGGGAGAAAAAGCGATTTAAAGTTTTGGCTGGTTGACACGTGAAAAATTGAGATTTTTTTGGCTTTCAACTATCAAACCCGCCCTTAACCTTTTGCGAAATACCACGAATTTAAAATTTTTGGAAAATTCAGACGCTGATCTATTCACTTACACCAAAATATAGCACATCGGTTGAAAAATCAAGCCACAGCAATGCCATGAAGGGAAAAAGTTTGCATAACCTGCCCCCAAAAATACAAGGAACCTTATTAGGTAAATTTCTCGAGAGAAATTTACCTATTGCGGAGAGCATCATATATATATATATATATATATATATATATATATATATATATA
Organism: Odontomyia ornata; assembly: GCA_963969285.1. Classification (NCBI taxonomy): domain Eukaryota; kingdom Metazoa; phylum Arthropoda; class Insecta; order Diptera; family Stratiomyidae; genus Odontomyia; species Odontomyia ornata. Next base: position 238,224,880 of record OZ017738.1, read on the forward strand.
TATATATATATATATATATATATATATATATATATATATATATATATATCTATATGGTATATAACGAAATTCGTGACCACGCTAGAGGTTGCAATTTTGCTCCGATTTTCACCAAATTTTCAGAAAAGGTGTATTAGGCTAATATCTCGGTCAAGTTTGTGAACCAGCTACATCGGCTGGGCAAAAACAAAATGGCGGTCATTTTAGTCGAAAAATCTTGATTTCTGTTCTGACTAAAGTATAGCTCCGATTTGGATGAAAATTGGTACAAAGGTTCACTAATGTATGTAATGAATCTCACAATAAAAAGTCCAAAGTCGGTACGGCAGAAACATAATGGCGGCTGCTCAAAGGTCGGAAAACGTGCAAGATTTTGTTGTTGTAATAGTGGTCAAAGCTTTCAACAGATTTTCATGAAATTCGGTATTTAGGTAGAAATTATGAGCATCTAAAGTGTTCCGTGAAAAATTTGGAGGTCAGGTCACAAAAAACAAAATGGTGTCCAGTTAGACCTCAAAACTTCAAAGGCTTCTAAAAGTCGCAATTTTAAACTGATATATATGAAACTTGGTTTCAAGATAGGCATTACACAGATCTACAGTTTTTAATATTTTGGTGATCATGCAAGTGCAAATTTCAAAATGGCGGCGTTTTATATATGCGTTTTTTTTCAGGTTTTTGTGGTCCTCTGGTGGTCACATTTTCCAGCGGATTTTAATGAAACTTGAGATTAAGGATCTTTTTACTATGTTCTTGTATTATACAGAAAATTATTTAAATTGAATGAAAAATAAAAAATTCCCCGTTGGCAGCACCAGCCGGAAAGGTAAATTTCTCGTATGTAGCGTAAGGTTTCGAAAAAGAATTGGCTTATCTACTACTGGACGTCTTATTACAATTTTTGTAGCATTACATGGGTATTTATTAAGAGAAACGGTCTGCCGCCGTTTGTATTTGGAGACCCTTTATAGAGGCGCAATTATTTTGCTAATTAAATTGAGTCGCACACGTATGGATCACATATTGAAAATCGGCGGGTAATAAATTGTTATAAACATATTTATACTCGTTTCGCCCTTCTCACATTTGCTGTTTATACATTTGACAGTGGTTGTCAAACAAAGGTGATAACTTTTTGGCTTAAATAGCTCAAATAGTTAATTTCAAAAGATTTCCATAAAAGTTTAATCAGCACTTGCATTGCCATTAATATATACATTTTCGATTCTTTTCTGAAACATCAGGGGCCGTTATTTTGAATTTTTATTGAAAACGACTGCTAAAATTATTAAGCTGTAAATTTTCGAATTTTTGATTTGTCATCCAACTCGCATAATTAAATTAAATCAACATGCCTTAATAACTTATAATTTCAAGTTTTATCGGAATCTGTTGAGAAACTTGGCTGCTAGAGGGCTACAGAAATAAAAAAAAATGTTTATGTCATCCCCCTGTATGGGGAGACCCCTTAAACACTTTAAAATATGTTCTTACACTGCAAATTTCAAGAGGCACCACTTTTGACATACGTAGAAAATTTCCTCATTCTAGCTCATGTGGTGTTTTTTTTTTTTGTGGTAGGGAGGTGAAGGCATTTATGCCCGCCGAGTCTGGCAGTGTGGGAGTCCCATGGAGGATACCTTTGGACTACCCACTAAACACCTCCCCTGTCAGTCTGAGAACCTAGCCTGGAACCGTTTGACACATTACTTCGGGCCAGGTCTCGTTTTGTTACGCCGTGGGGCGCCTTCAAGCTGGGGAGTCCCTTTCCTAGCGGGAGGGGAGAGGGGAAGAGGAATTGCCAGAAGAGCGATCCCCCAGCCCCAGTGCCTCCAGCTGCTGTGAGTCCCTTTTATATTTTAGGACTGCCCGAGCATAATGTGCCACCTGGTTCCATTTGTCAACCGATTCGAGCATCAGCGCAACTATATTATCCGGGGTGAGCTCTCCCGTCTCCCTGTAGAGTTCTTTTCGCAGCCTGGGCCATTTGGTACATGCAAAAAATGTGTGACAGGCATTGTCCTCCTCTCTTGGGCAAAACCGACAATCGGGAGACCGTGACTTGCCGATCTTGTGCAGGTAAGACTGAAAACACCCGTGCCCGCTCAAAAGCTGGGTCAGATAGAAGTCAGTCTCACCATGCCTTCGATTTAGCCACGGTCTCACATCCGGGATGAGGCGCGCAGTCCACCTTCCCTTCGTGCAATTCCCCCAAGACTGCTGCCAATCGTTGAGCGAGCGTTGTCTCTCCTCGCGGACAACCATCTCCCTCACATCCTCGTTTCGGCGCAGGTAAATAGTGCGGCGCTCTATAGCAAGGAGGGCGACAGGTATCACGCCTGCAATCACTCTCACCGCCGAGTTGGAGACTGTTGGATACGAAGATGCAATTCTCAGTGCTCCTTTTGTCTGTACCTGTGCCAATCGTTTTCGGTATACCTCCTTGCTGAGAGCGTCGCCCCATACCTCTGCTCCGTACAGTAGCACTGACCCTACAGCACTCATCAAGAGGCGTCTTCTTGATGAGCTGGGTCCCCCTACGTTGGCCATAAGTCGACTCAGGGCCGATATTCCCGAAGCAGCCTTCTCAGCCGTTGCCCTGATTTGCTCAGAGAAACTCATCTTCGAGTCGATCAGTAGCCCCAGGTACTTCACCGCTGGCTTCGATTCGATCTGTATATCTCCAATACTGACCATCCTTACTCTAGGGATTCTCTTTTTTGTCCAGATGACCACTTCGGTTTTCTCCAGTGCTAAACTGAGGCCGCGAGCAGTCATCTAGTCCCTCACTCGGCGCATGAGCATACCTAGCCTAAGTTGCGCTTGTTCAACGGTGCGTCCGGCGACCAGAGCCGCAACATCATCCGCATAGCCGACCAAGCGCGACTCATCTGGCATCTCAAGTCTCAGTAGCCCGTCGTAAGACACGTTCCACAGGTCCGGACCAAGGATAGATCCCTGGGCAACACCCGATGTAACCGCCATCCTTCGTTGGCCCTGTGTCGTGTCGTAGAGCAGGCTTCGGTCCTTTAGGTAGTTCCTCAAAAGCCGCATTAGATATTCTGGAACTTGAAAAGAGTTTTCCAGCGTGTCCAGAATATCCGCCCATATAGCGGAGTTGAAGACATTCCTGACGTCGATTGTCACCAACAGGACGATCCGTCGCTTGGTGCGACTATATGCCTCTGCCTTTTGGACCGCGTTCACCACCTCTGCAATCGCATCAATGGTAGAACGTCCTGCTCTAAAGCCGTACTGCCGAGGAGATAGGTCCCCAGCAGCACGAATCGCGTCAGTGAGTCTTCCCTTGATGAGTTTCTCTAGCACCTTCCCAGCCGTGTCTAGCATGCATAACGGGCGGTATGCAGACGGCGATTCGGGATTTCCCTTCCCCTTGCTGACCAGCACGAGCCTCGCCACCTTCCATCGTACTGGGAAAACCCCGTCCCGTAGGCAAGCGTTGAATGTGCTGAGCAGCAAGTCAGGACAATGGTGATAGACGAGCTGCAAAACCTCAGCTGGAACACCATCTGGACCTGGAGCCTTCCTCGCTTTCAGGGAGAGGACTGCCTCCTCCAGTTCCAGCTGTGTGAAGAGTGGGCACTCGACTGCTGTTTCACCATGGACAGCGTCAACACGGACGGGATGGGCGGGGAACAGTCCCCGCACTAACGCGTCCATCTTTTCCGCGTCATGCATACAAGGCTTCCGTAGGGCACCAAGTTTCCCCATGACCAGCTTGTAGCCAAGGCCCCACGGATCCCTATTCACATCGTCCACGAGGTCTTGCCAGCATCGGGCCTTGCTCTTGTTAATAAGCCTGCGAAGATATTTCCTGCCGGACCTGTATGCTGCTAGCCTAGTGCCTGCCTCCTCCCGTGTTCACGCCCGCTGGGCCTCTCGCCGAAGTTTGTGACACTCGCTTCTTTGTTCGGCGATCTCGTTTGACCACCAGTATACTGGAGGCTTACCATGTCGGGGTCTCCGACGGGGCATGGAAGACTCGCAAGCAGCTATGATGGTACTCATAGTTGAGTTCACCAAGTCCTTGGCTGTAGGCCCTCCACTCCCTGGCGGAGCTCCCAGCAACGGTGCACCTGCCGTAAGTGCGTCAGAAAACCTCTCAACGTCCATCCTCACAGTCCTCCATCCGTGGATTGAAGTTTGGGCATATGCACGCAGAGTGGCACCGTCGTGAATCTCAACAGCTATATACTGGTGATCACTAGCCGAGTAGTCCTCTAGTACTCGCCAGTTGTATACTCTAGGTACCAGGGACTCCGTAGCGAGTGTCGCATCGGGTATGGTTCCTACGCAACCCCAGCGGCGGAAAGTAGGGGTGTTACCAGTATTTAGGACAAAAAGCGCTGTTCTGGCCGCCATGTCCAAGATTTGCTTTCACCTTGAGCCGGATTGTGGCATACCCCATTCAATGGCTCTAGCGTTGAAGTCTCCCCCGACCAGCATGTGGCCCTCTGTGTTCGAGACAGCGTCCTCCAGGGCATCGAGTTTGGTTCAAAAAGATGGCATTGCCTCGTTAGGCATCAGATAAACACTGAAATATGTTATCCCTGAACACCGCACCCACACAAAACCATCCCCGCGTCCATGGCCCTGCACCTGAAGGCGGGCGCTGTCTCGAACCCAGATGGCCGAGGTACCAGATTAGTCAGGGTACCACCCTTGCGAGTCCTTGTTATGATGTTGCTCGCTCAGCAACAGGAGGTCAGCTTTCTTATCCCTCGCAAACTGCTCAAGTAGGTCCTGGGCGTTTGTGCTTTGATGCAAATTGACCTGCAGGATACGGATCATTTAAGTATCGATTTGGCTTTCGTTAGGGCCTCCTTGAAAACCCAGCATCTCCCTGTCCCCGGCTCATGTTTGAGGTCGCCGGGTGCTAGCTTAGCATCCTTGCAAAGAATGCATTTTGCCTCGTTCGTGCACTTCTTCCTTTTGTGCCCCGTTTCACCACATTTGTAGCACAGAGATCTCCTGTCGGGTCCCCTACAGCCATACGTGGTGTGTCCGTATTCGAAGCATCTGAAGCAGCGGATAGGGATCGCTCTTCTCCGTATCCTGCAGATCACCCAACCTATCTTAATTTTGGACTTCGCCAGGATTTGCTGGGCGTCTTTATCAGCTAGTTCGACAATAGCCATGCGTTGCCCCCTTGTGTTTTCACGTGTCAATCTTGCCTTGACTTCACTTAAGCTGGGGAACTCCCTCCTAATGGCATCTTCTACTTCAGCTTTGTCCGTGACGCAGTCGAGGTCCCTGATTTCCAGGGTGGCCATTGGTTCGAGCGAGGCAACCGTTGCCGCATCTCCAAGAACCTTTTGAACCGCGTCATGTGGTTCGCGAGAAAACTTGTGACACATGAACAAACGGACGGACGGACAGACAGACAAGTGGCGATTTTATAATTTTTTAGGGTATTGTTAAAAATATTTTACAATATTTAAAAAATTTTCTGATTTATAAATACGTTCAAGATAAGTCATTTAAAACGTTTCCATGAAAAAAATTCATTATTTCAGTTGCTACTAAAATAGCGAATTGCGCTTGTTCCTGACCTTTGGGGGCCGCCATTTTCAATGCATGCATTTGATTTTGGATAATTTTAAATCTTTGTGGGCTAGGACCTCATCAATCAATGTGCCAAATCTCGTTCAAATCGGAGTTTCACTCTAGACAGGGCAAAATAATTCAATTTTTAGTGAAAATGGCAGCTTTAAAATATTGGGTTTTAAATTTTCGACTTTTTTAGGGTTTTGTAAGATAATTTTACAAAACCCTACTAGTTTCGCGACCAGTCTGTCCGTCTGTTCGTCCGTCCGTCCGTATGTCACAGCAGTTTTTCTCGGAAACTCCTTAAGCTAGAAACATAAAATTTTGTGTGTAGGTGTAAAGTAGTGATCTCTTTAAAGTTCGACTACAGAAAATTTTTATAAGGTATTTAAGGGGGGTCTCCCCATATAGAAGAGTGACCCCCCGAAAAAAAAATTTCATTGAACGTAGCCGATATGGGTATCAAATGAAAGGTCTTGATAAGAACTTTTCAAAACAGGTCTTAGTTTGGCAAAGTTTGCTTCGAGGGGCGCACAGGGAGGTGAAATACACGAAAAATTTGTGTCCCCCCCCCCCGTCGCGATAGGACACCTGTGATCCGAAAAATCTGGAAAAAATCAAGAATGTAGGCCTTGGTGAGTACAACAACAACAAATGCGTGAGAAGTCGCAATTCACTCAACTTTGTTAGTAATAGTATGATTTATCAATTTTATGTTTTCTTGAATAAAATCTTAACGGTACCCGTAAATTTTATGAAATTCAATGCACAGATGACTATTTATAAGATTGACCTGTTCTGAAAGTTTCATAACCTGATTAGCGAAGTTATAGCGGTTTGAATTTTCCTATATTACTTTGGAACAATATGCGCTGCATTTATTACTATGGCAACATATGGCTATGGAAGAACATGCGCTTTTTACCGACTCAGACACTACAGTTTTGCTAGGATTTGCATGAAAATTTCAGTAATAATAGGTGTCATGTAGGTCTTTGAGAATCGGTTCAGCTAGTGGTATCAGAAATCGTAAAACAAAATAGTGGCTGTTTTAAATGCGAAGATTGAATAATTTTGAGTTATTTTTTCCCACCTTCAACGTTAAAGGTGCATGCTTTGAACACTTGATTCAATTTAATGAATGACTGAAGATGAGTACCTACAATTAATGCTGATAAGTGAAACAAGTCAAGAAGGTGGGAGAGAGCTTCTAGCAAAATCGTTTTGTAACCATTCTAGGATTCGAAAAAATTGGCCATTAATCGATGATAACAGTACAGGAGAGTGGCCCCTGAAAAAAAATCATCAAACGTAGCCGATATGAGTATGAAATGAACGTTTTCATGGGAGCTTTTCAAAACAGTTCTTAAACTGTCAGTTTTTGCTTCAGTGGGGGCACAGGGGGGAAATACATGAAAAATGTGTTTCCTCCGTCGCGGATGGACATTTGAAATAATTATCAAGGGAGATATTTATGAGTGTGACAATACCAAAAACCTCAGAAGTAGAAATTCGTTCAACTTTGTTAATAATAGTATGATCTTCGCATTTCATATTTTCTCCAATAAAATCGCCTTTGACATGTTTCTTGATTTGATTCGATCTGGTGACTGCATTTTGTAAAGTGAATACAAAACCCTTCTGACATAAGGAGAGATCTGTTTACCCAACTTGTTATTTTTCATACAGTTTTAATAATTTTCTGCATAATACAAGAACATAGTACAGAGATCCATAATCTCAAGTTTCATTAAAATCCGCTGAAAAATGTGACCGCTAGAGGGCCACAAAACCTGAAAAAAACGCATATTTAAAACGCCGCCATTTTGAAATTCGCACATGCATGATCACCAAAACATCACAAACTATAGATCTGTGTAATGCCTATCTTGAATTAAAGTTTCATATATATCAAATTAAAATTGCGACTTTTAGAAGCCTTTGAAATTTTGAGTTTCAACTGGCCGCCATTTTGTTTTTTGTGACCTGACCTCCAAATTTGTCATGCAATACTTTAGATACTTATAACTTCTATCTAAATGCCGAATTTCATGAAAATCGGTTGAAAGCTATGACCACTATTACAACAAAATTTTGCTCGTTTTCCGACCTTTGAGCGGCCGCCATTATGTTTCTGTCGTACCGACTTTGGACTTTTTATTGTGAGATTCATCACATACATCAGTGAACCTTTGTACCAATTTTCATCCAAATCGGAGCTATACTTTAGACAGAACAGAAATCAAGATTTTTCGTCTAAAATGACCGCCATTTTGTTTTTGCCCAGCCAATATAGCTGGTTCACAAACCTGACCGAGATATTAGCCTAATACACCTTTCCTGAAAATTTGGTGAAAATCGGAGCGAAATTGCAACCTCTAGCGTGGTCACAAGTTTCGTTATATCCCATATATATACAGTGGCTCACAGCTTATTTGATGCAGTAACATTTTCAAAGCTAAAAGCACTATAACTTCTGTATTAGAAAAGGTATTGAAAAAATTTTAACTGCAATAAATTAAATAAAAGCCCTTTTTTAAAAATAACAATTTAATTTATTTCAACAATTGATTCTTAAATAACTAAATAACAAAAACAAAATTAAAGGCAAAATTTTATGTCACAGCTTAATTGATGCAGTCCACGTTTTCCTTAAATTTATCCATGTAGAGGATTTCCAGTTAAACACTAATATTTCGTATGGTTTCCTTTTTGGCTCAAGACAGCTTTGAGTCTATTTGGAACAGATTCAACCAGCTTTCCTGTCATTTCTGGCGTTATTTTACTCCATTCTTCTAAAAGAGCTTTCTTTAAATCAATTTTGTTGTAAATTGCGTGGTTACGAATTTTTTTCTCCAGAAAAGCCCATAAATTCTCAATTACATTTGAGTCGGGTGACTGTGCCGGGGGAGCCATCAAATGAGGACAATTCCAAATAAGCCAAGATTGCACGATTTCTGACTTATGTTTAGGGTCATTATCTTGGTAGAATCTGAATTCACGCCGGATTCCGAGTTCGTCAGCACTTTGCAGGAGATTTTCCTTTAGGATATTACTGTACATGATCTTGTCCATGTTTCCTTCAATAAAGGCTAGCTTCCCAACTCCGGCTGCAGACATACAGGCCCAAACCATTACGCTGCCACCGCCGTGCTTAACAGTCTCATGTAAATTTGCTTTTTTGAGCTCTGTATTTGGCTTTCTCCAAACGTACGCCATTCCATCTGAGCCAAATATGTTGAATTTGGACTCGTCAGCGAAAATCACGGTTTTCCAAAAGTCCAAATCCTTTGAAATATGCTCCGTAGCAAAGTTCAGGCGGCTTTGTCGATTTTTGATACTGATGAACGGCTTCTTTCGTGCAACTCGGCCATTAAAATTATGCTTTCTTAGCACACGACGTATGGTTTCAGCACTGCATTCTTTACCAATTCCAGTAAACACTTCGTTCGCCAATTTAGGAGCTGATAACTTAGGGTTTTGCATTATTTTCCGGACGATCCACCGTTCATCAGACTCATTCAAAATTTTATTTGGTGCATTTCTACCCTTGTTTTCCAACCTTTTTTCATTGGTAAACCTTTCAATTATATGCTGAACTGTTGATGAATTTAAATTGACAACTTCGCTGATTTTGCGATGAGATTCACCATTTCTAAAATGATGAATGACTAATTCCCGCTGTTCAAGTGTTGTCCTACGGCCCATTTTAAATATTACACAATTTATCCACTTTTAAACTATCAAGTTCAAATAACTTTTTTAAAAATAAAATAAGAAACGCACTAAGTACAATATATCCAAAAAAAAATCCGGTGAAAATCGTGCACTTTTAATGCTAGGATACAAAGAACTAACTGCATCAAATAAGCTGTGAGCTATCCTATGCAAATGATTTTGCTTCATTACTGCTAACGGGACATTTGAAACATTTTTTCTTACTTTCTTTTGTGCTTCGAATTTCAGTTATACTAACTGTAAAATCTGCATCAAAATATTTGTAAATTTTTATTTATCTGCATAAGGACAACAGTTTGTTTAATATTTATTGAAGTGCATCAAATAAGCTGTGAGCCACTGTATATTGTTACATGTACAAATAATTACATGTACAAATAATTCTGCAAGCTACCGTCGCAATTGTTTTCACAATCATTAAGAACGTCAGCAAATGAATTTACTCGAACCCACGAGAACCCAACAAGCATTATCAACATCTAAAAGTGAGTCACTGCCCATTCATGTTGGAATGTTTCCGCTTATTCACCAATGTACGAGAACTGAGTTGAATGATTAGAGACCCTATATAAAGGCGAACTGAATGAATGGTCGCATTCATTTGACCGCGATAAGAACTGCGATAGTGCGTGGGAAGTGATAGAGAAGACGATTGCGATAAGAAATTTATGGACAAGTGTTAGATTTTTTTTAATAGTGAAAATTAAAATTAGTGCAAGTGTTAAACTGATTATTGTGCATATTTGCGATCAAATAAACTCTTTTAGACTTAAATTAAAAGATATTGCGTTTTCACTTTCCCGGAACATTAAAATTATAGGCCGCGAACCAAAAACACGCGACAATATATATATATATATATATATATATATATATATATATATATATATATATATATATATATATATATATATATATATGTATATATATATACATATATATATACATAGTCCTGCCATAAGTTCTGTCACATAATTTCTCACATTGGCAACACCTTTATTTTATGAGTGACAGTTGATGGCCATTTAAAGTTTGTCCGTTAACGTGTGAAGATGGAATGGGGTGTAAATGAAAACCGAGTTGCAGTGATTGCACTACATAAGTGTGGAAAATCCGCGAGTGAAATTTTCAAGTTGTTGTGCCCGTTTAAAATAACGCAAAGATTTGTGTATCGTGCAATCCAAAGATATAACGAGATCCAGACTATTGAAGATCGACCTCGTTCTGGACGTCCGCGTGATGTACGTCCTTCTGCTGCCATCAAAGCGGTCGAGAGTCGAATTCGTCGAAATCCGCTTCGTAAACAACGAATCATGACTCGAGAGATGAACATCTCCACCCGAAGTATGTCTCGCATCATAAAATCGGACCTCGGGATGAGTGCCTTTCGACGATCAACGGGACATTTGCTGACTGAGCAGTTGAAGCAAATTAGGAGCACTAGATCGAAAGAGCTCCTTCGGCGGTACGGCAACAACAAACATCGAGAAATTTTATTTACCGATGAAAACATTTTTACGGTGGAGGAACATTTCAACCGCCAAAATGATAAGGTGTATGCCCACAGCTCCAGAGAAGCTCGAGAAGTTGCGACTAGGGTACAGCGAGGACATCATCCAGCATCAGTCATGGTATGGTGGGGTGTCAGCTACGAAGGGGTCACCGACCTTCATTTTTGCAAAAAAGGCGTAAAAACTGCAGCAAAAAATTATCAAACGGACATCCTGGAGGGATGTGTGAAGCCGCTGAACTTTACGCTATTCAACAACCGACATAGGTTTTCCAGCAAGATTCTGCGCCAGCCCACAAAGCTCGAACCACACAAGCGTGGTTGGAAACCAATATTCCAGAGTTTATAAGGGCTACGGAGCCCAGATTTGAATCCCCTGGACTGCAAACTGTGGGCGGAGTAAGAGTCCATGGTGTGCACGAGACGACACCCAAATATCGAGAGCCTTAAGCGATCTTTGACAGAAGCAGTAGCTAATTTTCCACTAGAAACAGTGCCTACTGCTATCGATGACTGGCCCAATAGATTAAAGAGCTGTGTAAAGGCTAAAGGCGGCCACTTTGAATAATTTGTTGCTAATTTTATTTCCATTATTCCAAAAAAAATATATTTTCCTTTGTCAAAAACTCTTTTTCATTTATACAAAAACTGCCCATATACGTGTGACAGAACTTATGGTACGACTAAGTATATATATATATATATATATATATATATATATATATATATATATATATATATATATATATATATATATATATATAAATATATATATATATATATATATATATATATATATATATATATATATATATATATATATATATATATATATATATGTATATGTATACGTATATAGATGATGCTCTCCGCAATAGGTAAATTTCTCTCGAGAAATTTACCTAAAAATTTAAAACCCAATATTTTTAGCTGCCATTTTCACTAAAAATTTTATTATTTTGCCCTGTCTAGTGAAACTCCGATTTGAACGAGATTTGGCACATTGATTGATGAGGTCCTAGCCCACAAAGATTTAAAATTGTCCAAAATCAAATGCATGCATTCAAAATGGCGGCCCCCAAAGGTCAGGAACAAGCGCAATTCGCTATTTTAGTAGCAACTGAAATAATGAATTTTTTTCATGGAAACGTAAATGACTTATCTTGAACGTATTTCTAAATTAGAATATTTTTTAAATATTGTAAAATATTTCTAACAATCCCCTAAAAAATTATAAAATCGCCACTTGTCTGTCTGTCCGTCCGTCCTTTGTTCGTGTGTCACAAGTTTTCTCGCAAACCACATGAGCTAGAATGAGGAAATTTTCTACGTAGGTCAAAAGTGGTGCCTCTTGAAATTTGCAGTGTAAGAACATATTTTAAAGTGTTTAAGGGGGTCCCCCCATACAGTGGGGTGACATAAACATTTTTTTTATTTCCGCAGCCCTCTAGCAGCCAAGTTTCTCAACAGATTGCGATAAAACTTGAAAGGCAAGTTGACTTAATTTAATTATGCGAGTCGGATGACAAATCGAAAATTCGAAAATTCACAGCTTAATAATTTTAGCAGTCGTTTTCAATAAAAATTCAAAATAACGGCCCCTGATGGTTCAGAAAAGAATCGAAAATGTATATATTAATGGCAATGCAAGTGCTGATTAAACTTTTATGGAAATCTTTTGAAATTAACTATGTGAGCTATTTAAGCCAAAAAGCTATCACCTTTGTTTAACAACCACTGTCAAATGTATAAACAGCAAATGTGAGGAGGGTGGAACGAGCATAAATATGTTTATAACAATTTATTACCCGCCGATTTTCAATATGTGATCCATACGTGTGCAACTCAATATAATTAGCAAAATATTTGCGCCTCTATAAAGGGTCTCCAAATACAAACGGCGGCAGACCCTTTCTCTTAATAAATACCCATGTAGCGCTACAAAAATTGCAATAAGAAGTCCAGTAGTAGATAATCCAATTCTTTTTTGAAACCTTACGCTACATACGAGAAATTTACCTTTCCGGCTGGTGCTGCCAACGAGAATATTTTAAAATTTGTATACTTATGAAAAGCACTACAAATTTGTATTTGCGGTTAACAACAGACTAGCAGCTACAAAATGAGACCAACATTTTGATAATCGAATAGAAATTGTGGCTACAGTGAACGATTCAAGCCGAAGGTCTGACAAGGAAATTGACGTATTTTAGACAAATACATATCTATGCCTCCTAAGCATCATAAAAATTGGTATTTTCACGCGAGTTACTACATATGTGCACTTGACGCAAACTAAACAAAAGCAACTATAAGATAAGACCAAAATTTCAACAATCGGATTAAAATGACGGGCACAGTAAGCAATCAAAGCTGAAAATCTGAACAAAAACTGCACGTGTTCTAGAAATAGCCATTTCTCGATATTTTGCCTAAAACATGTTCCGACCACCAAAACCTTAGTTTGGGTTAAGCTTTTGAATTATCACGTTAAAACGCGAAATTCGCACGTTTAAGGGAAGAAAAAGCGATTTAAAGTTTTGGCTGGTTGACACGTGAAAAATTGGGATTTTGTTGGCTTTCAACCACCAAACCCGCCCTTTGACTTTTGCGAAATACCAAAAATTTATACTTTTTGGAAAACTCAGACGCTGATCTATTCACCTACACCAAAATATAGCACATCGGTTGAAAAATCAAGCCACAGCAATGCCATGAAGGGAAAAAGTTTCCATAACCTGCCCCCAAAAATATAAGGAATCTTATAAAAATTGGTATTCTTATGGAAAGTACTACAAATTTGCATTTGCTGTAAACAACAGACTGGCAGCTACAAAATGAGACCAGAATCTTGATAATCAACTGAAAACTGTGGCTACAGTGAATGATTCAAGCCAGAGGTCTGACAAGGAAATTGACGTATTTTAGACAAATACAAGTCTATGCCTCGTAAGAATCATAAAAATTAGTATTTTCATGCGAATTACTACATTTTTCCACTTGACGCAAACTGAACAAACGCAACTATAAGATAAGACCAAAATTTCAACAATCGGATTAAAATTACGGGCACAGTAAGCAATCAAAGCTGAAAATCTGAACAAAAACTGCACGTGTTCTAGAAACAGCCATTTCTAGATATTTTGCCTAAAACATGTCCCAACCCTCAAAACCTTAGTTTGGGTTAAGCTTTTGAATTAAAACGTAATAACGATTTAAAGTTTTGGCTGGTTGACACGTGAAAAATTGGAATTTTTTTGGCTTTCAACCACCAAACCTGCCCTTAAACTTTTGCGAAATACCAAGAGCTTATATTTTTTGGAAAATTCCGACGCTGATCAATTCAGTCACACCAAAATATAGCACATCGGTTGAAAAGTCAAGCCACAGTAATGCCATGAAGGGAAAAAGTTTCCATAACCTGCCCCCAAAAATATTAGGCACCTTATAAAAATTAGTATTCTTATGAAAAGTACTACAAATTTGTATTTGCCGTAAACACCAGACTGGCAGCTACAAAATGAGACCAAAATGTTAATAATCGAATAGAAATTGTGTCTACAGTAAACGATTCAAGCCAGAGGTCTGACAAGGAAAATGACGTATTTTAGACAAATACATGTCTATGCCTCCTAAGCGTCATAAAAATCTGTATTTTCATGCGAATTACTTCATATTGGCACTTGACGCAAACTAAACAAACGCAACTATAAGATAAGACCAAAATTTCAACAATCGGATTAAAATTACGGGCACAGTAAGCAATCAAAGCTGAAAATCTGAACAAACACTGCACGTGTTCTAGAAACAGCCATTTCTAGATATTTTGCCTAAAACATGTTCCGACCACCAAAACCTTAAATTGGGTTAAGCTTTTGAATTTAAACGTAAAAACGCGAAATTCGCACGTTTAAGGGGAGAAAAAGCGATTTAAAGTTTTGGCTGGTTGACACGTGATGAATTGGGATTTTTAGGGTTATGTAAAATAATTCGACAAAACCCTACTAAAATCGCGTCCTGTCTGTCCGTCTGTCCGTCTGTCTGTCCATCCGTCCGTCCGTCCGTTCGTGTGTCACAGCAGTTTTTCTCGGAAACTACTTAAGCTAGAAACATTAAGTTTTGGGTGTAGGTGTGAAATGGTGTTCTCTTCAAATTTCAACTACAAAAAATTTTTATAAAATATTTAAGGGGGGTCACCCCATGTAGGGGAGTTGCCCCCCCGAAAAAAAAAATTTTAATGAAGGTAGCCGATATGGGTATCAAATGGAAGGTCTTGATGGGAACTTTTCAAAACAGGTCTTGGTTTGGCAAAGTTTGCTTCGAGGGGCGCACAGGGAGGTGAAATACACGAAAAATTTGTGTCCCCCCCCGTCGCGATTGGACACCTATGATCCGAAAAATCTGGAAAAAATCAAGAATGTAGGCCTTGGTGAGTACAACAACAACAAATAGGTGAGAAGTCGCAATTCACTCAACTTTGTTAGTAATAGTATGATTTATCAATTTTATGTTTTCTTGAATAAAATCTTAACGGTACCCGTACATTTTATGAAATTCAGTGCACAGATGACTATTTATAAGATTGACCTGTCCTGAAAGTTTCATAACCTGATTAGCGAAGTTTTAGCGGTTTGAATTTTCCTATATTACTATGGAACAATATGCGCTGCATTTATTACTATGGCAACATATGGCTATGGAACAACATGCGCTTTTTACCGACTCAGACACTACAGTTTTGCTAGGATTTGCATGAAAATTTCAGTAATAATAGGTGTCATGTAGGTCTTTGAGAATCGGTTCAGCTAGTGGTATCAGTAATCGTAAAACAAAAAAGTGGCTGTTTTAAATGCGAAGATTGAATAATTTTGAGTTATTTTTTCCCACCTTCAACGTTAAAGGTGCATGCTTTGAACACTTGATTCAATTTAATGAATGACTGAAGATGAGTACCTACAATTAATGCTGATAAGTGAAACAAGTCAAGGAGGTGGGAGAGAGCTTCTAGCAAAATCGTTTTGTAACCATTCTAGGATTCGAAAAAATTGGCCATTAATCGATGATAACAGTACAGGAGAGTGGCCCCTGAAAAAAAATCATCAAACGTAGCCGATATGAGTATGAAATGACGGTTTCCATGGAAGCTTTTCAAAACAGTTCTTAAACTGTCAGTTTTTGCTTCAGTGGGGGCACAGGGGGGAAATACATGAAAAATGTGTTTCCTCCGTCGCGGATGGACATTTGAAATAATTATCAAGGGAGATATTTATGAGTGTGACAATACCAAAAACCTCAGAAGTAGAAATTCGTTCAACTTTGTTAATAATAGTATGATCTTCGCATTTCATATTTTCTCCAATAAAATCGCCTTTGACATGTTTCTTGATTTGATTCGATCTGGTGACTGCATTTTGTAAAGTGAATACAAAACCCTTCTGACATAAGGAGAGATCTGTTTACCCAACTTGTTATTTTTCATACAGTTTTAATAATTTTCTGCATAATACAAGAACATAGTACAGAGATCCATAATCTCAAGTTTCATTAAAATCCGCTGGAATATGTGACCGCTAGAGGGCCACAAAAACCTGGAAAAAAACCGCATATTTAAAACGCCGCCATTTTGAAATTTGCACTTTCATGATCACCAAAACACTTAAAAACTATAGATCTGTGTAATGCCTATCTTGAATTTAAGTTTCATATATATCAGATTAAAATTGCGACTTTTAGAAGCCTTTGAAATTTTGAGTTTCAACTGGCCGCCATTTTGTTTTTTGTGACCTGACCTCCAAATTTGTCATGCAATACTTTAGATACTTATAACTTCTATCTAAATGCCGAATTTCATGAAAATCTGTTGAAAGCTATGACCACTATTACAACAAAATTTTGCACGTTTTCCGACTTTTGAGCAGCCGCCATTATGTTTCTGCCGTACCGACTTTGGACTTTTTATTGTGAGATTCATCACATACATCAGTGAACCTTTGTACCAAATTTCATCCAAATCGGAGCTATACTTTAGTCAGAACAGAAATCAAGATTTTTCGACTAAAATGACCGCCATTTTGTTTTTGCCCAGCCGATGTAGCTGGTTCACAAACTTGACCGAGATATTAGCCTAATACACCTTTTCTGAAAATTTGGTGAAAATCGGAGCAAAATTGCAACCTCTAGCGTGGTCACAAGTTTCGTTATATCCCGTATATATATATATATATATATATATATATATATATATATATATATATATATATATATATATATATATATATATATATATATATATATATATATATATCTATATCTATATATATATATATATATATATATATATATATATATATATATATATATATATACATAGTCGTGCCATAAGTTCTGTCACATAATTTCTCACATTGGCAACACCTTTATTTTATGAGTGACATTTCAATATCGGCCAGTTTTATAATCGTCATAATGTTGTTGACAGTTGATGGCCATTTAAAGTTTGTTCGTTAACGTGTGAAGATGGAATGGGGTGTTAATGAAAACCGAGTTGCAGTGATTGCACTACATAGGTGTGGAAAATCCGCGAGTGAAATTGTCAAGTTGTTGTGCCCGTTAAAAATAACGCAAAGATTTGTGTATCGTGCGATCCAAAGATATAACGAGATCCAGACTATTGAAGATCGACCTCGTTCTGGACGCCCACGTGATGTACGTCCCTCTGCTGCCATCAAAGCGGTCGAGAGTCGAATTTGTCGAAATCCGCTTCGTAAACAACGAATCATGGCTCGAGAGATGAACATCTCCACCCAAAGTATGTCTCGCATCATAAAATCGGACCTCGGGATGTGTGCCTTTCGACGAAAAACATGCTCGGATATATTCCCGCCTCATAACTGCAATAGTAGCGAGCAAACAAAACCTATGTACTCGCACTTCGCCAATGAAAATTAGCCATGGAAACACATGCGCAAGTAAATAAGCGAGCAGTTAAGTGAACGAGAAAGTTCAACCAGTAACAATATTTACATCATGAACAAACGGGGTGCTTCTAAGTGAGGTAAGCGGAGCCGAAAACCGAGAGTTCCGACATAAACACTCTTTCGCTCAGTATTCCCACTTTCGCTATTTCACCACGAGCGATCGTGGGAAAGCCGAAAGTTCTGGCTAAAACACTCTGTCGCTCAATGTCCCCAGTTTAGCTATTTCACCTCAGGAGATAGTGAGAAAGCCGAAAGCTTAACCCGAAAGTACTCTTTCGAAGTCGTAAGCTTAAGCGAGAAACACTCTTTCGCTCAATTTCCCCAGTTTCGCAAATTCACCAGTCGAGCAAGCGAGACGAAGCGGGGAGGAGAAACGTTCGTGGAACGAGAGCGCACGTGTTTGACTACTCAGCGCATTTTAAGAGAATTTAGGTCAAAGAATAGTACTTAAACTTCTTGAGCGAGGTGGAAAAGGGAGTTGGAAGCCGAATGCGCAACGACGCGCATCTACGGAAAGCAGTACCGAAAGGAACAACAGAATGGTGAGGTGTTGGCATTACTAGCCGCGTTCCTCAATGCCTTATAGCGTAACCGCTGCTGGCTACCATTGGTAATCTTCTCGATAATTGCAGGCATCACAGGAGCGACACCGCGGCATTTAAAATATAAAATAAAACTAAATTGTTTAATCATGTAACTCTCGTCTTCTTGTTGATTTAGTGAAAATGGACAGAGTAGCAGGTAAGTGGTGTTAATAGGAGTTCTCTTTCCCCGGGAGCCTTGATGTTGTATATTGGATACACATCAAATGAGCTCCCAGTTCTTACCAGTATACATAGGGTATACTGGTTTGTAACAAAATTGGCGCAGCCGGTAGGATATCGGTTTTGCAGAGACCACAATGTAGCGCATTGTGTAGCAAATTTAAATGGGCTGAAAATCAATTTTCCCAGCCGGTATCCGAAACCCTTCAACTCCTGTATGACACCATTGCTACTCATACTGTCCATCAAACTGGATCAACCTTCTTTAAAAAAAAAAAACCAAAAGATAATGTTCATCATTTAAATATAATAATATCAATACAATTCAAACAGTCCATCAAACTAGAACAGCCTTCCTAAAAAAAAATCAAATAATAATTTTAATCATTTAAAAAAACAAAAATATAATATCAACATCCCCACATCATAATAATGCTACTCATACAGTGCATAAAACTAAATCAATCTTCTTAAAACAAAACAAAAAACAAATAATTATTTCAATCAATTAAACAACAAAAAGAAAGTATGAATATTAGTGATCAAACTAAATCAGTCTGCCTTTAAAATAAACTCAAATACTTATATTGATCATTCTAATCACCAAAATATAATAACAATATTCAACTATAATATTAATCCTACTCATTCTATCCATTAAAGATCAGTCCTAAAATCAAATAGTCATATTGAACATTTAATTCTTCATTCATTCACTCCGTCATTCATATATCTTAAATCTCATCTTTCTTATCTGAAGTTCATTCGAACTAACTCCTAACTCGTTCAAACCCAACGTAGAATTATAAAGATATAAAGTTTCAATCAACTAACATACAAAACACAAAACATTACAAGTAAATATTAAACACAAATAAGCAAACCGAAAACCTAATAGCGAAGAAACAAACGCGTGCTCATTGTTATCGAAATATGATACCATTTATCACTCCAACCACTTAAACAATAATAATAACAATAACGCGTACCTAACAAACATGCATATTAAAGTGTTATCTTTTGAATGAAATGAGCATTCGAATTCCCTAAGATGCAATTAAAAGAGCAAATAAAAACAAACATTTAAGTACAAATTGAATAAAGAGACACCTGGGCAATAATTTTTAAATGCAATAACACGGAAGAGCAAATGAATTAAATTAACTGCGCTAAACAAATAAAAAAAAATAATTTACATAAGAACGGCAATTTTCCAACGCAAATAAACATGAAACTAATTTAATTTCAAGTGACTCTGAAACAATTAAAGCATGGGAAAATTGAAACAACAGAATTTTAGTTATAAGAACAATGCACAATGCAAACGATTTCACCCCAAAACAAATTATCTCTTACAAAATCCACTGCAACTCCATCATGTTAAGGAAACGGTAAAAGTGGCTGTCAAGTCGGTAAAACCTCGGCAAAACTCCAAACCATAACTATCAGCAGACACGCTTTTTCTATGTCTAATTGCACAATCACTGGAATGAAACCAGTAGATTTAACAACAGCCTCTGAGCCGTTGACATAAGCTGTCGACGAACACGCTATTTTTAGTTATAAGTTCCTAAAGAAACACATAATAGCCTCTGAGCTGCCCGATTTCAACTTTCGGCAGACACGCTACATATAGTATTAAGTCATATGCAAAAGAGACATCAATTTACCATCCAGTCGTAGCCTCTGAGCTGTTGATCCAAAAAGGTTTACAACACTATCAACCATGTACCCTTTAAACAAGCCACTACATTTCCTTGCACAATGAATGCATTATATAACTGCTAACTATTAGAAAAAAGTCACAAAGAAAACCCCTGTAGAAAACGCAAGACAATTCAAAACCCACCCATTTCCCACCCTTTTACTTCATATATGGCGAAAATACCAAATAGCGTCTTAGAATGCTATAATATATACTTTAAGATGCTTTAAACAAACGTTTTCTCAAGATCGAGATCAAAAATTTATTAACGGCTAATGAAGTGACCTCGCACGGCACTGTACTGTCTTCTAGTAAGGTCCAGGACAGCATTATGCCAAACTTAGTAGACACACACTAGGGAAAAATTAGACGGAACACATATAGGGTTTTGAATGAAGACCGAATCTATATGTTCCCAAGCCCATATAGTGATTGTGTCGCTTCGATCATCTTTTACAATAATTTCTCGCAAGAAATTTTCAATGCAGTACATCTATTTAACAATTCACTAAAATCAATAAAAGTATAAAACAGAGCTCAAAATCGCTCTTTCTAGTTTCAGTTTGAGTAAAAGGTCGACTTAATTTATATTAACCCATTAAACATTTCTATACTTAATTAAAAAACCTACATAATAATTCCGATTTATAAATAATCCACAACTATTTACACATACTGCTGAATACATTTCTAATAACCCCCCCCCCCCCCCCTTTTTTACCACTACAAACGGATAAAAAGTATGTAATAGACAACTTGAGCCAATTAATCGACAATTCAATGCATATACCTTGAAAGCTTTTCCTCCTCACAATTGCATAGCATAGATGAATTAAAAGTCCAGCCCACTACGAAATGCATTAAGCCGACTAAATTAAAAACAAATGCTCTTCAAGGCAATTACTAACCAAATCACTACTAACGAGCAGCACCTATGAACTGTTATTTTTTTTTTACACCTCGCACACTATGAGCATAATCCAACCATTTACTAATAAGCTAAATCCCTAGGAACGATACGATTGGATAACGATTTACTTGATACCCATATATTAGCAAGCTTCCTATAGATAACGTATGAATGATATCTTGCACCGAATCACTCGTTACAAGTTGCAAGTATGCATCGAAGAGCGCGGAATGTTATCATCTGATAACAAGCTTAAACGAGCATGCACACAGTCAGTTCGTGTGATAGCAGATAGTAAAGCATGTGGGGTAGGTAAAGACAATGCATGCGACACAACTCCCCAGCAGGGTTGCCAGATCCTCGAAAATCATTGCGCCAGACATTTTGATAAAATGCGCCAAAAAGCGCCACAGGCAATATAAATGACAAAATATAATATTTAGTTTTTTAAACTGAGTCAGAAGAGTATTATTATTATATCAGTCAAAGACATATTTTTCAACAGTTGCTATTTCAGCTTTATTTTGGCGTAAAAGAACATAAATTACATTTTTCTTTATTAAATAACAGAAATTAAACATTTATCGCAATAATGTAGAAATATTAAACATAAACAACTTTATTTTAATTCTTCTACTGACAAATATAATTATTCTTATAAATATTCAGTCATTTAGAATTCTGAAAAGCTCTTCGGTTTCATCAGTATCGCATTCATCATAAATCCTAGCATTCATTTTATTTAACATTGGAGTGCTTGGAATAAAATTCGTACAACAACTTTTATTACAAAAGCAAAAAAACTTAATTCTTATGAGTGCATTCATTGTTTCTAACAACAATTTGTTTCGAACTTTTGTTTTAATACTATTAAGAGTTGAGAATGCCCGTTCAACAATAGCATTCGAGCTAGGCAAAGATAATAAAACAAATACGCATTTGCTCAGATTTTCAAACATAGGTTTTCCGGAGGCTGTTTTTATTTGTGAAACTTTTTCCCAAAATGTTAATGTATCATTCGGAATATTTGGAAATACCTCAGACCATTTAATGTCCAACAGTTTTTCATATTCTTGTTCAAGATCCGAATAAAACTTTTTGTCAACAAAAAATAAGGGCAATTCGGTGAACTTTGGCCTCACACGATTTAAACATATTCGAGGCGAAAACATTTTTATTTTTTCGAAAACTTCTATGTTTGCAGGTAACCGTTTTATCATCTCCTCAACTAATATCAGAAGAAAATCTTTACATTTAAGCTGTAATTGTTTTCTATCACTATTATTTAAATTCGAATTATTTAATTCAGTTAAAAATTCTTGTCCATAATTTATGTCATTGAGATCTAGGTGAGTAGAATAATCACTTATTCCAGTATTTAATTCAAAAATATTTGTACACGTTAGCAAAAAATTGTCCTTAAAAATTCGTCTTGCAAGCGACCTTATGGTAAGGATAATTTCTTCAATAGCAATACAGAAATCAATTGCATCTTTTTGAAAATAAAGGTTTAAACCATTGATAGTTTTTAGTATGGGTTTCAGAAACTTCAATAAAATAAGATTCTTTTTATCTTTATAAATGTTAGCAAGGATAACAGCCTTGTAGCATCTTTCATTTTGAGCGGCGATAGAGAAAAATGTCTGCAATTCCAAATACTGCGTTAAGATCCTGTCAACAGCGTGAAATCTTACTAGCCATCTTGTACCACTTAAGGGAACTAAATTGAGAAAATTACCTTCTGAATTAATTATATTCCAAATTTCTTTGTATTTAGCTTTTCTTAGTGGACTGTGTGAAAACCAATTAAATGTTTCTTTGATTAGGAAGTCTACATCATCTGAAAAAGTTTCTGATGCCTTTGAAGCACATAAATGAAGACTGTGGCTAATACATTTGTTTAATATTAAATTTGGATTTTCTCGCTTCAATAAGGTGTACAATGAATTATTTTTTCCGCATAGATTACTAGCACCATCAGTACCAATTCCAATGATTTTCGTTACATTCAAATTAACTGAATCAAGATAACCTTTAAGAGCTTCAAAAATATCTTGTGAAGTAGTAGTTGTAACAAAAATTAAAGCAAGAAAGTTTGTAACAATCTTATTTTTCTTTTCAGAAAAATAATTAATACAAACGCACAAATATTTATCGTTTGAAATGTCAGTAGACTCATCTATTATTAACGAAAATAAAGAGTCACTTACATCTTCAAGAAGATCCTGTAGGATAACCGGAGCGATAACTTTTCTTATAATAGCAGTTGCCTTTGTCCGGTGCAGTTTAAACCGTAATGAATCACTTGACTTCGGATGGTAAATTTCATTTAATAAATCAGTAAGATAATCTACCGACCTTATTGATGAATGTACGGCTATATAAAACGAAATTTTAATTTCTTTTATCTTCTTTTCTTCAATAACATTTGAAGAATTGAAACCTATACAATACAAAAGAGAATTACTTTTGTTAAAAGAACGAAGTATTAAAGTAATTACCGCAAGCTTCTAGAGGCTTTTGGCGTTGAATTACACTGCAGCTTTTAACATGCTTTGGTGTTTTTGCATGTCTGATCAAGTCGGCTTTATGTGGACGGATTTTGTTGTTGCAAGTTTTGCGAAGTGCCATACCACATTCACTTTTAGCAATCCACCCTAAATTTCAGAATAAGTAAGCTACGATCTCTTATTTATTAAATTAAATTCAACATTACCAGCGAATTCAGCATTCTTTTCCCACAAATAATTGTATTTTCGTGCTTGTCCGCCATTGTGTGTAAAGACTTGAATCTTAGTTTTATTTTTCTTTGTACATATGAATCATGAACGTTCACTGATTCCTACAAAATCATCTATTATATTTTCACACTTCACTGGTATCGACACTATCAAACATACATATTGTCATACTTTTCGGATTAAATTTATTTCACAAGTCATAACTTCAATAATACTGACAGACAACAGACACTATTAGACAACAAAAGGGAAGACAAGACATATGTTTAGTGACATTATTACACTTTCTCGATTACAAAATCAATGCCATCTAGCTGTCAATATTATAAAAATAAGTCAAATTAACTTTCAATGTGAAGTAATCAAATTTGTAAGTGTTAATTATCTAGTGATGAATATCCAATAAACAAAAAGAGCCAGGAAGAGCCAGTGGCGCATTTGATTATTTTAAAGCGCCCAGACGGAATAAAATGAGCCAGTTTTGGCGCAAAAGCGCCACATCTGGCAACCCTGCTCCCCAGCTCGATCCACCTTATACGAAGCCTGTACGAAGTAATCTTCATCGGTGCCGTAATATTAAGTTTTCTCAGTGGCGTTTCGAGTCACAGGTATGCATCGAAGAGCGCAGAATGTTATCACTTGATAACATGCTTAAACGAGCATGCAAACGGTCGGCTCGATTGATAGCTGCTAATACACCATGGGGAATAGGTAAAGAGAATGTATGCAAGTATGCATCGAAGAGCGCAGAACGTTATCACTTGATAAAACGAGCATGCAAACGGTCGGCTCGAACGATGCCTGCTATTAAACCATGGGGAATAGATGAAGAGAAACTTGTACGAAGCCTGGACGAAGTGATCTTCGCCGGCGCCGTAATACAAAGTTCTCGTTCGGGCGAAGCTAATGAAGCGATTGGAGGGAACAATATTATCACCCGTACGAGTATGGGCAAATGGGATGCCGTACAGGCGACTTGCTATACCCATGTACATATTCACACATCCCATCCCATTCAGATACTAACAGAAAGTCCCGCCTACATACTAAAAGAAACTCCCACTAATCCAGTGGCATATTAAAGATGGAAAACTAGGTAATGTAGTCAAAATATGAAAAGCGAAAGGTAAATGAAGGGAATAATAATAACATTAGTAATATAGGTACGTTAGTTGAATGGAAATTAAAAGGGAAAATAGATGTATAGGGGAAAATTGCACGGAAAAACAAAATGAAAAAAAAAATGCCATTGCCTCACTAACGCTAACTGTTATAATTTACTAAAACCTGTACTAAACAAATAGTAACACCTTAATACGAATAATAACCAATAACCGAAAGCAACATCGAATTAATTAGTAATTTAAATATTTGAATGCACGCAAGAGAACTTTAATACCATTTGAAAGAATTGAGGAAATTAAAAGCCAGAAAATATACGTGTAGAATAAAAATTCCAAGACGATAAGTAATGTTTAAAATAAGAGAAAACCATTAACTTCTAAATATAAAAAAGATCGGCATTGAA
Source organism: Odontomyia ornata (assembly GCA_963969285.1). NCBI lineage: Eukaryota > Metazoa > Arthropoda > Insecta > Diptera > Stratiomyidae > Odontomyia > Odontomyia ornata. The sequence goes on from OZ017738.1 coordinate 238,250,321, forward strand.
TATGAAACTTAAAAGAAGTTGTAACCATATTATTAAAGCCAATTAAAGGAAGAAATTGTAGTCCGCTATTTTTCAATTGTAAAATAATAGTTTATTGTCAAGAATAAACAATTTAGGGTCGGAAAATATGTTCAGTATGGTTTTCAATATTATAGTAAAACGAAATAATTTATAATCCTGTAATTTACGACAGAAGCAAATTTAGCACTATTCCATTATTGTATAGAATCAAATGAAATAGTAACATCTTAGTGTTTGAAGCAAACAAATTATTAAACCAAACAAAATATAAAAGATGTATAAAATCGAATTTCAACTTATTAATTATAATTGTACTAGCTTATGGAAGCAACATGAATATGTAAAGCATATCAATTAACATTAACTCAAGGTACCAAACAAAATATAAAAGATGTATAAAATCGAATTTCAACTTATTAATTATAATTGTACTGGCTTATGAAAGCAACATGAATATGTAAAGCATATCAATTAACATTAACTCAAGGTACCAAACAAAATATAAAGGATGTATAAAATCGAATTTCAACTTATTAATTATAATTGTACTGGCTTATGAAAGCAACATGAATATGTAATGCATATCAATTAACATTAACTCAAGGTACCAAACAAAATATAAAAGATGTATAAAATCGAACCTCAACTTCGTAATTTTTAATTGTAGTAAATTATAGATAAACACTGACATGTAATAGATGTTGATTAACCTTAACTCACGGTACCATACCCAGTATTAAAATATGAGTACATCAAATCAACGATCGAATCAAACGGAATGTAAAATTGTACAGAATCAAACTTAAGTTAACGACAATTAGAAGTTAAAACGCCTACCAATGAAGATACGAAATTAAACGATAGAACTACGATACCATCTAGTGAAAGTTCAAACAAGCAGCAGAACAACGGTTAAAGGTACGTTGCGAGAAATACAGTGGATAACAGCGATGGCGGTAACAGCACGAAATATAAGTCCGAATGATTTGCACAAAAGGGAAGGTAGCGAGAATAAACCAACTTCAAAAACTGCGAAAAAACCAAGAGTGAGCGTAATTCTTTGGGGTACATTAAGTAATCCAGATCACCGGAGTAGAGCGACGATTTATTGTACTCTCCAAGTACATTAAATCCTATCTTTAAATGCCGGAGGAATGTTGCATTGGTAAACTACTGCAATTAGTAATTAGTTGCGAGCGAACACATAAAACATGCCCGGATATATTCCCGCCTCATAACTGCAATAGTAGCGAGCAAACAAAACCTATGTACTCGCACTTCGCCAATAAAAATTAGCCAAGTAAACACATGCGCAAGTAAATAAGCAAGCAGTTAAGTGAACGAGAAAGTTCAACCCGTAACAATATTTACATCATGAACAAACGGGGTGCTTCGAAGTGAGGTAAGCGGAGCCGAAAACCGAGAGTTCCGACATAAACACTCTTTCGCTCAGTATTCCCACTTTCGCTATTTCACCACGAGCGATCGTGGGAAAGCCGAAAGTTCTGGCTAAAACACTCTGTCGCTCAATGTCCCCAGATTCGCTATTTCACCTCAGGAGATAGTCAGAAAGCCGAAAGCTTAACCCGAAAGTACTCTTTCGAAGTCGTAAGCTTAAGCGAGAAACACTCTTTCGCTCAATTTCCCCAGTTTCGCAAATTCACCAGTCGAGCAAGCGAGACGAAGCGGGGAGGAGAAACGTTCGTGGAACGAGAGCGCACGTGTTTGACTACTCAGCGCATATTAAGAGAATTGAGGTCAAAGAATAGTACTTAAACTTCTTGAGCGAGGTGGAAAAGGGAGTTGGAAGCCGAATGCGCAACGACGCGCATCTACGGAAAGCAGTACCGAAAGGAACAACAGAATGGTGAGGTGTTGGCATTACTAGCCGCGTTCCTCAATGCCTTATAGCGTAACCGCTGCTGGCTACCATTGGTAATCTTCTCGATAATTGCAGGCATCACAGGAGCGACACCGCGGCATTTAAAATATAAAATAAAACTAAATTTTTTAATTATGTAACTCTCGTCTTCTTGTTGATTTAGTGAAAATGGACAGAGTAGCAGGTAAGTGGTGTTAATAGGAGTTCTCTTTCCCCGGGAGCCTTGATGTTGTATATTGGATACACATCAAATGAGCTCCCAGTTCTTACCAGTATACATAGGGTATACTGGTTTGTAACAACGGGACATTTGCTGACTGAGCAGTTGAAGCAAATTAGGAGCACTAGATCGAAAGAGCTCCTTCGGCGGTACGGCAACAACAAACATCGAGAAATTTTATTTACCGATGAAAACATTTTTACGGTGGAGGAACATTTCAACCGCTAAAATGATAAGGTGTATGCCCATAGCTCCAGAGAAGCCCGAGAAGTTGCGACTAGGGTACAGCGAGGACATCATCCAGCATCAGTCATGGTATGGTGGGGTGTCAGCTACGAAGGGGTCACCAAGCTTCATTTTTGCAAAAAAGGCGTAAAAACTGCAGCGAAAAATTATCAAACGGACATCCTGGAGGGATGTGTGAAGCCGCTGAAATCTACGCTATTAAACAACCGACATAGGTTTTCCAGCAAGATTCTGCGCCAGCCCACAAAGCTCGAAACACACAAGCGTGGTTGGAAACCAATATTCCAGAGTTTATAAGGGCTACGGAGCCCAGATTTGAATCCCCTGGACTGCAAACTGTGGGCGGAGTTAGAGTCCATGGTGTGCACGAGACGACACCCAAATATCGAGAGCCTTTAGCGATCTTTGACAGAAGCAGTAGCTAATTTTCCGCTAGAAACAGTGCCTACTGCTATCAATGACTGGCCCAACAGATTAAAGAGCTATGTAAAGGCTAAAGGCGGCCACTTTGAATAATTTGTTGCTTATTTTATTTCCATTAGTATGCCAAAATAAAATATATTTTCCTTTGTCAAAAACTCTTTTTCATTTATACAAAAACTGCCCATATACGTGTGACAGAACTTATGGTACGACTAAGTATATATATATATATATATATATATATATATATATATATATATATATATATATATATATATATATGTATATATATAAATATATATATATATATATATATATATATATATATATATATATATATATATATATATATGTATACATATATATATATATATATATATATATATATATATATATATATATATATATATATATATATATATAGATGATGCTCTCCGCAAAAGGTAAATTTCTCTCGAGAAATTTACCTAATAAATTTCTCTCGAGAAATTTACCTTATAAATTTCTCTCGAGAAATTTACCTAAAAGTCGAAAATTTAAAACCCAATATTTTTAGCTGCCATTTTCACTAAAAATTGAATTATTTTGCCCTGTCTAGAGTGAAACTCCGATTTGAACGAGATTTGGCACATTGATTGATGAGGTCCTAGCCCACAAAGATTTAAAATTGTCCAAAATCAAATGCATGCATTCAAAATGGCGTCCCTCAAGGGTCAGAAACAAGCGCAATTCGCTATTTTAGTAGCAACTGAAATAATGAATTTTTTTCATGGAAACGTAAATGACTTATCTTGAACGTATTTATAAATTAGAATATTTTTTAAATATTGTAAAATATTTCTAACAATCCCCTAAAAAATTATAAAATCGCCACTTGTCTGTCTGTCCGTTCGTCCGTTTGTTCGTGTGTCACAAGTTTTCTCGCAAGCCACATGAGCTAGAATGAGGAAATTTTCTACGTAGGTCAAAAGTGGTGCCTCTTGAAATTTGCAGTGTAAGAACATATTTTAAAGTGTTTAAGGGGTCTCCCCATACAGGGGGGTGACATAAACATTTTTTTTATTTCTGTAGCCCTCTAGCAGCCAAGTTTCTCAACAGATTCCGATGAAACTTGAAATTATAAGTTATTAAGGCAAGTTGATTTAATTTAATTATGCGAGTCGGATGACAAATCAAAAATTCGAAAATTTACAGCTTAATAATTTTAGCAGCCGTTTTCAATAAAAATTCAAAATAACGGCCCCTGATGGTTCAGAAAAGAATCGAAAATGTATATATTAATGGCAATGCAAGTGCTGATTAAACTTTTATGGAAATCTTTTGAAATTAACTATTTGAGCTATTTAAGCCAAAAAGTTATCACCTTTGTTTGGCAACCACTGTCAAATGTATAAACAGCAAATGTGAGAAGGGCGAAACGAGTATAAATATGTTTCTATAAATCTATTACCCGCCGATTTTCAATATGTGATCCATACGTGTGCAACTCAATACAATTAGCAAAATATTTGCGCCTCTATAAACGGTCTCCAAATACAAACGGCGGCAGACCCTTTCTCTTTTTAAATACCCATGTAGTGCTACAAAAATTGCAATAAGAAGTCCAGTAGTAGATAAGCCAATTCTTTTTCGAAGCCTTACGCTACATACGAGAAATTTACCTTCATGTCTGGTGCTGCCAACGGGGATTTTTTAAAATTTATTATCTTATGAAAAGTACTACAAATTTGTATTTGCGGTTAACAACAGACTAGCAGCTACAAAATGAGACCAACATTTTGATAATCGAATAGAAATTGTGGCTACAGTGAACAATTCAAGCCAGAGGCCTGAAAGGAAATTGAGGTATTCTAGACAAATACATGTCTATGCCTCCTAAGCGTCATAAAAGCTGGTACTTTCATGGAAATTGCTACATATATGCACTTGACGCAAACTAAACAAAAGCAACTATAAGATAAGGCCAAAATTTCAACAATCGGATTCAAATTACGGGCACAGTAAGCAATCAAAGCTGAAAATCTGAAAAAAAGCTGGACGTGTTCTAGAAACAGCCATTTCTATATATTTTGCCTGAAACATGTTCCGACCACCAAAACCTTGGTTTGGGTTAAGCTTTTGAATTAAAACGTAAAAACGCGAAATTCGCACGTTTAAGGGGAGAAAAAGCGATTTAAAGTTTTGGCTGGTTGACAAGTGAAAAATTGGGATTTCTTTGGCTTTCAACCATCAAACCCGCCCTTAAACTTTTGCGAAATACCACGGATTTATACTTTTTGAAAAATTCTGACGTTGATCTATTCACCAACACCAAAATATAGCACATCGCTTGAAAAATCAAGCCACAGCAATGCCATGAAGGGAAAACGTTTCCATAACCTGCCCCCAAAAATATCAGGAACCTTAAAAAAATTTGTATTCTTATGAAAAGTACTACAAATTTGTAATTGCCGTGAACAACAGACTGGCAGCTACAAAATGAGACCAAAATTTTGATAATCGAATAGAAATTGTGGCTAAAGTGTACGATTCAAGCCAGAGGCCTGACAAGGAAATTGACGTATTTTAGACAAATACATGTCTATGCTTCCTAAGCGTCATAAAAATTAGTATTTTCATGCAAATTACTACATATTAGCATTTGACGCAACTTAAGGCTAAAATTTCAACAATCGGATTAAAATTAAGGGCACAGTAAGCAATCAAAGCTGAAAATTTGAACATAAACTGCACGTGTTCTAGAAACAGCCATTTCTAGATATTTTGCCTAAAACATGTTCCGACCACCAAAACCTTAGATTGGATTAAGCTTTTGAATTCAAATAAAATAACGCGAAATTCGCACTTTTAAGGGGAGAAAAAGCGATTTAAAGTTTTGGCTGGTTGACACGTGAAAAATTGGGATTTTTGGATTTCAACCACCAAATTCGCCCTTAAACTTTTGCGAAAAACCACGAATTTATACTTTTTGGAAAATTCAGACGCTGATCTATTCACTAACACCAAAATATAGCACATCGGTTTAAAAATCAAGCCACAGCAACGCCATGAAGGGAAAAGTTTCCATAACCTGCCCCCAAAAATACAAGGAACCTTATAAAAATTAGTATTCTTATGAAGAGTACTACAAATTTGTTTTTGCCATTAACAACAGACTGGCAGCTACAAAATGAGACCAAAATTTTACTAATCGAATAGAAATTGTGGCTACAGTGAACGATTTAAGCCAGAGGTCTGACAAGGGAAATGACGTATATTAGAAACATGCATGTCTATGCCTCCGAAGCGTCATAAAAATTGGTATTTTCATGCGAATTACTGCATATTGAAACTTGACGCAAACTAAACAAATGCAAGTATTAGCTAAGACCAAAATTTAAACAATCGGATTAAAACTACTGGCACAGTAAGCAATCAAAGCTGAAAATCTGAACAAAATTGCACGTGTTCTAGAAACAGCCATTTCTAGATATTTGGCCTGAAACATGTTTCGGCCACCAAACCTTAGTTTGATTTAAGCTTTTGAATGCAAACCTAAAAAACGCGAAATTCGCACGTTTAAGGGGAGAAAAAGCGATTGAAATTTTGGCTGGATGACACGTGAAAAATTGGGCTATTTTTGGCTTTCAACCACCAAGCACGCCCTTTAACTTTTGCGAAATACCACGAATATATCTTTTTCCGAAAATTCAGATGCCGATCTATTCAAGAACACCAAAATATAGCACATCGGTTGAAAAATCAAGCCACAGCAATGCCATAAAGGGAAAAAGTTTCCATAACCTGCCCCCAAATATATAAGGAACCTTATAAAAATTTGCATTCTTATGAAAAGTACTACAAATTTGTATTTGCCGTTAACAACAGACTGGCAGCTACAAAATGAGGTCAATATTTTGATAATCGAATAGAAATTGTGGCTAGAGTGAACGATTCAACCCAGAGGTCTGACAAGGAAATTAACGTATTTTAGACAAATATATATATATATATATATATATATATATATATATATATATATATATATATATATATATATATATATGCCTCCTAAGCGTCATACAAACTGGTATTTTCATGCAAATTGCTACATATTGGCACTTGACGCAAACGAAACAAACGCACACATGGGATAAGACCAAAATTTCAACAATCAGATTAAAGTTACGGGCACAGTAAGCAATCAAAGTTGAAAATCTGCACAAAAACTGCACGTGGTCTAGAAACAGCCATTTCTAGATATTTTGCCTAAATCATGTTCCGACCACCAAGACCTTAGTTTGTGTTAAGCTTTTGCATTATCACGTTAAAACGCGAAATTCGCACGTTTAAGGGGAGAAAAAGCGATTTAAAGTTTTGGCTGGGTGACACGTGAAAAATTGGGTTTTCAATCACCAAATCCGCCCTTAAGGTTTTGCGAAATACCACAAATTTATACTTCTTGGAAAATTCTGACGCTGATCTATTCACTTACACCAAAATGTAGCACATCGGTTGAAAAATCAAGCCACAGCAGTGCCATGAAAGGAAAAAGTTTCCATAACCTGCCCCCAAATATACAATTAACCTTATAAAATTAGCATTCTTATGAAAAGTTCTACAAGTTTAAGTTTGCCGTAAACAACAGACTGGCAGCTACAAAATGAGGTCAAAATTTTGATAATCGAATGGAAATTGTGGCTACAGTGAACGATTCAAGCCAGAGGCCTGACAAGGAAATTGACGTATTTTAGACAAATATATGTCGATGCCTCCTAAGCGTCATGAAAATCGGTATTTTCATGCGAATGACTACATGGTGGCCCTTGCCGCAAACTAAACAAACGCAACTATAAGATAAGATCTAAATTTCAACAATCAGATTAAAATTACGGGCACTGTAAGCAATCAAAGCTGAAAATCTGAACAAAAACTGCACGTGTTCTAGAAACAGCCATTTCTAGATATTTTGCCTAAAACATGTTCCGACCACAAAAACCTTAGTTTGGGTTAAGCTTTTGAATTAAAATAAAAAAACGCGAAATTCGCACTTTTAAGGGGAGAAAAAGCGATTTAAAGTTTTGGCGGGTTGACACGTGAAAAATTGGGATTCTCGGATTTCAACCACCAAATTCGCGCTCAAACTTTTGCGAAAAACCACGAATTTATACATTTTGGAAAATTCAGACGCTGATCTATTCACTAACACCAAAATATAGCACATCGGTTGAAAAATCAAGCCACAGCAACGCCATGAAGGGAAAAGTTTCCCTAACCTGCCCCCAAAAATACAAGGAACCTTATAAAAATTAGTATCCTTATGAAAAGTACTACAAATTTGTATTTGCCATAAACAACAGACTGGCAGCTACAAGATGAAACCAAAATTTTGCTAATCGAATAGAAATTGTGGCTACAGTGAACGATTCAAGCCAGAGGTCTGACAAGGAAAATGACTTTGTTTTAGATAAATGCATGTCTATGCCTCCTAAGCGTCATAAAAATTGGTATTTTCATGCGAATCACTGCATATTGGCGCTTGACGCAACCTTGACAAACACAACTATAAGATAAGACCAAAATTTCAACAATTGGATTAAAAGTACGGGCACAGTAAGCAACCAAAGCTGAAAATCTGAACAAAAACTGCCCGTGTTCTAGAAACAGCCTTTTCTAGATATTTTGCCTAAAACATGTTCCGACCTTCAAACATAAGTTTGGGTCAGGCTTTTGAATTAAAACGTAAAAACGCGAAATTCGCAAGTTTAAGGGGAGGAAAAGCGATTTAAAGTTTTGGCTGGTTGACACGTGAAAAATTGGGATGTTTTTGGCTTTCAACCACCAAACCCGCCCTTCAACTTTTGCGAAATACCACAAATTTATCTTTTTCCGAACATTCAGATGCCGATCTATTCAAGAACACCAAAATATAGCACATCGGTTGAAAAATCAAGCCACAGCAATGCCATGAAGAGAAAAGTTTCCATAACCTGCCCCCCAAAATATAAAAATCCTTATAAAAATTAATATTCTTATGGAAAGTACTACGAATTTGTATTTGCCGTTAACAACAGACTGGAAGCTACAAAATGAGACCAAAATTTAGATAATCGAATAGAAATTATGGCTACAGTCAACGATTCAAAGCAGAGGTCTGACAAGGAAATTGACATATTTTAGACAAAAACATGTCTATGCCTCCTAAGCGTCATAAAAATTAGTACTTTCATGCAGACTACTACATATTTGCAATTGGCTGAAACTTAACAAACGCATCTACATAATAAGACCAAAATTTCAACGATCGGATTAAAATTACGGGCACAGTAAGCAATCAAAGCTTAAAATCTGAACAAAAACTGCACGTGTTCTAGAAACAGCCATTTCTAGATATTTTGCCTAAATTATGTTCCGACCGCCAAAACCTGAGTTTGGGTTAAGCTTTTGAATTAAAACGTAAAAACGCGAAATTCGCACGTTTAAGGGGAGAAAAAGCGATTTAAAGTTCTGGCTGGTTGACACGTGAAAAATTGGGATTTTTTTTTTGTTTCAACCACCAATCCCGCCTTTAAGATTTTGCGAGCTACCAGAAATTTATACTTTTTGGAAAATTCTGACGCTGTTCTATTCACTAACGCAAAATATAGCACATCAGTTGAAAAATCAAGCCACAGCAATGCCATGAAAGGAAAAAGTTTCCATAACCTGCCCCCAAAAATATTAGGAACCTTATAGAAATTTGTATTCTGAAGTACTACAAATTTGTTTTTGCCATTAACAACAGACTGGCAGCTACAAAATGAGACCAAAATTTTACTAATCGAATAGAAATTGTGGCTACAGTGAACGATTTAAGCCAGAGGTCTGACAAGGGAAATGACGTATATTAGAAACATGCATGTCTATGCGTCCGAAGCGTCATAAAACTTGGTATTTTCATGCGAATTACTGCATATTGAAACTTGACGCAAACTAAACAAATGCAACTATAAGCTAAGACCAAAATTTAAACAATCGGATTAAAATTACGGGCACAGTAAGCAATCAAAGCTGAAAATCTGAACAAAAACTGCACGTGTTCTAGAAACGTGTTCTAGAAACAGCCATTTCTAGATATTTGGCCTGAAACATGTTTCGACCAACAAACCTTACTTGGATTTAAACTTTTGAATGAAAACGTAAAAACGCGAAATTCGCATGTTTAAGGGGAGAAAAAGCGATTGAAATTTTGGCTGGGTGACACGTGAAAAATTGGGATATTTTTGGCTTTCAACCACCAAACCCGCCCTTTAACTTTTGCGAAATACCACGAATATATCTTTTTCCGAAAATTCAGATGCCGATCTATTCAAGAACACCAAAATATAGCACATCGGTTGAAAAATCAAGCCACAGCAATGCCATGAAGGGAAAAAGTTTCCATAACCTGCCCCCAAAAATATAAGGAACCTTATAAAAATTTGCATTCTTATGAAAAGTACTACAAATTTGTATTTGCCGTTAACAACAGACTGGCAGCTACAAAATGAGGTCAATATTTTGATAATCGAATAGAAATTGTGGCTAGAGTGAACGGTTCAAGCCAGAGGTCTGACAAGGAAATTGACGTATTTTAGACAAATATATGTATATGCCTGCTAAGCGTCATACAAACTGGTATTTTCATGCAAATCGCTACATATTGGCCCTTGACGCAAACGAAACAAACGCATACATGGGATAAGACCAAAATTTTAACAATCTGATTAAAATTACGGGCACAGTAAGCAATCAAAGTTGAAAATCTGCACAAAAACTGCACGTGTTCTAGAAACAGCCATTTCTAGATATTTTGCCTTAATCATGTTCCGACCACCAAACCTTAGTTTGTGTTAAGCTTTTGAATTAAAACGTAAAAACGCGAAATTTGCACGTTTAAGGGGAGAAAATGCGATTTATGGTTTTGGCTGGGTGACACGTGAAAAATTGGGTTTTCAATCACCAAACCCGCCCTTAAGGTTTTGCGAAATCCCACAAGTTTATACTTCTTGGAAAATTCTGACGCTGATCTATTCACTTACACCAAAATGTAGCACATCGGTTGAAAACCAAGCCACAGCAATGCCATGAAGGGAAAAAATTCCTTATCCTGCCCCCAAAAATACAAGGAACCTTATAAAATTAGTATTCTTATGAAAAGTACTACAAATTTGTATTGGCCGTAAACAATAGACTGGTGACTTCAAAATGAGACCAAAATTTTTATAATCGAATAGAAATTGTGGCTACAGTGAGCGATTCAAGCCAGCGGCCTGACAAGAAAATTGACGTATTTTAGACAAATACATGTCTATGCCTCCTAAGCGTCATAAAAATTTGTATTTTCATGTCAATTACTACATACTCGTATTTGCACTTGACGCAAATTAAACAAACGGAACTATAAGATAAGATCAAAGTTTCAACAATCGGAATAAAATTACGGGCACAGTAAGCAATCAAAGCTGAAAATCTGCACAAAAACTGCACGTGTTCTAGAAACAGCCATATCTCGATATTTTGCCTAAAACATGTTCCGACCACCAAACCTTAGGTTCGGTTAAGCTTTTGAATTAAAACGTAAAAACGCGAAATTCGCACGTTTAAGGGGAGAAAAAGTGGTTTAAAGTTTTGGCTGGTTGACACGTGAAAAATTGGGATTTTTTTGGCTTTCAAACACCAAAGCCACCCTTGAACTTTTGGGGAATACCACAAACTTATATTTTTAGGAAAATCCAGACGCTGCTCTATTCGCTATCATCAAAATATAGCACATCGGTTCAAAAGTCAAGCCACAGCAATGCCATGAAGGGAAAAAGTTTCCATAACATGCCCCTAAAAATATAAGGAACCTTAGAAAAATTAGTATTCTTATGAAAAGCACTACAAATTTATATTTGCCGTTAACAACAGACCGGCAGCTACAAAATGAGACCAAAATTGTGATTATCGAATCGTAGCTGTGGCTACAGTGAACGATTCAAGCCAGAGGTCTGACAGCCCTTTCGAGATATTTTGACTAAAACAGTTCCGACCATCAAAACCTTGGTTTGGGTTAAGCTTTTGAATTAAAACGTCAAAGCGCGAAATTCGCACGTTTAAGGGGAGAAAAAGCGATTTCAAGTTTTGGCCGGTTAACACGTGAAAAATTGGGATTTTTTTGGCTTTGAACCACCAAACCCGCCCTTAACGTTTTGCGCAATACCACAAATTTATACTTCTGGAAAATTCCTGACGCTGATCTATTCACAAACACCAAAATATAGCACATCGGCTGAAAAATTAAGCCACAGCAATGCCATGAAGGGAAAAAAAATCCCTAACCTGCCCCCAAAAATACAAGGAACCTTATAAAAATTAGTATTCGTATGAAAAGTACTATAAGATAAGACCAAAATTTCAACCGGATTAAAATTACGGGCACAGGAAGCAATCAGAGCTGAAAATCTGGACCAAAACTGCACGTGTTCTAGAAACAGCCATTTCTCGATATTTTGCCTAAAACATGTTTCAACCACCAAAACCTTAGTTCTGGTTAAGCTTTTGACTAAAAACGTAAAACGCGAAATTCGCACGTTTAAGGGGAGAAAAGGCGATTTAAAGTTTCGGCTGGTTGGCATGTGAGAAATTGGATTTTTTTTTGGCTTTCAACCACCAAACCCGCCCTTAAACTTTTGCGAAAAACCACAAATTTATACTTTTTAGGAAACTTAGACACTGGTCCATTCACTGACATTAAAATACAGCACATCGGTTGAAAAATTGAGCCACAGCGATGCCATGAAGGGAAAAGTTCCCATAACCTGCCTCCAAAAATATAACGAACCTTATAAAAACTAGTATTCTTATGAAAAATACTACAAGTTTGTATTTGCCGTAAACAACAGGCTGGCAGCTACAAAATTAGACCAAAATTTTGATAATCGAATAGAAATTGTGGGACAGTGAACGATTCAAGCTAGAGGTCTGACAAGGAAATTGACTTTTTTTAGATGAAAATATGTCTATGCCTCCTAAGCGTCATTAAAATTGGTATTTTCATGCGAATTACTACATATTTGCACTTGGCGCAAACTAAAAAAACGCTTTGGTTATCGATTTATCGATAGTGCTCTCAGACCAGGGAACCGAACGCGTCCCCAGGGTTGCGGATAGAGGAAGACCTTTCTCAAAATGGTCGCTGCGAATAACCAATAAGCAGCCGTGGACAATGGTCGGCAGTGAAGGGAACCAAATTACGGTGCAGGGGGTCGGATCCCCAGTACCAGCGGCAGAGGGTAGTGAGCGAGCAGGCTCCCGGCCGTCGTCATCCAGCGACTGCAATGTTATAGAAGTGGTGAACTTGGCTTCTGTAACAGATATAACTACAAGCAAACAGGACGCTAGCACAGAGAACCCTTTCAGGCAAAAACCGCTGTTGGCAAGAACACCGATTAAACAAGTCACCGATTGCGGGGGGAGGCAGCAAACCCCAGAAACACTGTCAAAGTCAACATCACAGGTTAAATCATCGGAGACAGACCACAGACGGACTAACGAACGAAAGAAGGCAGAGTGCGTTGTGCAACCTGGCATCATTGCAGCCTTCGGGCGCAGTAGAAGGACTATGCGCACCCCGGAGCGTCCAGTGCAAGACGTGCACAATCTGGATCAAGCTGCGACACCAACAGAGGCCAGTGTAAGACTGGGGGAGGGAGAAGTTTTGCCGTTGGCCGACGCAACTTCAAACGCGACCCAAGCGATAGAAGCAAAAGGGCTAGGAAACGGGGGCCTCTCCCAAGAGGTGGCGCCAAATAACACAATCGCCCTTGACCGCGCCGAAGAGGAGCGGCTTACTCGGAAAGTGGGGACTATCGTCAAACAACTGAGGGCTGCCTGCGAAGTGCAGAAAAACATAGGCAAGAGTGTCAAGAATGGCATTCTTGAACTGGAGGAGCTTTTTGGCCGCATAACGCACTACAGGCGGAGGTGGCTTGCAACCGAAAAGCACCAAAAAGACACGCTCTTCCTCGAGGTATCAGTGGGTCCTAGCAGCAGCAAAAGAATGGCCGGCAGCCCAATCGAAGGCGACCGTGAGAAAAGGAGGAAGGACGAGACCATAAACGAAGTTGACACTCCAGGCGAGGAGTTTCATGTGGTGCGAAACAAGGCAGCGAAAAAAGCGGCCAAAAAGCTACTCCTAGAAAAAACAGAAAAACAGCTCAACCACGAAAAGAACAAAGAACCCACCGGCATACCGCAGAAAACAAAAAGCGAACCGCGGCGCAAACCCTTGCGAGAGGCACTGCTTATTAAACCCACTAAGGGCCGAACCTACGCAGATGTCCTCCGTGAAATTAAAGGAGCGGTCAAGCCAGACGACACCAAAACTGCCATTAAAGCAGTTCGACCAACCCGGATCGGTGGCCTGCTGGTGGAATTCGGGCCAGAGGCCACAAACAAAGATGCATTCCGTGACGCGATTCAAAAGGTTCTTGCAAATGCGCAACCGTTGCCTCGCTCGAAACAATGGCCACCCTGGAAATCAGGGACCTCGACTGCGTCACGGACAAAGCTGAAGTAGAGGATGCCATTAGGTGGGAGTTCCCCAGCTTAAGTGAAGTCAAGGCAAGATTGACACGTGAAAACACAAGGGGGCAACGCATGGCTATTGTCGAACTAGCTGATAAAGACGCCCAGCAAATCTTGGCGAAGGGCGAAATTAAGATAGGTTGGGTGATCTGCAGGATACGGAGAAGAGCGATCCCTATCCGCTGCTTCAGATGCCTCGAATACGGACACACCGCGTATGGCTGTAGGGGACCCGACAGGAGATCTCTGTGCTACAAATGTGGTGAAACGGGGCACAAAAGGAAGGGGTGCACGAACGAGGCAAAATGCATTCTTTGCAAGGATGCTAAGCTAGCACCCGGCGACCTCAAACATGAGCCGGGGACAGGGAGATGCTGGGTTTTCAAGGAGGCCCTGACTTAAGCCAAATCGATACTCAAATGATCCGTATCCTGCAGGTCAATTTGCACCAAAGCACAAACGCCCAGAACCTACTGGAGCAGTTTGCGAGGGATAAGAAAGCTGACTTCCTGTTGCTGAGCGAGCAACATCATAACAAGGACTCGCAAGCGTGGTACCCTGACGAATCTGGTACCTCGGCCATCTGGGTTTGAGACAGCGCCCGCCTTCAGGTGCAGGGCCATGGACGCGGGGATGGTTTTGTGTGGGTGCGGTGTTCAGGGATAACATATTTCAGTGTTTATCTGACGCCTAACGAGGCAATGCCATCTTTTCGAACCAAACTCGATGCCCTGGAGGACGCTGTCTCGAACACAGAGGGCCACATGCTGGTCGGGGGAGACTTCAACGCTAGAGCCATTGAATGGGGTATGCCACAATCCGGCTCAAGGGGAAAGCAAATCTTGGACATGGCCCCCTACTTACCGCCGCTGGTGTTGCGTAGGAACCATACCCGATGTGACACTCGCTTCGGAGTCCCTGGTACCTAGAGTACACAACTGGTGAGTACTAGAGGACTACTCGGCTAGTGATCACCAGTATATAGCGGTTGAGATTCACGACGATGCCACTCTGCGTGCATATGCCCAAACTTCAATCCTCGGATGGAGGACTGGGAGGATGGACGTTGAGAGGTTCGCTGACGCGCTTACGACAGGCGCACCGTTGCTGGGAGCTCCGCCAGGGAGTGGAGGGCCTATAGCCAAGGACTTGGTGAACTCAACTATGAGTACCATCATAACTGCTTGCGAGTCTTCCATACCCCGTTGGAGACCCCGACACGGGAAGCCTCCAGTATACTGGTGGTCAAACGAGATCGCCGAACAAAGAAGCGAGTCTCACAAACTTCGGCGAGAGGCCCAGCGGGCGCGAACACGGGAGGAGGCAGACACTAGGCTAGTAGCATACAGGTCTGGCAGGAAATATCTTCGCAGGCTTATTAACAAGAGCAAGGCCCGATGCGGGCAAGATCTCGTGGACGATGTGAATAGGGATCCGTGGGGCCTTGGCTACAAGCTGGTCATGGGGAAACTTGGTGCCCTACGGAAGCCCTGCTTACATGAAGCAGATAAGATGGACGAGGTCGTACGGGCACTATTCTCCACGCACCCTGTCGATTCAGCTAATGCACAAACACCAATAGAATGCTCACCTTTCACAATGATGGAACTGGAGCAGGCAATTCTCTCCATGAAAGCAAGGAAGGCACCGGGACCAGATGGCGTTCCTGCTGAGGTTTTGCAGCTTGTCTACAAGCTTTGTCCTGACTTGTTGCTCAGTATGTTCAACGCTTGCCTGTCCGAAGGTGTATTTCCGGAACGCTGGAAAGTGGCGAGGCTCGTAATGATCAGCAAGCAGAAGGGAAATCCCGAGTTGGCGTCTGCATACCGCCCGTTATGTATGCTAGACACGGGTGGGAAAGTGCTCGAGAAACTCATCAAGGGAAGACTCACTGACGCGGTCCGTTCTGCCGGGGACCTATCTCCCCGGCAGTATGGTTTTAGAGTAGGTTGCTCCACTATTGACGCGATAGCGGAAGTAGTGAGCGCGGTCCAAAGAGCGGAGGCTCACTGCCAGTCAAACAAAAGGGTTGTGTTGCTCGTGACGCTTGACGTCAGAAACGCCTTCAATTCCGCTAGATGGGCGGATATTCTGGAAGCACTGGAAAACTCTTTTCAAGTTCCAGAATATCTGATGCGGATTTTGAAGAACTACCTGACAGACCGGAGTCTGCTCTATGAGACGAAGGAGGGTCGGCGGAGGATGGAAGTTACATCGGGTGTTGCACAAGGCTCCATCCTTGGCCCAGACCTGTGGAACATCACGTACGACGGGCTACTGAGAATCGAGCTGCCGGATGAGTCGCGCTTGATCGGCTGTGCAGATGATGTCGCGGCGCTAGTTGCGGGACGCACTGTTGAACAAGCGCAACTCAGACTGGGTATGCTAATGCGCCGAGTGAGGGACTGGATGACTGCTCATGCGTTCAGCCTAGCTTTGGAGAAAACCGAAGTAGTCATCTTGACAAAGAAGAGAATCCCTAGAGTAAGGATGATCAACATTGGGGAAGCACTCGTTGAGACTAAACTAGCAGTGAAGTACCTGGGCATTTTGATCGCCTCGAAGATGCGTTTCTCCGAGCAAATCAGGGCAATAGCTGACAAGGCTGCAGCGAGTGTTTCGGCTCTCAGCCAGCTAATAGCCAACATAGGGGGTCCTACCTCATCAAGAAGGAGACGTCTGATGAGTGCAGTACAATCTGTGCTGTTGTACGGATCGGAGATATGGTGTGAGCCTCTCAACAAGGGGCTGTATCGAAGGCGCTTGGCACAGATGCAGCGACGGGGAGCGCTGTGGATTGCATCCGCATATCGGACTGTCTCGGAGTCGGCAGTGCTGGTCATCGCAGGAGTGATACCCATTGCCCTCCTTGCCAAGGAGCGCCGCAGAATCTACCTGCAGAGGAACGAATGCGACAGAGATGCTGGCACCCACGAAGAACGAGAACGCTCACTCAGTGATTGGCAACAGTCCTGGGTGAGCGATACAAAAGGTAGGTGGACCGCACGCCTTATTGGTAACCTGAGGCCGTGGCTCAATCGAAGGAATGGTGAGACTGACTTCTATCTAACTCAGCTACTGAGTGGACATGGATACTTTCGGTCTTACCTGCACAAGATTGGTAAGTCACGGTCTCCTGACTGCATATTCTGTGCTGGAGAGGTCGATAATGCCTACCACACATTTTTTGTATGCAAGAGGTGGGAAAGGCAGCGCGGTGACCTCATTGAAGAAATGGGAGATCTCTCTCCGGATGAACTCACTGGAGAGATGCTCACATCCGTTGACAAATGGAACTGTGTGGCACATTACGCTCAGGCAGTCCTTAAGATAAAAAGGAAAAAATATGAGCGCCTGGAGGCGTCCAGGCCGGAGGGGTCTCTTTTCTAGAAATCCCTCTCCCTTCCCCTCTTTCCGTTGGAAAAGGGATCCCTGCAGCCCGGTGGGGCCTAAACGCGTGAAGAAATGAGGCTTAGCCCGAAGTAATGTGTCAAACCGTTCCAGGCTAGGTTCTCAGATTGATAGAGGAGGTGTTTAGTGGGTAGTCCAAGGGTATCCTCCATGGGAGTCCCACACTGCCAGACTCAGTGGGCGTAAATGCATTCACCTCCCTACCACAGAAAAAAACTAAAATAACGCAACTATAAGATAAGACCAAAATTTCAACAATCGGATTAAAATTAAGGGCACAGTAAGCAATCAAAGCTGAAAATCTGAAAAAAAAACTGCACATGTTTTAGAAACAGCCATTTCTAGATATTTTGCCTAAAACATGTTCCGACCACCGAAACCTTAGTTTGGGTTAAGTTTTTGAATGAAAACGTAAAAACGCGAAATTCGCACGTTTAAGGGGAGAAAAAGAGATTTAAAGTTTTGGCTGGTTGACAGGTGAAAAATTGGGATATTTTCGGCTTTCAACCACCAAACCCGCCCTTAAACTTTTGCGATTTACCACAAATTTATACTTTTTAGAAAACTCAGACGCTGATCTATTCACTAACACCAAAATATAGCCAATCGGTTGAAAAATCAAGCCACAGCAATGCCATGAAGGGAAAAAGTTTCCATAACCTGCCCTCAAAACTATAAGGAACCTTATAAAATTTAGTATTCTTATGTAAAGTACTACAAATTTGTATTGATCGTTAACAACAGACTGGCAGCTACAAAATGAGACCAAAATTTTGATAATCGAATAGAAATTGTGGCTACAGTGAACGATTCAAGCCAGAGGTCTGACAAGGAATTTGACGTATTTTAGACAAATACGTGTCTATGCCTCCTAAGCGTCAAAAAATTGGTATTTTTATGCAAATTAATACATATTTGCACTTGACGCAAACTCAACAAATGGAACTATAAGATAAGACCAAAATATCAACAATCGGAATAAAATTACGGGCACAGTAAGCAATCAAAGCTGAAAATCTGCACAAAAACTGCACGTGTTCTAGAAACAGCCATTTCTAGATATTTTGCCTAAAACATGTTCCGACCACCTAAACCTAAGTTGGGGTTAAGCTTTTAAATTAAAACGTATAAACACGAAATTCACACGTTTAAGGGGAGAAAAAGCAATTTAAATGCTTGGCTGGTTGGCACGTGAAAAATTGGGATTTTTTTGGCTTTCAACCACCAAACCCGCCCTTAAACTTTTGCAAAATACCACGAACTCATACTTTTTGGAAAATTCAGACGCTGATCTATTCACTTACACCAAAATATAGCACATCGGCAGAAAAATCAAGCCACAGCAATGCCATGAAGGGAAAAAGTTTCCATAAAATGAACCTTATAAAAATCAGTATTCTTATGAAAAGTACTACAAATTTGTATATGCCGTAAACAACAGACTGGCAGCTACAAAATGAGATCAAAATTTTGATAATCGAATAGAAATTGTGGCGAGAAGGAACGATTCAAGCCAGAGGCCTGACAAGGAAATTGACGTATTTTAGACAAATACATGTCTTTGCCTCCTAAGCGTCATAAAAATTGGTATTTTCATGCATTTCGCTACAAATTTGCACTTGACGCAAACTAAACAAACTATAAAATAAGACCAAAATTTCAACAATCGGATTAAAATTACGGGCACAGTAAGCAATCAAAGCTGAAAATCTGCACAAAAACTGCCATTTCTAGATATTTTGCCTAAAATATGTTCCGACTACCAAAACCTTGGTTGGGGTTAAGCTTGTTAATTAAAACGTAAAAACGCGAAATTCGCACGTTTAAGGGCAGAAAACGCGATTTAAAGTTTCAGCTGGTTGACACGTGAAAAATTGGGATTTTTTTGGCTTTCAACCACCAAACCCGCCCTTAAACTTTTACGATATACCACAAATTTATACTTTTTGGAAAATTTAGACGTGTATCTATTCATTAACAACAAAATATAGCACATAGAGTGAAAAACCAAGCCACAGCAATGGCATGAAGGGAAAAAGTTTCCATAACCTGCCCCAAAAAATATAAGGAACCTTATAAAAATTAGTATTCTTATGAAAAGTACCACAAATTTTTATTTGCCGTATACAACAGACTAGCAGCTACAAAATGAGACCAAAATTTTGATAATCGAATAGAAATTGTGGCTACAGTGAACGATTCAAGCCAGAGGCATGACAAGGAAATTAACGTATTTTTGACAAATCGATGTCTATGCCTCCCAAGCGTCATAAAAATTTGTATTTTCTTGCAAATTACAATATATTTGCACTTCACGTGAACGATCCAAACGCAGCTATAAGATAAGACCAAAATTTCAACAATCGGATTAAAATTACGGGCACAGTAAGCAATCAAAGCTGAAAATCTGCACAAAAACTGCACGTGTTCTAGAAAAAGCCATTTCTAGATATTTTGCCTAAAACATGTTCCGACCACCTAAACCTAAGTTGGGGTTAAGCTTTTAAATTAAAACGTATAAACACGAAATTCACACGTTTAAAGGGAGAAAAAGCAATTTAAATGCTTGGCTGGTTGGCACGTGAAAAATTGGGATTTTTTTGGCTTTCAACCACCAAACCCGCCCTTAAACTTTTGCAAAATACCACGAACTCATACTTTTTGGAAAATTCAGACGCTGATCTATTCACTTACACCAAAATATAGCACATCGGCAGAAAAATCAAGCCACAGCAATGCCATGAAGGGAAAAAGTTTCCGTAAAATGAACCTTATAAAAATCAGTATTCTTATGAAAAGTACTACAAATTTGTATATGCCGTAAACAACAGACTGGCAGCTACAAAATGAGATCAAAATTTTGATAATCGAATAGAAATTGTGGCGAGAAGGAACGATTCAAGCCAGAGGCCTGACAAGGAAATTGACGTATTTTAGACAAATACATGTCTTTGCCTCCTAAGCGTCATAAAAATTGGTATTTTCATGCATTTCGCTACAAATTTGCACTTGACGCAAACTAAACAAACTATAAAATAAGACCAAAATTTCAACAATCGGATTAAAATTACGGGCACAGTAAGCAATCAAAGCTGAAAATCTGCACAAAAACTGCCATTTCTAGATATTTTGCCTAAAATATGTTCCGACTACCAAAACCTTGGTTGGGGTTAAGCTTGTTAATTAAAACGTAAAAACGCGAAATTCGCACGTTTAAGGGCAGAAAACGCGATTTAAAGTTTCAGCTAGTTGACACGTGAAAAATTGGGATTTTTTTGGCTTTCAACCACCAAACCCGCCCTTAAACTTTTACGATATACCACAAATTTATACTTTTTGGAAAATTTAGACGTGTATCTATTCATTAACAACAAAATATAGCACAAAGAGTGAAAAACCAAGCCACAGCAATGGCATGAAGGGAAAAAGTTTCCATAACCTGCCCCAAAAAATATAAGGAACCTTATAAAAATTAGTATTCTTATGAAAAGTACTACAAATTTTTATTTGCCGTATACAACAGACTAGCAGCTACAAAATGAGACCAAAATTTTGATAATCGAATAGAAATTGTGGCTACAGTGAACGATTCAAGCCAGAGGCATGACAAGGAAATTAACGTATTTTTGACAAATCGATGTCTATGCCTCCCAAGCGTCATAAAAATTTGTATTTTCTTGCAAATTACAATATATTTGCACTTCACGTGAACGATCCAAACGCAGCTATAAGATAAGACCAAAATTTCAACAATCGGATTAAAATTACGGGCAAAGTAAGCAACCAAAGCTGAAAATCTGAACAAAAACTGCACGTGTCCTGGAAACAGCCATTTCTAGATATTTTGCCTAAAACATGTTCCGACCACCAAAACCTTAGTTTGGGTTAAGTCTTTGAATGAAAACGTAAAAACGCGAGATTCGCACGTTTAAAGGGAGAAAAAGCTATTTAAAGTTTTGGCTGGTTGACACGTGAAAAATTTGGATTTTTTTGGCTTTCAACAACCAAACCCGCCCTTAATCTTTTGCGAATTACCCTGAATTTATACTTTCTGGAAAATTCAGACGCTGATCTATTCATTAACACCAAAATATAGCACATCGGTTGACAAATCAAGCCAAAGCAATGCCATGAAGCGAATAAGTTTCCATAACCTACCCCCAAAAATATAAGGAACCTTATAAAAAGTAGTATTCTTATGAAAAATGCTACAAACTTGTATTTGCCGTAAACAACAGACTGGCAGCTACAAAATGAGACCAACATTTTGATAATCGAATAAAAATTGGGGGTACAGTGAATGATTCAAGCCAGAGACCTGACAAGGAAATTGACGTATTTTAGACAAATACATGTCTATGCCTCCTAAGCGTCATAAAAATTGGTATTTTCATGCAAATTGCTACATATTTGCACTTGACGCAAACAAAACAAACGCAACTATAAGATAAGACCAAAATTTCAACAATCGGATTAAAATTTCGGGCACAGTAAGCAATCAAAGCTGAAAATCTGAACAAGAACTCACGTGTTCTAAAAACAACCATTTCTAGATATTTTACCTAAAACATGTTCCGACCACCAAAACCTTGTTTTGGGTTAAGCTTTTAAATGCGGAATTCGCACGTTTAAGGGAGAAAAACGGCTTAAAGTTTTGGCTGGTTAACACGTGAACAATTTGAATTTTTTGGTTTTAAACCACCAAACCCGCCCTTAAATTTTGCGAAAAACCACGAATTTATACATTTTGGAAAATTCAGACGCTGATCTATTCACTTGCATCAAAATATAGCACTTCGGTTGAAAAATCAAGCCACAGCAATGCCATGAAGGGAAAAAGTTTCCAAAATCTGCCCCCAAAAATATAAGGAACATTATAAAAATTAGTATTCTTATGAAAAGTACTACAAATTTGTATTTGCCGTAAACAACAGACTGACATCTACAAAATGAGCCCAAAATTTTGATAATCCAATATAAATTGTGGTTACAGTGAACGATTCACGCCAGAGGTCTGACAAGGAAATTGACGTGTTTTAGACAAATACATGTCTATGCCTCTTAAGCGTCATAAAAATTAGTATTTTCATGCGAATTACTACATATTTGCACTTGACGCAAACTAAGCAAACGCAACTATAAGATAAGACCAAAAATTCAACAATCGGATTAGAAATACGGGCACAGTAAGCAATGAAAGCTGAAAATCTGAACAAAATCTGCACGTGTTCTAGAAACAGCCATTTCTAGATATTTTGCCTTAATCATGTTCCGACCACCATAGCCTTAGTTTGGGTTAAGCTTTTGAATTGAAACGTAAAACCGCGAAATTCGCACGTTGAAGGGGAGAAAAAGCGATTTAAACTCTTGGCTTGTTGACACGTGAAAAATTGGGATTTTTTGGCTTTCAACCACCAAACCCGCCCTTAAACTTTTCTGAAATAGCTCAAATTTATACTTTTTGGAAAACTCAGACGTGGACCTATTCATTAACATCAAAATATAGCACATCGGTTGAAAAATCAAGCCACAGCAATGCCATGAACTGAATAAGCTTCCATAACCTGCCCCCGCAAATATAAGGAACCTTTTAAAAATTAGTATTCATATGAAAAGTACTACAAATTTGTATTTGCCGTAAACAACAGACTGGCAACTACAAATTACGGGCACATTAAGCAATCAAAGCTGAATATCTAAACAAAAACTGCCCATGTTTTAGAAACAGCCATTTCTAGATATTTTGCCTAAAACATGTTCCGACCACCAAAACCTAAGTATCAGTTAAATTTTTGTATGAAAACGTTAAAAAACGCGAAACTCGAACGTTTAAGGGGAGAAAATGCGATTTAAAGTTTTGCCTGGTTGACACCTGAAATATTGGGATATTTTTGGCTTTCAACCACCAAACCTGCCCTTAAGATTTTGCGAAATACCACAAATTTATACTTTTTGGAAAATTCAGACGCTGATCTATTCACTTACACCAAAATACAGCACATCGGTTGAAAAATCAAGCCACAGCAATGCCATGAAGGGAAAAAGTTTCCATAACCTGCCCCAAAAAATATAAGGAATCTTATAAAAATTAGTATTCTTATGAAAAGTACGTCAAATTTGTATTTTCCGTAAATAACAGACTGGCAGCTACAAAATGAGACCAATATTTCGATAATCGAAAAGAAATTGTGGCTACAGTGAACGATTCAACCCAGAGGTCTAACAAGGAAATTGACGTATTTTAGAAAAATACATGTCTAGCCTCCTAAGCGTCATCAAAATTTGTATTTTCATGCAAATTGCTACATATTGGCCTTGACGCAAACTAAACAAACGCAACTATAAGATAAGACCAAAATTTCAACAATCGGATTAAAATTACGGGCATAGTAAGCAATCAAACCTGAAAATCTGCACAAAAACTGCACGTGTTCTAGAAAGAGCCATATAATAATAAAAAATATCTATTTTACCTAAAACATGTAGTAATTGAGGAGCGGGCTTTATTTACAAAACATTTATCAGAAAAGACAAAGCTTTAAGAAGCAACTAAAAAGATGTTAGATACTGCTTTAGGTGATTTAGAAGCAGTGAAAAATAAACATTCCCAGATTGTGAAGGAGCTGAACCGGGAGTTGGGCAAGTATAAGAAACATTCCGACAATGAATTGCAACGGAAACATAACAGCGATCAAAACATATCACAGCATTCTCCAGATGGTGTCAACGTTCGTCGTCAAAGTGATAGCGAACCCGAACTCATAAGCCAAAATAGTTTATCCTTGCAGGAACCTTCCACCAAACCTTTAGTAGATAGAATTTTACGTCTGCAACAAGCAGCAACGAGACAAACAGAAAAATTGATTTTCTCGAGAATCATACAATGTCCTTGGTGTCTGAATTGCAAAAAAAATCAAAACTCCTTCAGTATTATATGATGCGAGATCAAGCAGGTGCGCTTACATCAAATAAAAGCGATCAAAACAAGTCTGAATTGGCCAAATACGGTGGAGTAATGTCAGCAACTTACGGTGGTATTAAAGGCAATAATCAAAGCATGACATTAGATTTGTCATTAGAGATAAATAGAAAACTACAAGCAGTACTTAAAGATACTCTGTTGAAAAACATTACGCTTAAGGAAAATTTGAATGTGCTTGGATTGGAAGTTGATAAACTTACTAGACAACTTGCTCAACATAACGTTCATAAATAACAAAAGTGATCTTATTTTTAACTACATCGTGACCACTGGCAATAACGCTTAAACGTGAACTAGATATAGCCATCAAAGAAAAAGAAAATGCAGTTATGGTTTACGCAACAAAAGAGAAAAGTGCGGAAAGAAAAAGAAAATGTTGAAAAACAACTAAATGATACCCAAAAAAGAAATTAAGATCATAACCACTAAATATCAACTTCTAAAGGAAGAGAAAGGTCGCCTATCAGGTATTTTAGATGAAAAGTGTAATGAAATAAAAAACTACAGAAAGAAAATGAAAAATTCAAAACGGACCTTGGCAATTTAGAGATGAAAACGAAATGGATTTCAATTAAATTGACTCAAGAGACTGATAACAAAAATGCTAATGAAAAACGGCTCAACGAAGTTCTTCAGGAAAAAAAATATTCAATCTACCGAAGAGAAACTTACAGAACAACAAAAAATGGAGCAAGAAGCCAATGTAATTTTATTGAAGCATGAGAACGAGAAAAGGGAGAAACAATTAGAATCGCTGGAAAAAGAATACAAGCAGACTTTGGCTAAATACAAGGAAATACAAGAAGAAGTAAAACGGGATCAAGAAGAGAAAGCGGCCATATCACTAGAACTAGAAAAAGAGAAGTCACAACATATTATCGTCCAGAAGTCACTCAGTCAGGAGCTATTGAACTCAGCCAAACTCCGGAGTCAATTAGAAGATCTTAGAATACTACAAGCCCAAGAGAAAAGTTCTACTCTCATCGCCACGTCGCGCAGTTAACGCTTAGCAAATAAACTCATTCAAAGAGATATGATTGAGCGGAGGAATAGCGGTGGCGATAGCAGGAGTAGGACCGGTTGGGGTTGCTGGTGCGGTCGCGAAGAGATGGGAGTCGGAGTTTAAGCCCCATTGGAAGCACTTGATTGATCGCGCAGAATTGACATCCAATTGCACGCGTCTGACTGGCTATTTGCCTCCAAGTACCGTTGACGGAGTTCACAAGCGAGAATCGACATTCATTACCGCGTGCGACTCGGACTGATATCTTGCGCTCGATATCAGCTATCCGCCACCGAAGAGTAGTGAAGCTGTGGCCGCAACAGCGCGATCATAATTTGGTTTTTTCGCGCGACGGGAGTCTGCTTGAGATCGAGACAGTGCGGACGCCGAGAAAAAGAAAGGAGGAACGATTGAGTCACCTTCCCAACGGATCACTCGCGCTTTTTTTGCATGAAAAATGAGTCAAGAAAATTTCTTTTGCACTTAACTCCCAGGAAATAAAAGTCTAAAACTGTTTAATAATTTTAATGTGTAGTAATTTTATTACAATATCTTTTGAATATAATTTAACGAATTGCGGTGTAACGCGGTATACAAATGCTTAGAACGAAACGGCGACGTAAATTTAAAAAAAACAACCGAAACGAGTGATAAGAAACGGTGAAGATAACATGTGAGATAGGGGAGTGAATTTGCGCCCGCACGAGATCTCGCTTAGGAGTCGCGAACATGATATCGGGAAGGCCTGTCGCTGCTCGAATTATTAAACATTTTGTGGATTAAGCGAAAGTTCGAATATATGTGTGAAATATTGTTGAAGAGAAGAAAGAAAAAGCTCCGAATCCTGTGTCCATGTAGTGCATACAAAATTTCAATTGGGTGTCTGAAAAATCATCTGGAAAAAAGGGCAAAAACGTGCGCGCCACATACAATTCAAGAAGCAATTCGAAAAATATAATTAATAGGAAGGGGGATTCCTCAAATATTTCCGTGCAAAGATCATAAGATTTGGTGGCGAGAAATCTTTCGAGTGAAAAGCATGAGAAAAGATTTTGCAAGACGGGACCGCAAATTTAATGTGGTGAAAAGTGAATCGTCATAACGGAAAAACAGTATTTGAGACGGCTCGCATCTGATGGTTTAATGAAAAGTGTGAAGATAACTGGTGTTTTGAGATATTCGGGAGGAACGTGGTGAACGGTGGTTATAAGGAAGAAAAATGTGGCAAATTGCTCCATACGAGTGAAATGAAAGTTAAAATACATGTTAGAGTCCTTTCTTGACAAGAAAAAAAGAAGAGTGTGTTGCGGTTTTGCGATGTGTTGGTGGAATTTCTCCCGAATTTAAGTTTTTGTTTACAATGCATATTCAATTCGTAACATTCCCACCTACGCTATAAGTACCGGAAGAAATAAAATTTGTTATGACTACAGTGCTCTTTGGTAGAATTGCTCTGGTACTAGTTCCAGGCATGAATGTTCTGCGATTTCCTAAAAAGTTGAGCCTTTTATGTGAATATTCCATTATATTCGTGATCGTTATTAAACGGCTTTATTGATTTTCGCATTTTTTTTCGGAGAACAAAATCAAAAATTGTGCAAGCGATTTAGCGACTGAGTTTAAGCTTTACAGTGTGATCTATGTATATCATAGTTGGTGATTTTTAAGATTCATGAATGTGATAATTTTTTTTTTGTGTGTCTAACGTACAGCTATTTAGAGGATACCTGCACCCATCGAGCGCTCGACGGACCATGCAGGTGAGTACCGTTTAATTTACATATATTATGAAAACATTTTATCATAAAATTTAATTATCACCACAAATTTTTTTCTCTCATACATTTTCATTAATACGTATTACATACACTGTTAAAACATTTTTATTATAAAATTTAATTATCACCCCAAATTTTGTTCTCTCATACATTTTCATTAATACGCATTACATACACAGTATAGTAAACTTACTTAGAGGTCTGATGGATTATTATTATACTATATTTTTCGTTGAAAAATAAAAAAAAAATGGATTAATACCGTACCCGATGGTCTTTCCTTTCTTCAACTTCTAACCGGGTATAGGACCCGGTACGGTGGCAGGCTTCCACCTCAAAACATGAGCCAGCCGCCGGGTACTCACTAATTCCTTGTTCTGTTTCAGGTGACGTTTTGGGTTGAGTGGCCCAAGCAGAGTGCCTTTTTATGGCATAGATTTATGCAATCCAATTGTATAATTCTATGACATAAATTGGTCACCGGGGTACTCCCCTTCTGATGGGAAAGTTCATATAATTCAAGTTGTATGAGTTTTCCACTCAGAAGAGGAATACCTGGCCACTTCAACAAAGATATCTATGGATTTATTCCGGTTGGGTGGGAACGAAGGGGCTCCACCACCACCCGGTTGCCCCTCTTTCATTTGTGGGCCATGAATTTATTTGGGTAATGACGAGGTCACCCCAAGTTCGCCTTTCTTTTCAGGTTTCACTTGTTCTAGTAACAAGATCCATTCCCCTCTGTGAGGTTATCTACAATTTTTGCGACTTCGGTCGCCTTTTGAGCTTTAGTCCAATTCGTGAATGCGAAATTTTTTGTAGTGGGTCCTCGTGCTGGGGAAATGAACCCGCCCCACGACACCGCAATGCTAGCCTGCCAGCGCATTCACGCGTCTCCAGACGAGGGCATTCTCGGCAGATACCGACACCTTCCTCTGCCGAGGCAGCAGAACATCGCTGCAGTCCTTCACGGACTTTATGAAAACTCGTTATTCACTACAAATGGCGCCCAACGTGGGGCCCGAAAAGCCCGGCTGTATTATCAGTCGTGAGCACGAGACAGTCCATCGTCTCTAGGTGTCCCCACAAGGTGTTTGTATTATTGGCGGGTAGATAACTCCTGAGGGTAATTGCACTGATTGTGCCCCAGCAACTAATAACTGCCGGACGTGTGTTGTCTTTGGACATCAATATCGTTTGGTCCTGCTTTTGATTTATACTTTGGTGGTTTACCACCATTGTATAATTAGTAAGGCCAAATGATATTAGAGTCCCTTTTTGTTTTCGGAAGTTATTATCCCAACAACTGTTTTGCGGAGGATTCTGATCCGCTCCCCAAACCAGCGGTGCCTGGGTGTCTTAAATTACATGGATTTTGATTTCATGTAATTGGCTGATTAGCTAATCTATGACTATCCATGACAAGACACGCGCTGCTTGTGGATTAGAATCCAACCCTGGGCTGACAAGTTGCAACTTGAGAAAATTTGTGAATGAGGGATCACTTCTGAACCCTGATTTTCATGGTGCCACAAGAGAGTGTCCCTGAAACGCTAGAGAAGGATTGTGCCATGGTGTCCATACTTGGGAGGAAGGACGGAAAGGAAAGACCGGTTATATTACTTTTTTGATAATGTGAAAATTTTTGATAACTTAATTAAAACTTTTAACCTTTTGTTTTTTTCGAGGATTGAGAATAGCTCGCCACTTTCGGCCACTCTTTGAACATTTCATTTTTGTCTTGTCAGTATTTAATCTTATTTATAGCATTTCAGCATTAATTTTTATCTTATTAGAGTTATTTAGGATGTCGACCAAACGCACGCCAGACAAGCGCAGGTTGCGTTCGGAAGCAGGGCCCACGGCATTGTGTGTCATCTGTCAGCAAGCACGAAATGATGGAACGTCCGTACAAACGTTGGCGTGCGGACATGAGTTCCATGAAGCCTGCGTGACCCAGCATTTACTAGTCAGCCGGACTTGCCCCCTATGCCGACAACCAGCCACCTCAGCGGAGCGACCTTCCAGCCACCTAGAGCTTCCAGCTGCTCAAGGGGCGGTGCCCAAAACAAAGGACCGGCGGGAGCAGGTTCCAACAGCGGCTGATGAGCCTGACTTAATGGGCCGAGCCGAAGTAGTTCCGCCTGCGGAAGAGGCGAGACCCACTGTGGCTGTGGAGGACCCCCAGGGCGGAACTGATCTGGTAATTCAAAGGGGTGCAACTGCTATCGTTGGGTTGTCGTCTCCGATTCCACTGAAGCCGACGGGGACTGGCGTTCCCGGGGTACCCGAATCGCTTAGTAAAAATACTAGGATTGAAACTGGATCCGAAACATAGTGGCTTTGTGATTGTTCGATAACAAGATCAACTCATTGCTGCGAACCTCAACCCTGGAGGTATATTCAGGTACCATGGGCAGCTGATGAGCCTCCATCATAAAGATGGTCAGCTGATTGGTTGCGGCCCTTCGGGGAGTTTCGTGGTGGCTTGTGGTGCTAACAAAGGTTGGCGTTAACCTTATAGCGTCAGATACAGCTGGGTCTCGGATCTACCAGTATCAAAGTTGAGAGTTTCCTCAATGTACACTGGTACCGAACTTGGGGGCGAATGATTGGCGCTTAAACCAATCGCTGTCTAATGGTGACCGTGAAATTAGGCCTATAACAGGCAGGTGCTCACGTTAATCAAAACGAAACATGTGGCTGTGAAGGCGACAGTTTCACAAGACTTAATGGCGCTCATGCAGGACCTGTCCACCCGGGTAGCTTCGCTGGAAAGCCAGAAGGAGAATCCAGTACCACCTCGGCCAAAAACGCCTCCTATGTGGGATTCGGACCCAAATCCGTGGGATTTTCCGATAGACTCGCGGCGCGATCACGAACGAATCCGGCCAGGTGCGGCAATGAATCCGTTGGCTCCAGTGTACCGGCCCCGACTGAGCCAAGCACCGCCACCAACTCAGGCTCCAGTGATTCTGCCGGACCAACGCATTCAGCCACACGCTACGTATCGGCTGAAGCCGACGCAGATCCCCAGCATCATCCAGGGATGGAATCTGCATTTCAGCGGGGAACCCAATACGATAACGGTGGAAGTCTTCATTAGTCGAGTGGAGTCGCTGATTGAGCAGATGCTAGCAGGAGACCACTTGGCGCTCGCAGGATACTTGCCAATGCTGCTTAGGGGAGCAGCACTTGAGTCATATTGGCGAATACATTCGGCTCCACCATCAATACGCTGGTCACGGTTGAAGGAGGTACTCCGCATGGAATACCCTACGGTCGACATGGACGAATTAGTACTGGACAAGATGAATGCTAGATGGCAGCGTCCGGACGAGTCCTTCCATCAATATCGAGCCGATATCCTTCGGCTGAATGACCAGTTGTCAGAGCCGTTGTCTTCTACCCAATTACTGCGCCTGCTAAAGCGCAATCTAAGGCCGGAGATTTGTCGCCATATCGTGAACTCCGATCCACAGAGTATGGAGGCCCTGCTGAGAACTGTGCGTCGCCTAGAAGGGTTTGAGG
Organism: Odontomyia ornata; assembly: GCA_963969285.1. Classification (NCBI taxonomy): domain Eukaryota; kingdom Metazoa; phylum Arthropoda; class Insecta; order Diptera; family Stratiomyidae; genus Odontomyia; species Odontomyia ornata. Next base: position 238,281,386 of record OZ017738.1, read on the forward strand.
AAGACCTCCGGGACCGGCCCTACTTACTAGCTAGGACGGGTCCTCGACGAGGAATCGCGGAATTGGCCCCAGATTATACCACCATGGATCTGGAGGAAGATTTGGACCAGGACCTGCTTGCTATAGCAGCAATGGGGAGTCTTACGACCTGCTGGAATTGCCATCAAACCGGACACCGGTCCATTTCATGCCGAGCAGAGCGTAAAGTTTTCTGCTACGGTTGCGGCAAGCCGGGCACTTACTTCCCGGACTGTTCTGAATGTGCCGCGCGAAAAAACGGCTAAAAGAGTACCCGACCGCCTCAGCGGTACTCGAAGCCCCCGCAGTAGCTCCTCAGCCAGCTGCTCACCCCAACAAACCTGACGTTAACCCACCAGCCATGACCACTATGACTGCGGATGTTCACTCTCTTTCGGAGACCTCGCCAACGACAATATTGAAGCGACCATCGCAGTCACTGCCAGAAGAACCCCGGCAGCCTCACATACGCACTCTGAAACCTTATCATGTTCGACAGCAGGAATATCGGGTGGCTCGAGAGCGAATATTTGCTTCCGAAGTAGCCACTTCCCGCCCGCGCACGACAAAATGGTCAACCCGTCGTTGGCGGAATTTCCGCAAGAGAGTGCGCACCTGCCGTCAAACCTTAAACTCTTGTAACATCTCGGAGGTTGCTGAGAATGAGATCAGACCTTATCATCCCATTAAAGTGTTGGGCGAGACCGTGTTTGCATTGATCGACACGGGTGCCAGTATCAGTTGTCTTGCCTCGAGCTTTGGCTCGAAGGTGCTCCAAGACTATCCGAACTTGATTAAATCCTGGCGCACTGAAATCAGTACAGCGGATGGCACCAAACACCCTATACGAGGTAAACTAACCACACCCGTGACGTTCAGGGGTCAGACGAAAGATATTACTTTCTACATTATCCCGTCTTTGAATCAGAATGTGTGGCGTCGATTTCGTCCTTCGCTTTGGACTGGCCTCAGATTTATTCACCGATTTGTCTTTAAAAACCAGAAATGTCAACGAAATCACTTCTATTCCCGATAGGCATGACCTGACGCCTAACCAACGGCAACGCCTGGAAGCATCCATCGCTGCTTTCCCATCTTACGCTACCCAAGGCCTTGGCCGCACCACCCTAGTCTCTCACGCCATCGACCTTGGCGATAGTAAACCGATTAAGCAGAGACACTACGCCATCTCGCCGGCCATGGAGAAATTGGTGTATGCGGAGCTAGATAGGATGCTCGAGTTGGGGGTCATAGAGGAGTCCCAAAGTGCCTGGTCATCACCGGTAACCCTGGTGGTGAAGCCAGATAAAGTCCGCCTCTGTCTTGATGCCAGTAAGGTAAACGCGGTTACCACCAAGGACGCATACCCTCTTCCACTCATCGATGGAATACTAGGGAGACTGCCGAAAGCCAATTATATCACCAGTCTCGACCTTAAAGACGCCTTCTGGCAAATTCCACTCGATGAGGGGTCCAGGGATAAGACTGCCTTCACAGTGCCTGGACGACCATTATATCAGTTCGTCACAATGCCCTTTGGCCTGTGTAACGCGCCGCAAACGATGACTCGGCTGATGGGCAGTCTATGCCTCTTAAGCGTCATAAAAATTAGTATTTTCATGCGAATTACTACATATTTGCACTTGACGCAAACAAAGCAAACGCAACTATAAGATAAGACCAAAATTTCAACAATCGGATTAGAATTACGGGCACAGTAAGCAATGAAAGCTGAAAATCTAAACAAAAACTGCACGTGTTCTAGAAACAGCCATCTCTATATATTTTGCCTTAATCTTGTTCCGATCACCAAAGCCTTAGTTTGGGTTAAGCTTTTGAATTGAAACGTAAAACCGCGAAATTCGCACGTTTAAGGGGAGAAAAAGCAATTTAAACTCTTGGCTTGTTGACACGTGAAAAATTGGGATTGGTTTGGCTTTCAACCACCAAACCCGCCCTTAAACTTTTCTGAAAGTCGGAACATTGTTTAAGGGGAGATAAAGCGATTTAAAGTTTTGGCTAGTTGACACGTGAAAAATTGGGATTTTTTTGCTTTCAACAACATAACCCGCCCTTAAACTTTGGCGAAATACCACGAATTTATATTTTTTGGAAAATTCAGACGCTGATCTATTCATTAACATCAAAATATAGCACATCGGTTGACAAATCAAGCCAAAGCAATGCCATGAAGCGAAAAAGTTTCCATAACCTACACCCAAAAATTTAAGGAACCTTATAAAAATTAGTATTCTTATGAAAAATACTACAAATTTGTATTTGCCGTAAACAACAGACTGGCAGCTACAAAATGAGACCATAATTTTGATAATCGAATAGAAATTGTGGCTACAGTGAATGATTCAAGCCAGAGGCCTGACAAGGAAATTGACGTATTTTAGGCAAATACATGTCTATGCCTCCTTAGCGTCATAAAAATTGGTATTTTCATGCAAATTGCTACATATTTGCACTTGACGCAAACAAAACAAACGCAACTATAAGATAAGACCAAAATTTCAACAATCGGATAAAAATTTCAGGCACAGTAAGCAATCATAGCTGATAAACTGAACAAAAACTCACGTGTTCTAGAAACAGCCATTTCTAGATATTTTACCTCAAACATGTTCCGACCACCAAAACCTTAGTTTGGGTTAAGCTTTTAAATGAAAACGTAAAAATGCGGAATTCGCACGTTTAAGGAAAGAAAAACGGTTTAAAGTTATGGCTGGTTGAAACTTGAAAAATTGGGAATTTTGGTTTTAAACCACCAAACCCGCCCTTAAACTTTTGCAAAATACCACCAATTTATATTTTTTGGAAAATTCAGACGTTGATCTATTCACTTACATCAAAATATAGCACATCGGTTGAAAAATCAAGCCACAGCAATGCCATGAAGGGAAAAAGTTTCCATAACCTGCCCCCAAAAACATAAGGAACCTTATAAAAATTAGTATTCTTATGAAAAGTACTACAAGTTTGTACTTGCCGTAAACAACAGACTAGCAGGTACAAAATGAGACCGAAATTTTGATAATCCAGTATAAATTGTGGCTAAAGTGAACGATTCACACCAGAGGTCTGACAAGGAAATTGACGTGTTTTGGACAAATGCATGTCTATGCTTCTTAAGCGTCATAAAATTTAGTATTTTCATGCGAATTAGTACATATTTGCACTTTACGCAAACTAAGCAAACGCAACTATAAGATAAGACAAAAATTTCAACAATCGGATTAGAATTACGGGCACAGTAAGCAACCAAAGCTGAAAATCTGAACAAAAACTGCACGTGTTCTAGAAACAGTCATTTCTAGATATTTTGCCTAAATCATGTTCTGACCACCAAAACCTTAGTTTGGGTTAAGCTTTTGAATTATCACGTTAAAACGCGAAATTTGCACGTTTAAGGGGAGAAAAAGCGATTTAAAGTTTTGGCTGGTTGAAACGTGCAAAATTGGTTTATTTTTGACTTTCAACCACCAAACCCGGCTTCAAACTTTTGCGAGATACCACGAATTTATACTAATTGAAAAATTCAGACGCTGATCTATTCACTTACACCAAAATATAGCACATCGTTGAAAAATCAAGCCACAGCAATGCCATGAAGGGAAAAAGTTTCCATAACCTGCCCCCAAAAATACATGGAACCTTATAAAAATTAGTATTCATATGAGAAGTACTACAAATTTATATTTGCCATTGCAACAGACTGGCAGCTACAAAATGAGACCAACATTTTGATAATCGAATAGAAATTGTGGCTACAGTGAACGATTCAAGCCAGAGGCCTGATAAGGAAATTGACGTTTTTTAGACAAATGCATGTCTATGCCCCCTAAGCGTCATAAAAATTAGTATTTTCATGTGAATTGCTACATATTTGCACTTGTTGCAAACTAAAGAAATGCAACTATAAGATAAGACCAAAATTTCAACAATCGGATTAAAATTACGGGCACAGTAAGCAACCAAATCTGAAAATCTAAACAAAAACTGCCCGTGTTTTAGAAACAGCCATCTCTATATGTTTGGCCTAAAACATGTTCCAACCACCAAAACCTAAGTTTCTGTTAAACTTTTGAATGAAAACGTTAAAAAACGCGAAACTCGCTCGTTTAAGGGGAGCAAAATTGATTTAAAGGTTTGCCTGGTTGACACGTGAAATATTGGGATATTTTTGGCTTTCAACCACCAAACCTGCGCTTAGGATTTTGCGAAATACCACAAATTTATACTTTTTGGAAAATTCAGACGCTGATCTATTCACTAACACCAAAATATAGCACATCGGTTGAAAAATCAAGCCACAGCAATGCCATGAAGGGAAAACGTTTCCATAACCTGCCCCCAAAATTATAAGGAATCTTATAAAAATTAGTATTCTTATGAAAAGTACTTCAAATTTAAATTTTCCGTAAACAACAGACTGGCAGATACAAAATGAGACCAACATTTTGGTAATCGAATAGAAATTGTGGCTACAGTGAACGATTCAAATGTTGATAATCGAATAGAAATTGTGGCTACAGTGGCGATTCAAGCCGGAGGCCTGACAAGGAAATTGACGTTTTTTAGACAAATACATAACTATGCATCCTAAGCCTCTTAAAAATTGGTATTTCCAACCAAATTGCTACATTTTTGCACTTGACACAAACTAGACAAACGCAACTATAAGATCAGACCAAAATTTCAACTATCGAATTAAAATTACGGGCACAGTAAGCAATCAAAGCTGAAAAACTGCACGTGTTCTAGAAACAGCCATTTCTAGATATTTTGCCTAAAACATGTTCCGACCACCAAAACCTTGGTTCAGGTTAAGCTTTTGAATTAAAACGTAAAAACGCGAAATTTGCACGTTTAAGGGGAGAAAAAGCGATTTAAAGTTTTGGCTGGTTGAAACGTCTAAAATTGGGATTTTTTGGCTTTCAACAACCAAACCCGCCCTTACGCTTTTCCGAAATACCACAAATTTATACTTTTTTGCAAAATGCGTACACTGTTCCATTCACCAACACCAAAATATACCCCCCAGGGGGAACGCCGGTCGACAAGAGCACTCTTGGAAGCTAGCATTCCTTGGGGAGTTCCGCCCCCACGTACCCGAGGAAACTCCGCAGGGGGAATGCCGGTCGACAAGACCACTCTTGGAGGCTAGCATTCTTTGGGGAGTTCCGCCCCCACGTACCCGAGGAAATCCCCGCAGGGAGAAAGTCGGTCGACAAGAACATTCTTGGAGGCTAGCATTCTTTGGGGAGTGCCGCCCCCACGGGCCCGAGGATATGGGGGGTGCCGTGAGGTTCCCTCCTGGGATGACAGGTAACGACTCTAATTGTATCTAGACTACGCTTTGGACAACGAACTGGAATTGACGCTTTGGGCTAGCGGATGTGATGGTTTGGACCTAGTTGCTTTGCACAGTAGCGCCGAGGTGAAACTCGTGTGTGAACGGCTCCAATTCAACTATCATACCGTCTCCGTCCCGGTAAAACCTTGGCAGGCCTCGGAGTACGTTCGAAGTTCGCACCATTGGGTTGGTGGTGTAAGTTCGGTTGAGACGGACTCCCGATTAGCACTGGTCTGGCTCTGAGCACTTGTCCCCATAAGAGCTTGTGCCAACCCTCGCATGGCCTCCCTGCTCTGCAAAGATAACCATGGGACCAAAAAGGCGACTACACACACGAACGGAGATAGCGGCTCCGAGGGGGGACCCAATAAAATGGAGCAAAAAAAATCAACAGATCAAAAACATCCAAAAAATGAAACCAAAAATAATAACGACGACGCAACCAGTGGTTGCAGCCACGATGTCAACAGTACATCGAGAGCTGTACTAACCACAAAGAAACGAAGACTAACACGACGACAGTGACGGTAGACGAAAAACGGAGAACAGCAGACAGTCTGGTGCAGACTGATATTCCTGCGGCGTTGGGGCGCAGCAAAAAAATTATGCGAACGCCCGAGCGTCCTATTAAGGAGAAGCGGGAGACTCAGCAAGATGCTTCAGGTGTTCGAGCAGTGGAAGATAACGTAAAGAGCACCGAAAATTCGATTGTCACGGCTGCGATCGTTAGTAAAGCGACCGATGCAAGGGTCACAAATCCCGACATTGCAACGAAAAATCCAGAAGCAAACGAGGAGATTACGGTACTAAAAGCAAAGAGTGACCAGACACCGCGTGATTGTACCGCCACCGTTGAAAATGTGGCGGAAGTACTGCACTCGAAAACGGAACGCGAAAACCTCTCCCAAGGATGGTTGCAAGGAACAATTGCGGCCCAGCGATACGAAGAGGAAAGACTACTTCGAAAAGCGGGAGATGTTCTGAAAAGAATACAAGCTGCATGCGACTCCCCAAAAATTAGCAAAGTAGCAAAGGAAGGGCTCCTTGAACTAGAGGAGCTCCTAGATCGCATAGGGCACTATCGGCGGAGCTGGTTAAGGGCCGAAGATAAACAGAAGGCTAAGGAGGCGCTTGGGGCGAAATCTAAAGGCGACATGCAGATAGCTCCATCATTAAAAGTCAATAAAAGAATGGCGTCTAGCCAAATCGAAGGAGATCGGGATAAAAGAAGGAAGGAAGAGGCACTTGACGGGCGTGGAGCACCAGATCGGGGGTTCCAGACAGTGCTTACAAAAGGAGCGAAGAATGCCGCAAAGAAACTCCTTCAAAAAAAGCCAGAAAATAAAATTCGCATGGACGCCCAATTAGAAAAAGGACTTGATGCAAAACAGGAGAAGCAGAAGCCCTGACGAAGACCCCGGCAGCAGGCACTGCTTGTAAAGCCCCAAGATGGCCGATCTTACGCGGAGGTGCTGCGGGACATCAGGGGAAACGTAAGGCCTGAAGACATCAATACTACCATTAAAATAGTACGACCAACGCGGTCGGGCCACATACTGGTCGAATTCGGAGCAGAGGCCGGCAATAAAGATGCATCATGTGACGCAGTAAAGAAAGTCCTCGGCAAAAGCGCAACTATAGCCCCGCTCGAGCCGATGGCAACGATCGAAATACGGGACATTGACTGCGTGACGGATCTGGCCGAGGTAGAAGAGGCCATCAAAAGGGAGTTCCCTAGCGTGGGAAGGATCAAAGCGAAACTGACACCAGAAAACAACGCATGGCCATAGTTGACTTGACCGAAAAGGACGCCGAACAATTCCTGAACAAGGGCAAAGTACGAATACGGTGGGTTGTCTGTAGGATACGGCGAAGAGCAACGCCTCTTCAATGTTTCATATGCCTTGGTTATGGTCACACCACACAAGTATGCAAAGGACCCGATAGGAGTTCCCTATGTCACAAATGCGGTGAAATGGGACATAAAAGAAAAGAGTGTACGAAGGAGGCACACTGTATTCTTTGCAAGGATGCTGATCCAAAACCTGATTTTGGACACGTCTTGGGATCAGGAAAATGCCGGGTGTTCCAGGAAGCCCTAGCCAAGGCTAAATCAGAGCTTCGATGACCCGCATCCTGCAGCTAAACCTACACCGCAGTTCAACCGCCCAAAATCTGCTTGAGCAGTTTGCGAGGGACAGGAAAGCCGACTTCTTGCTGCTGAGTGAGCAACACCATAATAAAAGTCCTGCATTATGGTGCTCTGATGAAACTGGTACTGCCGCTATCTGGGTTCGGAACAGTGATTTTCAAGCGGAGAGTTGTGGACGGGGGGATGGTTTCGTGTGGGTTTGGTGCTCAGGGATCACCTTCTTTAGTGTCTACCTAACACCTAACGAGCCGATTTCATCTTTCCAAGCCAAGCTTAATGCTCTGGAGGGCGCTGTCTCGAACGCAGAGGGTAAAGTGCTCGTTGGGGGTGACTTCAATGCTAAAGCAATCGAATGGGGCATGCCTCGGACGGATCCGCGGGGAAAACGAATCCTGGAAATGGCGGCCAGGATGGCCCTCGTCGTACTAGACTCCGGAAATACGCCGACTTTCCGTCGTATTGGCTGTGAGGGAACCATACCGGACGTGACATTCGCCTCGGAGTCCTTAGTACGGAGGATACACAACTGGAAAGTACTAGAGGACTACTCAGCCAGTGATCACCAGTGCATTCTGCTTGAGATAAGTGATGCTATCTCCCGACGTCCGTGCTCTCGGCCTTCTACAACTGGATGGGACATTGGAAGAATGGACGCCGAGAGGTTCGTCAAGCTTCTCACAGCACGTGAGCCGCTGCAGGGAGCTCCGGAGGGGACGGAAGAACTGGCAGCTCAAGACGCGGTGAATTCAACCATGAGCATAATCACGACTGCTTGCTGCGCTTCTATGCCCCGCCGAAGACCCCGGCACGGCAAGCCCCCAGTATACTGGTGGTTTACTGAAATCGGTGAAAAGCGGAGGGAGTGTCACAAGCCTCGGCGTGAGGCTCAACGGGCGCGGAACCGAGACGAGGCATGCAACCAGGTGGCAGCATATAAGTCAGCCAGGAAATGCCTTCGCAAACTGATCAACAGTAGCAAGGCTCGCTGCTGGCAAGACCTAGTGGACAATGTGAACAATGGATCCGTGGGGCCTTGGCTACAAGCTGGTCATGGGGAAACTTGGTGCCCTACGGAAGCCTTGTATACATGACGCGGAAAAGATGGACGCGATAGTGCGGGGACTCTTCCCCGCCCATCCCGTCCGTGTTGACGCTGTGCATGGTGAAACAGCGGTCGAGTGCCCACCCTTCACACAGCTGGAACTGGAGGAGGCAGTCCTCTCCATGAAAGTGAGGAAGGCTCCAGGTCCAGATGGTGTTCCAGCCGAGGTTTTGCAGCTCGTCTATCACCATTGTCCTGACTTGCTGCTCAGCACATTCAACGCTTGCCTACGGGACGGGGTTTTCCCGGTACGATGGAAGGTGGCGAGGCTCGTGCTGGTCAGCAAGGGGAAGGGAAATCCCGAATCGCCATCTGCATACCGCCCGTTATGCATGCTAGACACGGCTGGGAAAGTGCTAGAGAAACTCATCAAGGGAAGACTCACTGACGCGATTCGTGCTACTGGGGACCTATCTCCTCGGCAGTACGGCTTTAGAGCAGGACGTTCTACCATCGATGCGATTGCAGAGGTGGTGAACGCGGTCCAAAAGGCAGAGGCATATAGTCGCACTAAGCGACAGATCGTCCTGTTGGTGACACTCGACGTCAGGAATGCCTTCAACTCCGCTAGATGGGTGGATATTCTGGACACGCTAGAAAACTCTTTTCAAGTTCCAGAATATCTAATGCGGCTTTTGAGGAACTACCTAAAGGACCGAAGCCTGCTCTACAATACGACACAGGGCCAACGAAGGATGGAAATTACATCGGGTGTTGCCCAGGGATCTATCCTTGGTCCGGACCTGTGGAACGTGTCTTACGACGAGCTACTGAGACTTGAGATGCCAGATGAGTCGCGCTTGGTCGGCTATGCGGATGATGTTGCGGCTCTGGTCGCCGGACGCACCGTTGAACAAGCGCAACTTAGGCTAGGTATGCTAATGCGCCGAGTGAGGGACTGGATGACTGCTCGCGGGCTCAGTTTAGCACTGGAGAAAACCGAAGAGGTCATCTTGACAAAAAGAGAATCCCTAGAGTAAGAATGATCAGTATTGAAGACATACAGATCGAATCGAAGCCAGCGGTGAAGTACCTGGGGCCACTGATCGACTCGAAGATGAGTTTCTCTGAGCAAATCAGGGCAACGGCTGAGAAGGCTGCTTCGGGAATATCGGCCCTGAGTCGACTTATGACCAACGTAGGGGGACCCAGCCCATCAAAAAGACGCCTCTTGATGAGTGCTTAGGGTCAGTGCTACTGTACGGAGCAGAGGTATGGGGCGACGCTCTCAGCAAGGAGGTATACCGAAAACGTTTGGCACAGGTACAGAGAAAGGGGAGCATCTTCGTATCCAACAGTCTCCGACTCGGCGGTGAGAGTGATTGCAGGCGTGATACCTGTCGCCCTCCTTGCTAGAGAGCACCGCGCTATTTACCTGCGCCGAAACGAGGATGTGAGGGAGATGGTTGTCCGCGAGGAGAGACAACGCTCCTCAACGATTGGCAGCAGTCTTGGAGGAATTGCACGAAGGGAAGGTGGACTGCGCGCCCCATCTCGGTTGTTAGACCGTGGCTAAATCGCAGGCATGGTGGGACTGACTTTTATCTGACCCAGCTTTTGAGTTGGCACGGATGTTTTCAGTCTTACCTGCACAAGATCGGTAAGTCACGGTCTCCCGATTGTCGGTTTTGCCCAGGAGAGGAGGACTATGCCTGTCACACATTTTTTGCGTGTACAAAATGGGTCGGGCTGCAAAGGGAACTCTACAGGGAGACGGGAGAGCTCACCCCGGATAATATAGTTGTGGTGATGCTCGAATCGGTTGACAAATGGAACCAGGTGGCACATTATGCTCGGGCAGTCCTGAAATATAAAAGGGACTTACAGCAGCCGGAGGCGCTGGGGCTGGGGGATCGCTCTTCTGGCATTTCCTCTTCCCCTCTCCCCTCCCGCTAGGAAAGGGACTCCCCAGCTTGAAGGCGCCCCACGGCGTAACAAAACGAGACCTGGCCCGAAGTAATGTGTCAAACGGTTCCAGGCTAGGTTCTCAGATTGACAGGGGAGGTGTTTAGTGGGTAGTCCAAGGGTATCCTAGATGGGAGTCCCACACTGCCAGACTCGGCGGGCATAAATGCCTTCACCTCCCTACCACAAAAAAATAAAAATAAAAAAAACACCACAATATAACACATCGATGGAAAAATCAACCCACAGCGATGCACTGAAGGGAAAAAGTTTCCATATTCTGCCCCCAAACATACAAAGAATCTTATAAAAATTAGTATTCTTATGAAAAGTACTGCAAATTTGTATTTGCCGTAAACAACAGACTGGCAGCTACAAAATGAGACCAAACTTTTGATAATCGAATAGAAATTGTGGATAAAGTGAACGATTCATGCCAGAGGTCTGACAAGGAAATTTACTTTTTTTAGACAAATACATGTCTATGCTTCCTAAGCGTCATAAAAATTAGTATTTTCATGCAAATTTTTAAATATTTGCACTTGACGAAAACTCAACAAACGCAACTATAAGATAAGACGAGAATTTCAACAATTAGATTAAAATTACAGGCACAATAAGCAATCAAAGCTGAAAATCTGAACAAAAGTTTTTGTGCAGTTGCACGTGTTTTAGAAACACCCATTTCTAGATATTTTGCCTAAAACATGTTTCGACCATCAAAACCTTTGTTTGAGTTAAGCTTTTGAATTCAAACGTGAAAACGCGAAATTCGCCCGTTTAAGGGCAGAAAAAGCGATTTAAAGTTTGGCTGGTTGACACGTGAAAAATTAGGATTATTTCGGCCTTCAACCACGGAACACGCCCTTAAACTTTTGCAAAATACCACAAATTTATATTTTTTGGAAAACTCAGACGCTTATCTATTCATTAGCACCAAAAAGTAGCACATCGGTTGAAAAATCAAGCCACAGCAATGGCATGAAGGGAAAAAGTTTCCATAACATGCCCCCAAAAATATAAGGAACCTTATAAAAATTAGTATTCTTATGAAAAGTACTCAAATTTGTATTTGCCGTAGACAACAGACTAGCAGCTACAAAATGAGACCAAAATTTTGATAATCGAATAAAAATTGAGGCTACCATGAACGATTCAAGCCAGAGGTCTGACAAGGAAATTGACGTATTTTAGACAAATACATGTCTATGCCCCCTAAGTGTCATAAAAATTGGTATTTTCATGCAAATCATTACAACTTTGCACTTGACGCCAACTAAACAAACGCATCTATAAGTTTAGACCGAAATTTCAACAATCGGACTGAAATTACTGGACGTGTTCTAGAAACAGCCATTTCTAGATCATTTGCTTAACCATGTTCCGACCACCAAAACCTTAGTTTGGGTTAAGCTTTTGAATTAAAACGTTAAAATTCGCACGTTTAAGGGGAGAAAAAGGGATTTAAAGTTTTGGCTGGTTGACACGTGAAAAATTGGGATTTTTTTGGATTTCAACCATCAAACCCGCCCTTAAACTTTTGCGAAATACCACAAATTTATACTTTTTGGAAAATTCAGACGCTTCACTTACACCAAAATATAGCACGTCGGTTGAAAAATCAAGCCAAAGCAATGCCATGCAGGGAAAAACTTTTTGTAACCTGCCCCCACAATTATAAGGAACCTTATAAAAATTCGTATTCTTATGAAAAGTACTACAAATTTGCATTTAACGTAAGCAACAGACTGGCAGCTACAAAATGAGACCAAAATTTTGATAATCGAATAGAAATTGTGGCTACAGTGAACGATTCAAGCCAGAGGTCTGACAAGGAAATTGACGTATTTTAGACAAATACATGTCTATGCCTCCTTAGCGTCATGAAAACTGGTATTTTCATGCAAATTGCTACATGTTTGCACTTGACGCAAACTAAACAAACGCAACTATAAGATAAGACCAAAATTTCAACAATCGGATTGAAATTACGGGCACAGTAAGCAATGAAAGCTGAAAATCTGAACAAAAATTGCACGTGTTCTAGAAACAGCCATTTCTCGATATTTTGCCTAAAAAATGTTCCGACCACCAAAAACTGTTTGGTTTCAGCTTTTGAATTAAAACGTAAAAACGTGAAATTCGCACGTTTAAGGGGAAAAAAGCGATTTAAAGTTGTAGCTGATTGACACGTGAAAAATTGTGATTTTTTGGCTTTCAACAACCAAACCCGCGCTGAAACTTTTGCGAAATAACACAGGTTTATACTTTTTGGAAAGGTCAGACGCTGATCTATTCATTAACACCAAAATGTAGCACATCGGTTGAAAAATCAAGCCACAGCAATGCCATGAAGGGAAAAATTTTCCATAACCTGCCCAAAAAAATATAAAGAACATTATAAAAACTAGGATTCGTATGAAAAGTACTACAAATTTAAATTTGTCTTAAACAAAAGACTGGCAACTACAAAATGAGGCCAAAATTATGATAATCGAATAGAAATTGTGGCTACAGTGAACGATTCAAACCAGAGGTCTGACAAGGAAATTGACGTATTTTAGACAAATACATGTCGATGCCTCCTAAGCTTCATTAAAGCTGGTATTATCATGCAAATTGCTACATATTTGCACTTGACGCACTTGGCAACTACAAAATGAGGCCAAAATTATGATAATCGAATAGAAATTGTGGCTACAGTGAACGATTCAAACCAGAGGTCTGACAAGGAAATTGACGTATTTTAGACAAATACATGTCAATGCCTCCTACGCGTCATAAAAACTTCTATTTTCATTCAAATTGCTACATAATTGCACTTCATGCAAACGAACAAATGTAACTATAAGATAAGACCAAAATTTCAAAAATCGGATTAAAATTACGGGCACAGTAAGCAATCAAAGCTGAAAATCTGAACAAAAACTGTACGTGTTCTAGAAACAGCCATTTCTCGATATTTTGCCTAAATCATGTTCCGACCACCAAAACCTTGTTTTGGGTTAAGCTTTAAGGGGAAAAAAGCGATTTAAAGTTGTAGCTGATTGACACGTGAAAAATTGTGATTTTTTGGCTTTCAACAACCAAACCCGCGCTGAAACTTTTGCGAAATAACACAGGTTTATACTTTTTGGAAAGGTCAGACGCTGATCTATTCATTAACACCAAAATATAGCACATCGGTTGAAAAATCAAGCCACAGCAATGCCATGAAGGGAAAAAGTTTCCATAGCCTGCCCCCGAAAATATAAGGGTCCTTATAAAAATTAGTATTCTTATGAAAAGTACTACAAATTTGCCGTAAACAACAGACTGGCAGCTACAAAATGAGACCAAAATTTTTATAATCGAATAGAAATTGTGGCTACAGTGACCGATTCAAGCCAGAGGGCTGACAAGGAAATTGACGTATTTTAGACAAATACCTGCCTTTGCCTCCTAAGTGTCATAAAAATTCGTATTTTCATGCGAATGGCTGCACTTGACGCAAACTTAACAAACGCAACTATAAGATAAGACCAAAATTTCAACAATCGGATTAAAATCACGGGCACAGTAAGCAATCAAAGCTGAAAATCTACACAAAAACTGCACGTGTTCTAGAAACAGCCATTTCTAGATATTTTGCCTAAAACATGTTCCGACCACCAAAACCTTAGTTTGGAATAAGCTTTTGAATTCAAACGTAAAAATGCGATTTAAAATTTTGGCTGGTTGACACGTGAAAAATTGGGATTTTTTTGGCTTTCAACCACCAAACCCGCCCTTAAACTTTTGCGAAAAACCACGAATTTATACTTTTTGGTAAATTCCGACGCTTCACTTACACCAAAATATAGCACATCGGTTGAAAAATCAACCCACAGCAACGCTATGAAGGGAAAAAGTGCCCATAACCTGCCCCCAAAAATATAAGGAACCTTATAAAAATTAGTATTCTTATGAAAAGTACCACCAATTTATATACGCCGTAAACAACAGACTGGCAGCTACAAAATGAGACCAAAATTTTGATAATCGAATAGAAATTGTGGCTACAGTGCACGATTTCAACCACAGTTCTGACAAGGAAATTGACGTATTTTAGACAAATACATGTCTATGCCTCCTAAGCGTCAGAAAAACTGGTATTTTCATGCGAATTACTACAGGTTTGCACTTGACGGAAACTAAACAAATCCGACTATAGGATAAGACCAAAATTTCAACAATCGGATTAAAAGTACGGGCACAGTAAGCAATCAAAGCTGAAAATCTGGACAAAAACTGCACGTGTTCTAGAAACAGCCATTTCTAGATATTTTGCCCAAAACATGTTCCGACCACCAAAACCTTAGTTTGGGTTAAGCTTTTGAATTGAAATGGAAAAACACGAAATTCGCACATTAAAGGGGGAAAAAGCGATTTAAAGTTTTGGCTGGTTGACACGTAAAAAATTGGGATTATTTGGCTTTCAACCACCGACGCTCCCCTAAACTTTTGCGAAATACCACAAATTTATACTTTTCGTAAAATCTAGACGCTGATCTATTCAGTTACACCAAAATACAGCACATCGGCTGAAAAATCAAGCCACAGGAATGCCATGAAGAGAAAAAGTTTCCATAACCTGCCCCCAAAATTATAAGGAACCTTATAAAAATTAGTATTCTTATGGAAAGTACTACAAATTTGTATTTGCCAAAAACAACAGACTGGCAGCTACAAAATGAGACTAAAATTTAGATAATCGAATAGAAATTGTGGCTCGACAGATCAAGGCAAGCCAGAGGTCTGGCAAGGAAATTGCTTGACCATGTTCCGACCAACTAAACCTCAGTTTGGGTTAAGTTTTTGAATTAAAACTTAAAAACGTGAAATCCGCACGTTTAGGGGGAGCAAAGCGATTTAAAGTTTTGGCTAGTTGACACGTGAGAAATTGGGATTTTTTCGGCTTTCAACCACCAAACCCGCCCTGAAATTTTTGCGAAATACCACAAATTTATACTTTTTGCAAAACTAAGACGCTTCACTTACACCAAGATATAGCACGACGGTTCAATAATCAAGCCACAGCAATGCCATGAAGGGGAAAAGTTTCCATAACCTGCCCCCAAAAATATTAGCAACCTTATAAAAATTAATATTCTTATGAAAAGTGCTACAAGTTTGTATTTGCCGTTAACAACAGACTGGCAGCGACAAAATGAGACCAAAATTTTGATAATCGAATAGAAATTGTGACTACAGTGAACGATTCAAGCCAGAGGCCTGACAAGGAAATTGACGTATTTTAGACAAACACATGTCTATGCCTCCTATGCGTCATAAAAATTGGTATTTTTATGCGAATTACTACATATTTGCACTAGACGCAAACTAAACAAACGCAACTATAAGATAAGAAAAAAATGTCAACAATCGGATTAAAATTACGGGCACAGTAAGCAATCAAAGCTGAAAATCTGAACAAAAACTGCACATGTTTTAGAAACAGCCATTTCTAGATATTTTGCCAAAAACATGTTCCGACCACCAAAACCTTAGTTAGGGTTAAGCATTTGAAATATAACGTAAAAACACGAAATTCGCACGTTTAAGGGAAGAAGAAGCGATTTAAAGTTTTGGCTGGTTGACACGTGAAAATTTGGGGTTTTTTTGGCTTTCAACCACCAAACCCACCCTTAAACTTCTGCGATATACCACGAACTTATACTTTTTGGAAACTTGAGACGCTTTTCTTACACCAAAATATAGCACATCGGTTGAAAAATCAAGCCACAGCAATGCCATCAATTGAAAAAGTTTCCATAAACCTGCCCGTAAAAATATAAGGATTCTAATAAAAATTAGTATTCTTATGAAAATTACTTCAAATTTGTGTTTGCCGTTAACAACAGACTGGCAGCTACAAAATGAGACCAACATTTTGATAATCGAATAGAAATTGTGGCTACAGTGAACGACTCAAGTCAGAGGTCTGGCAAGGAAATTGACGTCTTTTAGACAAATACATGTCTAAGCCTCCTAAGCATTATGAAATCTGGTATTATCATGCAAATTACTACATATTGGCACTTGACGCAAACTTAACAAATGCAACTTTAAGATAAGACCAAAATTTCAACAATCAGATTAAAATTACGGGCACAGTAAGCAATCAAAGCTCAAAATCTGCACAAAAACTGCATATGTGCTAGAAACAGCCATTTCTAGATATTTTGCCTAAAACAAGTTCCAACCACCAAAACCTTAGTTTGCGTTAAGCTTTTGAATTGATACGTAAAAACGCGAAATCCGCACGCTTAAGGCGAAAAAAAGCGATTTAAAGTTTTGGCTGGTGAACACGTGAAAAATTCGGATTCTTTTGGCTTTCAACCACCAAACCCAACCTTAAACTTTTGCAAAATACCACAAATTTATTTATTTTGGACAACTCAAACGCTGATCTATTCATTAAGACCAAAATATAGCATATCGGTTGAAAAATCAAGCCACAGCAATGCCATGGAGGGAAAAAGTTTCCATAACCTGCCCCCAAAAATATAAGGAACCTTATAAAAATTAGTATTCTTATGAAAAAAACTACAAACTTAGATTTTCCGTTAACAACAGACTGGCAGCTACAAAATGAGACCACCATTTTGATAATCGAAAAGAAATTGTGGCTACAGTGAACGATTCAAACCAGAGGTCTGACAAGGGATGTGACGTATTTTAGACAAATACATGTCTTTGCCTCCTAAGCGTCATAAAAATTAGTATTTTCATGCGAATTGCTACATATTTGCGCTTCACGCAAACTAAACAAACGCAACTATAAGATAGGATCAACATTTCAACAACTGGATTAAAATTACGGGCACAGTTAACAATTAAAGCTGAAAATCTGCACAAAAACTGCACGTGTTCTAGAAACAGCCATTTCTAGATATTTTGCCTAAAACACGTTCCGACCACCAAAACCTTGGTTCGGGTTGAGCTTTTAAACCAAAACGTAAAAACGCGAAATTCGCACGTTTAAGGGGAGAAAAAGCGTTAAAAATTTTGGCTGGTTGACACGTGAAAAATTGGGAATTTTTGGCTTTCAACCACCAAACCCACCCTTAAAGTTTAGCAAAATACCACACATTTATACTTTTTGGAAAATTTAGACGCTGATCTATTCACTTACAATAAAATATAGCGTATTGGTTGAAAAATCAAGCCACAGCAATGCCATGAAGCGAAAAAGTTTCCATAACCTGCCCCCAAAAATATAAAATTAGTATTCTTATGAAAAGTACTACAAGTTTGTATAAACCGTGAACAACAGACTGACAGTTACAAAATGAGACCAAAATTTTGATGATCGAATAGAAATTGTGGCTACAGTGAACGATTGAAGCCAGAGGTCTGACAAGGAAATTGACGTATCTTAGACAAATACATGTCTATGCCCTCTAAGCGTCATAAAAATTGGCATTTTCATGCAAATTGCTACATAATTGCACTTGACGCCAAATAAACAAACGCAACTATAAGATAAGATCAAAATTTCAACAATCGGATTAGAATTACGGGCACAGTAAGCAATCATAGCTGAAAATCTGAACAAAAACTGCACGTGTTTTAGAAACAGCCATTTCTAGATTTTTTGTCAAATACATGTTCCGACCGTCAAAACCTTGATTTGGGTTAAGCTTTTGAATTAAAACGTAAAAATGCGAAATTCGCACGTTTAAGGGGAGACAAAGCGACTTAAAGTTTTGGCTGGTTGACACGTGAAAAATTCGGATTTTTTCGCTTTCAACAACCAAACCCGCCCTTAAACTTTTGCGAAATGACACAGGTTTCTTTTTTGGAAAGTTCAGACGCTGATCTATTCATTAACACCAAAATATAGCACATCGGTTGAAAAATCAAGCCACAGCAATGCCATGAAGGGAAAACGTTTCCATAACCTGCCCCAAAAAATATAAGGATCCTTATTAAAAACTAGTATTCGTATGTAAAGTACTACAAATTTGTATTTGCCGTTAACAACAGACTGGCAGCTACAAAATGAGGCCAAAATTCAAATAATCGAATAGAAATTGTGGCTACAGTGAACGATTCAAGCCAGATGTCTGACAGGGAAATTACCTTATTTTAGACAAATACATGTCTATGCCTCCTTAGCGTCATTAAAACTGGTATTTTCATGCAAATTGCTACATATTTGCACTTGACGCAAATCAAAGAAACGCAACTAGAAGAGAAGATCAAAATTTCAACAATCGGATTAAAATTACGGGCACACTAAGCAATCAAAGCTGAAAATCTGCACAAAAACTGCACGTGTTCTAGAAACAGCCATTTCTAGATATTTTGCCTGAAACATGTTCCGACCACCAAAACCTCAGTTTGGGTTAAGCTGTTGAAGTAAAACGTAAAAGCGCGACATTCGCACGTTTAAAGGTAGAAAAAGCGTTAAAAATTTTGGCTGGTTGACACGTGAAAAATTGGGATTTTTCTGGGTTTCAACCACCAAACCCGCCCTTGAACTTTTGCGACATTATACAACTTTATCCTTTTTGGAAAATTCAGACGCTTATCTATTCACTACCACCGAAATATAGCACATCGGTTGAAAAATCAAGCCACAGCAATGCCATAAAAGGAAAAACTTTCCGTAACCTGCCCCCACAAATATAAGGAACCTTATAAAAATTAGTATTCTTATGGAAAGTACTACAAATTTACATGTAACAATCGGATTAAAATTACGCGCACAGTAAGCAATCAAAGCTGAAAATCTGCATAAACACTGCACGTGTTGTAGAAACAGCCATTTCTAGATATTTTGCCTAAAACATGTTCCGACCGCCAAAACCTTAGTTTGGAATAAGCTTTTGAATTTAAACGTAAAAACGCGAAATTCGCACGTTTAAGGGGAGACAAAGCGACTTAAAATTTTGGCTGGTTGACACGTGAAAAATTGGGATTTTTCCGCTTTCAACAACAAAACCCGCCCTTAAACTTTTGCGAAATGACGCAGGTTTCTTTTTTGGAAAGTTCAGACGATGATCTATTCATTAACACCAAAATATAACACATCGGTTGAAAAATCAAGCCACAGCAATGCCATGTAGGGAAAAAGTTTCCGTAACCTGTCCCAAAACATATAAGGAACCTTATAAAAACTGGGATTCGTATGAAAAGTACTACAAATTTGTGTTTGCCGTTAACAACAGACTGGCAGCTACAAAATGAGGCCAAAATTCAAATAATCGAATAGAAATTGTGGCTACAGTGAACGATTCAAGCCAGATGTCTGACAGGGAAATTGCCTTTTTTTAGACAAATACATGTCTATGCCTCCTTAGCGTCATTAAAACTGGTATTTTCATGCGAATTGCTACATGTTTGCACTTGACGCAAACTAAACAAACGCAACTAGAAGAGAAGACGGAAATTTCAATAAACGGATTAAAATTACGGGCACAGTAAGCAATCAAAGCTGAAAATCTGCACAAAAACTGCACGTGTCGTAGAAACAGCCATTTCTAGATATTTTGCCTATAACATGTTCCGACCACCAAAACCTTAGTTTGGGTTAAGCTTTTGAATTCAAACGTAAAAACGCGAAATTCGCACGTTTAAGGGGAGAAAAAGCGTTAAAAATTTTGGCTGGTTGACACGTGAAAAATTGGGATTTTTCTGGGTTTCAACCACAAAACCCATCCATAAACATTTGCGAAATACCACAAATTTATACATTTTGGTAAATTCAGAGGCTGATCTATTCACTAATACCAAAATATAGCACATGAGTTGAAAAATCAAGCCACAGCAATGTCATGAAGGGAAAAAGTTTCCATAACCTACCCCGAAAAATTTAAGGAACCTTATAAAAATTAGTATTCTTATGAAAAGTACTACGAAATTGTACTTGCCATAAACAACAGACTGGCAGCTACAAAATGAGACCAGAATTTAGATAATCGAACAGAAATTGTGGCTACAGTGAACGATTCAAGCCAGAGGCCTGACAAGGAAATTGACGTATTTTAGACAAATACGAGTACATGTCTATGCCTCCTTAGCGTCATTAAAAATTGGTATTTTCATGCAAATTACTACATATTTGCACTTGACGCAAATTAAGCAAACGCAACTATAAGATAAGACCCAAATTTCAACAATCGGATTAAAATTACGGGCACAGTAAGCAATCATAGCTGAAAATCTGAACAAAAACTGCGCGTGTTTTAGAAACAGCCATTTCTAGATATTTTGTCAAATACATGTTCCGACCACCAAAACCTTGATTTGGGTTAAGCTTTTGAATTAAAACGTAAAAACGCGAAATTCGCACGTTTAAGGGGAGACAAAGCGACTTAAAATTTTGGCTGGTTGACACGTGAAAAATTGGGATTTTTTCGCTTTCAACAACCAAACCCGCCCTTAAACTTTTGCGAAATGACACAGGTTTCTTTTTTGGAAAGTTCAGACGCTGACCTATTCATTAACACCAAAATATAGCACATCGGTTGAAAAATCAAGCCACAGCAATGTCATGAAGGGAAAAAGTTTCCATAACATGCCTTTAAAAATATTAGGAACCTTATAAAAACTAGGATTTGTATGAAAAGTACTACAAATTTGTGTTTGTCGTAAACAAATGACTGGCAGCTACAAAATGAGGCCAAAATTCAAATAATCGAATAGAAATTGTGGCTACAGTGAACGATTCAAGCCAGATGTCTGACAGGGAAATTGCTTTTTTTTAGACAAATAAATGTCTATGCCTCCTTAGCGTCATTAAAACTGGTATTTTCATGCGAATTGCTACATGTTTGCACTTGACGCAAACTAAACAAACGCAACTAGAAGAGAAGACGAAAATTTCAATAATCGGATTAAAATTACGGGCACAGTAAGCAATCAAAGCTGAAAATCTGCACAAAAACTGCACGTGTCGCAGAAACAGCCATTTCTAGATATTTTGCCTATAACATGTTCCGACCACCAAAACCTTAGTTTGGGTTAAGCTTTTGAATTCAAACGTAAAAACGCGAAATTCGCACGTTTAAGGGGAGAAAAAGCGTTAAAAATTTTGGCTGGTTGACACGTGAAAAATTGGCATTTTTCTGGGTTTCAACCACAAAACCCACCCATAAACATTTGCGAAATACCACAAATTTATACATTTTGGTAAATTCAGAGGCTGATCTATTCATTAATACCAAAATATAGCACATCAGTTGAAAAATCAAGCCACAGCAATGCCATGAAGGGAAAAAGTTTCAATAACCAGCCCCCAAAAATTTAAGGAACCTTATAAAAATTAGTATTCTTATGAGAAGTGCTACAAAATTGTGCTCGCCGTAAACAACAGACTGGCAGCTACAAAATGAGACCAGAATTTAGATAATCGAACAGAAATTGTGGCTACAGTGAACGATTCAAGCCAGAGGCCTGACAAGGAAATTGACGTATTTTAGACAAATACATGTCTATGCCTCCTAAGCGTCATAAAAATTGGTATTTTCATGCAAATGGCTACATATTTGCACTTGACGCAAATTAAGCAAACGCAACTATAAGATAAGACCAAAATTTCAAAAATCGGATTAAAATTACGGGCACAGTAAACAATCAAAGCTGAAAATCTGAACAAAAACTGCACGTGTTTTAGAAACAGCCATATCTTGATATTTTGTCAAATACATGTTCCGACCACCAAAACCTTAGTTCGGGTTAAGCTCTTGAATTAAAACGTAAAAACGCCTAATTCGCACGTTTAAGGGGGGAAAAGCGATTTAAAGTTTTGGCTGGTTGACATGTGAAAAATTGGGATTTTATGGCTTTCGACAATCAAACCCGGCCTTAAACTTTTGCGAAATACCACAAATTTATACTTTTTGGAAACTTCAGATGCTGATCTATTCACTAACACCAAAATATAGCACATCGGTTGAAAAATCAAGCCACAGCAATGCCATGAAGGCAAAAAGTTTCCTTAAGCTGGCCCCAAAAATATATGGAACCTTATAAAAATTAGTATTCTTAAGAAAAGGAATTCGAATTCGTATTTGCTGTAAACAACAGACAAGCAGCTAAAAAATGAGACCAAAAGTTTGAAAATCGAATAGAAATTTTGGCTACAGTGAACGATTCAAGCCAGAGGCCTGACAAGGAAATTGACGTATCTTAGACAAATACATGTCAATGCCTCCTACGCGTCATAAAAACTTCTATTTTCATTCAAATTGCTACATAATTGCACTTCATGCAAACGAACAAATGTAACTATAAGATAAGACCGAAATTTCAAAAATCGGATTAAGGTTACGGACACAATAAGCAATCATGATGAAAATCCGCACAAAAACTGCAGGTGTTCGAGAAACAGCCATTTCTAGATATGTTTCCTAAAACATTTTCCAACCACAAGAACTTTAGTTTGGGTTAAGCTTTTGATTTAAAACGTAAAAACGCGAAATGCAAACGTTTAAGGGGAGAAAAGGCGATTTAAAGTTTTGGCTGGTTGACACGTGAAAAATTGGCATTTTTTGGCTTTCGACAACAAAACCCGCCCCTAAACCTTTGCGCAATACCACAAATTTATACTTTTCGGAAAATCCAGACACTACTCTATTTATTAACATCAAAATATAGCACATCGGTTGAAAAATAAAGCCACAGCAATGCCATGAATGGAAAAAGTTTCCATAACCTGCCCCCAAAACTATAAGGAACCTTATAAAAATTAGTATTCTTATGAAAAGTACTACAAATTTTTATTTGCCTTAAACAACAGACTGGCAGCTACAAAATGAGACCAAAATTTTTATAATCGAATAGAAATTGTGGCTACAGTGAACGATTCAACCCAGAGGCCTGACAAGGAAATTGACGTATTTTAGACAAATACATGTCTATGCCTCCTTAGCGTTACAAGAATTAGTATTTTCATGCAAATTGCTACATATTTTCACTTAACGCAAACTAAACCAACGCAGCTATAAGATTAAACAAAAATTTCAACAATCGGATTAAAATTACGGGCACAGTAAGCAATCAAAGCTGAAAATCTGAACAAAAACTGCACGTGTTCTTGAAACAGCCATTTCTAGATATTTTGCCTAAAACATCTTGCGGCCATCAAAACTTTAGTTTGCGTTAAGCTGAAATTCGCACGTTTAAGGGGAGAAAAAGCGATTTAAAGTTTTGGCTGGTTCACACTTGAAAATTTGGGATTTTTTTGGCTTTCAACCACCAAACCCGCCCTTAAACTTTTGCAAAATACCGCCAGTTTATACTTTTTGGAAAACTCAGAAGCTGATCCATTGATTTATACAGAAATATAACACATCGGTTGAAAAATCAACCCACAGCAATGCCATGAAGGGGAAAGTTTCCATAACCTGCCCCAAAAATTTAAGGAAATTTACAAAACCTAGTATTCCTATTAAAAGTACTTCAAATTTGTATTTGCCGTAAACAACAGACTGGCAGCTACAAAATGAGACCAAAATTTTGATAATCGAATAGAAATTGTGGCTACAGTGAACGATTCAAGTCAGAGGTCTGACATGGAAATTGACGTATTTTAGACAAATACATGTCTATGCTTCCTAAGCGTCATAAAAATTGGTATTTTCATGCAAATTGCTACATATTTGCAATTGACGCCAAATAAACAAACGCAACTATAAGATAAGATCAAAATTTTAACAATCGGACCAAAATTACGGGCACAGTAAGCAATCATAGCTGAAAATCTGAACAAAAACTGCACGTGTTCTAGAAACAGCCATTTCTAGATATTTTGCCTAAAACAAGTTCTGACCACCGAAACCTGAGTTTGGGTTAAGCTTTTGAATTAAAACGTAAAAACGCGAAATTCGCACTTTAAAGGGGAGACAAACCGATTCAAAGTTTTGGCTGGTTGACACGTCAAAAATTTGGGTTTTTTTTTGAATTTCAACCACCAAACCCCCCTGAAACGTTTAAGAAATACCACAAATTTATATTTTTTGGAAAACTCGGAGGCTGATCTATGCACTGACATCAAAACGAAGCACGCCGGTTGAAAAATCAAGCCACAACAATGCCATGAAGGGAAAAGTTTCCATAACCTGCCCCCAACAATATAAGGAAATTTACAAAAACTAGTATTCCTATTAAAAGTACTACAAATTTGTATTTGCCGTTAACAACAGACTGGCAGCTACAAAATGAGATCGAAATTTTGATAATCGAATAGAAATTGTGGCTACAGTGAACGATTCAAATCAGAGGTCTGACAAGGTCTGATCATGCAAATTGCTACATATTTGCACTTGACGCAAACTTAACAAACGCAACTATAAGATCCGACCAAAATTTCAACAATCGGATTAAAATTACGGGCACAGTAAGCAATCAAAGCTGAAAATCTGCACAAAAACTTCACGTGTTCTAGAAACAGCCATTTCTAGATATCTTGCCTAAAACATGTTCCGACCACCAAGTTTGGGTTAAGCTATTGAATTGACACTTAAAATGCGAAATTCGCACGTTTAAGGGGAGAAAAGGCGATTTATAGTTTTGGCTGATTGACACGTGAGAAATTGGGATATTTTTCCTTTCAACCACCAAACCCGCCCTTAAACTTTTGCGAAATACCACAAATTTATTCTTTTTGGAAAATTCAGATGCTCATCCATTCATTCACACCAAAATATAGCACATCGGTTGAAAAATCAAGCCACAGCAATGACATGAAGGGAAAAAGTTTCCATAGCCTGCCTTTAAAAATATAAGGATCCTTATGAAAATTAGTATTTTTATGAAAAGTACTACAAATTTGTATTTGCCCTAAACAACGAACTGGCAGCTACAAAATCAGACCAAAATTTTGATAATCGAATAGAAATTGTGGCTTCAGTGAACGATTCTAGCCATAGGCCTGACAAGAAAATTGACGTATTTTAGACAAATACATGTCTATGTCTCCTAAGCGTCATAAAAATTGGTATTTTCATGCAAATTGCCACATACGAGTATATGTACTTGACGCTAAATAAACAAACGCAACTATAAGATTTGATCAAAATTTCGACAATCGGATTAAAATTACGGGCACAGTAAGCAATCATAGCTGAAAATCTGAACAAAAACTGCACGTGTTCTAGAAACAGCCATTTCTCGATATTTTGCCTAAAACATGTTCGGACCACCACAATCTTAGTTTAAGTTGAGCTTTTGAATCAAAATGTAAAAACGCGAAATTCGCACGTTTAAAGGGAGAAAAAGCGATTTAAAGTTTTGGCTGGGTGACACGTGAAAAATTGGGATTTTTTTGGCTTTCAACATCCAAACCCGCCCTTAAACTTTTGCAAAATACCACAAATTTATACTTTTTGGAAAATTCAGACGCTGATCTATTCACCAACACCAAAATATAGCACAACGGTTGAAAAATCAAGCCACAGCAATGCCATGAAGGGAAAAAGTATCCATAACCTACCCCCAAATATATAAGGAACCTTCTAAAAATTAGTATTCTTATTAATAGTACTATGAATTTGTATTTGCCTCTAACAACAGACTGGCAGCTACAAAATGAGACCAAAATTTCGACAATCGAATAGAAATTGTGGCTACAGTGAACGATTCAAGCCAGAGGCCAGACAAGGAAATTGACGTATTTTAGACAAATACATGTCTATGCCTCCTAAGCGTCATAAAAATTGGTATTTTCATGCAAATTGCTACATATATGCACTTGACGCTAAATAAACAAACGCAACTGTAAGATTTGATCAAAATTTCGACAATCGGATTAAAATTACGGGCACAGTAAGCAATCAAAGCTGAAAATCTGAACAAAAACTGCACGTGTTCTAGTAACAGCCATTTCTACATATTTTGGTTAACATTTTCCGACCACCAAAACCTTAGTCGGGGTTGAGCTTTTAAATTAAAACGTACAAACGCGAAATGCGCACGTTCAAGGGGAGAAAAAGCGATTTAAAGTTTTGGCTGGTTGACACGTGAAAAATTGGGAATTTTTGGCTTTCAACAACTAAAGCCGGCATTAAAATTTTGTGAAGAACCACAAATTTGTACTTTTTGGAAAATTCAGACGCTTGTCTTTTCATTAACACTAAAATATAGCACATCGGTTGAAAAATCAAGCCACAGCAATGCCATGAAGGGAAAAAGTTTCCATAACCTGCCCCAAAAATATTAGGAACCTTATAAAAATTAGTATTCTTATGAAAAGTACTACAAATTTGTATTTGCCCTTAACAACAGACTAGGAGCTTTAAAATTGGACCAACATTCTGATCATCGAATAGAAATTGTAGCTACAGTGAACGATTCAAGCCAGAGGTCTGACAAGGAAATTGACGTATTTTCGACAAATACATGTCTTAACCTCCTGAGCGTCATACAAAATTAGTATTTTCATGCAACTATAAGATAATACCTAAATTTCAACGATCGGATTAAAATTACGGGCACAGTAAGCAATCAAAGCTGAAAATCTGAACAAAGACTGCACGTGTTCTAGAAACAGCCATTTCTAGATAATTTGCCTCAAACATGTTCCGACCACCAAAACCTTAGTTTGGGTTAAGCTTTTGAATTAAAACGTAAAAACGCGAAATTCGCACGTTTAAGGGGAGGAAAAGCGATTTAAAGTTTTGGCTGGTTGACACGTAAAAAATTGGGATTTTTTTCGCTTTCAACAACCAAACCCGCCCTTAAACTTTTACGAAATACCACAAATTTATACTTTTTGGAAAATTCAGACGCTGATCCATTCATTAACACCAAAATATAGCACATCGGTTGAAAAATCAAACCACAGAAATGTCATGAAGGTCAAAAGTTTCCATAACCTGCCCCCAAATATATAAGGAACCTTATAAAAATTAGTATTAAGGTGTTTTACGTTGAGTAGGGCTATAATGTTAAGTTTATTTTGGTTTAAGGAGGAATTTTATAATACCGAAAACCTTACACAAGCGGCTAGGCCGCAGGTGTTGTTGGCCACATACTCATCCTAACGATTAAGTATTTGCCGTCCTTAACCTGATCCTATGCAAGGACAATCTTGCGAGGATTGATGTCTCAGGCGCGTTTTATACAAATCGACGATAGTGGAGGCGCTACGGAGCTGCAGCGAAATAACATCCACGAATTCTAGTTTAGAATTGACCTTTATTTTTGAAAACATTCTTTTTTTAATTATTCTCACAACCTAAATTTTTACAAGTTGTTTACATTCTAAAAGTGCATGAAAAGTACATGCATTTACACACTCAGCATGTATTCCCATACCCAACGCGCCACACGCATCGAGAAATGCTTTGTCGTGGGCCGCTAGTTCAGATGTGCATTTTCCCATGACGCAAGTGCATAATTGGTGAAAGTGAAAGTGCACATGTGAAACTTGATATGTATTGGGTCGAAAGTGTGTCAACTCGATTATGGGTGTTGTATGCTAGGCGAGTGTGTTGCAAAATAGTAAATCTTATTATTAAATTTTCCATATGATAGGTGAGTGTGTTGTATTGATTTATTTACAGGAAAAATGGTAAGTATATTATTTAATATACATTACAATTCTACCCTTTTTTTGGTTCGGGTTCAATATATTTGAAAACGAATCATTAGATCTAATTTGCATATTATTATTACATATTATCATTTTCTCCTTTTATTTTTTTTATATACTTATGTATGTACATGTATTAAACGTAAGTTACTTGATTGTTCGCATTGTAAGGCTTTAATCTATTTTTATGTAGGCTGCGAAGGCAACTCCACAGGGAGACGGGAGAGCTCACCCCGGATAAGATAGTTGCGGTGATGCTCGAATCGGTTGGCAAATGGAACCAGGTGGCACATTATGCTCGGGCAGTCCTAAAAGATAAAACGGACTTTCAGCAGATGGTGGTGCTGGGGCTGGGGGATCACTCTTCTGGCATTTCCTCTTCCCCTCTCCCCTCCCGCTAGGAAAAGGACTCCCCAGCTTGAAGGCGCCCCACGGCGTAACAAAACGAGACCTGGCCCGAAGTAATGTGTCAAACGGTTCCAGGCTAGGTTCTCAGATTGACAGGGGAGGTGTTTAGTGGGTAGTCCAAGGGTATCCTAGATGGGTGTCCCACACTGCCAGACTCGGCGGGCATAAATGCCTTCACCTCCCTACCACAAAAAAAAGGGTATCTTCCATGGGAGTCCCACACTGCCAGACTCGGCGGGCATAAATGCCTTCACCTCCTTACCATAAAAAAAAAGGGTATCCTCCATGGAAGTCCCACACTGCCAGACTCGGCGGGCGTAAATGCCTTCACCTCCCTACCACAAAAAAAAATCTATTTTTATGTATTAATATATGATTTCCTTCTATGTCTATTAGAACATTACATTCATCAATATCTATAATTTTGTATGGACCTTTATAAGGTGGTTGGTGTTTTTTCCTATTCTCATTTTTTATTAATACCAATTCACCTATTTTTGATTCCAATGGATTAGTGTTGATTTGTTTTTTGGTTCTTTGCGTCTTGAGATTCTCAATAATCTTTCGCGCATTGCTTATTGACATCCTCAATCTAGCTTTTAGCTCTTTTGCGTTATTATCTAGGTCATAAATGACATCGTTGCTAGCTTTATATCATTCGGGAGGTGCGGTAATTTACCGAAAATTAGCTCATACGGAGTGTAATTTGTGTCTATGTTTGGAGGTGTGTTATATGCGAAGGTATAGTATGGAACCCATTTGTCCCATTGTTGGTCATCGGCGAATGAATACATGTATTCATTCAAAACCCGATGATTTCTTTCAACCACGCCCAATGTTTGATGGGGATACGGGGTTGAGAATATTTGCCTTATTTTTAACATGTCGCATATGTCATTCATGAGTTTATTTGAAAATTCTGTGCCTTAATCAGACTTTAATTTCTTAAAATGTTTGGTTATCGATTTATCGATAGTGCCCTCAGACCGGGGAACCAAACGAGTCCCCAGGGTTGCGGATAGGGGAAGACCTTTCTCAAAAGGTTCGCTGCGAATAACCAATAAGCAGCCGCGGACAATGGTCGGCAGTGAAGGGAGAGTCTCAGGACAAATGCCTGAGTGTCAATGATCTTCACTGTGACATGACGAAATATATGGCGTCATCAATTATCCATATATCCTGGCAGTAGGTAAAATGCTATGGGAACGGAAACCCAGACAGAAAACCAAATCATGCAGGTCCACAAAGGGAAACAAATTACGGTGCAGGGGGTCGGATCCCCAGTACCGGCGGCAGAGGGTAGTGAGCGAGCAGGCTCCCGGCCGTCGTCATCCAGCGACTGCAATGTTATAGAAGTGGTGAACTTGGCTTCTGTAACAGATATAACTACAAGCAAACAGGACGCTAGCACAGAGAACCCTTTCAGGCAAAAACCGCTGTTGGCAAGAACACCGATTAAACAAGTCACCGATTGCGGGGGGAGGCAGCAAACCCCAGAAACACTGTCAAAGTCAACATCACAGGTGAAATCATCGGAGACACACCACAGACGGACTAACGAACGAAAGAAGGCAGAGTGCGTTGTGCAACCTGGCATCATTGCGGCCTTTGGGCGCAGTAGAAGGACTATGCGCACCCCGGAGCGTCCAGTGCAAGACGTACACAATCCGGATCAAGCTGCGACACCAACAGAGGCCAGTGTAAGACTGGGGGAGGGAGAAGTTTTGCCGTTGGCCGACGCCACTTCAAACGCGACCCAAGCGATAGAAGCAAAAGGGCTAGGAAACGGGGGCCTCTCCCAAGAGGTGGCGCCAAATAACACAATCGCCCTTAACCGCGCTGAAGAGGAGCGGCTTACTCGGAAAGCGGGGACTATCGTCAAACAACTGAGGGCTGCCTGCGAAGTGCAGAAAAACATAGGCAAGAGTGTCAAGAATGGCATTCTTGAACTGGAGGAGCTTTTTGACCGCATAACGCACTACACGGCGGAGGTGGCTTGCAACCGAAAACACCAAAAAGACATGCTCTCCCTCGAGGCATCAGTGGGTCCTAGCAGCAGCAAAAGAATGGCCGGTAGCCCAATTGAAGGCGACCGTGAGAAAAGGAGGAAGGACGAGACCATAAACGAAGTTGACACTCCAGGCGAGGAGTTTCATGTGGTGCGAAAAAAGGCAGCGAAAAAAAGCGGCCAAAAAGCTACTCCTAGAAAAAACAGACAAAGAGCTCAACCACGAAAAGAACAAAGAACCCACCGGCATACCGCAGAAAACAAAAAGCGAACCGCGGCACAAACCCTTGCGAGAGGCACTGCTTATTAAATCCACTAAGGGCCGAACCTACGCAGATGTCCTCCGTGAAATTAAAGGAGCGGTCAAGCCAGACGACACCAAAACTGCCATCAAAGCAGTTCGACCAACCCGAACCGGTGGCCTGCTGGTGGAATTCGGGCCAGAGGCCACAAACAAAGATGCATTCCGTGACGCGATTCAAAAGGTTCTTCAAATGCGCAACCGTTGCCTCGCTCGAACCAATGGCCACCGTGGAAATCAGGGACCTTGACTGCGTCACGGACAAAGCTGAAGTAGAGGATGCCATCAGGAGGGAGTTCCCCAGCTTGAGTGAAGTCAAGGCAAGATTGACACGTGAAAACACAAGGGGGCAACGCATGGCTATTGTCGAACTAGCTGATAAAGACGCCCAGCAAATCCTCGCGAAGGGCGAAATTAAGATAGGTTGGGTGATCTGCAGGATACGGAGAAGAGCGATCCCTATCCGCTGCTTCAGATGCCTCGAATACGGACACACCGCGTATGGCTGTAGGGGACCCGACAGGAGATCTCTGTGCTACAAATGTGGTGAAACGGGGCACAAAAGAAAGGAGTGCACGAACGAGGCAAAATGCATTCTTTGCAAGGATGCTAAGCTAGCACCCGGCGACCTCAAACATGAGCCGGGGACAGGGAGATGCTGGGTTTTCAAGGAGGCCCTAACTAAAGCCAAATCGATACTTAAATGATCCGTATCCTGCAGGTCAATTTGCACTGAAGCACAAACGCCCAGGACCTACTTGAGCAGTTTGCGAGGGATAAGAAAGCTGACCTCCTGTTGCTGAGCGAGCAACATCATAACAAGGACTCGCAAGCGTGGTACTCTGACAAATCTAGTACCTCGGCCATCTGGGTTCGAGACAGCGCCCACCTTCAGGTGCAGGGCCATGGACGCGGGGATGGTTTTGTGTGGGTGCGGTGTTCAGGGATAACATATTTCAGTGTTTATCTGACGCCTAACGAGGCAATGCGATCTTTTCGAACCAAACTCGATGCCCTGGAGGACGCTGTCTCGAACACAGAGGGCCACATGCTGGTCGGGGGAGACTTCAACGCTAGAGCCATTGAATGGGGTATGCCACAAAAAACGACCCAAGGGGAAAGCAAATCTTGGACATGGCGGCCAGAACAGCGCTTTTTGTCCTTAATACTGGTAACACCCCTACGTTCCGCCGCTGGGGTTGCGTAGGAACCATATCCGATGTGACACTCGCTTCGGAGTCCCTGGTACCTAGAGTACACAACTGGTGAGTACTAGAGGACTACTCGGCTAGTGATCACCAGTATATAGCGGTTGAGATTCACGACGGTGCCACTCTGCGTGCATATGCCCAAACTTCAATCCTCGGATGGAGGACTGGGAGGATGGACGTTGAGAGGTTCGCTGTTGCGCTTACGGTAGGCGCACCGTTGCTGGGAGCTCCACCAGGGAGTGGAGGGCCTACAGCCAAGGACTTGGTGAACTCAACTATGAGTACCATCATAGCTGCTTGCGAGTCTTCCGTGCCCCGTCGGAGACCTCGACACGGTAAGCGTCCAGTATACTGGTGGTCAAACGAGATCGCCGAACAAAGAAGCGAGTGTCACAAACTTCGGCGAGAGGCCCAGCGGGTGCGAACACGGGAGGAGGCAGACACTAGGCTAGCAGCATACAGGTCCGGCAGGAAATATCTTCGCAGGCTTATTAACAAGAGCAAGGCCCGATGCTGGCAAGACCTCGTGGACGATGTAAATAGGGATCCGTGGGGCCTTGGCTACAAGCTGGTCATGGGGAAACTTGGTGCCCTACGGAAGCCTTGTATACATGACGCGGAAAGATGGACGTGATAGTGCGGGGACTCTTCCCCGCCCATCCCGTCTGTGTTGACGCTGTCCATGGTGAAACAGCAGCCGAGTGCCCACTCTTCACACAGCTGGAACTGGAGGAGGCAGTCCTCTCCCTGAAAGCGAGGAAGGCTCCAGGTCCAGATGGTGTTCCAGCTGAGGTTTTGCAGCTCATCTATCACCATTGTCCTGGCTTGCTGCTCAGCACATTCAACGCTTGCCTACGGGACGGGGTTTTCCCGGTACGATGGAAGGTGGCGAGGCTCGTGCTGGTCAGCAAGGGGAAGGGAAATCCCGAATCGCCGTCTGCATACCGCTCGTTATGCATGCTAGACACGGCTGGGAAAGTGCTAGAGAAACTCATCAAGGGAAGACTCACTGACGCGATTCGTGCTGCTGGGGATCTATCTCTTCGGCAGTACGGCTTTAGAGCAGGACGTTCTACCATTGATGCGATTGCAGAGGTGGTGAACGCGGTCCAAAAGGCAGAGGCATAAAGTTGCACCAAGCGACGGATCGTCCTGTTGGTGACACTCGACGTCAGGAATGCCTTCAACTCCGCTAGATGGGCGGATATTCTGGACACGCAAGAAAACTCTTTTCAAGCTCCAGGACCGAAGCCTGCTCTACGACACGACACAGGGCCAACGAAGGATGGAAATTACATCGGGTGTTGCCCAGGGATCTATCCTTAGTCCGGACCTGTGGAACGTGTCTTACGACGGGCTACTGAGACTTGAGATGCCAGATGAGTCGCGCTTGGTCGGCTATGCGGATGATGTTGCGGCTCTGGTCGCCGGACGCATCGTTGAACAAGCGCAACTTAGGCTAGGTATGCTAATGCGCCGAGTGAGGGACTAGATGACTGCTCGTGGGCTCAGTTTAGCACTGGAGAAAACCGAAGTGGTCATCTTGACAAAAAAGAGAATCCCTAGAGTAAGGATGATTAGTATTGGAGATATACAGATCGAATCGAAGCCAGCGGTGAAGTACCTGAGGCTACTGATCGACTCGAAGATGAGTTTCTCTGAGCAAATCTGGGCAACGGCTGAGAAGGCTGCTTCGGGAATATCGGCCCTGAGTCGACTTATGGCCAACGTAGGGGGACCCAACCCATCAAGAAGACGCCTCTTGATGAGTGCTGTAGGGTCAGTGCTACTGTACGGAGCAGAGGTATGGGGTGACGCTCTCAGCAAGGAGGTATACCGAAAACGATTGGCACAGGTACAGAGAAGAGGAGCACTGAGAATTGCATCCTCGTATCCAACAGTCTCCGACTCGGCGGGGAGAGTGATTGCAGGCGTGATACCTGTCGCCTTCGTTGCCAGGGAGCGCCGCGCTATTTACCTGCGCCGAAACGAGGATGCGAGGGAGATGGTTGTCCGCGAGGAGAGACAACGCTTGCTCAACGATTGGCAGCAGTCTTGGGGGAATCGCACGAAGGGAAGGTGGACTGCGCGCCTCATCCCGGATGTTAGACCGTGGCTAAATCGAAGGCATGGTGAGACTGACTTCTATCTGACCCAGCTTTTGAGCGGGCACGGGTGTTTTCAGTCTTACCTGCACAAGATCGGCAAGTCACGGTCTCCCGATTGTCGGTTTTGCCCAGGAGAGGAGGACAATGCCTGTCACACATTTTTTGCGTGTACCAAATGGGCCAGGCTGCGAAGGGAACTCTACAGGGAGACGGGAGAGCTCACCCCGGATAATATAGTTGCGGTGATGCTCGAATCGGTTGACAAATGGAACCAGGTGGCATATTATGCTCGGGCAGTCCTAAAAGATAAAACAGACTCACAGCCTTCACCTCCCTACCCCGAAAAAAGAAAATGTCTTAAAATGTCCGTATTTTAATATAAATTCATTAATTATACCTACAGCTATAGTACGCGCTTCCTTATTCTCTATTGGAAAAGCTACAACGAATTTAGTTAATTCGCATTGCAGAGTCAAAATTTATCTATAATTGTTGGAAATTCTCAGTGGTCCGACTGCATCTATTTGTACAGTCTCAAAACTGGTTGATGGTGTGTCAGTTTTCATCATTTGTTCGTTAGTGTGCCTTGCTTTATTCTTTTGGCAGGCCATACAATGCCCATGTTCTTCCAGCAGTATCGTTGTTTTAATTTTGATAACGTTTTACAAATCCCTAAGTATCCTCCGTGTGGTGAGTCGTGAAATTCTTCTATTAGCTTTGTTTGTTCATTTTTGCCAGCTACTTTTGTGGGTGGCTTGTATATTAATACTTTTAATTTTGTACGCTGCCTTTGTATTTTTGTTGCAACATATTGAATATTTTCTTATATGATTCTTTGTCTATAGACTTGAATATGACATCTTCACTAGACAATGATAGTTTTTGCATATCGTTTTGCTTCGCAAATTTTAATACCTTCTCCAAGATCAAAACGTGTTTTGAATTTGGATTATCACTATGTCTCAGATTGTGTATGTCATTATTTGTACCCTTTTCCATTGGAAGCTTTTCGTTGACCGAGACGAATCTCACGTCAGGTATATCGCTACAATGTACTTCAATAAGATTATTTGTACGTACAATATCTATCTTATTATTTTTATATTCACTGCGCAGGATAAATTTTAATTTTATTACACCGGTGATGTCTGATAAACTCGTGCGATCCCAACAATAGAGTTGATCAGATTCTATTTTTGTGTGGGTACTCTCGTCGCAGACTTCTTGTTTCTTATCCTTTTCTTTATTTGCCATTCCCCAAGTAATTGCTAATAGCTTGCGTTTCGCACTTACATCTATATTTGGAGGTATCATAGCCTTTAAGGTCAGAATCCAACTCGATTCTGGATAAGGCATCGGCATTCGTATTCATGCTGCCTTTTTTGTACACTATCGAAAAATCATAGTCAAACAAATCAATACGAATTCTGATAAGTTTGGATGATGGATTTCTGTCGGTGAATAAGGATACGAGTGGTCTGTGATCTGTTTTATTAGTGGATAGTTTTTCACCCTCAAGCTGAAAAACATCCTGATACTGTTTAAGTATATGAAGTAAGCTATTCATGGGTCGCTTGTCGAGAAGGTTCATGTCTATTACCTCAAGGAGTTTCTTGAATCGATCATCATCATCACATTTTTGTTTGTCCCCCTTGACAATGTGATAGTGTTGCAGGGGTTCGATTCCAACATTGAAATCCTTTATCACGACTTCTTCGTCCGTTGTATTCAGAATCATCACGTGCTGAGCACCTTTTGCAGGTATAATTGTGCTACCCACAAAAACTCCCCTTTGTATTTCTGTATTCAATACGATGCTGTCTTCATCCACATCCACATTTATCGGAACTATCGTTTCAGTTCTCGCTGCCACTTTGACGTGTGTGTGACCCTGCTTTTTTGTATCCATAGGCAATACTACGTCTTCATCATCCACGCAGAATGAAAAAGTGAAAGTCTCATAGTCAATTTTACACAAATAATTGACCAACAAATCTCTTCCGATAATTCCATCAGTACTTATCGGGAAATTACTATCTACAATTTGAAATGACTCTGTAGTTTGTCGCTTTCCAATCAACAAGTCTAAATTAGTAGTCCCTAGCGAGGTAGTTACTTCTTTCGTTATACCAGTTAACCTAATCTTATTTTCCTTTTCTATTTGATACTCTAAATTCCTAAAAATGTCTACCTTACAGATCGATACATCTGCACCTGTATCTATTAAAAATAATAAATCCCTATTTGCTTCAAAATTAAATATTCTAACGAAATTTGTGCCGTTGTTAGTTACTCTGTAAATTTTCTTTTCTTTTACAACATTATTTATACCGTGAGGCTCTGCAAATCCTCTCCGGAACCTAGAGCGTTTCCCTGGTCCGATACAACATGAATATTTCTTCTATTGTTATCATTAAAATTTCTATTATTCCTGTTACCACGCCTATTGTTTCCCCTGTTTTCACGATAGCTATTTCCATTGCTATTGTAGTTGTTGTTCCTATTATCGTTTCTGCCATTATTCCTACCATTATCATTATTATTTCTGGCATTTCTATTATCGCTGTAAATACCATTATTTCTATTCCTACTATTATTCCTATTGTTTCTAGTGTCTCTATTGTTACGGTCATTATTGTTGCCTCTGCGATTGTTCCTTTTGTCCCTTCTCCCTGTATTATTCCTAATATGCATCACGGAATTCTCTGCTTGTACCTCAGCATTTTCGAGCTCTTGAGCTAAGGAGACTGCATCTGATGAATTCCTTGGTCTAGCCGAGAATACCGTACTCTTGAGTTGATCGTTCAACCCCTTTTTAAAAATACTCAAAGCATATGAGTCATTCATATGCAAAACAATCTTTTTCTCAATTTCTGAAGGCTGGTCGCCAAGGTCTCGTATCTGCAGTTGGTTTAATTCATCAACTAGCGACAAAATTTTATCCTTGAATACTGTTACAGTTGATTTCTTCTAACACGTGTTGCTTAACATGGAGTAAATTTGAGGAATAGTTTTCGCATTCTTGAACTTCTTGGTCAACTCCGTTTGTAAGGAACTGAAAGTGTTTATCGAAACACCATCCAAGGACAATCTTACAGTAGCGCTAATTTAACACTAGTCACGAAATCTATCAACTGTGGTTTTGCTGTGGGAGACAAAGTTGAATCCATTACCTCTATGGTTTTCAGGAAAGGTGGCAACTCTTTGTATTTATCATCAAAAACGGGGATAATTTTAATCGCTGTTTCCAAATTGAAATTAGACATTGTGATCTCCTCTTTTAACTCTGGCAAGCTCGATTCTAATTCTTCATTCACACAGTTTTGCTGGTTATCTTCCATGAAATATTCCTGTTTGGCAAGTTGTAGTAAAATTTCTTTCTCCAAGATAAGAGATTCTGATTGGAATTTTAACTTAAAATCCAATAATCTTGAGCTAATATCATCGAGTTTGCCAATAATTCCATTAAATTTGGCTTTTCTTAATTTAAGACCCTCGAGCTTATCAAGCAAAGTACCAACCGCATATAACCTAGCTGAACTTTTACGCAAATTCCTCAAAATTCTTTCGTTCTCAACAACCAGCCTTCCTAAAGCATCCATACATCCCTAACAGAGATCGATTCTTTAAATTTGTAAGAAAATATATTTAAAATCTAAATGACAGGATTTACAAATCTACATACTATCAAACATTAATATTTCGATTTAGACGTCTTATAACATATTTCTTATTGTAATTGTAGTACGCGTAAACTGCAACTATTGCCACCACAAATACTGCTGAAGTCGTTATTGATTGCCGGTTCTCTTGAACTAGCGTCACCTCCTCAGTGGAGCAGTTGTTCCACATCACTCTTTCAGCTCGCGGAGTTTCTTCTCGGAAATCTACTTTTGTTGTCCGCACGAAATCCTTATCAGGTGGTGTAATTCCGCTCGTTCACGTTTCAGCCTCATTTTACGGCCTCCACTTGGTCGACGTTTAGATGGAATAGCCGTTAAAGCCGCTTCCACCGCTTCCACCGCTTCAATACTCTTCTTGCTATAGAATTCCTCAATTTTCTTTAGTTTGGGGCCTCTTGATTTGAGCTCCTCTATATTCGTGGGAACATACACCGGTAATGGTTCAGCAACAGCCTTTACTGGTTGCAGGACGTACTTCTCGTCTAACTGTACGCATCTCTTAAACGCCTCATCTAAAATCCGTTTTTCTTCCTCGCTGAACGCTGTAATACAGTCCTCCACGTTGCTTTCAAACTCTATTGACGGAACAGAAAATTCTCTAGTCGTAGCCGGAGGATCGCCATAAGGTGTTTTACGTTGAGTAGGGCTATAATGTTAAGTTTATTTTGGATTAAGGAGGAATTTTATAATACCGAAAACCTTACACAAGCGGCTAGGCCGCAGATGTTGTTGGCCACATACTCATCCTAACGATTAAGTATTTGCCGTCCTTAACCTGATCCTATGCAAGGACAATCTTGCGAGGATTGATGAGTTAGGCGCGTTTCATACAAATCGAATATAGTGGAGGCGCTACGAAGCTGCAGCGAAATAACATCCAAGAATTCTAGTTTAGAATTGGCCTTTATTTTTGAAAACATTTCTTTTTATAGTATTCTTACAACGTAAATTTTTAACAAGTAGTTTAAAATTTAAAAGTGCATGCATTTCCATACTCACCATTTATTTCCATACCCAACGCGCCACACGCATCGAGAAATGCTTTGTCGCGGGCCGTTAGTTCGGATGTGCATTTTCCTATGATGCAAGTGCATCATTGGTGAAAGGGAGAAAGTACATGTGTAACTTGATATGTATTGCGTCGAAAGTGTGTTAACTCGATTATGGGTTTTGTATGCTAGGTGAGTGCGTTGCAAAATAATAAATCTTATCATTAAATTTTCCATATGATAGGTGATTGTGTTGTATTGATTTATTTACAGGGGAAATGGTAAGTATACTATTTAATATATATTACAGTATTCTTATGAAAAGCACTACAAATTTAGTTTTGTCATAAACAACAGACTGGCAGCTACAAAATGAGACCAAACTTTTGATAATCGAATAGAAATTGTGGCTACAGTGAACGATTCAAGCCAGAGGCCTGACAAGGAAGTTGATGTATTTTAGACAAATACATGTCTATGCCTCCTAAGCGTCATAAAACTTGGTATTTTCATGCGCATTACAACATATTGGCACTTGACGCAAACTAACAAACACAAATTTAAGCTAAGACCAAAATTTCAACAATCGGATTAAAATTAGGGGCACAGTAAGCAATCAAAGCTGAAAATCTGAACAAAAACTGCACGTGTTATTGAAACAGCCATTTCTAGATATTTTGCCTAAATCATGTTCCGACCACCAAAACCTTAGTTTGGGTTAAGCTTTTGAATTAAAACGTAAAAACGCGAAACTCGTACGTTTAAGGGGAGAAAAAGCGATTTAAAGTTTTGGCTGGTTGACACGTGAAAAATTGGGATTTTTTTGGCTTTCAACCACCAAACCCGCCCTTAAACTTTTGCGAAATACCACAGATTTATACTTTTTGGAAAATTCAGACGCCGATCTATTCACTAACACCAAAATAAAGAACAACAGCAGAAAAATCAAGCCACAGCAATGCCATGAAGGGGAAACGTTTCCATAACCTGCCCCCAAAAATATAAGGAACCTTATAAAAATTAGTATCCTTATTAATAGTACTATGAATTTGTATTTTCCGTAAACAACAGACTTGCAGCTACAAAATGAGACCAAAATTTTGATAGTCGAATAGAAATTGTGGCTACAGTGAACGATCCAACCAGAGGCCTGACAAGGAAATTGACGTATTTTAGACAAATACATGTCTATGCCTCCTAAACATCATAAAAATGAGTATTTTCATGCAAATTACTAGATATTTTGACTTTACGCAAACTTAACAAACGCAACTATAAGATAAGATGAAAATTTCAACAATCGGATTAAAATTACGGGCACAGTGAGCAATCAAAGCTGAAAATCTGCACAAAAACTGCACGTGTCGTAGAAACAGCCATTTCTAGATATTTTGCCTAAAACATGTTCCGACCGTCAAAACCTTAGTTTGGATTAAGCTTTTGAACTTAAACGTAAAAACGCGAAATTCGCACGTTTAAGGGGAGAAAAAGCAATTCAAAGTATTGGCTGGTTGACACGTGAAACATTGGCATTTTTTGTGGCTTTCAACCACCAAACCCGCCCTTAAACTTTTGGTAAATACCACAAATTTATACTTTCTGAAAAATTCAGACGCTGATCTATTCATTAACACTAAAATATAGCACATCGAATGAAAAATCAAGCCACAGCAATGCCATGAATGGAAAATTTTCCATAACCTGCCCTCAAAAATACAAGGAACCTTATAAAAACTAGTATTCTTATGAAAAGTACTACAAATTTGTATTTGTCGTTAATAACAGACAGGCAGCTAAAAAATGAGACCAACATTTTGATAATCGAATAGAAATTGTGGCTACAGTGAACGATTCAAGCCAGAGGCCTGACAAGGAAATTGACGTATTTTAGACAAATACATGTCTATGCCTCCTAAGCGTCATAAAAGTTAGTATTTTCATACAAAATACTACATATTTGTACTTGACGCAAACTAAACAAACGCAACTATAACAAGAGACCAAAATTTCAATAATCGGATTAAAATTACGGGCACAGTAAGCAATCAAAACTGAAAATCTTAACAAAAACTGCACGTGTTCCACAAACAGCCATTTCTAGATATATTGCCTAAAACATGTTCCGACCACCAAAACCTGAGTTTGGGTTAAGCTTTAGAATTAAAACGTCAAAACGCGAAATTCGCACGTTAAGGGGAGGAAAGGTGATTTGAAGTTTTGGCTGGTTGACACGTGAAAAATTGGGATCTTTTGGTTTTCAACCATCAAACCCGCCCTTAAACTTTTGCGAAATACAACAAATTTATATGTTCTGGAAAATTCAGATGCTGATCTATTCATGAGCATCAAAACACAGCACATCGGTTGAAAAATCAAGCCACAGCAATGCCATGAAGGGAAAAGTTTCCATAACCTGCCCCCAAAGCTATAAGGAACCTTATAAAAACCAGTATTCTTATGAAAAGTACTAGAAATTTGTATTTGCCGTGAACAAAAGACTGCGAGTTTTAAAATGAAATCAAAATTTTCGGTAATCGAATAGAAATTGTGGCTACAGTGAACGATTCAAGCCAGAGGCCTCACAAGGAAATTGACGTATTTTAGACAAATACATGTCTATGCCTCCTAAGCGTCATTAAAAATTGGTATTTTGTTGCAGATTAATACATTTTTGCACTTGACGCAAACTAGACAAACGCAACTATAAGATAAGACCAAAATCTCAACAATCGGATTAAAATTACGGGCACAGTAAGCAATCAAAGCTGAAAATCTGAACAAAAACTGCAGTTGTTCTAGAAACAGCCATTTCTAGATATTTTGCGTAAAACATGTTCCGACCACGAATACCTTAGTTTGGGTTAAGCTTTTGAATTGAAACGTAAAAAACGTGAATTTACACATTTAAGGGCAGAAAAGCGATTTAAAGTTTTGGCTTGTTGACACGTGAAACATTGGGATTTTTTTGCTTCCAACAACCAAGCCTGCCCTTAAACTTTTGCGAAATACCACAAAATTCCCCTTTTTGGAAAATTCAGACGCTGATCTATTCATTAACACCAAAATATAGCATATCGGCTGAAAAATCAAGCCACAGCTATGCCATGAAGGGAAAAAGTTTCCATAACCTGCACCCAAAAATACAAGGAACCAAATAAGAATTAGTATTCTTATGAAATGTACTACAAATTTGTAATTGTCGTGAACAGCAGACTGGCAGCTACAAAATGAGACCAAAATTTTGTTAATCGGATAAAAATTGTGGCTACAGTGAACAATTCAAGCCAGAGATCTGACAGGGAAATTGACGTATTTTTGACAAATACATGTCTATGCCTGCTGAGCGTCATAAAAATTGATATTTTCATGCAAATTACTACATATTTGCACTTGACGCAAATTAACAAACGCAACTTTACGCTAAGACCAAAATTTCAACAATCGGATTAAAATTACGGGCACATTAAGCAATCAAAGCTGAAAATCTGAACAAAAACTGATGTTTTCTAGAATCAGCCATTTCTAGATATTTTGCCTAAAACATGTTCCGACCACCAAAACCTTTGTTTGGGTTAAACTTTTAAAGAAGTACGTAAAAACGCGAAATTCGCACGTTTAAGGGGAGACAAAGCGATTTAAAATTTTGGCTGGTTGACACGAGAAAAATTGGGATGTTTTTGGATTTCAACCCCCAAACCCTCCCTTAAACTTTTTCGAAATACCTCGAATTTATATTTTTCGGGAAATTCAGACGCTGATCCATTCACTAACACCAATAAAGCATATCTGTTGAAAAATCAAGCCACAGCAATGCCATGAAGGGAAAAAGTTTCCATAACCTGCTCCCAAAAATATAAGGAACTTTATAAAAATTATTATTCTTATGAAAAGTACTACAAATTTGCATTTGCCGTTAACAACAGACTGGCAGCTACAAAGTGAGACCAAAATTTTGATAATCAAATAGAAATTGTTGCTACAGTGAACGATTCAAGCCAGAGGCCTAACAAGGAAATTGATGTATTTGAGACAAATACATGTCTATGCCTCGTAAGCACCATTAAATTAGTATTTTCGTGCAAATTACTACATATTTGCACTTGACGCAAACTAACAAACGCAACTATGAGATAAGACCAAAATTTAAACAATCCGATTAAAACTACGGGTACAGTAAGCAATCAAAGCTGAAAATCTAAACAAAAACTGCACGTGTTCTAGAAACAGCCATTTCTAGATATTTTGCCTAAAACATATTCCGACCACCAAAACCTTAGTTTGGGTTAAGCTTTTGAATTAAAGCGTAAAAACGCGAAATTCTAACGTTTAAGGGGAGAAAAAGCGATTCAAAAGTTTGGCTGGTTGACACGTAAAAAGTTGGGATTTTTTTGACTTTCAACCACCAAACCCGGCCTTGAACTTTTGCAAATCCTCTCCGGAACCTAAAGCGTTTCCCTGGTCCGATACAACATGAATATTTCTTCTATTGTTATCATTAAAATTTCTAGTATTCCTGTTACCACGCCTATACCACAAATTCATTATTTTTGGAAAATTCAGACGCTGTTCTATCCATTAACACCAAAATTTAGCACATCGGTTGAAAAATCAACCCACAGCAATGCCATGAAGCGAAAAAGTTTCCATAACCTGCCCCCAAAACTATAAGGAAATTTATAAAAATTAGTATTCTTATCAAATGTATTACAAATTTGTATTTTTCGTAAACAACAGACTGGCAGCTACAAAATGAGACGAAAAATTTGATAATCGAATAGAAATTGTGGCTACAGTGAACGATTCAAGCCAGAGGTCTGACAAGGAAATTGACGTATTTTAGACAAATACATTTCCATGCCCCCTAAGCGTAATAAACACTGGTATTTTCATGCAAATTGCTACATATTTGCACTTGAGGCAAACTAAACAAACGTAACTATAAGGTAAGACCAAAATTTCAACAATCGGATTAAAATTACGGGCACAGTAAGCAATCAAAGCTGAAAATCTGAACAAAAACTGCACGTGTTCTAGAAACAGCCATTTCTAGATATTTTGCCTAAAACATGTTCCGACCACCAAAACCTTAGTTTGAGTCAAGC
This sequence comes from Odontomyia ornata, assembly GCA_963969285.1. NCBI lineage: Eukaryota > Metazoa > Arthropoda > Insecta > Diptera > Stratiomyidae > Odontomyia > Odontomyia ornata. The sequence goes on from OZ017738.1 coordinate 238,325,298, forward strand.
TTTTGAATTAAAACGTAAAAGCGCGATATTCGCACGTTTAATGGGTGACAAAGCGATTTAAAGTTTTGGCTAGTTTACACATGAAACATTGGGATTTTTTCGGTTTTTCAACCACCAAACCCGCCTTTAAACTTTTGCGAAATACCACGAATTTATACTTTTTTGAAATTTCAGACGCTGATCTATTCACTTACACCAAAATATAGCACATCGGTTGAAAAATCAAGCCACAGCAATGCCATGAAGGGAAAAAGTTTCCATAACCTGCCCCCAAAAATATATGAAACCTTCTAAAAACTAGTATTCTTATGAAAAGTACTTACAATTTGTAAATGCCGTAAACAGAAGAGTGGCAGCTACAAAATGAGACCAGAATTTAGATAATCAAATAGAAATTGTGGCTACAGTGAACGATTCAAGCCAGAGGCCTGACAAGGAAATTGACGTATTTTAGACAAATAAATGTCTATGCTCCCTAAGCGTAGTAAAAACTGGTATTTTCATGCAAATTGCTACCTATTTGCACTTGACGCAAACTAAACAAACGCAATTATAAGAAAAGACCAAAATTTCAACAATCGGATTAAAATTACGGGCACAGTGAGCAATCGAAGCTGAAAATCTGCACAAGAACTACACGTTTTCTAGAAACAGCCATTTCTAGATATTTTAGCTAAAACATGTTCCGACCACCAAAACCTTAGTTTGGGTTAAGCTTTTGAATTAAAACGTAAAAACGCGAAATTCGCACGTTTAAGGGGTGAAAAAGCGATTTAAAGTTTTGGCTGGTTGACACGTAAAAATTGGGTTTTTTTTGCTTTCAACCACTAAACCCGCCCTTAAACTTTCGCGATATACAACAAAGTTATACTTTTTGGAAAATTCAGACGCTGATCTATTCACTGACCCCAAAATATCGCACATCGGTTGAAAAATCAAGCCACAGCAATGCCATGAATGGAAAAAGTTTCCATAACCTGCCCCTAAAAATATAAGGAACCTTATAAAAATTAGTATTCTTGTCAAATGTACTACAAATTTGTATTTGCCGTTAACAACAGACTGGCAGCTACAAAATGAGACCAAAATTTTGATAATCGAATAGAAATTGTGGCTACAGTGAACGATTCAAGCCAGAGGTCTGACAAGGAAAATGACGTATTTTAGACAAATACATGTCTATGCCTCCTAAGCGTCATAAGAGTTAGTATTTCCGTGCGACTTACTACATATTTGCATTTGACGCAATCTAAACAAACGCTAATATAGGATAAGACCAAGATTCAACAATCGGATTAAAATTACGGGCACAGTAAGCAATCAAAGCTGAAAATCTGCACAAAAACTGCACGTGTTCTAGAAACAGCCATTTCTAGATATTTTGCCTAAAACATGTTCCGACCATCAAAAATTTAGTTTGGGTTAAGCTTTTGAATTAAAACGTAAAAACGCGAAATTCGCACGTTTAAGAGGAGAAAAAGCGATTTAAAGATTTGGCTTGATGACACGTGAAAAATTGGGATTGTTTTGGCTTTCAACCACCAGACCCGCCCTTGAGCTTTTGCGAAATACCACAAATTTATACTTTTTGGAAAATTCAGACGCGGATTTATTCACTGACACCAAAATATCGCACATCGGTTGAAAAATCAAGCCACAGCAATGCCGTGAATGGAAAAAGTTTCCATAACCTGCCCCCAAAAATATAAGGAACCTTATAAAAATTAGTATTCTTATGAAAAGTAATACAAATTTGTATTTGCCGTAAACAACAGACTGGCAGCTACAAAATGAGACCAAAATTTTGCTAATCGAATAGAAATTGTGGCTACAGTGAACGATTCAAAATATAGGCCTGACAAGGAAATTGACGTATTTTAGACAAATGCATGTCCATGCTTCCTAAGCGTCATAAAATTTGATATTTTCATGCAAATTACTACATATTTGCACTTGACGCAAACTAATTAAACGCAACTATAAGATAAGACCAAAATTTCAACAAAAGGATTAAAATTACGGACACAGTTAGCAATCAAAGCTGAAAACCTGAACAAAAACTGCACGTGTTCTAGAAACAGCCATTTCTAGATATTTTGCCTAAAACATGTTCCGACCACCAAAACCTTAGTTTGGGTGAAGCTTTTAAATTAAAACTTAAAAATGCGAAATTCGCACGTTTAAGGGGAGAAAAAGCGATTGAAAGTTTTGGCTGGTTGACACGTTAAAAACTTTTGAATTTGTTTCGCTTTCAACCACCAAACCCGCCCTTAAACTTTTGCGAAATACCACAAATTTATACTTTTTGGAAAATTCAGACGCTGGTCTATCCACTAACACCAAAATATAGCACATCGGTTAAAAACTCAAGCCACAGCAATTCCATGAAGGGAAATAGTTTCCATAACCTGCCCCCAAAAATATGAGGCACCTTATAAAAATTAGTATTCTTATGAAAAGTGCTACAAATTTGTATTTGCCGTCAACAACAGACTGGCAGCTACATAAATGTGGCCAAAATTTTGATAATCAAATAGAAATTGTGGCTACAGTGAACGATTCAAGCCAGAGGCCTGACAAGGGAATTGACGTATTTTAGACAAATACATTTATATTTCTAACTAAACAAACGCAACTATATGATAAGATCAAAATTTCAACAATCGGATTAAAATTACGGGCACAGTGAGCAATCAAAGCTGAAAATCTGCACAAAAACTGCACGTGTTCTAGAAACAGCCATTTCTAGATATTTGCCTAAAACCTGTTCCGATCACCAAAATCTTAGTTTGCGTTATGCCTTTAAATTAAAACGTAAAAACGTGAAATTCGCACGTTTAAGGGGAGAAAAAGCGATTTAAAGCTTTGGCTGGTTGACACGTGAAAAATTGGGATTTTTTTAGCTTTCAACCACCGAACCCGCCCTTAAGCTTTTACGAAATACCACAAATTTATACTTTTTGGAAAATTCAGACGCTGACCCCAAAATATAAAATAAACGAAGTTGACACTCCAGGCGATGAGTTTCATGTGGTGCGAAACAAGGCAGCGAAAAAAGCGGCCAAAAAGCTACTCCTAGAAAAAACAGACAAAGAGCTCAACCACGAAAAGAACAAAGAACCCCCGATATACCGCAGAAAACAAAAAGCGAACCGCGGCGCAAACCCTTGCGAGAGGCACTGCTCATTAAACCCACTAAGGGCCGAACCTACGCAGATGTCCTCCGTGAAATTAAAGGAGCGGTCAAGCCAGACGACACCAAAACTGCCATCAAAGCAGTTCGACCTACCCGGACCGGCGGCCTGCTTGTGGAATTCGGGCCAGAGGGCTCAAACAAGGATGCATTCTGTGACGCGGTTCAAAACGTTCTTGGAGATGCGGCAACGGTTGCCTCGCTCGAACCAATGGCCACCCTGGACATCAGGGACCTCGACTGCGTCACGGACAAAGCTGAAGTAGAGGATGCCATTAGGAGGGAGTTCCCCAGCTTAAGTGAAGTCAAGGCAAGATTGACATGTGAAAACACAAGGGGGCAACGCATGGCTATTGTCGAACTAGCTGATAAAGACGCCCAGCAAATCCTGGCGAAGGGCAAAATCAAGATAGGTTGGGTGATCTGCAGGATACGGAGAAGAGCGATCCCTATCCGCTGCTTCAGATGCCTCGAATACGGACACACCACGTATGGCTGTAGGGGACCCGACAGGAGATCTCTGTGCTACAAATGTGGTGAAACGGGGCACAAAAGGAAGGAGTGCACGAACGAGGCAAAATGCATTCTTTGCAAGGATGCTAAGCTAGCACCCGGCGACCTCAAACATGAGCCGGGGACAGGGAGATGCTGGGTTTTCAAGGAGGCCCTAACTAAAGCCAAATCGATACTCAAATGATCCGTATCCTGCAGGTCAATTTGCACCGAAGCACAAACGCCCAGGACCTACTTGAGCAGTTTGCGAGGGATAAGAAAGCTGACCTCCTGTTGCTGAGCGAGCAACATCATAACAAGGACTCGCAAGCGTGGTACTCTGACAAATCTAGTACCTCGGCCATCTGGGTTCGAGACAGCGCCCGCCTTCAGGTGCAGGGCCATGGACGCGGGGATGGTTTTGTGTGGGTGCGGTGTTCAGGGATAACATATTTCAGTATTTATCTGATGCCTAACGAGGCGATGCGATCTTTTCGAACCAAACTCGATGCCCTGGAGGACGCTGTCGCGAACACAGAGGGCCACATGCTGGTCGGGGGAGACTTCAACGCTAGAGCCATTGAATGGGGTATGCCATAATCTGACCCAAGGGAAAGCAAATCTTGGACATGGCGGCCAGAACAGCGCTTTTTGTCCTAAATACTGGTAACACCCCTACTTTCCGCGGCTGGGGTTGCGTAGGAACCATACCCGATGTGACACTCGCTTCAGAGTCCCTGGTACCTAGAGTACACAACTGGCGAGTACTAGAGGACTACTCGGCTAGTGATCACCAGTATATAGCGGTTGAGATTCATGACAGTACCAATCTGCGTGCATATGCCCAAACTTCAATCCTCGGACGGAGGACTGGGAGGATGGACGTTGAGAGGTTCGCTGACGCACTTACGGCAGGCGCACCGTTGCTGGGAGCTCCGCCAGGGAGTGGAGGGCCTACAGCCAAGGACTTGGTGAACTCAACTATGAGTACCATCATAGCTGCTTGCGAGTCTTCCATGCCCCGGTGGAGACCTCGACACGGTAAGCCTCCAGTATACTGGTGGTCAAACGAGATCGGCGAACACAGAAGCGAGTGTCACAAACTTCGGCGAGAGGCCCAGCGGGCGCAAACACGGGAGGAGGCAGACACTAGGCTCGCAGCATACAGGTCCGGCAGAAAATATCTCCGCAGGCTTATTAACAAGAGCAAGGCCCGATGCTGGCAAGACCTCGTGGGCGATGTGAACAAGGATCCGTGGGGCCTTGGCTACAAGCTGGTCATGGGGAAACTTGGTGCCCTACGGAAGCCTTGTATACATGACGCGGAAAAGATGGACGCGATAGTGCGGGGACTCTTCCCCGCCCATCCCGTCCCTGTTGACGCTGTCCATGGTGAAACAGCGGTCGAGTGCCCACTCTTCACACAGCTGGAACTGGAGGAGGCAGTCCTCTCCCTGAAAGGCAGGAGGGCTCCAGGTCCAGATGGTGTTCCAGCTGAGGTTTTGCAGCTCGTCTATCACCATTGTCCTGACTTGCTGCTCAGCACATTCAACGCTTGCCTACGGGACGGGGTTTTCCCGGTACGATGGAAGGTGGCGAGGCTCGTGCTGGTCAGCAAGGGGAAGGGAAACCCCGAATCGCCGCCTGCATACCGCCCGTTATGCATGCTAGACACGGCTGGGAAAGTGCTAGAGAAACTCATCAAGGGAAGACTCACTGACGCGATTTGTGCTGCTGGGGACCTATCTCCTCGACAGTATGGCTTTAGAGCAGGGCGTTCTACCATTAATGCGATTGCAGAGGTGGTGAACGCGGTCCAAAAGGCAGAGGCATATAGTCGCACCAAGCGACAGATCGTCCTGTTGGTGACACTCGACGTCAGGAATGCCTTCAACTCCGCTAGATGGGTGGATATTCTGGACACGCTGGAAAACTCTTTTCAAGTTCCAGAATATCTAATGCGGCTTTTGAGGAACTACCTAAAGGACCGAAGCCTGCTCTACGACACGACACAGGGCCAACGAAGGGTGGAAATTACATCGGGTGTTGCTCAGGGATCTATCCTTGGTCCGGACCTGTGGAACGTGTCTTACGACGGGCTACTGAGACTTGAGATGCCAGGTGAGTCGCGCTTGGTCGGCTATGCGGATGATGTTGCGGCTCTGGTCACCGGACGCACCGTTGAACAAGCGCAACTTAGGCTAGGTATGCTAATGTGCTGAGTGAGGGACTGGATGACTGCTCGCGGGCTCAGTTTAGCACTGGAGAAAACCGAAGTGGTCATCTTGACAAAAAAGAGAATCCCTAGAGTAAGGATGATCAGTATTGTGAATGTACAAATCGAACCGAAGCCAGCGGTGAAGTACCTGGGGCTACTGATCGACTCGAAGATGAGTTTCTCTGGGCAAATCAGGGCAACGGCTGAGAAGGCTGCTTCAGGAATATCGGCCCTGAGTCGACTTATGGCCAACGTAGGGGGACCCAGCCCATCAAGAAGACGCCTCTTGATGAGTGCTGTAGGGTCAGTGCTACTGTACGGAGCAGAGGTATGGGGTGACGCTCTCAGCAAGCAGATATACCGAAAACGATTGGCACAGGTACAGAGAAGAGGAGCACTGAGAATTGCATCTTCGTATCCAACAGTCTCCGACTCGGCGGTGAGAGTGATTGCAGGCGTGATACCTGTCGCCCTCCTTGCTAGAGAGCGCCATGCTTTTTACGAGGATGCGAGGGAGATGGTTGTCCGCGAGGGGAGACAACGCTCGCTCAACGATTGGCAGCAGCCTTAGAGGAATTGCACGAAGGGAAGGTGGACTGCGCGCCTCATCCCGGATGTGAGACCGTGGCTAAATCGAAGGCATGGTGAGACTGACTTCTATCTGACCCAGCTCTTGAGCGGGCATGGGTGTTTTCAGTCTTACCTGCACAAGATCGGCAAGTCACGGTCTCCCGATTGTCGGTTTTGCCCAGGAGAGGAGGACAATGCCTGTCACACATTTTTTGCGTGCACCAAATGGGCCAGGCTGTGAAGGGAACTCCACAGAGAGACGGGAGAGCTCACCCCGGATAATATAGTTGCGGTGATGCTCGAATCGGTTGGCAAATCGAACCAGGTTGCACATTATGCTCGGGCAGTCCTGAAATATAAAAGGGACTCGCAGCAGCTGGAGGTGCTGGAGCTGGGGGATCGCTCTTCTGGCATTTCCTCTTCCCCTCTCCCCTCCCGCTAGGAAAGGGACTCCCCAGCTTGAAGGCGCCCCACGGCGTAACAAAACGAGACCTGGCCCGAAGTAATGTGTCAAACGGTTCCAGGCTAGGTTCTCAGATTGACAGGGGAGGTGTTTAGTGGGTAGTCCAAGGGTATCCTCCATGGGAGTCCCACACTGCTAGACTCGGCGGGCGTAAATGCCTTCACCTCCCTACCACCAAAAAAAAAAAAAAAAATCCAAAATCCACTAAGCGATAAAAGCTGAAAATCTGAACAAAAACTGCACGTGTTCTAGAAACAGCCATTTCTAGATATTTTGCCTAAAACATGTCCCGACCACCAAAACCTTAGTTTTGGTTAAGCTTTCAAATTAAAACGTATAAACGCAAAATTCGCACGTTTAAGGGAAGAAAAAGTGATTTAAAATTTTGGCTGGTTGACACGTGAAAAATTGGGATTTTTTGGCTTTCAACCCTCAAAACCGCCCCTAAACTTTTGCAAAATACCACAAATTTTTAATTTTTAGAAAATTAAGACATTGATCTATTCATTAACACCAAAATATAGCACATCGGTTGAAAAATCAAGCCACAGCAATGCCATGAAGGGAAATAGTTTCCATAACCTGCCCCCAAAAATATAAAGAACCTTATAAAAATAAGTATTCTTATGAAAAGAACTACAAATTTGTATTTTCCGTAAGCAACAGACTGGCAGCTACAAAATGAGACCAAAGTTTTGATAATCAAATAGAAAGTGTGACTACAGTGAAGGATTCCCGCCAGAGGCCTGACAAGGAAATTGACGTATTTTAGCCAAATACATGTCTATGCCTCCTAAGCGAGGTAAAGATTGTAATTGTCATGCAAATTGCTATATATTTGCACTTGATGCAAACTAAACAAACGCAACTATAAAATAAGACCAAAATTTCAGTAATCGGATTAAAATTACGGGCACAGTAAGGAATCAAAGCTGAAAATCTGCACAAAAACTGCCCGTGTTCTAGAAACAGCCATTTCTAGATATTTTGCCTAAAACCTGTTTCGATCGTCAAGACCGTAGTTTGGGTTAAGCTTTTGAATTAAAACGTTAAAAGTGCGAAATTCGCACGCTTAAGGGGAGAAAAAGGTATTTAAAGTTTTGGCCGGTTGACACGTAAAAAATTTGGAAATTTTTTGGGTTTCAACCACCAAACCCGCCCTTAATCTTTTGGAAAATACCACAAATTTATACTTTTCAGAAAATTCAGACGCTGATCTATTCATTACCGCCAAAATATAGCACATCGGTTGAAAATCAAGCCACAGCAATTCCATGAAGGGAAAAAGTTACCATACCTCGTCCCCAAAAATATGGGGAACCGTATAAAAATTAGTATTCTGATGAAAAGTACTACGAATGTGCAATTACCGTAAATAACAGACTGGCAGCTACAAAATGAGACCAACATTTTGATAATCAAATCAAAATTGTGGCTACAGTGAACAATTCAAGCCAGACAAGGAAATTGACGTATTTTAGACAAAAACATGTCTATGCCTCCTGAGCGTCATAAAAATTGGTATTTTCATGCAAATTGCTACATATTTCCAATTGACGCAAACTAACAAACGCAACTATAAGGTAAGACCAAAATTTCAACAATCGGATTAAAACTACGGGCACAGTGAGCAATCAAAGCTGAAAATCTGCACAAAAACAGCACGTGTTCTAGAAACAGCCATATCTAGATATTTTGCCTAAAATCTGTTCCGACCACCGCACCTTAGTTTGCGTTAAGCTTTTAAATTAAAACGTAAAAACGCGAATTTCGCACGTTTAAGGGGCGAAACGCGATTGAAAATTTTGGCTGGTTGACACGTGAAAAATAGGGATTGTGTTGGCTTTCAACCACCAAACCCGCCCTTAAACTTTTGCGAAATACCACAAATTTATGCTTTTTGAAAATTCAGACGCTGATCTATTCATGAACACCAAAATATAGCATATCGGTTGAAAAATCAAGCCACAGCAATGCCATGAAGGGAAAAAGTTTCCATAACCTGCCCCCAAAAATACAAGGAACCTTATAAAAATAAGTATTCTTATGAAAAGTACTACAAATTTGTATTTGCCTTAAACAGCAGACTGGCAGCTACAAAATGAGACCAACATTTTGATAATCAAATCGAAATTATGGCTACAGCGAACGATTCCAGCCAGAGGTCTTACAAGGAAATTGATGTATTTTAGACAAATACATGTCTATGCCTCCTAAGCGTCATAAAAATTGGTATTTTCATGCGAATTACTACTGTTGAACTTGACAAAAACTAACAAACGCAACTATAAGATAAGACCAAAATTTGGACAGTCGGATTAAAATTACGGGCACAGTAAGCAATCAAAGCTGAAAATCTGAACAAAAACTGCACGTGTTCTAGAAACAGCCATTTCTAGATATTTTGCCTAAAACATGTTCCGACCACCAAACCTTAGTTTGGGTTAAGCTTTAAAATTAAATCGTAAAAACGCGAAATTCGCACGTTTAAGGGGGGAAACGCGATTTAAATTTTTGGCTGGTTAACACGTGAAAAATTGGGATTTTATTGCTTTCAACCCTCAAAACCGGCCTTAAACTTTTGCAAAATACCACAAATTTGTATTTTTTGGAAAATTAAGACATTGATTTATTCACTCATACCAAAATATAGCACATCGGTTGAAAAATCAAGCCACAACAATGCCATGAAGGGAAAAAGTTTCCGTAACCTGCCTCCAAAAATTTAAGGAAGCTTATAAAAATAAGTATTCTTATGAAAAGTACTAAAAATTTATATTTCCGTAAGCAACAGACTGGCAGCTACAAAATGAGACCAAAATTTTGATAATCGAATAGAAATTGTGGCTACAGTGAACGATTCAAACCAGGGCCTGACAAGGAAATTGACGTATTTTAGACAAATACATGTCTATGCCTCTCAAACAAAAAAAAAAATTGGTATTTTCATGCAAATTGCTTCATATTTGCACTTGACACAAACTAGCCAAACGCAACTATAAGATAAGACCAAAATTTCAACAATCGGATTAATATTACCGGCACAGTAAGCAATCATAGCTGAAAATCTGAACAAAAATTACACGTGTTCTCGAAACAGCCATCCCTAGCCGTTAAGCTTTTGCGAAGTACCACAAATTTATCTTTTTTGGAAAGTTCAGATGCTGATCTATTCAATAACACCAAAATATAGCACATCGGTTGAAAAATCAAGCCACAGCAATGCCATGAAGGGAAAAAGTTTCCATAACCTGCCCCAAACATATTAGGAACCTTATAAAAATAAGTATTCTTATGAAAACTACTACAAATTGCTGCTTTCCGTTAACAACAAACTGGGACCTATAAAATGAGACCAAAACTTTGATAATCGAATAGAAATTGTGGCTACAGTGAACAATTCAAGCCAGAGGCCTGACAAGGAAATTGACGTATTTTAGACAAAAAAATGTCTATGCCTCCTAAGCGTAAAAAAAATGGTATTTTCATGCAAATGGCTACATATTTGCTTTTGACGCAAACTTAACAAACACAGCTATAAGATAAGACCAAAATTTCAACAATCGGATTAAAATTACGGGCACAGTAAGCAATCAAAGCTGAAAATCTGCACAAAAACTGCACGTGTTCTAGAAACAGCCATTTCTAGATATTTTGCCTAAAAAACGTTCCGACCACCAAAACCTTAGTTTTGGTTAAGCTTTTAAATTAAAACGTACAAACGCAAAATTCGCACGTTTAAGGGGAGAAAAAGCGATTTAAAGTTTTGGCTGGTTGACGCTTAAAAAATTGGGATTTTTTTCGCTTTCAACCACCAAAATCGCCCTTAAACTTTTTCGAAATACGCAAATTTATACTTTTTGGAAAATTCAGACGCTGATCTATTCATTGACACCAAAATATAGCACATCGGTTGAAAAATCAAGCCACAGCAATGCCATGAAGGGTAAAATTTTCCATAACCTGCCCCAAAAATATTAGGAACCTTATAAAAATAAGTATTCTTATGAAAAGTACTACGAATGTGTAATTGCTTTTAACAACAGACTAGCAGCTACAAAATGAGACCAGAATTTTGATAATCTAATAGAAATTGTGGCTACAGTGAACAATTCAAGCCAGAGGCCTGACAAGGAAATTGACGTATTTTAGACAAATATATGTCTATGCCTCCTAAGCGTAAAAAAATGGTATTTTCATGCAAATGGCTACATATTTGCTTTTGACGCAAACTTAACAAACACAACTATAAGATAAGACCAAAATTTCAACAAGCGGATTAAAATTACGGGCACAGTAAGCAATCAAAGCTGAAAATCTGAACAAAATCTGCACGTGTTCTAGAAACAGCTATTTCTAGATATTTTGCCTAAAACATGTTCCGACCACCAAATCTTTAGTTTGGGTTAAGCTTTTAAATTTAAAACATAAAAACGTGAAATCCGCACGTTTAAGGGGAGAAAAAGCGATTTAAATTATTGGCTGGTTGACACGTGAAAAATTGGGATTTTTTGGATTTCAACCCTCAAAACCGCCCTTAAACTTTTGCGAAATACCACAAGTTTATATTTTTTGGAAAACGTAGACACAGATCTATTCATTAACACCAAAATAAAGCACATCGGTTGAAAAATCAAGCCACAGCAATGCCATGAAGGGAAAAAGTTTCCATAACCTGCCCCCAAAAATACAAGGAACCTTATAAAAATTAGTATTCTTATGAAAAGTACTACAAATTTGTGCTTGCCGTTAACAACAGACTGGCAGCTACAAAATGAGACCAAAATTTTGATAATCGAATAGAAATTGTGGCTACAGTGAACGATTCAAGCCAGAGGAATGAAAAGGAAATTGACGTATTTTAGACAAATATACGCCTATGCCTCCTAAGCGTCATAGAAATTAGTATTTTCATGCGAATAACTACATATTTGCATTTGACGCCCACTAAACGAACGCAACTATAAGACAAGACCAAATTTTCAACAATCGGATTAAAATTACGGGCACAGTAAGCAATCAAAACTGAAAATCTGCACAAAAACTGCACGTGTTCTAGAAAAAACCATTTCTAGATATTTTACCTAAAACATGTTCCGACCACCAAAACCTTAGTTTGGGTTAAGCTTTTGAATTAAAACGTTAAAATGCGAAATTCGCACGTTTAAGGGGAGATAGATATAGCACATTGGTTGAAAAATCAAGCCACAGCAATGCCATGAAGGGAAAAAGTTTCCATAACCTGCCCCCAAAACTACAAGGAACCTTATAAAAATTAGTATTCTTATGAAAAGTACTACAAGTTTGTATTTGCCGTTAGCAACAGACTGGCAGCTACAAAATGAGAACAAAATTTTGATAATCGAATAGAACTTGTGGCTACAGTGAACGATTCAAGCCAGAGGTCTGACAAGGAAATTGACGTATTTTAGACAAATACATGCCTATGCCTCCTAAGCGTCATAGAAATTAGTATTTTCATGGAAATTACTACATATTTGCACTTGACGCCAACTAAACAAACGCAACTATAAGATAAGACCAAAATTTTAACAATCGGATTAAAATTACGGGCACAGTAAGCAATCCAAGCTTAAAATCTGCACAAAAACTGCACGTGTTCTAGAAACAGCCATTTCTAGATATTTTGCCTAAAACAAGTTTGACCACCAAAACCTTAGTTTGGGTTAAGCTTTTGAATTAAAACGAATTAAGGCGAAATTCGCACGTTTAAGGGGAGAAAATGCGATTTAAAGTTATGGCTGGTTGACACGTGAAAAATTGGGAGTTTTTGGATTTCAACCACCAAACCCGCCCTTAAACTTTTACGAAATACCACAAATTTATACTTTTTGGAAAATTCAGACGCTGATCTGTTCACTAACACCAAAATATAACACATCGGTTGAAGAATCAAGCCACAGCAATGCCATGAAGGGAAAAAGCTTCCATAACCTGCCCCCAAAAAGATAAGGAACCTTATGAAAATTAGTATTCTTATGAAAAGTACTTCATATTTGTAATCACCGTTAACAACAGACTGGAAGCTACAAAATGAGACCAATATTTTGATAATCAAATAGAAATTGTGGCTACAGTGGCAATTCAACCCAGAGGTCTGACAAGAAAAGTGACGTTTTTTAGACAAATACATGTCTATGCCTTCTAAGCGTCATAAAAATTAATATTTTCACGCGAATTACTACATATTTGCACTTGACGCAAACTAAACTATAAGATAAGGCCAAAATTTCAACAATCGGATAAAAATTACGGGCACGTTAAGCAATCAAAGCTGGAAATCTGAACAAAAACCGCACGACTTCTACAAGCAGCCATTTCTAGATAATTTGCCTAACATATGTTCCGACCACCAAACCTTAGCTAAGGTTAAGCTTTTGAATTCAAACGTAAAAACGCGAAATTCGCACGTTTAAGGGGAAGAAAAGCGATTTAAACTTTTGGCTGGTTGACACGTGAAAAATTGGGATTTTCTTTGCTTTCAACCACCAAACCCGCCCTTAAACTTTTGCGAAATACCACAAATTTATATTGCTTCGAAAATTCCGACGCTGATCTTTTCACTTACCCCAAAATATATAACATCGGTTGAAAAATCAAGCCACAGTAATGCCATGAAGGGAAAAAGTTTGCATAACCTGCCCCCAAAAATACAAGGAACCTTATAAAAATTAGTTTTCGTATGAAAAGTAGTACAAATTTGTATTTGCCGTTAACAACAGACTAGCAACTACAAATCGAGGCCAAAACTCTGATAATCGAATAGAAATTGTGGGTACAGTGAACGATTCAAGCCAGAGGTCTGAAAAGGAAATTGACGTATTTTAGACAAATACATGTCTTTGCCTCCTGAGCGTCATAAAAATTAGTAGCTACGTATTTGCACTTGACGCAAAATAAACAAACGCAACTATAAGATAAGACCAAAATTTAACAATCGGATTAAAGTTACGGGCACAGTAAGCAATCAAAGCTGAAAATCTGAACAAAAACTGCAGGTGTTCTAGTAACAGCCATTTCTAGATATTTTGCATAAAATATGTGAACGATTCAAGCCAGAATCCTGACAAGGAAATTGACGTATTTTGGACAAATACATGCCTATGCCTCCTAAGCGTCATAGAAATTAGTATTTTCATGCAAATTACTACATATTTGCATTTGTCGCCAACTAAACAAACGCAACTATAAGATAAGACCATAATTTCAACAATTGGATTCAAATTACGGGCACAGTAAGCAATCAAAGCTGAAAATCTGCACAAAAACTGCACGTGTTCTAGAAACAGCCATTTCTAGATATTTTGCCTAAAATATGTTTGACCAACAAAACCTTTGTTTGGGTTAAGCGTTTGAATTAAAACTTAAAAATGCGAAATTCGCACGTTTAAGGGGAGGAAAAGCGATTTAAAGTCTTGGCCGGTTGGTGCGTGAAAAATTGGGGTTTTTTGGCTTTCAACAACAAAACCCGGCCTTGAACTTTCGCGAAATACCGCAAGTTTATAATTTTTGGAAAATTCAGACGCTAATCTATTTACTTAGACCAAAATATAGCACAACGATTGAAAAATCCACCCACAGCAATGCCATGAAGGGAAAAAGTTTCCATCACCTGCCCCCAAAAATACAAGGAACCTTATAAAAATTAGTATTCTTATGAGAAGTACTACAAATTTGTATTTGCCGTTGACAGCAGACGAAATACGCAAATTTATACTTTTTGGAAAATTCAGACGCTGATCTGTTCACTAACACCAAAATATAACACATCGGTTGAAGAATCAAGCCACAGCAATGCCATGAAGGGAAAAAGCTTCCATAACCTGCCCCCAAAAAGATAAGGAACCTTATGAAAATTAGTATTCTTATGAAAAGTACTTCATATTTGTAATCACCGTTAACAACAGACTGGAAGCTACAAAATGAGACCAATATTTTGATAATCAAATAGAAATTGTGGCTACAGTGGCAATTCAACCCAGAGGTCTGACAAGAAAAGTGACGTTTTTTAGACAAATACATGTCTATGCCTTCTAAGCGTCATAAAAATTAATATTTTCACGCGAATTACTACATATTTGCACTTGACGCAAACTAAACTATAAGATAAGGCCAAAATTTCAACAATCGGATAAAAATTACGGGCACGTTAAGCAATCAAAGCTGGAAATCTGAACAAAAACCGCACGACTTCTACAAGCAGCCATTTCTAGATAATTTGCCTAACATATGTTCCGACCACCAAACCTTAGCTAAGGTTAAGCTTTTGAATTCAAACGTAAAAACGCGAAATTCGCACGTTTAAGGGGAAGAAAAGCGATTTAAACTTTTGGCTGGTTGACACGTGAAAAATTGGGATTTTCTTTGCTTTCAACCACCAAACCCGCCCTTAAACTTTTGCGAAATACCACAAATTTATATTGCTTGGAAAATTCCGACGCTGATCTTTTCACTTACCCCAAAATATATAACATCGGTTGAAAAATCAAGCCACAGTAATGCCATGAAGGGAAAAAGTTTGCATAACCTGCCCCCAAAAATACAAGGAACCTTATAAAAATTAGTTTTCGTATGAAAAGTAGTACAAATTTGTATTTGCCGTTAACAACAGACTAGCAACTACAAATCGAGGCCAAAACTCTGATAATCGAATAGAAATTGTGGGTACAGTGAACGATTCAAGCCAGAGGTCTGAAAAGGAAATTGACGTATTTTAGACAAATACATGTCTTTGCCTCCTGAGCGTCATAAAAATTAGTAGCTACGTATTTGCACTTGACGCAAAATAAACAAACGCAACTATAAGATAAGACCAAAATTTAACAATCGGATTAAAGTTACGGGCACAGTAAGCAATCAAAGCTGAAAATCTGAACAAAAACTGCAGGTGTTCTAGTAACAGCCATTTCTAGATATTTTGCATAAAATATGTGAACGATTCAAGCCAGAATCCTGACAAGGAAATTGACGTATTTTGGACAAATACATGCCTATGCCTCCTAAGCGTCATAGAAATTAGTATTTTCATGCAAATTACTACATATTTGCATTTGTCGCCAACTAAACAAACGCAACTATAAGATAAGACCATAATTTCAACAATTGGATTCAAATTACGGGCACAGTAAGCAATCAAAGCTGAAAATCTGCACAAAAACTGCACGTGTTCTAGAAACAGCCATTTCTAGATATTTTGCCTAAAATATGTTTGACCAACAAAACCTTTGTTTGGGTTAAGCGTTTGAATTAAAACTTAAAAATGCGAAATTCGCACGTTTAAGGGGAGGAAAAGCGATTTAAAGTCTTGGCCGGTTGGCGCGTGAAAAATTGGGGTTTTTTGGCTTTCAACAACAAAACCCGGCCTTGAACTTTCGCGAAATACCGCAAGTTTATAATTTTTGGAAAATTCAGACGCTAATCTATTTACTTAGACCAAAATATAGCACAACGATTGAAAAATCCACCCACAGCAATGCCATGAAGGGAAAAAGTTTCCATCACCTGCCCCCAAAAATACAAGGAACCTTATAAAAATTAGTATTCTTATGAGAAGTACTACAAATTTGTATTTGCCGTTGACAGCAGACGAAATACGCAAATTTATACTTTTTGGAAAATTCAGACGCTGATCTATTCATTAACACCAAAATATAGCACGTCGGTTGAAAAATCCAGCCACAGCAATTCCATGAAGGGAAAAAATTTCCATAACCTGCCCCCAAAAGTATGTGGAGCCTTATAAAAATTAATATTCTTATGAAAAGTACTACAAATTGCTGTTTTCCGTTAACAACAAACTGGCGACTGTAAAATGAGGCCAAAATTTTGATAATCGCATAGAAATTGTGGCTACAGTGAACGATTCAAGCCAGAGGCCTGACAAGGAAATTGACGTATTTTAGACAAAAATATGTCTACGCCTCCTAAGCGTTATAAAAATTGGTATTTTCATGCAAATGGCTACATATTTGCACTTGACGCAAACTTAACAAACACAACTATAAGATAAGACCAAAATTTCAACAATCGGATTAAAGCTGAAAATCTGCACAAAAACTGCACGTGTTCTAGAAACAGCCATTTCTAGATATTTTGCCTAAAACACGTTCCGACCACCAAAACCTTGGTTTTGGTTAAGCTTTTAATTTAAAACGTACAAACGCGAAATTCGCACGTTTAAGGGGAGAAAGAGCGATTTAAAATTTTGGCTGGCTGACACGTAAAAAATTGGGATTTTTTTCGCTTTCAACCACCAAAATCGCCCTTAAACTTTTGCGAAATACGCAAATTTATACTTTTTGGAAAATTCAGACACTGATCTATTCATTAACACCAAAATATAGCACATCGGTTGAAAAATCAACCCACAGCAATGCCATGAAGGGTAAAATTTTCCATAACCTGCCCCCAAAACTATTAGGAACCTTATAGAAATTATTATTCTTGTGAAAAGTACTACGAATGTGTAATTGCCTTTAACAATAGACTGGCAGCTACAAAATGAGACCAAAATTTTGATAATCGAATAGAAATTGTGGCTACAGCGAACGATTCAAGCCAGAGGTCCGACAAGGAAATTGACATATTTTAGACAAACACATGTCTATGCCTCCTAAGCGTCATAAAAATTAGTATTTTCATGCGAATTACTACTGTTGAACTAAACGCAAACTAAATAACGCAACTATAAGATAAGGCCAAAATTTCAACAGTCGGATTAAAATTACGGGCACAGCAAGCAATCAAAGCTGAAAATCTGAACAAAATCTGCACGTGTTCTAGAAACAGCCATTTCTAGATATTTTGCCTAAAACATGTTCCGACCACCGAAACCTTAGTTTTGGTTATGCTTTTAAATTTAAAACATAATAAGCGAAATCCGCACGTTTAAGGGGAGAAAAAGCGATTTAAAATATTGGCTGATTGGCACATGAAAAATTGGGATTTTTTGGATTTCAACCCTCAAAACCGCCCTTAAACTTAAGCGGAATACCAAAAAGACACAGATCTATTCATTAGCAAAAATATATAGCACATCGGTTGAAAAATCAAGCCACAGCAAGGCCATGAAGGGAAAAAATTTCCATAACCTGCCCCCAAAAATCTAAGGAGCCTTATAAAAATTAGTATTCTTATGAAAAGTACTACAAGTTTGTATTTGCCGTTAACAACATACTAGCAGCTAAAAAATGAAACCAAAATGTTGATAATCGAATAGCAATTGTGGCTACACTGAACGATTCAAGCCAGAGGTCTGAAAAGGAAATTGACGTATTTTAGACAAAAACATGCCTATGCCTCCTAAGCGTCATAGAAATTAGTATTCTCATGCGAATAACTACATATTTGCACTTGACGCCCACTAAACAAACGCAACTATAAGATAAGACTAAAATTTCAACAATCGGATTAAAATTACGGGCACAGTAAGCAATCAAAACTGAAAATCTGCACAAAAACTGCACGTGTTCTAGAAACAGCCATTTCTAGATATTTTACCTAAAACATGTTCCGACCACCAAAACCTTAGTTTGGGTTAATCAAGCCACAGCAATGCCATGAAGGGAAAAAATTTCCATAACCTGCCCCCAAAAATATAAGGAGCCTTATAAAAATTAGTATTCTTATGAAAAGTACTTCAAATTTGTATTTGCCGTTAACAACAGACTGGCAGCTAAAAAATGAAGCCAAAATGTTGATAATCGAATAGCAATTGTGGCTACAGTGAACGATTCAAGCCAGAGGTCTGAAAAGGAAATTAACGTATTTTAGACAAATACATGCCTATGCCTCCTAGGCGTCATAGAAATTAGTATTCTCATGCGAATAACTACATATTTGCACTTGACGCCCACTAAACAAACGCAACTATAAGATAAGACTAAAATTTCAACAATCGGATTAAAATTACGGGCACAGTAAGCAATCAAAACTGAAAATCTGCACAAAAACTGCACGTGTTCTAGAAACAGCCATTTCTAGATATTTTACGTAAAACATGTTCCGACCATCAAAACCTTAGTTTGGGTTAAGCTTTTGAATTAAAACGTTAAAATGCGAAATTCGCACGTTTAAGGGGAGATAGATATAGTACATCGGTTGAAAAATCAAGCCACAGCAATGCCGTGAAGGGAAAAAGTTTGCATAACCTGCCCCCAAAACTACAAGGAACCTTATAAAAATTAGTATTCTTATGAAAAGTACTACAAGTTTGTATTTGCCGTTAACAACAGACTGGCAGCTACAAAATGAGACAAAAATCTTGATAATCGAATAGAAATTGTGGCTACAGTGAACGACTCAAGCCAGAGGTCTGACAAGGAAATTGACGTATTTTAGACAAATACATGCCTATGCCTCCTAAGCGTCATAGAAATTTGTATTTTCATGCAAATTCCTACAAATTTGCATTAGACGCCAACTAAACAAACGCAACTATAAGATAAGACCAAAATTTCAACAATCGGATTAAAATTGCGGGCACAGTAAGCAATCAAAGCTGAAAATCTGCACAAATCCGCACGTGTTCTAGAAACAGCCATTTCTAGATATTTTGCCTAAAACATGTTTGACCACCAAAACCTTAGTTTGGGTCAAGCTTTTGAATTAAAACGAATTAAGGCGAAATTCGCACGTTTAAGGGGAGAAAATGCGATTTAAAGTTATGGCTGGTTGACACGTGAAAAATTGGGAGTTTTTGGATTTCAACCACCAAACCCGCCCTTAAACTTTTACGAAATACCACAAATTTATACTTTTTGGAAAATTCAGACGCTGATCTGTTCACTAACACCAAAATATAGCACATCGGTTGAAGAATCAAGCCACAGCAATCCCATGAAAGGAAAAAGCTTCCATAACCTGCCCCCAAAAATATAAGGAACCTTATGAAAATTAGTATTCTTATGAAAAGTACTACAAATTTGTATTTGCCGTTGACAGCAGACGAAATACGCAAATTTATACTTTTTGGAAAATTCAGACGCTGATCTATTCATTAACACCAAAATATAGCACGTCGGTTGAAAAATCCAGCCACAGCAATTCCATGAAGGGAAAAAATTTCCATAACCTGCCCCCAAAAGTATGTGGAGCCTTATAAAAATTAATATTCTTATGAAAAGTACTACAAATTGCTGTTTTCCGTTAACAACAAACTGGCGACTGTAAAATGAGGCCAAAATTTTGATAATCGCATAGAAATTGTGGCTACAGTGAACGATTCAAGCCAGAGGCCTGACAAGGAAATTGACGTATTTTAGACAAAAATATGTCTACGCCTCCTAAGCGTTATAAAAATTGGTATTTTCATGCAAATGGCTACATATTTGCACTTGACGCAAACTTAACAAACACAACTATAAGATAAGACCAAAATTTCAACAATCGGATTAAAGCTGAAAATCTGCACAAAAACTGCACGTGTTCTAGAAACAGCCATTTCTAGATATTTTGCCTAAAACACGTTCCGACCACCAAAACCTTGGTTTTGGTTAAGCTTTTAATTTAAAACGTAAAAACGCGAAATTCGCACGTTTAAGGGGAGAAAGAGCGATTTAAAATTTTGGCTGGCTGACACGTAAAAAATTGGGATTTTTTTCGCTTTCAACCACCAAAATCGCCCTTAAACTTTTGCGAAATACGCAAATTTATACTTTTTGGAAAATTCAGACACTGATCTATTCATTAACACCAAAATATAGCACATCGGTTGAAAAATCAACCCACAGCAATGCCATGAAGGGTAAAATTTTCCATAACCTGCCCCCAAAACTATTAGGAACCTTATAGAAATTATTATTCTTGTGAAAAGTACTACGAATGTGTAATTGCCTTTAACAATAGACTGGCAGCTACAAAATGAGACCAAAATTTTGATAATCGAATAGAAATTGTGGCTACAGCGAACGATTCAAGCCAGAGGTCCGACAAGGAAATTGACATATTTTAGACAAACACATGTCTATGCCTCCTAAGCGTCATAAAAATTAGTATTTTCATGCGAATTACTACTGTTGAACTAAACGCAAACTAAATAACGCAACTATAAGATAAGGCCAAAATTTCAACAGTCGGATTAAAATTACGGGCACAGCAAGCAATCAAAGCTGAAAATCTGAACAAAATCTGCACGTGTTCTAGAAACAGCCATTTCTAGATATTTTGCCTAAAACATGTTCCGACCACCGAAACCTTAGTTTTGGTTATGCTTTTAAATTTAAAACATAATAAGCGAAATCCGCACGTTTAAGGGGAGAAAAAGCGATTTAAAATATTGGCTGATTGGCACATGAAAAATTGGGATTTTTTGGATTTCAACCCTCAAAACCGCCCTTAAACTTAAGCGGAATACCAAAAAGACACAGATCTATTCATTAGCAAAAATATATAGCACATCGGTTGAAAAATCAAGCCACAGCAAGGCCATGAAGGGAAAAAATTTCCATAACCTGCCCCCAAAAATCTAAGGAGCCTTATAAAAATTAGTATTCTTATGAAAAGTACTACAAGTTTGTATTTGCCGTTAACAACATACTAGCAGCTAAAAAATGAAACCAAAATGTTGATAATCGAATAGCAATTGTGGCTACACTGAACGATTCAAGCCAGAGGTCTGAAAAGGAAATTGACGTATTTTAGACAAAAACATGCCTATGCCTCCTAAGCGTCATAGAAATTAGTATTCTCATGCGAATAACTACATATTTGCACTTGACGCCCACTAAACAAACGCAACTATAAGATAAGACTAAAATTTCAACAATCGGATTAAAATTACGGGCACAGTAAGCAATCAAAACTGAAAATCTGCACAAAAACTGCACGTGTTCTAGAAACAGCCATTTCTAGATATTTTACCTAAAACATGTTCCGACCACCAAAACCTTAGTTTGGGTTAATCAAGCCACAGCAATGCCATGAAGGGAAAAAATTTCCATAACCTGCCCCCAAAAATATAAGGAGCCTTATAAAAATTAGTATTCTTATGAAAAGTACTTCAAATTTGTATTTGCCGTTAACAACAGACTGGCAGCTAAAAAATGAAGCCAAAATGTTGATAATCGAATAGCAATTGTGGCTACAGTGAACGATTCAAGCCAGAGGTCTGAAAAGGAAATTAACGTATTTTAGACAAATACATGCCTATGCCTCCTAGGCGTCATAGAAATTAGTATTCTCATGCGAATAACTACATATTTGCACTTGACGCCCACTAAACAAACGCAACTATAAGATAAGACTAAAATTTCAACAATCGGATTAAAATTACGGGCACAGTAAGCAATCAAAACTGAAAATCTGCACAAAAACTGCACGTGTTCTAGAAACAGCCATTTCTAGATATTTTACGTAAAACATGTTCCGACCATCAAAACCTTAGTTTGGGTTAAGCTTTTGAATTAAAACGTTAAAATGCGAAATTCGCACGTTTAAGGGGAGATAGATATAGTACATCGGTTGAAAAATCAAGCCACAGCAATGCCGTGAAGGGAAAAAGTTTGCATAACCTGCCCCCAAAACTACAAGGAACCTTATAAAAATTAGTATTCTTATGAAAAGTACTACAAGTTTGTATTTGCCGTTAACAACAGACTGGCAGCTGCAAAATGAGACAAAAATCTTGATAATCGAATAGAAATTGTGGCTACAGTGAACGACTCAAGCCAGAGGTCTGACAAGGAAATTGACGTATTTTAGACAAATACATGCCTATGCCTCCTAAGCGTCATAGAAATTTGTATTTTCATGCAAATTCCTACAAATTTGCATTAGACGCCAACTAAACAAACGCAACTATAAGATAAGACCAAAATTTCAACAATCGGATTAAAATTGCGGGCACAGTAAGCAATCAAAGCTGAAAATCTGCACAAATCTGCACGTGTTCTAGAAACAGCCATTTCTAGATATTTTGCCTAAAACATGTTTGACCACCAAAACCTTAGTTTGGGTCAAGCTTTTGAATTAAAACGAATTAAGGCGAAATTCGCACGTTTAAGGGGAGAAAATGCGATTTAAAGTTATGGCTGGTTGACACGTGAAAAATTGGGAGTTTTTGGATTTCAACCACCAAACCCGCCCTTAAACTTTTACGAAATACCACAAATTTATACTTTTTGGAAAATTCAGACGCTGATCTGTTCACTAACACCAAAATATAGCACATCGGTTGAAGAATCAAGCCACAGCAATCCCATGAAAGGAAAAAGCTTCCATAACCTGCCCCCAAAAATATAAGGAACCTTATGAAAATTAGTATTCTTATGAAAAGTACTACAAATTTGTATTCGCCGTAAACAACAGACTGGAAGCTACAAAATGAGACCAATATTTTGATAATCGAATAGAAATTGTGGCTACAGTGGCAATTCAACCCAGAGGTCTGACAAGAAAAGTGACGTTTTTTAGACAAATACATGTCTATGCCTTCTAAGCGTCATGTAAATTAGTATTTTCACGCGAATTACTACATATTTGCACTTGACGCAAACTAAACTATAAGATAAGGCCAAAATTTTAACAATCGGATAAAAATTACGGGCACGTTAAGCAATCAAAGCTGGAAATCTGAACAAAAACCGCACGACTTCTACAAACAGCCATTTCTAGATAATTTGAGTAACATATGTTCTGACCACCAAACCTGAGCTAAGGTTAAGCTTTTGAATTAAAACTTAAAAACGCGAAATTCGCACGTTTAAGGGGAGGAAAAGCGATTTAAACTTTTGGCTGGTTGACACGTGAAAAATTGGGATTTTCTTTGCTTTCAACCACCAAACCCGCCCTTAAACTTTTGCGAAATACCACAAATTTATATTGCTTGGAAAATTCCGACGCTGATCTTTTCACTTACCCCAAAATATATAACATCGGTTGAAAAATCAAGCCACAGTAATGCCGTGAAGGGAAAAAGTTTCCATAACCTGCCCCCAAAAATACAAGGAACCTTAGAAAAATTAGTTTTCGTATGACAAGTATTACAAATTTGTATTTGCCGTTAACAACAGACTAGCAACTACAAATCGAGGCCAAAACTTTGATAATCGAATAGAAATTGTGGCTACAGTGAACAATTCAAGCCAGAGGTCTGACAAGGAAATTGACGTGTTTTAGACAAATACATGTCTATGCCTCCTAAGCGTCATAAAAATTAGTAGCTACATATTTGCACTTGACGCAAACTGAACAAACGCAACTTTAAGATAAGACCAAAATCTAACAATCGGACTAAAATTACGGGCACAGTAAGCAATCAAAGCTGAAAATCTGAACAAAAACTGCAGGTGTTCTAGAAACAGCCATTTCTAGATATTTTGCCTGAAATATGTTCCGATCACCAAAACCTTAATTTGGTTTAAGCTTTTGAATTAAAACGTAAAAGCGCGAAATTCGCACGTTTAAGTGGAGACAAAGCGATTTAAAGTTTACGATGGTTGACACGTGAAAAATTGGGATTTTTTTGGGTTTCAACCACCGAACTCGCCCCTAAACTTTTGCGAAATAACACATTTTTATATTTTTTGGAAAATGCAGACGCTTATCTATTCACTGACATCAAAATATAGCACACCGGTTGAAAAATCAAGCCACAGCAATGCCATGAAGGGAAAAAAATTCCATAACATGCCCCCAAAAATACAAAGAACCTTATAAAAATTAGTTTTCTTATTAAAAGTACCACAAATTTGTATTTGCCGTTAACAACAGACTGGCAGCTACAAAATGAGACCAAAATTTCGATAATCGAATAGAAATTGTGGCTACAGTGAACGATTCAAGCCAGAATCCTGGCAAGGAAATTGACATATTTTAGACAAATACATATCTATGCATCCTCAGTGTCATAAAAATTGGTATTTTCATGCAAATCGCTACATATTTGCGCTTGACGCAAACCAATTAAACGCAACGATAAGATAAGACCAAAATTCCAATAATCGGATTAAAACTACGGGCACAGTAAGCAATCAAACCTGAAAATCTGCACAAAAACTGCATGTGTTCTAGAAACAGCCATTTCTACATATTTTGCCTAAAACATGTTCCGACCAGCAAAACCTTTGTTTGGGTTAAGCTTTTGAATTAAAACTTAAAAATGCGAAATTCGCACGTTTAAGGGGAGAAAAAGCGATTTAAAGTTTTGGCCGGTTGGCGCGTGAAAAATTGGGGTTTTTTGGCTTTCAACAACAAAACTCGCCCTTGAACTTTCGCGAAATACCACAAGTTTATAATTTTTGGAAAATTCAGACGCTAATCTATTCACTTGGACCAAAATATAGCACAACGGTTGAAAAATCATCCCACAGCAATGCCATGAAGGGAAAAATTTTCCATCACCTGCCCCCAAAAATACAAGGAACCTTATAAAAATTAGTATTCTTATGAGAAGTACTACAAATTTGTATTTGCCGTTAACAACAGACGAAATACGCAAATTTATACTTTTTGGAAAATTCAGACGCTGATCTATTCATTAACACCAAAATATAGCACGTCGGTTGAAAAATCAAGCCACAGCAATTCCATGAATGGAAAAAATTTCCATAACCTGCCCCCAAAAGTATGAGGAGCATTATAAAAATTAGTATTCTTATGAAAAGTACTACAAATTGCTGTTTTCCGTTAACAACAAACTGGCGACTGTAAAATGAGGCCAAAATTTTGATAATCGAATAGAAATTGTGGCTACAGTGAACGAATAAAGCCAGACGCCTGACAAGGAAATTGACGTTTTTTAGACAAAAACATGTCTACGCCTCCTAAGTGTTATAAAAATTGGTATTTTCATGCAAATGGCTACATATTTGCACTTGACGCAAACTTAACAAACACAAATATAAGATAAGACCAAAATTTCAACAATCGGACCAAAATTACGGGCACAGTAAGCATTCAAAGCTGAAAATCTGCACAAAAACTGCACGTGTTCTAGAAACAGCCATTTCTAGATATTTTGCCTAAAACACGTTCCGATCACCAAAACCTTATTTTTGGTTAAGCTTTTAATTTAAAACGTACAAACGCAAAATTCGCACGTTTAAGGGGAGAAAAAGGCGATTTAAAATTTTGGCTGGTTGACACGTAAAAAATTGGGATTTTTTTCGCTTTCAACCACCAAAATCGCTCTTAAACTTTTGCGAAATACGCAAATTTATACTTTTTGGAATATTCAGACGCTGATTAATTCATTAACACCAAAATATAGCACATCAGTTGAAAAATCAAGCCACAGCAATGCCATGAAGGGTAAAATTTTCCATAACCTGCCCCCAAAACTATTAGGAACCTTAAAAACATTATTATTCTTATGAAAAGTACAACGAATATGTAATTGCCGTTAACAACAGACTGGTAGCTCCAAAATGAGACCAAAGTTTTGATAATCGAATAGAAATTGTGGCTACAGCGAACGATTCAAGCCAGAGGTCTGATAAGGAAATTGACATATTTCACACAAACACATGTCTATGCCTCCTAACCGTCATAAAAATTGGTATTTTCATGCGAATTACTACTATTGAACTTGACGCAAACTAAAAAATGCAACTATAAGATAAGGCCAAAATTTCAACAGTCGGATTAAAATTACGGGCACAGTAAGCAATTAAAGCTGAAAATCTGAACAAAATCTACACGTGTTCTAGAAACAGCCATTTCTAGATATTTTGCCTAAAACATGTTTCGACCACCAAAACCTTAGTTTGGGTTAAACTTTTAAATTTAAAACATAAAAACGCGAAATCCGCACGTTTAAGGGGAGAAAAAGTGATTTTAAGTATTGGCTGGTTGACACGTGAAAAATTGGGATTTTTTGGATTTCAACCCTCAAAACCGCCCTTAAACTTTTGCGAAATACCACAAATTTATATTTTTTGGAAAACTAAGACACAGATCTATTCATTAACACCAAAATATAGCACATCGGTTGAAAAATCAAGCCACAGCAATGCCATGAAGGGAAAAAGTTTCCATAACCTGCCCCCAAAAAGACAAGGAACCTTATAAAAATTGGTATTCTTATGAAAAGTACTACAAATTTGTATTTGCCGTTAACAACAGACTGGCAGCTACAAAATGAGACCAAAATTTTGATAATCGAATCGCAATTCTGGCTACAGTGAACGATTCAAGCCAGAGGCCTGAAAAGGAAATTGACGTATTTTAGACAAATACATGCCTAAGCCTCTAAGCGTCATAGAAATTAGTATTTTCATGCGAATTACTACATATTTGCACTTGTCGCCCACTAAACAAACGCAGCTATAAGATAAGACCAAAATTTCAACAATCGGATTAAAATTACGGGCACAGTAAGCAATCAAAACTGAATTTCTGCACAAAAACTGCACGTGTTCTAGAAACAGCCATTTCTAGATATTTTACCTAAAACATGTTCCGACCACCAAAACCTTAGTTTGGGTTAAGCTTTTGTAATAAAACGTTAAAATGCGAAATTCGCACGTTTAAGGGGAGATAGATATAGCACATCGGTTGAAAAATCAAGCCACAGCAATGCCGTGAAGGGAAAAAGTCTGCATAACCTGCCCCCAAAACTACAAGGAACCTTATAAAAATTAGTATTCTTATGAAAAGTACTACAAGTTTGTATTTGCCGTTAACAACAGACTGGCAGCTACAAAATGAGACAAAAATTTTGATAATCGAATAGAAATTGTGGCTACAGTGCACGACTCAAGCCAGAGGTCTGACAAGAAATTGACGAATTTTAGACAAATACATGCCTATGCCTCCTAAGCGTCATAGAAATTATTTTTTTTCATGCAAATTACTACAAATTTGCATTTGACGCCAACTAAACAAACGCAACTATAAGATAAGACCAAAATTTCAACAATCGGATTAAAATTACGGGCACAGTAAGCAATCAAAACTGAAAATCTGCACAAAAACTGCACGTATTCTAGAAACAGCCATTTCTAGATATTTTTCCTAAAACATGTTTGACCACCAAAACCTTAGTTTGCATTAAGCTTTCGAATTAAAACGAATTAAGGCGAAATTCGCACGTTTAAGGGGAGAAAAAGCGATTTAAAGTTATGGCTGGTTGACACGTGAAAAATTGGGAGTTTTTGGATTTCAACCACCAAACCCGCCCTTAAACTTTTGCGAAATACCACAAATTTATACTTTTTGGAAAATTCAGACGCTGATCTGTTCACTAACACCAAAATATAGCACATCGGTTGAAGAATCAAGCCACAGCAATGCCATGAAGGGAAAAAGCTTCCATAACCTGCCCCCAAAAATATAAGGAACCTTATGAAAATTAGTATTCTTATGAAAAGTACTACAAATTTGTATTCGCCGTAGACAACAGACTGGAAGCTACAAAATGAGACCAATATTTTGATAATCGAATAGAAATTGTGGCTACAGTGGCAGTTCAACCCAGAGGTGTGACAAGAAAAGTGACGTTTTTTTAGACAAATACATGTCTATGCCTTCTAAGCGTCATAAAAATTAGTGTTTTCACGCGAATTACTACATATTTGCACTTGACGCAAACTAAACTATAAGATAAGGCCAAAATTTCAACAATCGGATAAAAATTACGGGCACGTTAAGCAATCAAAGCTGGAAATCTGAACAAAATCCGCACGACTTCTACAAACAGCCATTTCTAGATAATTTGCCTAACATATGTTCCGACCACCAAACCTTAGCTAAGGTTAAGCTTTTGCATTAAAACGTAAAAACGCGAAATTCGCACGTTTGAGGGGAGGAAAAGCGATTTAAAGTTTTGGCTGGTTGACACGTGAAAAATTGAGATTTTCTTTGCTTTCAACCACCAAACCCGCCATTAAAGTTTTGCGAAATACCACAAATTTATATTGCTCGGAAATTTCCAACGCTGATCTTTTCACTTACACCAAAATATATAACATCGGTTGAAAAATCAAGCCACAGTAATGCCATGAAGGGAAAAAGTTTCCATAACCTGCCCCCAAAAATACAAGGAACATTATAAAAGTTAGTTTTCGTATGAAAGTACTACGAATTTGCATTTACCGTTAACAACAGACTTGCAACTACAAATCGAGGCCAAAACTTTGATAATCGAATAGAAATTGTGGCTACAATGAACGATTCCAGCCAGAGGTCTGACAAGGAAATTGACGTATTTTAGACAAATACATGTCTATGCCTCCTAAGCGTCATAAAAATTAGTAGCTACATATTTGCACTTGACGCAAACTAAACAAACGCAACTATAAGATAAGACCAAAATTCCAATAATCGGATTAAAACTACGGGCACAGTAAGCAATCAATGCTGAAAATCTGCACAAAAACTGCATATGTTCTAGAAACAGCCATTTCCAGATATTTTGCCTAAAACATGTTCCGACCACCAAAACCTTTGTAGGGTGAAGCTTTTGAATTAAAACTTAAAAATGCGAAATTCGCACGTCTAAGGGGAGAAAAAGCGATTTAAAGTTTTCGCCGGTTGGCGCGTGAAAAATTGGGGTTTTTTGGCTTTCCTAAACAAAATCCGCCCTTGAACTTTCGCGAAATACCACAAATTTATAATTTTTGGAAAATTCAGCCGCTAATCTATTCACTTAGACCAAAATATAGCACAACGGTTGAAAAATCAAGCCACAGCAATGCCATGAAGGGAAAAAGTTTCAATCACCTGTCCCCAAAAATACAAAGAACCTTATAAAAATTAGTATTCTTATGAAAAGTACTACAAATTTGTTTACCGTTAACAACAGACTGGCAGCTACAAAATGAGACCAAAATTTTGATAATCGAGTAGGAATTGTGGCTACAGTGAACGATTCAAGCCTGAGGTCTGACAAAGAAATTGACGTATTTTAGACAAATAAATGTCTATGCCCCCTAAGCGTCATAAAAATTGGTATTTTCATGCAAATTGCTACATATTTGCACTTGACGCAAACTAAACAAACGCAATCATAAGATAAGATCAAAACTTCGACAATCGGATAAACATTACGGGCACAGTAAGCAATCAAAACTGAAATTCTGCACAAGAACTACACGTTTTCTTGAAACAGCCATTTCTAGATATTTTGCCAAAAAAAAATGTTCCGACCACCAAAACCTTAGTTTGGGTTAAGTTTTTGAATTAAAACGTAAAAACGCCAAATTCTCACGTTTAAGGGGAGAAAAGGCGATTTAAGGTTTTGGCTGGTTGACACGTGAAAAATTGGGATTTTTTCGGCTTTCAGCCACCAAACCCGCCCTTAAACTTTTGCAAAATACCACAAGTTTTTCATTCTACTTTTTGGAAAATTCCAACGCTGATCTATTCACTACCAACAAAATATAGCATATCGGTTGAAAAGTCAAGCCACAGCAATGCCATGAAGGGAAAAAGTTTCCATAACGTGCCCCCATAACTATGAGGAATCTTATAAAAATTAATATTCTTATGAAAAGTACTACAAATTTGAATTTGCCGTTAACAACAGACTGGAAGCTACAAAATGAGATCAAAATTTTGCTGATGGAATAGAAATTGCGGCTACAGTGAACGATTAAAGCCAGAGGTCTGAAAAGGAAATCGACGTATTTTAGACAAAAACATGTCTATGCCTCTTAAGCGTCATGAAGATTGGTATTTTCATGCAAATTGCTACATATTTGCACTTGACGCAAATCAAACAAACGCAAATGTAAGATAAGACCAAACTTTCAACAATCGGATTAAAATTACGGGCACAGTAAGCAACCAAAGCTTAAAATCCAAACAAAAACTGCACGTTTTCTAGAAACAGCCACTTCTAGATATTTTGCCAAAAAAAAATGTTCCGACCACAAAAACCTTAGTTTGGGTTAAGCTTTTGAATTAAAACGTAAAAACGCGAAATTCGCACGTTTAAGGGGAGAAAAAGCGATTTAAAACTTTGGCTGGTTGACACGTGAAAAATTGGGATTTTTTGTGCTATCAACCGCCAAACTCGCCCTTAAACTTTTGTGAAATACCACGAATTTATTTTTGTTTGGAAAATTCAGACGCTGATCTATTCATTAACACCTAAATATAGCATATCGGTTGAAAAATCAAGCCACAGCAATGCCATGAAGGGAAAAAAATTCCATAACCTGCCCCTAAAAATGAAAAGAACCTTATAAAAATTAGTATTCTAAAGGAAAGTACGACAAAATGAACCCAAAGTTTTGAAAATCGATTATAAATTGTGGCAACAGTGAACGATTCAAGCCAGAGGTCTGACAAGGAAACTGACGTATTTTAGACAAATACATGTCTATGCCTCTTAAGCGTCATAAAAATTCGTGTTTTCATGCCAATTACTACGTATTTGCACCTAATGAAAACTAACAAACGCAACTATAAGATAAGACCAAAACTTCAACAATCGGATAAAAATTACGGGCATAGTAAGCAATCAAAGCTGAAAATCTGAACAAAAACTGCACGTGTTCTAGAAACAGCCATATCTAGATATTTTGCCTAAAACATGTTGCGACCACCAAAACCTCAGTTTGGGTTAAGCTTTTGAATCAAAACGCGAAACTCGCACGTTTAAGGGGAGAAAAGCAATTTAAAGTTTTGGCTGGTTGACACGTGAAAAATTGGGATTTTTATGGTTTTCAACCACCAAACCCGGCCTAAAACTTTTGCGAAATACCACAAATTTATAATTTTTTAAATTTTCAGACGCTTGTCTATTCACTAACACCAAAATATAGCAGGTCGGTTGAAAAATCAAGCCACAGCAATGCCATGAAGGGAAAAAGTGTCCATAACCTACCCCCAAAACTATGAGGAACCTTATAAAAATTGGTATTCTTATGAAAAGTACTTCAATTTGGTAGTTGCCGTAAACAACAGACTGGCAGTTACAAAAGGAGACCAATATATTGATAATCGAATAGAAATTGTGGCTACAGTGAACGATTCAAGCCAGAGGTCTGACAAGGAAATTGACGTATTTTGGACAAATACATGTCTATGCCCCCTAAGCGTAATAAAAATGGTATTTTCATGATATTGTTACATATGTGCACTTGACAGAAACTTAACAAACGCAATTATACGATAAGACCAAAACTTCAACAATCGGATTAAAATTACGGGCACAGTAAGCAATCAATGCTGAAATTCTGCACAAGAACTACACGTGTTCTAGAAACAGCCATTTCTAGATATTTTGCCTGAAACATGTTCCGACCATCAAAACCTTAGTTTGGGTTAAGCTTTTAAATTAAAACGTAAAAACGCGAATTTCGCACGTTTAATTGGAGAAAAAGCGATTTAAGGTTTTGGCTGGTTGACACGTGAAAAATTGGGATTGTTTTGCTTTCAGCCACCAAACCCGCCCTTAAACGTTTGCAAAATACCACAAATTTATTATAGTTTTTGGAAAATTCAGACGCTGATCTATTCATTAACACCAAAATGTAGCATAGCGGTTGAAAAGTCAAGCCACAGCAATGCCATGAGGGGAAAAAGTTTCCATAATGTGCCCCCATAACTATTAGGAACCTTATAAAAATTAGTATCATTATGAAAAGTACTACAAATTTGTTATTGCCGTTAACAGCAGACTGGCAGCTACAAAATGAGATCAAAATTTTGATAATGGAATAGAAATTGCGGCTACAGTGAACGATTAAAGCCAGAGGTCTGAAAAGGAAATCGAGATATTTTAGACAAATACATGTCTATGCCTCCTAAGCGAAATGAAAATTGGTATTTTCATGCAAATTGCTACATATTTCCACTTGACGCAAATTAAACAAACGCAGCTGTAAGATAAGACCAAACTTTCAACAATCGGATAAAAATTACGGGCACAGTCAGCAACCAAAGCTGAAAATCTGAACAAAAACTGCACGTGCTCTAGAAACAGCCATTTCTAGATATTTTGCCTGAAACATGTTCCGACCACAAAAACCTTAGTTTGAGTTAAGCTTAAAACGTAAAAACGCGAAATTCGCACGTTTAAGGGGTGAAAAAGCGATTTAAAAGGTTGGCTGGTTGACACGTGAAAAATTGGGATTTTTTTGGGTTTCAACCACCAAACCCGCCCTTAAACTTTTGTGAAATACCACGAATTTATACTTTTTGGAAAATTCAGACGCTGATCTATTAATTAACACCAAAATATAGCACATCGGTTGAAAAATCAAGCCACAGCAATTCCATGAAGGGAA
This sequence comes from Odontomyia ornata, assembly GCA_963969285.1. Taxonomy (NCBI): domain Eukaryota; kingdom Metazoa; phylum Arthropoda; class Insecta; order Diptera; family Stratiomyidae; genus Odontomyia; species Odontomyia ornata. Next base: position 238,358,429 of record OZ017738.1, read on the forward strand.
ACAAATTCCATAATCTGCCCCCAAAAATGAAAAGAACCTTATAAAAATTAGCATTCTAAAGGAAAGTACTACAAAATGAACCCAAAATTTTGAAAATCGATTAGAAATTGTGGCAACATTGAACGATTCAAGCCAGAGGTCTGACAAGGAAATTGACGTATTTTAGACAAATACATGTCTATGCCTCTTAAGCGTCATAACAATTGGTGTTTTCATGCCAATTACTACGTATTTATCCTTAAAGCAAACTAACAAACGCAACTATAAGATAAGACCAAAACTTCAACAATCGGATTAAAGTTACGGGCATAGTAAGCAATCAAAGCTGAAAATCTGAACAAAAACTGCACGTGTTCTAGAAACAGCCATTTCTAGATATTTTGCCCAAACATGTTCCGACCACCAAAACCTTATTTTTGGTTAAGCTTTTGAATCAACACGCAAAAACGCGAAACTCGCACGATTAAGGGGAGAAAAAGCGATTTAAAGTTTTGGCTGGTTGACACGTAAAGAATTGGGATTTTTTTGGCTTTCAACCACCAAGCCCTCCCTTAAACTTTTGCGAAATACCACAAATTTATATTTTTTGGAAAAATCCAGATGCTGATCTATTCATGAGCACCAAAATACGAGTACAGCACATCGGTTTAAAAATCAAACCACAACAATGCCATGAAGGGAAAAAGTTTCCGTTACCTGCCCCCAAAAATATACGGATTCTTATAAAAATTAGTATTCTTATGAAAAGTACTACAAATTTGTATTTGCCGTAAACAACAGACTGGCAGCTACAAAATGAGACCGAAATTCTGATAATCGAATAGAAATTGTGGCTATAGTGAACGATTCAAGCCAGAGGCCTGACAAGGAAATTGACGTATTTTGGACAAATATATGTCTATGCCTCCTCAGCGTCATAAAAATTGGTATTTTCATGCAAATTGCTACATATTACGCGAGCTAAACAAACGCAACTATAAGATAAGACCAAAAGTTCAACAATCGGATTCAAATTACGGGCACAGTAAGCAATCAAAGCTGAAAATCTGAACAAAAACTGCACGTGATCTAGAAACAGCCATTTCTCGATATTTTGCCTAAAACATATTCCGGCCACCAAAACCTAAGCTTGGGTTAAGCTTTTGAATCAAAACGAGAAAACTCGAAACCGCACGTTTTTCTTTCTGTTTTTTTTGTGGTAGGGAGGTGAAGGCATTTATGCCCGCCGTGTCTGGCAGTGTGGGACTCCCATGGAGGATACCTTTGGACTTCCCACTAAACACCTCCCCTGTGAATCTGAGAACCTAGCCTGGAACCGTTTGACACATTACTTCGGGCCAGGTCTCGTTTTGTTACGCCGTGGGGCGCCTTCAAGCTGGGGAGTCCCTTTCCTAGCGGGAGGGGAGAGGGGAAGAGGAATTGCCAGAAGAGCGATCCCCCAGCCCCAGTGCCTCCGGCTGCTGTGAGTCCCTTTTATATTTCAGGACTGCCCGAGCATAATGTGCCACCTGGTTCGATTTGTCAACCGATTCGAGCATCACCGCAACTATATTATCCGGGGTGAGCTCTCCCGTCTCCCTGTAGAGTTCCCTTCGTAGCCTGGCCCATTTGGTACACGCAAAAAATGTGTGACAGGCATTGTCCTCCTCTCCTGGGCAAAACCGACAATCGGGAGACCGTGACTTGCCGATCTTGTGCAGGTAAGACTGAAAACACCCGTGCCCGCTCAAAAGCTGGGTCAGATAGAAGTCAGTCTCACCATGCCTTCGATTTAGCCACGGTCTAACATCCGGGATGAGGCGTGCAGTCGACCTTCCCTTCGTGCAATTCCTCCGAGACTGCTGCCAATCGTTGAGCGAGCGTTGTCTCTCCTCGCGGACAACCATCTCCCTCGCATCCTCGTTTCGGCGCAGGTAAATAGCGCGGCGCTCTCTAGCAAGGAGGGCGACAGGTATCACGCCTGCAATCACTCTCACCGCCGAGTCGGAGACTTTTGGATACGAGGATGCAATTCTCAGTGCTCCTCTTCTCTGTACCTGTGCCAATCGTTTTCGGTATACCTCCTTGCTGAGAGCGTCGCCCCATACCTCTGCTCCGTACATTAGCACTGACCCTATAGCACTCATCAAGAGGCGTCTTCTTGATGAGCTGGGTCCCCCTACGTTGGTCATAAGTCGACTCAGGGCCGATATTCCCAAAGCAGCCTTCTCAGCCGTTGCCCTGATTTGCTCAGAGAAACTCATTTTCGAGTCGATCAGTAGCCCCAGGTACTTCACCGCTGGCTTCGATTCGATCTGTATATCTCCAATACTGATCATCCTTACTCTAGGGATTTTCTTTTTTGTCAAGATGACCACTTCGGTTTTCTCCAGTGCTAAACTGAGCCCGCGAGCAGTCATCCAGTCCCTCACTCGGCGCATTAGCATACCTAGCCTAAATTGCGCTTGTTCAACGGTGCGTCCGGCGACCAAAGCCGCAACATCGTCCGCATAGCCGACCAAGCGCGACTCATCTGGCATCTCAAGTCTCAGTAGCCCGTCGTAAGACACGTTCCACAGGTCCGGACCAAGAATAGATCCCTGGGCAACACCAGATGTAATTTCCATCCTTCGTTGGCTCTTTGTCGTGTCGTAGAGCAGGCTTCGGTCCTTTAGGTAGTTCCTCAAAAGCCGCATTAGATATTCTGCAACTTGAAAAGAGTTTTCCAACGTGTCCAGAATATCCACCGATCTAGCGGAGTTGAAGGCATTCCTGACGTCGAGTGTCACCAACAGGACGATCCGTCGCTTGGTGCGACTATATGCCTCTGCCTTTTGGACCGCGTTCACCACCTCTGCAATCGCATCAATGGTAGAACGTCCTGCTCTAAAGCCGTACTGCCGAGGAGATAGGTCCCCAGCAGCACGAATCGCGTCAGTGAGTCTTCCCTTGATGAGTTTCTCTAGCACTTTCCCAGCCGTGTCTAGCATGCATAACGGGCGGTATGCAGACGGCGATTCGGGATTTCCCTTCCCCTTGCTGATCAGTATGAGCGTCGCCACCTTCCATCGTACCGGGAAAACCCCGTCCCGTAGGCAAGCGTTGAATGTGCTGAGCAGCAAGTCAGGACAATGGTGATAGACGAGCTGCAAAACCTCAGCTTGAACACCATCTGGCCCTGGAGCCTTCCTCGCTTTCAGGGAGAGGACTGCCTCCTCCAGTTCCAGCTGTGTGAAGAGTGGGCACTCGACTGCTGCTTCACCATGGACAGCGTCAACATGGAAGGGATGGGTGGGGAAGAGTCCCCGCACTAACGCGTCCATCTTTTCCGCGTCATGTATACAAGGCTTCCGTGGGGCACCAAGTTTCCCCATGACCAGCTTGTAGCCAAGGCCCCACGGATCCCTATTTACATCGTCCACGAGGTCTTGCCAGTATCGGGCCTTGCTCTTGTTAATAAGCCTGCGAAGATATTTCCTGCCGGACCTGTATGCTGCGAGCCTAGTGTCTGCCTCCTCCCGTGTTTGCCCCCGCTGGGCCTCTCGCCGAAGTTTGTGACACTCGCTTCTTTGTTTGGCGATCTCGTTTGACCACCAGTATACTGGAGGCTTACCGTGTCGAGGTCTCCGCCGGGGCATGGAAGACTCGCAAGCAGCTATGATGGTACTCATAGTTGAGTTCACCAAGTCCTTGGCTGTAGGCCCTCCACTCCCTGGCGGAGCTCCCAGCAACGGTGCGCCTGCCGTAAGCGCGCCAGCGAACCTCTCAAGGTCCATCCTCCCAGTCCTCCATCCGAGGATTGAAGTTTGGGCATATGCACGCAGAGTGGCACCGTCGTGAATCTCAACAGCTATATACTGGTGATCACTAGCCGAGTAGTCCTCTAGTACTCGCCAGTTGTGTACTCTGGGTACCAGGGACTCCGAAGCGAGTGTCACATCGGGTATGGTTCCTACGCAACCCCAGCGGCGGAAAGTAGGGGTGTTACCAGTATTTAGGACAAAAAGCGCTGTTCTGGCCGCCATGTCCAAGATTTGCTTTCGCCTTGGGTCGGATTGTGGCATACCCCATTCAATGACTCTAGCGTTGAAGTCTCCCCCGACCAGCATGTGGCCCTCTGTGTTCGAGACAGCGTCCTCCAGGGCATCGAGTTTAGTTCGAAAAGATCGCATTGCCTCGTTAGGCATCAGATAAATACTGAAATATGTTATCCCTGAACACCGCACCCACACAAAACCATCCCCGCGTCCATGGCCCTGCACCTGAAGGCGGGCGCTGTCTCGAACCCAGATGGCCGAGGTACTAGATTTGTCAGGGTACCACGCTTGCGAGTCCTTGTTATGATGTTGCTCGCTCAGCAACAGGAGGTCAGCTTTCTTATCCCTCGCAAACTGCTCCTGGGCGTTTGTGCTTCGGTGCAAATTGACCTGCAGGATACGGATCATTTGAGTATCGATTTGGCTTTAGTTAGGGCCTCCTTGAAAACCCAGCATCTCCCTGTCCCCGGCTCATGTTTGAGGTCGCCGGGTGCTAGCTTAGCATTTTTGCAAAGAATGCATTTTGCCTCGTTCGTGCACTCCTTCCTTTTGTGCCCCGTTTCACCACATTTGTAGCACAGAGATCTCCTGTCGGGTCCCCTACAGCCATACGCGGTGTGTCCGTATTCGAAGCATCTGAAGCAGCGGATAGGGATCGCTCTTCTCCGTATCCTGCAGATCACCCAACCTATCTTAATTTTGCCCTTCGCCAGGATTTACTGGGCGTCTTTATCAGCTAGTTCGACAATAACCATGCGTTGCCCCCTTGTGTTTTCACGTGTCAATCTTGCCTTGACTTCACTTAAGCTGGGGAACTCCCTCCTAATGGCATCATCTACTTCAACTTTGTTCGTGACGCAATCGAGGTCCCTGATTTCCAGGGTGGCCATTGGTTCGAGCGAGGCAACCGTTGCCGCATCTCCAAGAACCTTTTGAACCGCGTCACGGAACGCATCTTTGTTTGTGGCCTCTGGCCCGAATTCCACCAGCAAGCCACCGGTCCGGGTAGGTCGAACTGCTTTGATGGCAGTTTTGGTGTCGTCTGGCTTGACCGCTCCTTCAATTTCACGGAGGACATCTGCGTATGTTCGGCCCTTAGTGGGTTTAATAAGCAGTGCCTCTCGCAAGGGTTTGGCCGCGGTTTGCTTTTTGTTTTCTGCGGTATATCGGGGGGTTATTTGTTCTTTTCGTGGTTGAGCTCTTTGTCTGTTTTTTCTAGGAGTAGCTTTTTGGCCGCTTTCTTTCACTGCCTTGTTTCGCACCACATGAAACTCCTCGCCTGGAGTGTCAACTTCGTTTATGGTCTAGTCCTTCCTCCTTTTCTCACGGTCGCCTTCAATTGGGCTACCGGCCATTCTTTTGCTGCTGCTAGGACCCCCTGATGCCTCGAGGGAGAGTGTGTCTTTTTGGTGCTTTTCGGTTGCAAGCCACCTCCGCCTGTAGTGCGTTATGTGGCCAAAAAGCTCCTCCAGTTCAAGAATGCCATTCTTGACACTCTTGCCTATGTTTTTCTGCACTTCGCAGGCAGCCCTCAGTTGTTTGACGATAGTCCCCGCTTTCCGAGTAAGCCGCTCCTCTTCGGCGCGGTCAAGGGCGATTGTGTTATTTGGCGCCACCTCTTGGGAGAGGCCCCCGTTTCCTAGCCCTTTTGCTTCTATCGCTTGGGTCGCGTTTGAAGTGGCGTCGGCCAACGGCAAAACTTCTCCCTCCCCCAGTCTTACACTGGCCTCTGTTGGTGTCGCAGCTTGATCCGGATTGTGTGCGTCTTGCACTGGACGCTCCGGGGTGCGCATAGTCCTTCTACTGCGCCCAAAGGCCGCAATGATGCCAGGTTGCACAACGCACTCTGCCTTCTTTCGTTCGTTAGTCCGTCTGTGGTCTGTCTCCGATGATTTAACCTGTGATGTTAACTTTGACAGTGTTTCTGGGGTTTGCTGCCTCCCCCCGCAATCGGTGACTTGTTTTATCGGTGTTCTTGCCAACAGCGGTTTTTGCTTGAAAGGGTTCTCCGCACTAGCGTCCTGTTTCCTTGTGGTTTCATTTGTTGGATGTTTTTGACAGATCAAATTCGCTCGTTTAAGGGGAGAAAAAAATTCGCACGTTTAAGGGGAGAAAAACCGATTTAAAGTTTGGGCTGGTTGACACGTGAAAAATTGGGATTTTTTTGGTTTTCAACCACCAAACCCTCTCTTAAACTTTTGCAAAATACCGCAAATTTATAATTTTTGAAAAATTCAGACGCTTGTCTATTCACTAACATCAAAATATAGCAGGTCGGTTGAAAAATCAAGCCACAGCAATGCCATGAAGGGAAAAAGTGTCCATAACCTGTGCAATACCACAAATTTACACTTTTTAAAAAGTCAGACGCTGGTCTATTCATTAACACCAAAATATAGCACATCGGTTGAAAAATTAAGCCTCAGCAATGCCATGAAGGGAAAATGTTTCCATATTCTGGCCCCAAAAATATAAGGAACCTTATAAGAATTAGTATTCTCATGAAAAGTACTACTAGTTTGTATTTCCCGTGAACAACAGACTGGCAGCTACAAAATGAGACCAATATTTTGATAATCGAATAGAAATTGTGGCTACAGTGAACGATTCAAGCCAGAGGTCTGACAAGGAAATTGACGTATTTTAGACAAATACATGTCTATGCCTCCTAAGCGTCATAAAAACTAGTAGTTTCATGCAAATTGCTACATATTTGCACTTGACGCAAATTAAACAAACGCAACTATAAGATAAGACCAAAATTTCAACAATCGGAAAAAAATTACGGGCACAGTAAGCAATAAAAGCTGAAAATCTGCACAAAAACTGCACGTGTCTAGAAACAGCCATTTCTGGATATCTTGCCTAATACATGTTCCGACCACCAAAACCTTAGTTTGGGTTAAGCTTTTGAATTAAAACCTTAAAACCCGAAATCCGCACGTTTTATGGTGAATTAAAATGTTCAAAAGGTCCGTGAAAGACTGCGGCGATGTTCTGCTGCCTCGGCAGAAGAAGATGACAATATCGGCCGAGAATGCCCTCGTCTGGCAACGCGTGAATGCGCTGGCAGGCTAGCATTGCGGTGTCGTGGGGCGGGTTCATTTCCCCAGCACGAGAACCCACTATAAAACCGACCGAAGTCGCAAAAAGTTTAGATAACTACACCGAGGGAGATAGTACTTGTTACGAAAACAAGAGGAACCTGAGAAGAAAGGCGGACTTGGGGTAACCTCGTCATTACCCGACAAAGCTCATGGCCCACAAATGAAAGAGGGGCAACTGGGTGGTGATGGAGCACCTTTGCACCCACCCAACCGGAATAAATCCATATTTTGTTGCAGTGGCCAGGTATTCCTCTTCTGAGTGGAAAACTCATACAACTTGAATTGCATGAACTTTCCCATCAAAAGGAGAGCACGCCTCCAACTCCATGTTGACTTGCGTCACAATGAATGGAGAAGGGCTTCGTGAAGTCGGGGCTGTGCAAGACCGGGGCTGATGTGAGGGCTTGTTTTAGCTCTTCAAATGCCTTTTGGCTGAGTTCGGTCCAAAAAAACTTCCCTTTCCGTAGCATGTCTGACAGGGGCGCTGAAACTGTGGCGTAATTTCGAACAAACCTTCGGTACCAACCGCACACACCAAGGAAACGTCGTAGCTGCTTAACTGTTTTTGATAAGGGGAACTCATCAATCGCACGAGTTTTGTCTGGATCCGTTTTGATAGTGCCATGTCTTATGACATGACCTAGGTATCGGACTTCTTTCATGACAAACTTACTTTTCTGTACGTTGATGGTGAGTCCCGCCTTACTGATGTGCAGGGCTACTTCTTCTAGTAGTAGGAGGTGCTGATCGAACGTTTCCGTGATGAGTAATAGATCATCCAGGTAAACGAACACTTGGTGTTTCAGGTGAGGTGGGATGACCTTGTCCATTAGCCGAGTCATCGTTTGCGGCGCGTTACACAGGCCAAAGGGCATTGTGACAAACTGATATAATGGTCGTCCACGCACTGTGAAGGCAGTCTTATCCCTGGACCCCTCATCGAGTGGAATTCGCCAGAAGGCGTCTTTTAGGTCGAGACTGGTGATATAATTGGCTTTCGGCAGTCTCCCTAGTATTCCATCGATGAGTGGAAGAGGATACGCGTCCTTGATGGTAACCGCGTTTACTTTACGGGCATCTAGACAGAGGCGGACCTTACCTGGCTTCACCACCAAGGTTACCGGTGATGACCAGGCACTTTTGGACTCCTCTATGACCCCCAACTCGAGCATCCTATCCAGCTCCACATACACCAATTTCTCCATGGCCGGTGAGATGGCATAGTGTCTCTGCTTAATCGGTTTACTATCGCCAACGTCAATGGCGTGTGAGACTAGGGTGGTGCGGCCAAGGCCTTGGGTAGCGTAAGATGGAAAAGCAGCGATGGATGCTTCCAGGCGTTGCCATTGGTTAGGCGTCAGTTCATGCCTATCGGGAACAGAAGTGAGTTCATTGACATATCTGATATTTAAAGACAAATCTGTGAATAAATCGGAGGCCAGTCCAAAGCGAAGGACGTAATTGACGCCAAGGTACACATTCTGCGTCAAAGACGGTATAATGTAGAAAGTAATATCCTTCGTCTGACCCCTGAACGTCACGGGTGTGGTTAGTTTACCTCGTATAGGGTGTTTGGTGCCATCAGCTGTACTGATTTTAGTGCGCCAGGATTTAATCAAGTTCGGATAGTCTTGGAGCACCTTCGAGCCAAAGCTCGAGGCAAGACAACTGATACTGGCACCCGTGTCGATCAATGCAAACACGGTTTCGCCCAACACTTTGATTGGATGATAAGGTCTGATCTCATTCTCAGCAATCTTCGAGATGTTACAAGAGTTTAGGGTTTGACGGCAGATGCGCACTCTCTTGCGGAAATTCCGCCAACGACGGGTTGACCATTTTGTCGTGCGTGGGCGGGAAGTGACTACTTCGGAAGCAAATATTCGCTCTCGAGACACCCGATATTCCTGCAGTCGAACATGATAAGGTTTTAGAATGCGTATTTGAGGCTGCCGGGGTTCTTCTGGTAGTGACTGCGGTGGTCGCTTTAATATTGTCGTTGGCGAGGTCCCCGGAAGAGAGTGAACATCCGCAGTCATAGTGGTCATGGCTGGTGGGTTAACGTCAGGTTTGTTGAGGTGAGTAGCTGGCTGAGGAGCTACTGCGGGGGCTTCGAATACCACTGAGGTGGTCGGGTACTCTTTCGGCAGTTTTTTGCGCGGCACATTCAGGGCAGTCCGGGAAGTAAGTGTCCGGCTTGCCGCAACCGTAGCAGAAAACCTTACGCTCTGCTCGGCATGAAATGAACCGGTGTCCGGTTTGATTGCAATTCCAGCAGGTCGTAAGACTTCCCACCGCTGCTACAGCAAGCTGGTCCCAGTCCAAATCTTCCTCTAGATCCATGGTGGTATAATCTGGGGCCAATTCTGCGATTCCTCGCCGAGGACCCGTCCTAGCTAGTAAGTAGGGCCGGTCCCGGAGGTCTTCCTCAAACCCTTCTAGGCGACGCACAGTTCTCAGCAGTGCCTCCATACTCTGTGGATCGGAGTTCACGATATGGCGACGAAGCTCCGGCCTTAGATTGCGCTTTAGCAACCGCAGCAATTGGGTAGAAGACATCGGCTCTGATAACTGGTCATTCAGCCGAAGAATATTGGCTCGATATTGATGGAAAGACTCGTCCGGACGCTGCCATCTAGCATGAATCTTGTCCAGTACTAATTCGTCCATGTCCACCGTAGGGTATTCCATGTGGAGTACCTCCTTCAACCGTGACCAGCGTATTGATGGTGGGGCCGAATGTATTCGCCAATATGACCCAAGTGCTGCTCCCCTAATCAGCATTGGCAAATATCCTGCGAGCACCGTGTGATCTCCTGCTAGCATTTGCTCAATCAGTGACTCCACCCGACCAATTAAAACTTCCACAGTTATGGTGTTGGGTTCCCCGCTGAAATGCAGACTCCAGCCCTGGATGATGCTGTGGATCTGCGTCGGCTTCAGCCGATACGTAGCGTGTGGATGGATGCGTTGGTCCGGCGGAATCGCTGGAGCCTGAGTTGGTGGCGGTGCTTGACTCAGTCGGGGCCGGTACACTGGAGCCAACGGATTCATTGCCGCACCGGGCCGGATTCGTTCGTGATCGCGCCGCGAGTCTACCGGAAAATCCCATGGATTTGGGTCCGAATCCCACATCGGAGGGGTTCTTGGCCGAGGTGGTACTGGTTTCTCCTTCTGGCTTTCCAGCGAGGCTACCCGGATGGTCAGGTCCTGCATGAGTGCCATTAAATCCTGTAGGACTGTCACCTCCACAGCCACAGTGGGTCTCGGCTCTTTCGCAGGCGGCACTGCTTCGGCTCGGTAGTCTTCCTCTCGTGCACCCATTGTCGTGGATGGAAGGGGTCCGCTTTTGGGCACAGTTCCGCTTGCGCTGGAGGACTGAGGTCGTTCTGTTGTGGGCTGGGCGGTTTTTAGAGGCTGACGACAGAGTGGGCACGTGGATGAGGTTTGCCGCAGTTGGAGCAAACACAGCTGGTGTAGCCTGTGTCCACACTGCAAACGCTGACTGGTGAGTTCATCCATGTCCTCATGGCATATGGAGCACAAGAGCGCTGGTCCGGCATCTGGCCTCAACTTCCTCCTCTCTGGAGTTCTTTTGGTGGGCATGCTAAATGAAATTTAATTTGCCAACTAAATACCTAAATGAATATATATAAATAATGAAAGAAAATGTGAAACGATTTAATGCAAACTATAGAATTCTTATGTGGCCGTCAGTGGCAAACTATAACAGAACCTCACAAAAAAAAAGGTATGAAGAAATTTTTCTAATTGACGATATCAAAAGTTATCAAACAAAATAATCGGTCTTTCCATTCCGTCCTTCTTTCCAAGCAAGGACACCAATGGCACATTCCTTCTGTAGTGTTTCAGGGACAACTCTCTTGCGGCACCATCAGAATCAGAGTTCAGAAGTGCTCCCTCATCCGCAAGTTTTTCAAGTTACCACTTGTCAGCCCAGGGTTGAATTCTGATCCACAAGCAGCGCGTGTCTTGTCATGGATAGTCATGGATTAGCTAATCAGCCAATCACATGAAATCAAAATCCATGTAATTTAAGACACCCAGGCACCGCTGGTTTGGGGAGCGGATCAGAATCCTCCCCAAAATGAATGTGGAGATAATAACTTCCGAACACAAATAGGGACTCTAATATCATTTGGCCTTTTCAAGTTCCAGTATATCTAATGCGGCTTTTGAGAAACTACATAAAGGACCGAAGCCTGCTCTACGACACGACACAGGGCCAACAAAGGATGGAAATTACATCGGGTGTTGCCCAGGGATCTATCCTTGGTCCGGACCTGTGGAACGTGTCTTACGACGGGCTACTGAGACTTGAGACGCCAGATGAGTCGCGCTTTGTCAGCTATGCGGATGATGTTGCGGCTCTGGTCGCCGGACGCACCGTTGAACAAGCGCAACTTAGGCTAGGTATGCTAATGCGCCGAGTGAGGGACTGGATGACTGCTCGCGGGCTCAGTTTAGCACTGGAGAAAACCGAAGTGGTCATCTTGACAAAAAAGAGAATCCCTAGAGTAAGGATGATCAGTATTGGAGATATACAGATCGAATCGAAGCCAGCGGTGAAGTACCTGGGGCTACTGATCGACTCGAAGATGAATTTCTCTGAGCAAATCAGGACAACGGCTGAGAAGGCTGCTTCGGGAATATCCGCCCTGAGTCGACTTATGGCCAACGTAGGAGGACCCAGCCCATCAAGAAGATGCCTCTTGATGAGTGCTGTAGGGTCAGTGCTAATGTACGGAGCAGAGGTATGGGGCGACGCTCTCAGCAAGGAGGTATACCGAAAACGATTGGCACAGGTACAGAGAAGAGTAGCACTGAGAATTGCATCTTCGTATCCAACAGTCTCCAACTCGGCGGTGAGAGTGATTGCAGGCGTGATACCTGTCGCCCTCCTTGCTAGAGAGCGCCGCGCTATTTACCTGCGCCGAAACGAGGATGCGAGGGAGATGGTTGTCCGCGAGGAGAGACAACGCTCGCTCAACGATTGGCAGCAGTCTTGGAGGAATTGCACGAAGGGAAGGTGGACTGCGCGCCTCATCCCGGATGTGAGACCGTGGCTAAATCGAAGGCATGGTGAGACTGACTTCTATCTGACCCAGCTTTTGAGCGGGCACGGGTGTTTTCAGTCTTACCTGCACAAGATCGGTAAGTCACGGTCTCCCGATTGTCGGTTTTGCCCAGGAGAGGAGGACAATGCCTGTCACACATTTTTTGCGTGTAGCAAATGGGTCAGGCTACGAAGTTAACTCTACAGGGAGACGGGAGAGCTCACCCCGGATAATATAGTTGCGGTGATGCTCGAATCGGTTGACAAATGGAACCAGGTGGCACATTATGCTCGGGCAGTCCTGAAATATAAAAGGGACTCACAGCAGCCGGAGGCACTGGGGCTGGGGGATCGCTCTTCTGGCAATTCCTCTTCCCCTCTCCCCTCCCGCTAGGAAAGGGACTCCTCAGCTTGAAGGCGCCCCACGGCGTAACAAAACGAGACCTGGCCCGAAGTAATGTGTCAAACGGTTCCAGGCTAGGTTCTCAGATTGACAGGGGAGGTGTTTAGTGGGTATCTTCCATGTGAGTCCCACACTGCCAGACTCGGCGGGCATAAATGCCTTCACCTCCCTACCACAAAAAAAAAATCATTTGGCCTTATTAGTTATACAATGATGGTAAACCACCAAAGTATAAATCAGCAGCAGGACCAAACGATATTGATGTCCAAAGACAACGCACGTTCGGAAGTTACTAGACTTGCTAGGGCACGATCAGTGCAAAAACCCTCGGGAGTTACCTACCCGCCAATAATCTTGACACCTTGTGGGGACACCTAGAGACGATGGACTGTCTCGTGCTCACGACTGATGATACAGCCGGGCATTTTGGGGCCCCACATTGGGCGCCATTTGTAGTGAATTAAGATGTTCAAAAGGTCCGTAAAGGACTACAGCGATGTTCTGCTGCCTCGGCAGAAGAAGATGACAATATCTGCAGAGAATGTCCTCGTCTGGAGACGCGTGAATGCGCTGGCAGGCTAGCATTGCGGTGTCGTGGGGCGGGTTAATTTCCACAGCACGAGGACCCACTACAAAAAAATTTCGCACTCACGAATTGGATGTTGCTCACGAGGCGACCGAAGTCGCAAAAAGTGTAGATAACTTCACCGAGGGAGATAGCACTTGTTACGAAAACAAGAGGAACCTGAAAAGAAAGGCGGACTTGGGGTAACCTCGTCATTACCCGACGAAGCTCATGGCCCACAAATGAAAGCGGGGTAACCGGGTGGTGATGGAGCCCCTTCGCACCCACCCAACCGGAATAAATCCATATTTTGTTGCAGTGGCCAGGTATTCCTCTTCTGAGTGGAAAACTCATACAACTTGAATTGCATGAACTTTCCCATCAGAAGGAGAGTACCCCGGTGACCAATTTATGCCATAAAATTATACAATTTGATTGCATAACGCTATGCCATAAAGAGGCACTCTGCTTGGGCCACTCAACCCGCGATGTCACCTGAAACGAGAAGTATTAATCAAGTACCCGGCGGCTGCCTCATGTTTTTAGGGGGCAGCCTGCCACCGTACCGGGTCCTATACCTGGTCAGAAGGTTGGGAAAAGAAAGACCGATTTAAAAAAATTTAGCAATTCATTCTTTGTTTGATATTTCGGCGAAAAATAATTGGTTATAATTCAACGCAAATTATAAGTATGTAACCAAATAGGAAAAAACAAGTTGGGTAAACAGACCTACGCTCATGTCAGAAGGGTTTTGTATTCAATTTTCAAAATGCAGTCACCAGATTGAATAAAGTCAAGAAGCATGTCAATGACGATTTTATTGGAGAAACTATGAAATTCGAAGATCATACTATTATTAACAAAGTTGAACGAATTTAGACTTCTGAGGTTTTTGTTATTGTTATACTCATAAATATCTCCCTTGATAATTATTTCAGATGTCCATCCGCGACGGAGGAAACACATTTTTCATGTATTTCCCCCTGTGCCCCCACTGAAGCAAAAACTGACAGTTTAGGAACTATTTTGAAAAGCTCCCATGAAAACTTTCATTTCATACTCATATCGGCTTCGTTTGATGAATTTTTTTTTCAGGGGCCACTCTCCTGTACTGTTATCATCGATTAATAGCCAATTTTTTCGAATCCTAGAGTTGTTACAAAGCCCTTTTGTTAGAAGCTCCCTCCCGCCTCCTTGACTTGTTTCACTTTTGAGTATTAATTGTAGGTACTCAGCTTCAGTCATTCATTAAATTGAATCAAGTGTTCAAAGCATGCACCTTAAACGTTGAAGTTGGGAAAAAATAACTCAAAATTATTCAATCTTCGCATTGAAAATAGCCCCTATTTTGTTTTACGATTACTGATACCACTAGCTGAACTGATTCTCAAAGTTATTCATGACACCTATCATTCCTGAAATTTCCATGCAAATCCTAGCAAAACTGTAGTGTCTGAGTCGGTAAAAAGCGCATGTTGTTCCATAGCATATGTTGCCATAGTAATACATGCAGCGCATATTGTTCCATAGTAATACAGGAAAATTCAAACCGCTATAACTTCGCTAAATATCATTCAATCTTTATGAAACTTGCAGTGTTAATCAATCTTATAGATAGACATCTGTGTGCAGAATTTCATTGAATTTAAGGGTACCGTTAAGATTTTATTCAAGAAAACATAAAATCAATAAATCATACTATTACTAACAAAGTTGAGTGAATTGCGACTTCTCACGTTTTTGTTGTTGTTGTACTCATCAAGGCCTAAATTCTTGATTTTTTTCAGATTTTTCGGATGGAAGGTGTCCAATCGCGAGGGGGGGACACAAATTTTTCGTGTATTTCCCCTCCCTGTGCGCCCCTCGAAGCAAACTTTGCCAAACTAAGACCTGTTTTGAAAAGTTCTCATCAAGACCTTTCATTTGGTACCCATATCGGCTACCTTCAATGAAATTTTTTTTCGGGGGGTCACTCCCCTACATGGGGAGACCCCCCTTAAATACCTTATAAAATTTTCTAGTAGTTGAACTTTGAAGAGATCACCACTTTACACCTACATACAAAATTTGACGATTCTAGCTTAAGTAGTTTCCGAGAAAACCTGCTGTGACACACGGACGGACGGACGGACGGATGGACGGACAGACAGACAGACGGACAGACGGACAGACAGGACGCGATTTTAGAAGGGTTTTGTAAAATTATTTTACAAAACCCTAAAAAGGTACTCGTATATGTAAACAAAATTATACATCTAACAAAAATAGGAAAAAATTAGGTATATAGAAAAAAAATATAAAAAATATATATATGACCGAAACGGCAAAAAAATTATTTATATGGAAAAAAATGTAAAAAAATATATATATGACCACAACGGCAAAAAAATTATTTATATGGAAAAAATGTAAAAAAATTATATATATGACCAAAACGGCAAAAAAATTATTTACAATATATGGAAAAAATGTAAAAAAATATATACATGACCAAAACGGCAAAAAAATTATTTATGTGGAAAAAAATGTAAAAAAATATATATATGACCAAAACGGCAAAAAATTATTTATATGGAAAAAATGTAAAAATATATATATATCACAAAAAGTATAGGTACTCACCCAAACAATCTTCGAGATGTTACAAGAGTTTAGGGTTTGACGGCAGATGCGCACTCTCTTGCGGAAATTCCGCCAACGACGGGTTGACCATTTTGTCGTGCGTGGGCGGGAAGTGACTACTTCGGAAGCAAATATTCGCTCTCGAGACACCCGATATTCCTGCAGTCGAACATGATAAGGTTTTAGAATGCGTATTTGAGGCTGCCGGGGTTCTTCTGGCAGTGACTGCGGTGGTCGCTTTAATATTGTCGTTGGCGAGGTCCCCGGAAGAGAGTGAACATCCGCAGTCATAGTGGTCATGGCTGGTGGGTTAACGTCAGGTTTGTTGGGGTGAGCAGCTGGCTGAGGAGCTACTGCGGGGGCTTCGAATACCACTGAGGTGGTCGGGTACTCTTTCGGCAGTTTTTTGCGCGGCACATTCAGGGCAGTCCGGGAAGTAAGTGTCCGGCTTGCCGCAACCGTAGCAGAAAACCTTACGCTCTGCTCGGCATGAAATGAACCGGTGTCCGGTTTGATTGCAATTCCAGCAGGTCGTAAGACTTCCCACCGCTGCTACAGCAAGCTGGTCCCGGTCCAAATCTTCCTCTAGATCCATGGTGGTATAATCTGGGGCCAATTCTGCGATTCCTCGCCGAGGACCCGTCCTAGCTAGTAAGTAGGGCCGGTCCCGGAGGTCTTCCTCAAACCCTTCTAGGCGACGCACAGTTCTCAGCAGTGCCTCCATACTCTGTGGATCGGAGTTCACGATATGGCGACGAAGCTCCGGCCTTAGATTGCGCTTTAGCAACCGCAGCAATTGGGTAGAAGACATCGGCTCTGACAACTGGTCATTCAGCCGAAGAATATTGGCTCGATATTGATGGAAAGACTCGTCCGGACGCTGCCATCTAGCATGAACCTTGTCCAGTACTAATTCATCCATGTCCACCGTAGGGTATTCCATGCGGAGTACCTCCTTCAACCGTGACAAGCGTATTGATGGTGGGGCCGAATGTATTCGCCAATATGACTCAAGTGCTGTTCCCCTAATCAGCATTGGCAAATATCCTGCGAGCACCGTGTGATCTCCTGCTAGCATTTGCTCAATCAGTGACTCCACCCGACCAATGAAAACTTCCACAGTTATGGTGTTGGGTTCCCCGCTGAAATGCAGATTCCAGCCCTGGATGATGCTGTGGATCTGCGTCGGCTTCAGCCGATACGTAGCGTGTGGATGGATGCGTTGGTCCGGCGGAATCACTGGAGCCTGAGTTGGTGGCGGTACTTGACTCAGTTGGGGCCGGTACACTGGAGCCAACGGATTCATTGCCGCACCGGGCCGGATTCGTTCGTGATCGCGCCGCGAGTCTACCGGAAAATCCCATGGATTTGGGTCCGAATCCCACATCGGAGGGGTTCTTGGCCGAGGTGGTACTGGATTCTCCTTCTGGCTTTCCAGCGAGGCTACCCGGATGGTCAGGTCCTGCATGAGTGCCATTAAATCCTGTAGGACTGTCACCTCCACAGCCACAGTGGGTCTCGGCTCTTTCGCAGGCGGCACTGCTTCGGCTCGGTAGTCTTCCTCTCGTGCACCCATTGTCGTGGATGGAAGGGGTCCGCTTTCGGGCACAGTTCCGCTTGCGCTGGAGGACTGAGGTCGTTCTGTTGTGGGCTGGGCGGTTTTTAGAGGCTGACGACAGAGCGGGCACGTGGATGAGGTTTGCCGCAGTTGGAGCAAACACAGCTGGTGTAGCCTGTGTCCACACTGCAAACGCTGACTGGTGAGTTCATCCATGTCCTCATGGCATATGGAGCACAAGAGCGCTGGTCCGGCATCTGGCCTCAACTTCCTCCTCTCTGGAGTTCTTTTGGTGGGCATGCTAAATGAAATTTAATTTGCCAACTAAATACCTAAATGAATATATATAAATAATGAAAGAAAATGTGAAACGATTTAATGCAAACTATAGAATTCTTATGTGGCCGTCAGTGGCGAACTATAACAGAACCTCACAAAAAAAAGGTATGATGAAATTTTTCTAATTGACGATATCAAAAGTTATCAAACAAAATAATCGGTCTTTCCATTCCGTCCTTCTTTCCAAGCAAGGACACCAATGGCACATTCCTTCTGTAGTGTTTCAGGGACAACTCTCTTGCGGCACCATCAGAATCAGAGTTCAGGAGTGCTCCCTCATCCGCAAGTTTTTCAAGTTACCACTTGTCAGCCCAGGGTTGAATTCTGATCCACAAGCAGCGCGTGTCTTGTCATGGATAGTCATGGATTAGCTAATCAGCCAATCACATGAAATCAAAATCCATGTAATTTAAGACACCCAGGCACCGCTGGTTTGGGGAGCGGATCAGAATCCTCCCCAAAATGAATGTGGAGATAATAACTTCCGAACACAAATAGGGACTCTAATATCATTTGGCCTTTTCAAGTTCCAGTATATCTAATGCGGCTTTTGAGGAACTACCTAAAGGACCGAAGCCTGCTCTACGACATGACACAGGGCCAACGAAGGATGGAAATTACATCGGGTGTTGCCCAGGGATCTATCCTTGGTCCGGACCTGTGGAACGTGTCTTACGACGGGCTACTGAGACTTGAGACGCCAGATGAGTCGCGCTTGGTCAGCTATGCGGATGATGTTGCGGCTCTGGTCGCCGGACGCACCGTTGAACAAGCGCAACTTAGGCTAGGTATGCTAATGCGCCGAGTGAGGGACTGGATGACTGCTCGCGGGCTCAGTTTAGCACTGGAGAAAACCGAAGTGGTCATCTTGACAAAAAAGAGAATCCCTAGAGTAAGGATGATCAGTATTGGAGATATACAGATCGAATCGAAGCCAGCGGTGAAGTACCTGGGGCTACTGATCGACTCGAAGATGAATTTCTCTGAGCAAATCAGGACAACGGCTGAGAAGGCTGCTTCGGGAATATCGGCCCTGAGTCGACTTATGGCCAACGCAGGGGGACCCAGCCCATCAAGAAGACGCCTCTTGATGAGTGCTGTAGGGTCAGTGCTAATGTACGGAGCAGAGGTATGGGGCGACGCTCTCCGCAAGGAGGTATACCGAAAACGATTGGCACAGGTACAGAGAAGAGTAGCACTGAGAATTGCATCTTCGTATCCAACAGTCTCCAACTCGGCGGTGAGAGTGATTGCAGGCGTGATACCTGTCGCCCTCCTTGCTAGAGAGCGCCGCGCTATTTACCTGCGCCGAAACGAGGATGCGAGGGAGATGGTTGTCCGCGAGGAGAGACAACGCTCGCTCAACGATTGGCAGCAGTCTTGGAGGAATTGCACGAAGGGAAGGTGGACTGCGCGCCTCATCCCGGATGTGAGACCGTGGCTAAATCGAAGGCATGGTGAGACTGACTTCTATCTGACCCAGCTTTTGAGCGGGCACGGGTGTTTTCAGTCTTACCTGCACAAGATCGGCAAGTCACGGTCTCCCGATTGTCGGTTTTGCCCAGGAGAGGAGGACAATGCCTGTCACACATCTTTTGCGTGTAGCAAATGGGTCAGGCTACGAAGTTAACTCTACAGGGAGACGGGAGAGCTCACCCCGGATAATATAGTTGCGGTGATGCTCGAATCGGTTGACAAATGGAACCAGGTGGCACATTATGCTCGGGCAGTCCTGAAATATAAAAGGGACTCACAGCAGCCGGAGGCACTGGGGCTGGGGGATCGCTCTTCTGGCAATTCCTCTTCCCCTCTCCCCTCCCGCTAGGAAAGGGACTCCCCAGCTTGAAGGCACCTCACGGCTTAACAAAACGAGACCTGGCCCGAAGTAATGTGTCAAACGGTTCCAGGCTAGGTTCTCAGATTGACAGGGGAGGTGTTTAGTGGGTATCCTCCATGGGAGTCCCACACTGCCAGACTCGGCGGGCATAAATGCCTTCACCTCCCTACCACAAAAAAAAATCATTTGGCCTTATTAGTTATACAATGATGGTAAACCACCAAAGTATAAATCAGCAGCAGGACCAAACGATATTGATGTCCATAGACAACGCACGTTTGGAAGTTACTAGACTTGCTGGGGCACGATCAGTGCAAAAACCCTCGGGAGTTACCTACCCGCCAATAATCTTGACACCTTGTGGGGACACCTAGAGACGATGGACTGTCTCGTGCTCACGACTGATGATACAGCCGGGCATTTTGGGGCCCCACGTTGGGTGCCATTTGTAGTGAATTAAGATGTTCAAAAGGTCCGTAAAGGACTGCAGCGATGTTCTGCTGCCTCGGCAGAAGAAGATGACAATATCTGCCGAGAATGTCCTCGTCTGGAGACGCGTGAATGCGCTGGCAGGCTAGCATTGCGGTGTTGTGGGGCGGGTTCATTTCCCCAGCACAGGGACCCACTACAAAAAAATTTCGCACTCACGAATTGGATGTTGCTCACGAGGCGACCGAAGTCGCAAAAAGTGTAGATAACTTCACCGAGGGAGATAGTACTTGTTACGAAAACAAGAGGAACCTGAAAAGAAAGGCGGACTTGGGGTAACCTCGTCATTACCCGACGAAGCTCATGGCCCACAAATGAAAGAGGGGTAACCGGGTGGTGATGGAGCCCCTTCGCACCCACCGGAATAAATCCATATTTTTTTGCAGTGGCCAGGTATTCCTCTTCTGAGTGGAAAACTCATACAACTTGAATTGCATGAACTTTCCCATCAGAAGGAGAGTACCCCGGTGACCAATTTATGCCATAAAATTATACAATTTGATTGCATAACGCTATGCCATAAAGAGGCACTCTGCTTGGGCCACTCAACCCGCGATGTCACCTGAAACGAGAAGTATTAATCAAGTACCCGGCGGCTGCCTCATGTTTTTAGGGGGCAGCCTGCCACCGTACCGGGTCCTATACCTGGTCAGAAGGTTGGGAAAAGAAAGACCGATTTAAAAAAATTTAGCAATTCATTCTTTGTTTGATATTTCGGCAAAAAATAATTGGTTATAATTCAACGCAAATTATAGGTATGTAACCAAATAGGAAAAAACAAGCTGGGTAAACAGACCTACGCTCATGTCAGAAGGGTTTTGTATTCAATTTTCAAAATGCAGTCACCAGATTGAATAAAGTCAAGAAGCATGTCAATGACGATTTTATTGGAGAAACTATGAAATTCGAAGATCATACTATTATTAACAAAGTTGAACGAATTTAGACTCCTGAGGTTTTTGTTATTGTTATACTCATAAATATCTCCCTTGATAATTATTTCAGATGTCCATCCGCGACGGAGGAAACACATTTTTCATGTATTTCCCCCTGTGCCCCCACTGAAGCAAAAACTGACAGTTTAGGAACTATTTTGAAAAGCTCCCATGAAAACTTTCATTTCATACTCATATCGGCTACGTTTGATGAATTTTTTTTCAGGGGCCACTCTCCTGTACTGTTATCATCGATTAATAGCCAATTTTTTCGAATCCTAGAGTTGTTACAAAGCCCTTTTGTTAGAAGCTCCCTCCCGCCTCCTTGACTTGTTTCACTTTTGAGTATTAATTGTAGGTACTCAGCTTCAGTCATTCATTAAATTGAATCAAGTGTTCAAAGCATGCACCTTAAACGTTGAAGTTGGGAAAAAATAACTCAAAATTATTCAATCTTCGCATTGAAAATAGCCCCTATTTTGTTTTACGATTACTGATACCACTAGCTGAACTGATTCTCAAAGTTATTCATGACACCTATCATTCCTGAAATTTCCATGCAAATCCTAGCAAAACTGTAGTGTCTGAGTCGGTAAAAAGCGCATGTTGTTCCATAGCATATGTTGCCATAGTAATACATGCAGCGCATATTGTTCCATAGTAATACAGGAAAATTCAAACCGCTATAACTTCGCTAAATATCATTCAATCTTTATGAAACTTGCAGTGTTAACCAATCTTATAGATAGACATCTGTGTGCAGAATTTCATTGAATTTAAGGGTACCGTTAAGATTTTATTCAAGAAAACATAAAATCAATAAATCATACTATTACTAACAAAGTTGAGTGAATTGCGACTTCTCACGTTTTTGTTGTTGTTGTACTCATCAAGGCCTAAATTCTTGATTTTTTTCAGATTTTTCGGATGGAAGGTGTCCAATCGCGAGGGGGGGGACACAAATTTTTCGTGTATTTCCCCTCCCTGTGCGCCCCTCGAAGCAAACTTTGCCAAACTAAGACCTGTTTTGAAAAGTTCTCATCAAGACCTTTCATTTGGTACCCATATCGGCTACCTTCAATGAAATTTTTTTTCGGGGGGTCACTCCCCTACATGGGGAGACCCCCCTTTAATACCTTATAAAATTTTCTAGTAGTTGAACTTTGAAGAGATCACCACTTTACACCTACATACAAAATTTGACGATTCTAGCTTAAGTAGTTTCCGAGAAAACCTGCTGTGACACACGGACGGACGGACGGACGGATGGACGGACAGACAGACAGACGGACAGACGGACAGACAGGACGCGATTTTAGAAGGGTTTTGTAAAATTATTTTACAAAACCCTAAAAAGGTACTCGTATATGTAAACAAAATTATACATCTAACAAAAATAGGAAAAAATTATGTATATAGAAAAAAAATGTAAAAAATATATATATGACCGAAACGGCAAAAAAATTATTTATATGGAAAAAAATGTAAAAAATATATATATGACCACAACGGCAAAAAAATTATTTATATGGAAAAAATGTAAAAAAATTATATATATGACCAAAACGGCAAAAATATTATTTACAATATATGGAAAAAATGTTAAAAAATATATACATGACCAAAACGGCAAAAAAATTATTTATGTGGAAAAAAATGTAAAAAATATATATATGACCAAAACGGCAAAAAATTATTTATATGGAAAAAAATGTAAATATATATATATATATATATATATCACAAAAAGTATAGGTACTCACCCAAACATCCTCGTCGGGCGCCCGCTGGTGATGTGGGTGGTCCTGTAATGTAACTTGACTGCCGTTAAATCTACCGTTGTTTGTGCTACTGTGACACTTTCTGTGATTAATTTATCATTTTTGTCTGTTGTTTGTTGCAGAATCGCTCGAGGCTTAGGTGTTGGAACATCCTTCTTAGCTGAAGATCGTTTTTCTAATGTTTTTGGAGTATCCACAAACATTGATTTACTTATTGTATTTTTTTTTTTTTTTGTGGCAGGGAGGTGAAGGCATTTATGCCCGCTGAGTCTGGCAGTGTGGGACTCCCATGGAGGATACCTTTGGACTACCCACTAAACACCTCCCCTGTCAATCTGAGAACCTAGCCTGGAACCGTTTGACATATTACTTCGGGGAGTCCCTTTCCTAGCGGGAGGGGAGGGGGGAAGAGGAATTGCCAGAAGAGCGATCCCCCAGCCCCAGCGCCTCCGGCTGCTGTGAGTCCCTTTTATATTTTAGGACTGCCCGAGCATAATGTGCCACCTGGTTCCATTTGTCAACTGATTCGAGCATCACCGCAACTATATTATCCAGGGTGAGCTCTCCCGTCTCCCTGTAGAGTTCCCTTCGCAGCCTGGCCCATTTCGTACACGCAAAAAATGTGTGACAGGCATTGTCCTCCTCTCCTGGGCAAAACCGACAATCGGGAGACCGTGACTTGCCGATCTTGTGCAGGTAAGACTGAAAACACCCGTGCCCGCTCAAAAGCTGGGTCAGATAGAAGTCAGTCTCACCATGCTTTCGATTTAGCCACGGTCTCACATCCGGGATGAGGCGCGCAGTCCACCTTCCCTTCGTGCAATTCCTCCAAGACTGCTGCCAATCGTTGAGCGAGCGTTGTCTCTCCTCGCGGACAACCATCTCCCTCGCATCCTCGTTTCGGCGCAGGTAAATAGCGCGGCGCTCTCTAGCAAGGAGGGCGACAGGTATCACGCCTGCAATCACTCTCACCGCCGAGTCAGAGACTGTTGGATACGAAGATGCAATTCTCAGTGCTCCTCTTCTCTGTACCTGTGCCAATCGTTTTCGGTATACCTCCTTGCTGAGAGCGTCGCCCCATACCTCTGCTCCGTACAGTAGCACTGACCCTACAGCACTCATCAAGAGGCGTCTACTTGATGGGCTGGGTCCCCCTACGTTGGCCATAAGTCGACTCAGGGCCGATATTCCCGAAGCAGCCTTCTCAGCCGTTGCCCTGTTTTGCTCAGAGAAACTCATCTTCGAGTCGATCAGTAGCCCCAGGTACTTCACCGCTGGCTTCGATTCGATCTGTATATCTCCAATACTGATCATCCTTACTCTAGGGATTCTCTTTTTTGTCAAGATGACCACTTCGGTTTTCTCCAGTGCTAAACTGAGCCCGCGAGCAGTCATCCAGTCCCTCACTCGGCGCATTAGCATACCTAGCCTAAATTGCGCTTGTTCAACGGTGCGTCCGGCGACCAAAGCCGCAACATCGTCCGCATAGCCGACCAAGCGCGACTCATCTGGCATCTCAAGTCTCAGTAGCCCGTCGTAAGACACGTTCCACAGGTCCGGACCAAGGATAGATCCCTGGGCAACACCCGATGTAACCGCCATCCTTCGTTGGCCCTGTGTCGTGTCGTAGAGCAGGCTTCGGTCCTTTAGGTAGTTCCTCAAAAGCCGCATTAGATATTCTGGAACTTATTGTATTGGAATTACTTGTAAGACGTTTCGGAGTGCTTTGCTGTTTTGGTAATGGAGGCTTTTCCTTTTTATGTTTATTGAAATCATCAATTAGTGAAACACCAGTAACAGCTATACTAGTAGGGCGTGGCTTACGCACTGTACCCACCGACCTCCACGTATGGCTATGCAAGGAGGAACTGAGAATCGATGCGACTAGCTAACGTAGGAACTAATTCAGTGTTCCCATTGCTATTTGAATATTCATGCGATAACACATTAACAATATATGGGAAAGGGAATTCTGTCGTAATTATAGACAAGAAGCAATATGATGATATGGTGCTTGATAAATTGAATAGCGGAGACTACCACCAATTAAGAGCAGACCCCCGACCGGACTTGATAAACAGAGTGGAAAAAGTCCTGAAAGAATCAAAACCAGTAATTGGTGACATCAAAAAACTTAGAGTGTCTAACCCCTGCCTACGTAGAATTAAGTGTCTGCCCAAAATCCATAAGGAGGAGAATGAACGGAGGAAAATTATCGCAGCCACTAATGCACCTACAAGGAATATAGCCCAATGGCTTTTAAAGGAATGCGCACAACTTCCTTACAAACCTAGCACGCGATCAGTGAAGAATAGGGACGAACTGGTGGAGAAGCTTCGAAATGTGAAAGTTGAGGAGGGCTATTTATTGATTTCCTATGATGTCAAATCACTGTTTCCTAGCTTGCCAGTTAAGCAGTCCTTGGCACTGTTCGAGGACTGGCTGTTGAAACACAGTGATTCAATGGAATGGAGGAGACGGGTTAAATGCTATAGCAAATTAGCAGCTGTATGTATGAATGAAAACTATTTCATTTTCAGGGACAACTTCTTCAAAGGGACGATAGGAGCAGCTATGGGTAACCCTCTTTCACCTCTTTTGAGTGATATTTTAATGGATTGGCTAGAGTTCGAGGTGGAGAAAAAAGGAATGATGCCTAAGATATGGGCCAGATATGTGGACGACATTTTCGCGATGGTTGAAGCAAATCAGGCGGATGAGTTACTACATGTACTCAATGGGATACACCCTAAAATAATATTCACGATGGAAAAAGAGAGTGAGCGCCAATTACCGTTCCTGGATCTTTTGATCATAAAGGCCAAAGGTGGATTAGAATTTGATATCTACAGGAAGAGCACAAGTACCCAGAGAACAATCCCCTGTTCTTCTAACCATTCTTATGCACAGAAAATGGCTGCATACAATTGTATGATCCACCGAATGTTAACAGTACCATTGAATAGCCAGCGTCTGCAACGAAAAAAACAGTACATCGTGGACATGGCTAGCAAAAATGGGTATAGGAGGAGTTTGATCGAGCAACGTATTCGAAAAATGGAGAAAAAACATAGAAGAAATGGGCTCACTTCACTATTTCTACAAGAACGACGACAAGTACGAAAATGGATGCCAATCACTCATTCATCTTCTACCAAAAGATTGGAACGCATTTTGAGAAAGACAGGATGCAATACGGCTAGCACGAGCAGAAAATACAGCATTGAAACAATCCTTGGATCAACTAAGGATGGCAAGAAAAAAGAGGAAAAGAGTGGAATCTATAGGATCAGTTGCCCAGAATGTAATAAAGTATATATTGGACAGACGAAACGCTTGGCAAAAACTAGATTCAAAGAACATATTAAGGAGGCAGAACAAGTCATCAGAAGAGGTGGAATAGATACAGCAAGATCATCATTAGCCAGACATATTATTGAGGAATCTCATACTATTCAATGGGCTAATCTTGACATAGTACAGGAAGTCCGGGACTGGAAAAAGTTGGATGCTTGCGAATCCTTATGGATCTCGAGAGTCCCCAGTGAACAACGTTTAAATACGGATCTAGGGAACGGATACAGTGACCGAATGAAAATAATCAATTAACTAATAATTTTTTTGTAATTAAATCTCCACAATTATGTTACTTGCCTGAGCTAACCCGTAATGACTTTACCATTTTCCTTATTCCCTGTAATAAATTTACCTTTAAGCTCTTTGTTAATTTTATACCCTTAATTGCATTATAATTGTTTGTTATTTCTCGTAGTAGTACTTAAGGATATTCATGTTTATTACCATTAAATGTGAAAGGTTTAAATACTCGGATGATTATAAGAAGAGCTTCAGAATATCGCCACTGATGAAGAGGATAACTTGTCCTCGAAATACCGGTATCTGGTTAAAAAGATTAGTAATAAATAGCGCTTTTAAAGGAAATTTTATAATTTTTTTTATTTTTTCAGTATCATTACAGGTGCTATTACTGCCGAAATGCAAATCGTAGATGAGACGACCAGGTCCAATTCGGAATTCAACAGATTCTTGAAGCTCAACAAGTCTATAGGGGGGTTGACAGAAGACATCAGGTTTCTGAGACTGTGCCTTAAGTTTAACGTGACACCGAAGAGTCACAAGGTTTTGTTAAAATCATCAATATTTGAAACGGAAAGGGAGACTTTAGCCATTGAAAGAATCCTAGTTAAAAAAAGTATCAACCGTTTGTTTTCAAAACTGGATTCTGCTAGTTTGGAAAGCTACTCCCTGCACTTGAAGATAGCGAAGAGCGTAATTGGAAGAAAAGGAGATATATTGGACATCGTAGACAAAATACAACGGGCCAAGGAGTGTGAAAAGGCGAGAAAAAGGAAGATCTTAGACAAAAAGTTGGCTATTTTGCAGAAGAAAATTCATACGAAACGCGATCAACGGGAAAAGATTGACTTTATCCAAAACTTTATCATTAATAAATCATCAGAAACCTTCACACAGGAGCAAATGAGCCTTTTAAATAAAGGCTTAGAATACGCAGTCGCTTGCAACAAATTTCCAGCGGAGGACATTGTCATAGATATTGAGGCTGGAATACGATTCATGGACTCTTACGAAAAGCAATTTGTTCGGAAGAGAACGTCGGAGATAATTGGAGCAAGTCGAGTAGGAGGGATCAACGGAAATACTGAATGGAAGCTGCTTAAAGAACTCAAAGAAAAACCAGTGTATTATGTAGGGGCAGACAAAGGGAATTCTGTCGTAATTATAGACAAGAAGCAATATGATGATATGGTGCTTGATAAATTGAATAGCGGAGACTACCACCAATTAAGAGCAGACCCCCGACCGGACTTGATAAACAGAGTGGAAAAAGTCCTGAAAGAATCAAAACCAGTAATTGGTGACATCAAAAAACTTAGAGTGTCTAACCCCTGCCTACGTAGAATTAAGTGTCTGCCCAAAATCCATAAGGAGGAGAATGAACGGAGGAAAATTATCGCAGCCACTAATGCACCTACAAGGAATATAGCCCAATGGCTTTTAAAGGAATGCGCACAACTTCCTTACAAACCTAGCACGCGATCAGTGAAGAATAGGGACGAACTGGTGGAGAAGCTTCGAAATGTGAAAGTTGAGGAGGGCTATTTATTGATTTCCTATGATGTCAAATCACTGTTTCCTAGCTTGCCAGTTAAGCAGTCCTTGGCACTGTTCGAGGACTGGCTGTTGAAACACAGTGATTCAATGGAATGGAGGAGACGGGTTAAATGCTATAGCAAATTAGCAGCTGTATGTATGAATGAAAACTATTTCATTTTCAGGGACAACTTCTTCAAAGGGACGATAGGAGCAGCTATGGGTAACCCTCTTTCACCTCTTTTGAGTGATATTTTAATGGATTGGCTAGAGTTCGAGGTGGAGAAAAAAGGAATGATGCCTAAGATATGGGCCAGATATGTGGACGACATTTTCGCGATGGTTGAAGCAAATCAGGCGGATGAGTTACTACATGTACTCAATGGGATACACCCTAAAATAATATTCACGATGGAAAAAGAGAGTGAGCGCCAATTACCGTTCCTGGATCTTTTGATCATAAAGGCCAAAGGTGGATTAGAATTTGATATCTACAGGAAGAGCACAAGTACCCAGAGAACAATCCCCTGTTCTTCTAACCATTCTTATGCACAGAAAATGGCTGCATACAATTGTATGATCCACCGAATGTTAACAGTACCATAGAATAACTAGCGTCTGGAACGAGAAAAACAGTACATCGTGGACACGGCTAGCAAAAATGGGTATAGGAGGAGTTTGATCGAGCAACGTATTCGAAAAATGGAGAAACAACATAGAAGAAATGGGCTCGTTTCACTATTTCTACTAGAACGACGACAAGTACGAAAATGGATGCCAATCACTCATTCATCTTCTGCCAAAAGATTGGAACGCATTTTGAGAAAGACAGGATGCAATACGGCTAGCACGAGCAGAAAATACAGCATTGAAACAATCCTTGGATCAACTAAGGATGGCAAGAAAAAAGAGGAAAAGAGTGGAATCTATAGGATCAGTTGCCCAGAATGTAATAAAGTATATATTGGACAGACGAAACGCTTGGCAAAAACTAGATTCAAAGAACATATTAAGGAGGCAGAACAAGTCATCAGAAGAGGTGGAATAGATACAGCAAGATCATCATTAGCCAGACATATTATTGAGGAATCTCATACTATTCAATGGGCTAATCTTGACATAGTACAGGAAGTCCGGGACTGGAAAAAGTTGGATGCTTGCGAATCCTTATGGATCTCGAGAGTCCCCAGTGAACAACGTTTAAATACGGATCTAGGGAACGGATACAGTGACCGAATGAAAATAATCAATTAACTAATAATTTTTTTGTAATTAAATCTCCACAATTATGTTACTTGCCTGAGCTAACCCGTAATGACTTTACCATTTTCCTTATTCCCTGTAATAAATTTACCTTTAAGCTCTTTGTTAATTTTATACCCTTAATTGCATTATAATTGTTTGTTATTTCTCGTAGTAGTACTTAAGGATATTCATGTTTATTACCATTAAATGTGAAAGGTTTAAATACTCGGATGATTATAAGAAGAGCTTCAGAATATCACCACTGATGAAGAGGATAACTTGTCCTCGAAATACCGGTATCTGGTTAAAAAGATTAGTAATAAATAGCGCTTTTAAAGGAAATTTTATAATTTTTTTTATTTTTTCAATATATGTTCACTACATTTCTCTAATTAGCACTTTATCCCCAGTAACATGAAAAAAAAATAGCAGGGAAGATTTATGTGGGCTAGATTCAAGTATTTATCTATCTCAAATAGTGGATCAGAATGCATAATCCGTTGACTTGCACTACTCGTACATAACGGCACAACTAAAGCAGTTCCGAACTCCTCTTCGATCTCAATTGCGCCGTCACACTGCCAGAAAGAATACTTCACCTCCAGAGACACCAAATTTTCCTTCTACAATTCCGTATACAAACTTTAAATTACTTTTGATGTAAATCGAAAACTGTTAAATCGTCGCCGCACCAACGTTAATTTCTTCCCACTTTTTAACTTAAATTCAGAGAATCTCCACACAACCGCTAAATTCAGTCTTCGGTACGAAAACTTCACAACTTGTATTGAATTGAACAATAATAGTTTCAACGTAAGCGCATGAAATGGTTTCACATGAAAATCCTTCCCAATGTTTTCAGCATTCAAGATAATTCCAACTAAATTAAATTTTTTCCTTATGCATTTGAACTCAGCAAAACAATTGCTGATCTTTGCCAAACGGAATCAACCTCTACAGTAGACACCACTCCGAACGCGCCAAATAACTTGTCTTATTCGCTCGACTTTTTGCCTGCTTTTCCCCGAGATCCGTATAGCCCCTCCACGGTCGCACTGATCTCAATGCAGAAATCATATAATGCACAAGTTGTTCGCATGTCTTGCCACGAATGCTGTCAGAGAACCCTGTTAATGCCCGTCCACACGATCAGTGGCGTTAGACTTAAGTGAAAATTTTATTTTACGAATCGTATTTGCAAAGGTGGATAATTAATTTCGTCACCTTATGTGACTAATATTGTTTGACTTAGTTGCTAAAATCATAGATGCATGCATGTCTCATGTGGCCACATTTTGCATCGCCACAGGCGCGTTGTCAGCAGTTTCGCGTGATGTTCGGATCATTTTGTTGACTTATACGCGTCAGCGAAACGATCGGAAGACACAAACACCACATTTGCATGCATGATGTGGCCGCATGAACGCATTGCAATGCGAAACCAAAGTTCTTTTCCCGTACCAGACGCGGGCGTCAGCGGTTTCCGGGCATGGAATGCTTGTGGACGCTCAAGCGTCAGCATTTTCGTGCGTGGGAACTGCTGGCGCCTTTTGCTCGATGTGGGAAGAGAATCGTCAGTCATCATCAGATCGTCGCGATTCACAGGTCGCTACTTGGAAGTCTTAAAAACGTACTCGTATAATTAATTATATCAATATTGTTTTAAATCACGCTCTTGTAGTCAAACAGAAATTCATACTACGAAATAAAAGAATTTTGAATTTGTGCGTGAAGTTATAAATGCACTGTATCTAGAGGAAAGAGGCCAGGACAAAAGAGTCCTGGAGCAAAACATTCGGAGGCCCCGGCGAGATTAATACTCGCAATCTCGTCTGAATTTGGATTACCAGTGTCAAGTGGTGGTGGTGTTGTGCCGGTAAACGTGTCTGTCGTGCGTGCGTAAAATAAAATGGTTGATACGGAGGTCGTGTTCCGGGAGCTGAAGGTATTGGCCAGAGCTGTAGAAGCCGTAATCTCCAACTATAAGAAGGATTCGGCCAGCCGCAAACTAGATGTCGGCTACTATGAAGGGTGGCTTCGGCGTTTAGAAACTGCCTGGGAGGAATTCGAACGCAAGGACACCGAAGTTCGATCCTTACCCGAAATCACACCGAAACACGACTACTTCAAGGGCGAAACGTATGAAACGACCAAGATAAATTACGACACTTTTCAGAAGCACTTTCTCGAAAGGATCAACGCTCTATAGGGCACGGCACTGCCAATGTCGCAGCCACCCTCATCAGCACACGATAGCAATGACAAGCCTTCAGCCGCACTGGTCTCGGTACAGAAAAATGCAGTTTTCACATGCAAGTTGCGACGGTATCGGGCCTCGGAAGATTCACTGAGAAGGACGATGGCTCGCCCAGAACCGCCAGAAAACACGAAGACTTGGTGTAAGGCTAGAGCGGAGGCGGTGCAGCGAGGCTGGCAACAATTGGATGAGCTTCATCAGCAAGTCTATGAATCCTGTGAGGATCCTGAAGCGCAGGGCTTTAATTTAGAAGAGCATATCCGGTTGGAGGAGGACGTGCAGGACTGCATTTTTCGCTTGCAAGTCAAGGTCAACGCCACCACCGAAATGCCGCCCTCGTCTGTTACGTCTGCTGCGACTCCAAGCTTGGTGCTCCCAAAAATTGCTTTGCTCACCTTTAACGGAGATTACCTCCACTGGCGACATTTCCGGGATTTGTTTATGCAAATGGTGCATAACCAGCCGATGTCCGCGTGCCAGAAGCTTTGGTATCTGAAGTTTAACCTCACAGGAGAGGCTGGATCCTTGATCAGAAACTTTGCGTTGTCAGACGAAAATTATCAAACTGCCTGGAAGACACTTAATGAGAGATTTGATAATCGACGACTCTTGGTGTCGGCCCTCATCGACAAATTGATTGGGCAGCCATCTCAGGCCAGTGAAAAACCGTCAGCGGTGGCCATAAAGTCGCTGCATGACACCACACAAGAGTGTCTCAGAGGCCTGGAAAACCTGCAAATATCCACAAGGGATTGGGATCCATTGCTACTGCACATTTTGCTGCGAAAATTGGATTCGAAAACGCATGCCCTTTATCAGCAATCTTTAGCTAACCCGCGCGAGCTGCCACCTTTGGAGGGTTTACTGGATTTCCTACAAGTTCGATTCCAGGCACTCGAAGCGCTTGGTAGTACACCTAAGGACCCAGACCGCAATCACAGGAAGGTTACCAAAGCTACCGTGGCCACCGTGGCTGCATTGTGATGCCCAAGGTGCTCGCAGGATCACCCGCTATACTACTGCCCTGAGTTTCTCCAAGACAACGCTGTGAAAAGGCTAAACCTTGTGCGTTTAAAGAAGTTATGTGTAAATTGCTTGCGAGAAGGTCACCAGTCTTCCGGCTGCGCGGCAAAAAGCTGCAAGGAGTGCGCCGGAAACACAATACCTTGTTACATATGACGGGAAGCAAAATCTCCAAGCAGACCAAGATGACAACGCCTGGCTCCACAGTCAAGAAGCCAGACATTCAGCCGCCACCTGTGCCGTCCGCCCTCACGTTGACGGCTCTCATGCAACCTGGAGCGAGGAAAAATGTTCTGTTGAGCACAGCCGTTGTGAAGGTGGTTGCCAGCAATGGAAGAGTGACCGACTGCCGAGCAGTATTGGACCCTGGCTCGCAAATCAACCTAGTAACCGAGCGCATTATCAAGAAACTAGGGCTAGCGGCTTCACCGCAATTTGCACTGATTGAGGGAGTGGGTGGAAACATCGAGAAGGCGCATCGTAAGGTGGAGCTTGGCCTAATTTCCAGAGTGTCTGGATATGCCGCGCAGTTGGAGGCCTACGTCCTCCATCAAATCATATCTCCTCAACCTTCTCAGAGTCTGGACACATCGGAATGGCAGATTCCTGGGAATATCAAGCTGGCGGATCCTGAATTCCATCGAACGGAGCGAATCGACATGCTGCTGAGTGCGGAGCATTTCTACGAAATTCTTGGCATCGGGCAAATCAAGTTGGGCCCTGAACTCCCTGTGCTCCAGAACACGCTCCTCGGTTGGATTGTTGCCGGAAAGGTAGTAACACCTCAAGGGCTACCAGTAACGTGTGGAGTCCTCACGGAAGAGACTCAGCTGGCTCAAGCTATCAAGCGATTCCGGGAGGTTGAGGAGGTATCGGATCCACAACACAATCTCACAGCGACTGAAAGAGCGTGCGAAGTACATTTCGCCCAGACGACTCAACGTGAATCCGATGGCCGGTTCTTGGTACGGCTCCCCTTCAAGGAAGATCCCAAAGGGCTGGGTGACTCGCAGGACGTTGCCATCCGCAGATTCATGGCAATAGAGTGCAGACTGGAGAAGAACCCCGACTTAAGACGGCAGTATTGCGAATTCATGGACGAATACGAACGACTGGGATATATGGAGCAAATCACATGGTTAGCGAATAAGAAAGCACATTATTTTTTGCCGCACCATTGCGTCCTGAAACCAGGTAGTAGTACCACTAAATTGAGGGTGGTTTTTGACGCGTCCAGCAGAACATCAACGAACGTTTCTCTGCACAATATCCTACATACAGGACCCACGATTCAGGATGATCTATTTGCGATTTTGATCCGTTTCCGTTTGCCACGCTTCGTTTTCACTGCCGACATTGTCAAAATGTATCGGCAAATAAGGCCTCAGCATGACGATTGCAATTTTTAATTGGTGATTTGGAGAACAAGTCCAACCCAGCCTTTGCGATATTATCGACTCAAGACCATTACGTACGGCATAACGTGTGCCCCGTACTTGGCAACTAACTGCCTCCAGGTTCTGGCACAATCCGAACAAAATCGAGCACCCTTAGGCAGCAGCGCCTTGCAGCATGATTGTTACATAGACGACGTCATGACAGGGGCAGACAGCTTGACGGAGGCAATCAGAACACAGGAGGTCCAGCTGGATTATGGTAGCTTGTCGGAAGACTACATCAAAACCTTGGGGGTAATTTGGCTCCCGAAAACGGACGATTTCCAAATCGGCATTAACTTGGACCTCGCTGAGGTCAAGTTCACAAAACGGACGATCGCTTCAGACATCGCCCGAATATTCGCCCCTTTGGGTATCCTAGCGCCGGTTATCGTAACCGCAAAATTGTTCCTGCAGGTGCTATGGCGGTTGAAATTAGACTGGGACGCAGCTCTGCCACTCGAAATACATACACAGAGGGCCAAGTTCCGCAGTGGGCTACCATCATTGCAAAGGGTTCGCTTTCCTCGACACGTTATCGCCTGCGAGAAACCAATTCAGCTGCAGCTACACACTTTCTGCGATGCCTCGGAGAGGGCGTATGGTGCTGTGATCTATGTTCGCTCAACTGCCCCGAGCGGTCAAGTCAACGTTCGACAGCTCTGTTCCAAATCCAGGGTAGCCCCCATCAAAGTGTTGACAGTACCGCGTTCGGAGTTGTGTGCCGCCATGCTTGGAGTGGAATTGACGAGTCGAGTCAAGAGAGCGCTCAGTCTGCCGGATGTTTTTCACGTTCTCTGGTCCGATTCAGAGGTCGCATTGGCGTGGATTAACTCAATCGCTTCATCCTACAGCACTTTCGTGGCCAATCGTGTTTCGACCATCCAAACATTGTCACGACCAACTCAGTGGCGACATGTGGCGTCCCACGACAATTCTGCGGACATCCTATCCCGTGGCCTGGCACCAGCTGCGCTAAGGGACTGCAAGCTCTGGTTACAGGGGCCCTCCTTCTTGACTGGACCTGAGGCGGACTGGCCGCCTCCATACAAGGGCACTGAGGCCTGCGAAGTCAAGCGAAAACAAATCAGGATTGCAATGACAACAACAGCTAGTGCAAGCAACCATTTTGTTTACGAAATTCAACACGGCAACTCATTTGGAAGGCTTCAACGGGTGATCGTTTATATGCTGCGTTTTGTAACGCATTGCAGGACAAGCTCCCAGTCTTCTCGGGCGCGCAGCCGTGCAGTAACAACTCACAAACTCTCCACAGCAACCGGAGTGATCGTAAAATGTATTCAGCAACACGATTTTCGTGAGCATCGGCGAGACATCCAACTACACGGGCAGGTCAGCAAAAACAGCCCCCTATCGAGTCTGACTCCCTTCCTGGATTCGGATGGAATCCTGCGCGTTGCCGGGAGGCTAGAAGCGTCACAACTCGCTTTCGAGGCCAAGCATCCTATGTTGCTGCCGTTCGCGAATCCACTTACTAGACTACTGATGACGGATATTCACCGCAATAATTGCCACCTCGGAGCTCAGGCACTGCTAGCTACCACGAGACAACGCTTTTGGCCCATCAGGGGGAGGCAGCTGGCCCGGGCGGTTGTTCAAAAATGCATGCGATGTGTTAAGGCAAGGCCACAACTGTTCAATCAAGTTATGGGAAATCTACCAGGTGCTCGCGTGCAAGCGGCTCGCCCTTTCATCCGTTCGGGCGTCGACTTTTGCGGGCCAATGCTGATACACTACCGGGGTAGAGGCGTGCGGCTTCAGAAGGGATACATCGCTATATTCTGCTGCTTCGCTACCAAGGCCGTCCATCTGGAGTTGGTGAGCGATCTCAGCACAGAAGCCTTCATCGGTGCTCTGAAGCGTTTCATCGGGAGACAAGGTCTCTGCAAGGACATCTATTGCGACAATGCGACCAATTTTGTAGGTGCGCAACGTCAACTACGCGAGCTGTCTTCATCACTTCATTCAGCCGAGGGTCAACACAAGGTGACCGACTCTTGCAGCACACGGGGAATACAATTTCACTTCATCCCCCCTCGCGCCCCCCACTTTGGTGGATTGTGGGAGGCGGCCATCAAATCAGCCAAGAACCTGCTTCGCCGGGGCGCTTCATCAGCCACACTCACGTACGAGGAACTGCATACCCTGGTGGTCCAGGTGGAGGCCATCTTCAACTCCAGACCTTTAATTGCGATGTCCGACGATCCCAATGACCTGGCGGCGTTGACTCCGGGCCATTTTCTTATCGGTGAGCCCCTCACGGCCATGGTGGATGCTCGGGCAGAGCCGGTTGCAGGCGAACTTCATACCCGATGGAAGCGGATAAATCATTTGAAGAACGAGTTTTGGCGCCGATGGTCCCGCGAATATAACCAATTGCTACCCGGGGAACCATCGTCATCATCAAGGATGACAACCTACCAACTATGAAATGGCCTCTGGGACGAATCATTGACACGCATCAAGGGGCTGATTGCTTTGTCAGAGTTGCAGACGTAAAAACAGCCACTGGAATAGTAAGAAGGCCCATTCATCGTCTAGCGCCACTACCAGTGACGGAGAACACTATACCTGAAGCAGCTGGGCCTGAAGCGAATACTCAAAACCAACCTGAGGCACCGCATCAAGCAGACACACCCGATACTTATCACACCGGGCTCCGATCCGGGAGCAGAAGGACGCCTCTTCTATCGCTCCTGCTGGTTTGCCTACTGAGCCCTCTAACAGTAACCAACCCCATCAAGGTGTCATCAACTGGACCACATCCAGGACTGCATTTTCAATCATTGGGAAATGCCTTCCTGTCGACAAGCGAGTGGAAACTCTTGGTCTACTATGACCTAGAAGCCTACTGGACGGAGCTGGCCACGCTGCAGAACGGCACGATTTGGCTGCAACAACTATGTGATCGTGATTCTCGACCAGCCGACTGCTCGCATCTGCATGAGCAGTTCCGACACTCGACCGATCAGTTTTCTAGCGCAAACCAGATGCTGAGGATCAGGTCAAGGCGAGGCGCAATAAACGTAGTGGGTGGACTGGCCAGATCGTTGTTCGGAGTTCTGGACGAAGAGTACGCTAATCAAATGGCTCAAACCATTAAGACGATGCAGGGAGATCAGACCAAGCTGCACTCCTTACTCAAAAACCAGACGTCAATCATCGACTCGACATTGAATCTCCTCGGTCAAACGGAACAGATGGCTCAAAAACGTTTTGCCTCCATAGAGCACGATCTGACAAAACTCTCCAACGAGGTCAAGGGTCCGCAACACGAAGGCACCGCAGCCCGAGTACCAGATTTAATCTCAATTCTATCTTTCCAGATGACCCTGGCAACACTCAATTTGCAGCGCATCCAATCCAGCCTCTTGGACGTAATCACAGACACACAGCATGGGAACTTCAATCCTCTGCTGTTGTCTCAACAGCAACTTAATGCGGCAATGACCGACATCAGGGATCACCTGCCGGAAAATCAGCGTCTCCCTGTTGGCCAAGAAGACTTTCTGAAATTATTTGGGCTAACATCTATCAAGGCCAAGGCAAATGCGAACTTCATTCTTTTCGAGCTCAAGATGCCACTCATCGATGTATCAACGTTTGAGCTCTATTGAATCCTACCAATTCCAACGGCAAAATGCAACCATCTCGTTGCTATACAACCAACCGCTCCTTATCTGATCATCAGCCCACATCGCGACGTCTACTATCCGCTCAACGAGATGGATTATGCTGCCTGTAACTGGATGGAGCCAAACACCCACTTGTGCCGACAGTCCCATCCGTTGTATCACAAGGACGCCAATATGAGCACTTGCGAAGTGACGCTGCTAAGGGGAATGCCGACGATGACCAACTGTCACCTAGTTGAGCTGCTTACATCCTTCTCGTGGACGAATATCCCGCAGTCCAATGAGTGGATCTACGCCTTCACCACATCGGTGGTGGCCCAGCTTGTGTGCAGTGGCAACACATCCATCCTGACACTGCAGGGCTCCGGAATTCTGCAGCTGACTCCCGACTGCACGCTCAAATCCGATGCAGTAACTATCAAGGGTCACCGCATATATGAATCAAGGAGCAGGATCTATCCTGGAGGGACCAGCTGGATGTGCATGATGTTCACCAGTATGCACTTGGATATCTGAGCTTCGTCGCAGTTCTCGCTATTGTCGCCTTCCTATGGTGCAAGGCCAAAAATGTAAGCTGCCAACCACGATCGCAACGACCGAGACCAGTGCCACTGCCCCACACACTGGAAGAGGTTGAACAGACCGTTCAACGGGGGGTGGATGTTAATGCCCGTCCACACGATCAGTGGCGTTAGACTTAAGTGAAAATTTTATTTTACGAATCGTATTTGCAAAGGTGGATAATTAATTTCGTCGCCTTATGTGACTAATATTGTTTGACTTAGTTGCTAAAATCATAGATGCATGCATGTCTCATGTGGCCACATTTTGCATCGCCATAGACGCGAGTGTCAGCAGTTTCGCGTGATGTTCGGATCATTTTGTTGACTTATACGCGTCAGCGAAACGATCGGAAGACACAAACACCACATTTGCATGCATGATGTGGCCGCATGAATGCATTGCAATGCGAAACCAAAGTTCTTTTCCCGTACCAGACGCGGGCGTCAGCGGTTTCCGGGCATGGAATGCTTGTGGACGATCAAGCGTCAGCATTTTCGTGCGTTGGAACTGCTGGCGCCTTTTGCTCGGTGTGGGAAGGGAATCGTCAGTCATCATCAGATCATCGCGATACATAGGTCGCTACTTGGAAGTCTTAAAAACGTACTCGTATAATTAATTATATCAATATTGTTTAAAATCACGCTCTTGTAGTCGAACAGAAATTCATACTACGAAATAAAAGAATTTTGAATTTGTGCGTGAAGTTATAAATGCACTGTATCTAGAGGAAAGAGGCCAGGACAAAAGAGTCCTGGAGCAAAACAAACCCTTTATAAAGGATCTAGTATGCGGACTGATTTACGCTTTCAACCAATTAGAATTTCGGCCTTGCAGGACAGGAAGCTCCAAGTCGCGTTTCGCGAGGAATTCCGCGAACCGTTCACTGCAAACAAACAAACCAAATTGGAACCAAGAACCCGGTCGAAATGGTCGGGTGGGTCGAGGGTGATGTTCAAGTCCTTTGGCCTTTCAATGGAACCACGGAAGCGCGGAATATGTGGATTGCATGTAGTCATGTAGGTCAGATCACTCTTAATCTCGCGGTGAGGGTTCAAAACTGTCGACCGCCAGGGAAGAACGTTGGGGCTGTGGGCGCGGGTGTTGGCTAGCTCCCACACTATATGCGTGCACTTCCGTTCGCGATGCGAACCTTCGAACTCCCTATATGTGCGAATTGCGCGTTCGTTCAGTAAGTCGTATTGAAATTTTGAATTTTCCGCTTACCTGTGGAAAACCCAACCTCAATTGCAATCGTCTTGGAAACACTTTCGCCAAGCAGCGGGTAACTTCACCACCAGCCAAACTACCGTTGGGGCTGTGGGCGCGGGTGTTGGCTAGCTCCCACACTATATGCGTGCACTTCCGTTCGCGATGCGAACCTTCGAACTGTCCTATATGTGCGTATTGCGCGTTGGTTCAGTAAGTCGTATTGAAATTTTAAATTTTCCGCTTACCTGTGGAAAACCCAACCGCAATTGGAATCGTCTTGGAAACACTTTCGCCAAGCAGCGGGTAATTTCACCACTAGTCAAACTACCGTTGGGGCTATGGGCGCGGGTGTTGGCTAGCTCCCACACTATATGCGTGCACTTCCGTTCGCGATGCGAACCTTCGAACTCCCTATATGTGCGAATTGCGCGATAACCTCTTCTCTTTAGATGGCGACAACTGTCAAAAATATTAAAATGTCCCAGATCAATCGCAAATCGTACCAGTCCGATCACAAATTGTTCCAATTCAATCTGAAATTGTTCCAGTTCAATCTGCAATCGTACCAGTTCGATCGTTTAGTTGATCTGGGACATTTTAGGCCTGAATTTTCCTTAACCCTTAACTGCTCGATTACTACAGGGCAGCTAAGTTTCTCGCGATCCCAAGGCGACGAGGATTGCGAAAAAAGGGGCTGAAGGATCTTGCAGGATACCCTGGGTTATCTTCGGCGTCAGGACCCGAAGTGACGAACAATAAAAGAAAACACAATTGACAGACGGACGAACTGGCTTATGTTTATGTTTGGCCGGAAGTATACAACCCTTGCGCGTTTTTCAAAATATATGCGGACGGACAAAACAGACGTGATTAATTATCTATTGGCGCAGGTCTTTTGCGTCGTATATCCCCACTTCTTTTCCCGATGGGTCCGTTATCAGGTAACGGTTAGGTCCCATTACCTACTTTATGCGGCTTTTCAAGAATCGCCGGTCCAGCTTGGCGTTGTAATGCCCCGTGGCGTCACTTTGGCGGAAATTGCGCCGGAAAACTTCATCTCCTTCTTTGAAATTAGCAGATCGGGACCTGAGATTGTACTGCGCCTCATTTGCACTTCCTGCGGCCTTAATCTTCCGTCCGATTTGTTGGCGGAGGTCTCCTAGACGTTCGTGGGGCTCCAGCGCAACGACGGGGCCTCCCAAACACTTTAATTGCCGTAACAGCCGGTATGATTTACCGTGGCAAGTCATGTGCTGTCCAAAGGTGGCAAAGTAAGGGGCGACACCGGTGACGGAATGATACGAGGATCGCAGGGCGCATGTGATGGCAGACAACCGCCGATCCCAATCTTTTTGAGATGAGTGGACGTAGGAACGGATCGCGGCCAATAGGGTGCATTCAACCGTTCTGAGGCGTTAGACTGAGGAGAGTATATGGGCGTCAGTTGGTGTTCAACGCCATACTGCTCGAGTAGGCCCTTAAACTGCCGAGACCGGAACTGTACTCCGTTGTCTGAGTACACACTCTCTGGAACCCCGAACACATGGTATACCCGATTCTCTAGGAATTTCACGATAGATGGAGTTGTAAATTTACGGATGGGTTCCACCAGTGGGAATTTTGAAAGCTGGTCTAGAAAGACTATAGCTCCGATGTGTCCCATGGAAGACCGAGGATATGGACCGAGTAGATCGATGTATAGACGTTGGAATACGCGTTCTGGGATGTTGAGTTGACCCATAGGAGGTCGGAGAGGCTGGTTGGGTGCTTTGGTGCCTTTACAGGTCTCACAGGCGCTCGCGTAGTCTTTGACCTGCGATGCCATTTTAGGCCAAAAGTAGTATTTCTTGAGTCGCCGTAACGTCCGACCGTAACCTCCGTGGGCACTTAAAGGATGGTCATGTGCGCGGAGGATCAGATGTTGTGTCATTTCCTCCGGTACCCAGAGTTTCCAGGACTCTTCTTCCTGCCATGGATCACCAGTGGCGTATTGATTTCGTCTATACACGTAGCCGTCTATTACCTTCAAATCAGGCAGCTGCGATTGTTGGGTCGCGATGGTTTGCCTCAACTCTTTGTA
The DNA here is from genome assembly GCA_963969285.1 of Odontomyia ornata. NCBI lineage: Eukaryota > Metazoa > Arthropoda > Insecta > Diptera > Stratiomyidae > Odontomyia > Odontomyia ornata. Next base: position 238,399,761 of record OZ017738.1, read on the forward strand.
GCTGTCTGATTCGAAATGTGGGCTGTCCAAATCTACTTCGATGGGGTCCTCATCATTTATTGTCAATTCGGCTCCCTCTGGGGAAAACATTCGTGAGGGAGTGTCGGGTACGATGTTCTGGGTTCCTTTCCGATGGTTGATAGAAAACTTGAACCCTTGCAGTTTAAGAGCCCATCTGGCTAGGCGTCCATGTAAATCTGCCTGGTTTATCAACCATTGTAGTGAAGCGTGGTCCGTGATGATCTCGAATTGGTGGCCCTCGATATCAGCTCGGAATTTCTTCACAGCCGTTACCGCTGCCAAACATTCCTGCTCGGACACAGTATAGTTTCTTTGGGCCGAATTCAGCTTATTGGACATGAAGGCGATGGGAGCTTCCTCTCCCTCATCGGTCAATTGCACCAGCACGGCTCCAACTCCATGTTGACTTGCGTCACAATGAATGGAGAAGGGCTTCGTGAAGCCGGGGCTGTGCAAGACCGGGGCTGATGTGAGGGCTTGTTTTAGCTCTTCAAATGCCTTTTGGCTAAGTTCAGTCCAAAAAGACTTCCCTCTCCGTAGCATGTCTGACAGGGGCGCTGAAACTGTGGCGTAATTTTGAACAAACCTTCGGTACCAACCGCACATACCAAGGAAACGTCGTAGCTGCTTAACTGTTTTTGGTAAGGGGAACTCATCAACCGCACGAGTTTTGTCTGGATCCGTTTTGATAGTGCCATGTCCTATGACATGACCTAGGTATCGGACTTCTTTCATGACAAACTTACTTTTCTGTACGTTGATGGTGAGTCCCGCCTTACTGATGTGCAGGGCTACTTCTTGTAGTAGTAGGAGGTGTTGATCGAACGTTTCCGTGATGAGTAACAGATCATCAAGGTACACGAAAACTTGGTGTTTCAGATGAGGTGGGATGACCTTGTCCATCAGCCGAGTCATCGTTTGCGGCGCGTTACACAGGCCAAAGGGCATTGTGACGAACTGATATAATGGTCGTCCGGGCACTGTGAAGGCAGTCTTATCCCTGGACCCCTCATCGAGAGGAATTTGCCAGAAGGCGTCTTTTAGGTCGAGACTGGTGATATAATTGGCTTTCGGCAGTCTCCCTAGTATTCCATCGATGAGTGGAAGAGGGTACGCGTCCTTGATGGTAACCGCGTTTACCTTACGGGCATCTAGACAGAGGCGGACCTTACCTGGCTTCACCACCAAGGATACCGGTGATGACCAGGCACTTTGGGACTCCTCTATGACCCCCAACTCTAGCATCCTATCCAGCTCCACATACACCAATTTCTCCATGGCCGGTGAGATGGCATAGTGTCTCTGCTTAATCGGTTTACTATCGCCAACGTCGATGGCGTGTGAGACTAGGGTGGTGCGGCCAAGGCCTTGGGTAGCGTAAGATGGAAAAGCAGCGATGGATGCTTCCAGGCGTTGCCGTTGGTTAGGCGTCAGTTCATGCCTATCGGGAATCTGTGAATAAATCAGAGGCCAGTCCAAAGCGAAGGACGTAATCGACGCCAAGGTACACATTCTGAGTCAAAGACGGGATAATGTAGAACGTAATATCCTTCGTCTGACCCCTGAACGTCACGGGGGTGGTTAGTTTACCTCGTATAGGGTGTTTGGTGCCATCAGCTGTACTGATTTCAGTGCGCCAGGATTTAATCAAGTTCGGATAGTCTTGGAGCACCTTCGAGCCAAAGCTCGAGGCAAGACAACTGATACTGGCACCCGTGTCGATCAATGCAAACACGGTTTCACCCAACACTTTGATTGGATGATAAGGTCTGATCTCATTCTCAGCAATCTTCGAGATGTTACAAGAGTTTAGAGTTTGACGGCAGGTGCGCACTCTCTTGCGGAAATTCCGCCAACGACGGGTTGACCATTTTGTCGTGCGTGGGCGGGAAGTGACTACTTCGGAAGCAAATATTCGCTCTCGAGACACCCGATATTCCTGCAGTCGAACATGATAAGGTTTTAGAATGCGTATGTGAGGCTGCCGGGGTTCTTCTGGCAGTAACTGCGGTGGTCGCTTTAATATTGTCGTTGGCGAGGTCCCCGGAAGAGAGTGAACATCCGCAGTCATAGTGGTCATGGCTGGTGGGTTAACGTCAGGTTTGTTGGGGTGAGCAGCTGGCTGAGGAGATACTGCGGGGGCTTCGAGTACCGCTGAGGTGGTCGGGTACTCTTTCGGAAGTTTTTTGCGCGGCACATTCAGGGCAGTCCGGGAAGTAAGTGTCCGGCTTGCCGCAACCGTAGCAGAAAACCTTACGCTCTGCTCGGCATGAAATGAACCGGTGTCCGGTTTGATTGCAATTCCAGCAGGTCGTAAGACTTCTTACCGCTGCTACAGCAAGCTAGTCCCGGTCCAAATCTTCCTCTAGATCCATGGTGGTATAATCTGGGGCCAATTCTGCGATTCCTCGCCGAGGCCCCATCCTAGCTAGTAAGTAGGGCCGGTCCCGGAGGTCTTCCTCAAACCCTTCTAGGCAACCCACAGTTCCCAGCAGTGCCTCCATACTCTGTGGATCAGAGTTCACGATATGGCGACGAAGCTCCGGCCTTAGATTGCGCTTTAGCAACCGCAGCAATTGGGTAGAAAACATCGGCTCTGACAACTGGTCATTCAGCCGAAGAATATTGGCTCGATATTGATGGAAAGACTCGTCCGGACGCTGCCATCTAGCATGAATCTTGTCCAGTACTAATTCGTCCATGTCCACCGTAGGGTATTCCATGCGGAGTACCTCCTTCAACCGTGACCAGCGTATTGATGGTGGGGCCGAATGTATTCGCCAATATGACTCAAGTGCTGCTCCGCTAAGCAGCATTGGCAACTGGAGCCAACGGATTCATTGCCGCACTGGGCCGGATTCGTTCGTGATCGCGCCGCGAGTCTACCGGAAAATCCCATGGATTTGGGTCCGAATCCCACATCGGAGGGGTTCTTGGCCGAGGTGGTACTGGATTCTCCTTCTGGCTTTCCAGCGAGGCTACCCGGGCGGTCAGGTCCTGCATGAGCGCCATTAAATCCTGTAGGACTGTCGCCTCCACAGCCACAGTGGGTCTCGGCTCTTTCGCAGGTGGCACTGCTTCGGCTCGGTAGTCTTCCTCTCGTTCACCCATTGTCGTGGACGGAAGGGGTCCACTTTTGGGCACAGTTCCGCTTGCGCTAGAGGACTGAGGTCGCTTTGTTGCGGGCTGGGCGGTTTCTAGAGGCTGACGACAGAGCGGGCACGTGGATGAGGTTTGCCGCAGTTGGAGCAAACACAGCTGGTGTAGCCTGTGTCCACACTGCAAACGCTGACTGGCGAGTTCATCCATGTCCTCATGGCATATGGAGCACAAGAGCGCTGGTCCGGCATCTGGCCTCAACTTCTTCCTCTCTGGAGTTCTTTTGGTGGGCATGCTAAATGAAACTTAATTTGCCAACTAAATACCTAAATGAATATATATAAATAATGATAGAAAATGTCAAGCGATTTAATGCACACTATAGAACTCTTATGTGGCCGTCAGTGGCGAACTATAACAGAACCTCACAATAAAAAGGTATGAAGAATTTTTCTAATTGACGATATCAAAAGTTATCAAACAAAATAATCGGTCTTTCCATTCCGTCCTTCTTTCCAAGCAAGGACACCAATGGCACATTCCTTCTGTAGCGTTTCAGGGACAACTCTCTTGCGGCACCATGAGAATCAGAGTTCAGAAGTGCTCCCTCATCCGCAAGTTTTTCAAGTTACCACTTGTCAGCCCAGGATTGAATTCTGATCCACAAGCAGCGCGTGTCTTGTCATGGATAGTCATGGATTAGCTAATCAGCCAATCACATGAAATCAAAATCCATGTAATTTAAGGCACCCAGGCACCGCTGGTTTGGGGAGCGGATCAGAATCCTCCCAAAATGAATGTGGAGATAATAACTTCCGAACACAAATTGGGACTCTAATATCATTTGGCCTTTTAAGTTCCAGAATATCTAATGCGGCTTTTGAGGAACTACCTAAAGGACCGAAGCCTGCTCTACGACACGACACAGGGCCAACGAAGGATGGAAATTACATCGGGTGTTGCCCAGGGATCTATCCTTGGTCCGGACTTGTGGAACGTGTCTTACGACGGGCTACTGAGACTTGAGACACCAGATGAGTCGCGCTTGGTCGGCTATGTGGATGATGTTGCGGCTCTGGTCGCCGGACGCACCGTTAAACAAGCGCAACTTAGGCTAGGTATGCTAATGCGCCGAGTGAGGGACTGGATGACTGCTCGCGGGCTCAGTTTAGCACTGGAGAAAACCGAAGTGGTCATCTTGACAAAAAAGAGAATCCCTAGAGTAAGGATGATCAGTATTGGAGATATACAGATCGAATCGAAGCCAGCGGTGAAGTACTTGGGGCTACTGATCAACTCGAAGATGAGTTTCTCTGAGCAAATCAGGGCAACAGCTGAGAAGGCTGCTTCGGGAATATCGGCCCTGGGTCGACTTATGGCCAACGTAGGGGGACCCAGCCCATCAAGAAGACGCCTCTTGATGAGTGCTGTAAGGTCAGTGCTAATGTACGGAGCAGAGGTATGGGGCGACGCTCTCCGCAAGAAGGTATACCGAAAACGATTGACACAGGTACAGAGAAGAGGAGCACTGAGAATTGCATCTTCGTATCCAACAGTCTCCGACTCGGCGGTGATAGTGATTGCAGGCGTGATACCTGTCGCCCTCCTTGCTAGAGACCGCCGCGCTATTTACCTGCGCCGAAACGAGGATGCGAGGGAGATGGTTGTCCGCGAGGAGAGACAACGCTCGCTCAACGATTGGCAGCAGTCTTGGAGGAATTGCACGAAGGGAAGGTGGACTGCGCGCCTCATCCCGGATGTGAGCCCGCGGCTAAATCGAAGGCATGGTGAGACTGACTTCTATCTGACCCAGCTTTTGAGCGGGCACGGGTGTTTTCAGTCTTACCTGCACAAGATCGGCAAGTCACGGTCTCCCGATTGTCGGTTTTGCCCAGGAGAGGAGGACAATGCCTGTCACACATTTTTTGCGTGTACCAAATGGGCCAGGCTGCGAAGGGAACTCTACAAGGAGACGGGAGAGCTCACCCCGGATAATATAGTTGCGGTGATGCTCGAATCGGTTGACAAATAGAACCAGGTGGCACATTATGCTCGAGCAGTCCTAAAATATAAAAGGGACTCACAGCAGCCGGAGGCACTGGGCTGGGGGATCGCTCTTCTAGCAATTCCTCTTCCCCTCTCCCCTCCCGCTAGGAAAGGGACTCCCCAGCTTGAAGGCACCTCACGGCTTAACAAAACGAGACCTGGCCCGAAGTAATGTGTCAAACGGTTCCAGGCTAGGTTCTCAGATTGACAGGGGAGGTGTTTAGTGGGTAGTACAAAGGTATCCTCCATGGGAGTCCCACACTGCCAGACTCGGCGGGCATAAATGCCTTCACCTCCCTACCACAAAAAAAAATCATTTGGCCTTATTAGTTATACAACGATGGTAAACCACCAAAGTATAAATCAGCAGCAGGACCAAACGATATTGATGTCCAAAGACAACGCACGTTCGGAAGTTACTAGACTTGCTGGGGCACGATCAGTGCAAAAACCCTCGGGAGTTACCTACCCGCCAATAATCTTGACACCTTGTGGGGACACCTAGAGACGATGGACTGTCTCGTGCTCACGACTGATGATACAGCCGGGCATTTCGGGGCCCCACGTTGGGCGCCATTTGTAGTGAATTAAGTTGTTCAAAAGGTCCGTAAAGGACTGCAGCGATGTTCTGCTGCCTCGGCAGAAGAAGATGACAATATCTGCCGAGAATACCCTCGTCTGGAGACGCGTGAATGCGCTGGCAGGCTAGCATTGCGGTGTCGTGGGGCGGGTTCATTTCCCCAGCACGAGGACCCACTACAAAAAAATTTCGCACTCACGAATTGGATGTTGCTCACGAGGCGACCGAAGTCGCAAAAAGTGTAGATAACTTCACCGAGGGAGATAGTGCTTGCTACGAAAACAAGAGGAACCTGAAAAGAAAGGCGGACTTGGGGTAACCTTGTCATTACCCGACGAAGCTCATGGCCCACAAATGAAAGAGGGGCAACCGGGTGGTGATGGAGCCCCTTCGCACCCACCCAACCGGAATAAATCCATATTTTGTTGCAGTGGCCAGGTATTCCTCTTCTGAGTGGAAAACTCATACAACTTGAATTGCATGAACTTTCCCATCAGAAGGAGAGTACCCCGGTGACCAATTTATGCCATAAAATCATACAATTTGATTGCATAACGCTATGCCATAAAGAGCCACCTCTTGGGAGAGGCCCCCGTTTCCTAGCCCTTTTGCTTCTATCGCTTGGGTCGCGTTTGAAGTGGCGTCGGCAAACGGCAAAACTTCTCCCTCCTCCAGTCTTACACTGGCCTCTGTTGGTGTCGCAGCTTGATCCGGATTGTGTGCGTCTTGCACTGGACGCTCCGGGGTGCGCATAGTCCTTCTACTGCGCCCAAAGCCCGCAATGATGCCAGGTTGCACAACGCACTCTGCCTTCTTTCGTTCGTTAGTCCGTCTGTCGTCTGTCTCCAATAATTTAACCTGCATATAAGTCAGCCAGGAAATGCCTTCGCAAACTGATCAACAGTAGCAAGGCTCGCTGCTGGCAAGACCTAGTGGACAATGTGAACAAGGATCCGTGGGGCCTTGGCTACAAGCTGGTCATGGGGAAACTTGGTGCCCTACGTAAGCCTTGTATACATGACGCGTAAAAGATGGACGTGATAGTCCGGGGACTCTTCCCCGCCCATCCCGTCCGTGTTGACGCTGTCCATGGTGAAACAGCAGTAGAGTGCCCACTCTTCACACAGCTGAAACTGGAGGAGGCAGTCCTCTCCTCGAAAGCGAGGAAGACTCCAGGCCCAGATGGTGTTCCAGCTGAGGTGTTGCGGCTCGTCTATCACCATTGTCCTGACTTGCTGCTCAGCCCATTCAACGCTTGCCTACGGGACGGGGTTTTCCCGGTACGATGGAAGGTGGCGACGCTCGTACTGATCAGCAAGGGGAAGGGAAATCCCGAATCGCCGTCTGCATACCGCTCGTTATGCATGCTAGACACGGCTGGGAAAGTGCTAGAGAAACTCATCAAGGGAAGACTCACTGACGCGATTCGTGCTGCTGGGGACCTATCTCCTCGGCAGTACGGCTTTAGAGCAGGACGTTCTACCATCGATGCGATTGCAGAGGTGGTGAACGCGGTCCAAAAGGCAGAGGCATATAGTCGCACCAAGCGACGAATCGTCCTGTTGGTGACACTCGACGTCAGGAGCCTTCAACTCCGCTAGATGGGTGGATATTCTGGACACGTTGGAAAACTCTTTTCAAGTTGCAGAATATCTAATGCGGCTTTTGAGGAACTACCTAAAGGACCGAAGCCTGCTCTACGACACGACACAAGGCCAACGAAGGATGGAAATTACATCGGGTGTTGCCCAGGGATCTACCCTTGGTCCGGACCTGTGGAACGTGTCTTACGACGGGCTACTGAGACTTGAGATGCCAGATGAGTCACGCTTGGTCGGCTATGCGGATGATGTTGCGGCTCTGGTCGCTGGACGCACCGTTGAACAAGCGCAACTTAGGCTAGGTATGCTAATGCGCCGAGTGAGGGACTGGGTGACTGCTCGCGGGCTCAGTTTAGCACTGGAGAAAACCGAAGTGGTCATCTTGACAAAAAAGAGAATCCCTAGAGTAAGGATGATCAGTATTGGAGATATACAGATCGAATCGAAGCCAGCGGTGAAGTACCTGGGGCTACTGATCGACTCGAAGATGAGTTTCTCTGAGCAAATCAGGGCAACGGCTGAGAAGGCTGCTTCGGGAATATTGGCCCTGAGTCGACTTATGGCCAACGTAGGGGGACCCAGCCCATCAAGAAGACGCCTCTTGATGAGTGCTGTAGGGTCAGTGCTACTGTACGGAGCGGAGGTATGGGGCGACGCTCTCAGGAAGGAGGTATACCGAAAACGATTGGCACAGGTACAGAGAAGAGGAGCACTGAGAATTGCATCTTCGTATCCAACAGTCTCCGACTCGGCGGTGAGAGTGGTTGCAGGCGTGATACCTGTCGCCCCCTTGCTAGAGAGCGCCACGCTATCTACCTGCGCCGAAACGAGGATGCGAGGGAGATGGTTGTCCGCGAGGAGAGACAACGCTCGCTCAACGATTGGCAGCAGTCTTGGGTGAATCGCACGAAGGGAAGGTGGACTGCGCGCCTCATCCCGGACGTGAGACTGTGGCTAAATCGAAGGCATGGTGAGATTGACTTCTATCTGACCCAGCTTTTGAGCGGGCACGAGTGTTTTCAGTCTTACCTGCACAAGATCGGTAAGTCACGGTCTCCCGATTGTCGGTTTTGCCCAGGAGAGGAGGACAATGCCTGTCACACATTTTTTGCGTGTACCAAATGGGCCAGGCTGCGAAAGGAACTCTACAGGGAGACGGGAGAGCTCACCCCGGACAATATAGTTGCGGTGATGCTCGAATCTGTTGACAAATGGAACCAGGAGGCACATTATTCTCGGGCAGTCCTGAAAAATTAAAGGGACTCACAGCAGCCGGAGGCGCTGGGGCTGGGGGGTCACTCTTCTGGCATTTCCTCTTCCCCTCTCCCCTCCCGCTAGGAAAGGGACTCCGCAGCTTGAAGGCGCCCCACGGCGTAACAAAACGAGACCTGGCCCGAAGTAATGTGTCAAACGGTTCCTGGCTAGGTTCTCAGATTGACAGGGGAGGTGTTTAGTGGGTAGTCCAAGGGTATCCTCCATGGGAGTCCCACACTGCCAGACTTGGTGGGCGTAAATGCCTTCACCTCCCTACCACAAAAAAAAAATGATTTAACCTGTGATGTTGACTTTGACAGTGTTTCTGGGGTTTGCTGCCTCCGCCCGCAATCGGTGACTTGTTTTATCGGTGTTCTTGCCAACAGCGGTTTTTGCCTGAAAGGGTTCTCCGTGCTAGCGTCCTGTTTGCTTGTAGTTATATCTGTTACAGAAGCCAAGTTCGCCACTTCTATAACATTGCAGTCGCTGGATGACGACGGCAATTTACCTACTGCCAGGATATATGGATAATTGATGACGCCATATATTTCGTCATGTCAAAGTGAAGATCATTGACACTCAGGTATTTGTCCTGAGACTCTCCCTTCATTGCCGACCATTGTCCGCGGCTGCTTATTGGTTATTCGCAGCGAACCTTTCGAGAAAGGTCTGCCCTATCCGCAACCCTGGGGACTGGTTTGGTTCTCTGGTCTGAGGGCACTATCGATAAATCGCTAACCAAAGAAATTCGCACGTTTAAGGGGAGAAAAAGCGATATAAAGTTTTGGCTGGTTGACACGTGAAAAATTGGGATTTTTTTGGCTTTCAACCACCAAACCCACCCATAAACTCCTGCGAAATAACACAAATTTACAATTTTTGAAAATTCAGACGCTGATCTATTCACTAACACCAAAATATAGCACATCAGTTTAAAAATCAAGCCACAGCAATGCCATGAAAGGAAAAAGTTTCCATGACCTGCTTCCAAATTATAAGGAACCTTATACAAATTAGTATTCTTATGAAAAGTACTACAAATTTGAATTTGCAGTAAACAACAGACAGGCAGCTACAAAATGAGTTCAACATTTTGATAATCGAATAGAAATTGTGGCTACAGTGAACGATTCAAGCCAGAGGCCTGACAAGGAAATTGACGTATTTTAGACAAATAAATGTCTTTGCCCTCTAAGCGTCATAAAAATTGGTATTTTCATGCGAATTACTACATAGTTTCGCTTGACGCAAACTTAACAAACGCAACTATAAGATAAGACCAAAATTTTAACAATCGGATTAAAATTACGGGCACAGTAACCGATCTAAGCTGAAAATCTGCACAAAAACTGCAATTGTTCTAGAAACAGCCATTTCTAGATATTTTGCCTAAAACATGTTCCGACCACCAAAACCTTAGTTTGGGTTAAGCTTTTGAATTAAAACGTAAAAACGCGAAATTCGCACGTTTAAGGGGAGAAAAAGCGACTTAAAAGTTTTGGCTGGTTGACACGTGAAAAATTGGGATTTTTGAGGCTTTCAACCACCAAACCCGCCCTTAAGCTTTTGCGAAATACCACAAATTTATACTTTTTAGAAAATTTAGACGCTCGTCTATTCACTCAAATCAAAATATAGCACATCGGTTGAAAAATTAAGCCACAGCAATGCCATGAAGGGGAAAATTCTCCATAACCTGCCCCCAAAAATATAAGGAATCTTTTAAAAATTAGTATTCTTATGTACAGTACTACAAATTTAAACTTGCCCTTAACAACAGACTGGCAGCTACAAAATGAGACCAAAATTTTGATAATCGAATAGAAATTGTGGCTACAGTGAACGATTCAAGCCAGAGGCCTGACAAGGAAACTGACGTATTTTAGACAAATACATGTCTATGCCTCCTAAGCGTCATAAAAATTTGTATTTTCATGAAATTGCTTTATATTTGCACTTGAAGCAAACTAAACAAACGCAACTATAACATAAGACGAAAATTTCATCAATCGAATCAAAATTACGGGCACAGTAAGCAATCAAAGCTGAAAATCTGTACAAAAGCTGCACGTGTTCTAGAAACAGCCATTTCTAGATATTTTGCCTAAAACATGTTCCGACCACCAAAACCTTGGGTTGTGTTAAGCTTTTGAATTCAAACGTAAAAACGCGGAATTCGCACGTTTAAGGGGAGAAAAAGCGATTTAAAGTTTTGGCTGGTTCACAGGTGAAAAAATGGGATTTTTTTGACTTAAAACCGCCAAACCCACCCTTCCCTTTACAAAATACCACAGAGTTATCTTTTTTGGAAAATTCTGACGCTGGTCTATTCATTAACACCAAAATATAGCACATCGGTTGAAAAATCAAGCCACAGCAATGCCATGAAGGGAAAAAGTTTCCATAACCTGCCCCCAAATATATAAGGAACCTTATAAAAATTAATATCCTTATGAAAAGTACTACAAATTTGTATTTGCCGTACACAACAGACTGGCAGCTAAAAAATAAGACCAACAATTTGATAACCGAATAGAAATTGTGGCTACAGTGATTCAAGCCAGAGGTCTGACAACGAAATTGACGTATTTTAGAAAAATACATGTCTATTGCTCCTAAGCGTCATAAAAATTGGTATTTTTATGCAAATTGCTACATATTTGCACTTGACGCAAACTAAACAAACGCAAGTATAAGATAAGACCAAAATTTGAACAATGGTTTAAATTTACGGGCACAGTAAGCAATCAAAGCTGAAAATCTGAACAAAAACTGCACAGCAATCTCTAGATATTTTGCCTAAAACATGTTCCGACCACCAAAACCTTAGTTTGGGTTAAGCTTTTGAATTAAACGTAAAAACGCGAAATTCGCACGTTGAAGGGGAGAAAGAGCGATTTAAAGTTTTGGCTGGTTGACACGTGAAAAATTGGGATTTTTTTTGGCTTTCCACCACCAAACCCGCCCTTGAACTTTTGCGAAATACCACAAATTTATACTTTTTGAAAATTCAGAAACTAATCTATTCACTAACACCAAAATATAGCACATCGGTTGAAAAATCAAGCCACAGCAATGCCATGAAGTGTAAGAGTTTCCATAACCTGCCCCCAAAAATATAAGCAACATTATAAAAATTAATATCCATACGAAAAGTACTACAAATTTGTATTTCCCGTTAACAACAGACTAGTCGCTACAAAATGAGACCAAAATTTTGATAATCGAATAGAAATTGTGGCTACAGTGAACGATTAAAGCCAGAGGCCTGACAAGGAAATTGACGTATTTTAGACAAATTCATGTTCATGCCTCCTAAGCGTCATAAAAATAAGTATTTCCATGCAAATTGCTACATGTTTGCACTTAAAGCAAAATAAGCAAACGCAACTATAATATACGACCAAAATTTCAACAATCGGATTAAAATTACGGGCACAGTAAGCAATCAAAGCTGAAAATCTGAACAAAAACTGCACGTGCTCTAGAAACAGCCATTTCTCGATATCTTGCTGAAAACACGTTCCGACCAACAAAACCTTAGTTTGGGCTAAGCTTTTGAATTCAAACGTAAAAATTCGCACGTTTAAGGGGAGAAAAAGCGATTTAAAGTTTTGGCTGGTTGACACGTTAGAAGTTGGGATTTTTTTTGGTTTAAACCACCAAATCTGCCATTACCCTCTGCAGAATACCACAAATTTATACTCTGTGAAAAACTGAGACGCTGCTCTATGCATTAACACCAAAATATAGCACATCGGTTGAAATATCAAGCCACAGCAATGCCATGAAGGGAAAAAGTTTCCATAACCTGCCCCCAAAAATATAAGGAACCTTATAAAAATTAGCATTCTTATGAAAAGTACTACAAATTTGTATTTGCCGTTGACAACAAAATGGCAGCTACGATACGAGACCAAAAATTTGATAATCGAATAGAAATCGTGGCTACAGTGAACGATTCAAGCCAGAGGTCTGACATGGAAATTGACCTATTTTAGACAAATTCATATCTATGCCTCCTAAGCGTCGCAAAAAGTAATAATTTTATGCAAATAGCTACATATTTACACTTGGCGCAAACTTATCAAACGCAAGTATAAGATAAGGTTAAAATTTCAACAACCGGATTAAAATTACGGGCACAGTAAGCAATCAAAGCTGAAAATCTGCACAAAAACTGCACGTGTTCTAGAAACAGCCATTTCTAGGTATTTCGCCTTAAACATGTTCCGACCACCAAAACCTTAGTTTGGGATTCGCTTATGAATTAAATTGTAAAAACGCGAAATTCACACGTTCAAGGGGAGACAAAGCGATTTAAAGTTTTGGCTGGTTGACACGGGAAAAATTGGAATTTTTTTGGCTTTCAACCACCAAACCCACCCTTAAACTTCCACCAAATTTCATAAATTTATACTGTTTGGAAAATTCAGCCGCTGATCTATTCACTAATACCAAAATATTGCACATCGTTTGAAAAATCAAGCCACAGCAATGCCATGGAGGGAAAAAGTTTCCATAACCTACCACCACAAATATTAGGAACGTTATAAAAATTGGTATTCTTATGAAAAGTACTACAAATTTGTATTTGCCGTTAACAACAGGCTGGTAGCTACAAAATGAGACCAAAATCTTGATAATCGAATCAAAATTGTGGCTACAGTGAAAGATTCAAGCCAGAGGTCTGACAAGGAAATTGACGTATTTTAGACAAATACATGTCTATGCCTCCTAAGCGTCATAAAATTGGTATTTTCATGCAAATTGCTACATACTTGAACTTGACGTAAATTAAACAAACGCAACTATAGGATAAGACCGAAATTTCAACAATCGAATTAATATTACGGGCACAGTAAGCAATCAAAGCTGAAAATCTGCACAAAAACAACGCGTGTTCTAGAAACAGCCATTTCTAGATATTTTGTCTAAAACATGTTCCGACCACCAAAACCTCAGTTTGGGTTAAGCTTTTGAATTCAAACGTAATAACGAGAAATTCGCACGTTTAAGGGGAGAAAAAGCGATTGAAAGTTTTGGGTGGTTGACACGTGAAAAACTCGGATTTTTTTGGCTTTCAACCAGCAAACCCGCGCTTAAACTTTTGCAAAATACCACAAATTTATAATTTTTGAAAAATTCAGCCGCTGATCTATTCATTAATACAGAAATATAGCACATCGGTTGAAATTTCAAGCCACAGCAATGCCATGAAAGGAAAAAGTTTCCATAACCTGCCCCCAAAAGGAACCTTTTAAAAATACGTATTCTTATGAAAAGTACTACAAATTTGAATTTACCGTGAACAACAGACCGGCAACTACAAAATGAGACCAAAATTTTGATAATCGAATAGAAATTGTGGCTACAGTGAACGATTCAAGCCAGAGGCCTGACAAGGAAATTGACGTATTTTAGACAAATACATTTCTATGCCTCCTAAGCGTCATAAATATTGGTATTTTCATGCAAATTGCTACATACTTGCACTTGTCGTAAATTAAACAAACGCAATTATAAGATAAGACGAAAATTTCAACAATCGGATTAAAATTACGGGCACAGTAAGCAATCAAAGCTGAAAGTCTGAACAAAAACTGCACGTGTTCTGGAAACAGCCATTTCTCGATATTTTGCCTAAAACGTGTTCCGACTACAAAAACCTTTGTTTTGGATAAGCTTTTGAATTAAAACGTCAAAACGCGAATTTCGAACGTTTAAGGGGAGTAAAAGCGACTTAAAGTTTTGGCTGGTTGACACGTGAAAAATTTTGACCTTATGGCTTTCAACAGCCAATCCCGCCCTTAAACTTTTGCGAAATACATCAAATTTATACTTTTTGGGAAATTCAGACGCTTGTCTATTCATTAACACCAAAATATAGGGCATCGGTTGAAAAATCAAGCCACAGCGATGCCATGAAGGGAAAAAGTTTCCATAACCTACCCCCAAATATAAGGAACCTTATAAATATATTACGGGCACAGTAAGCAATCAAAGCTGAAAATCTGAACAAAAACTGCACGTGTTCTAGAAACAGCCATTTCCCGATATTTTGCCTAAAACATGTGTTTTGAATTAAAACGTAAAAAGCGCGATATTCGCACGTTCAAGGGGAGAAAAAGCGATTTAAAGTTTTGGCTGCTTGACACGTGAAAAATTGGGATTTTTTTGGCTTTCAACCACCAAACCCGCCCTTAAGCTTTTGCGAAATACCACAAATTTATACTTTTTGGAAAATTCAGACGCTAATCTATTCATCAGCATCAAAATATAGCCCAGTGGTTGAAAAGTCAAGCAACACAAATGCCATGAAGGGAAAAAGTTTCCATAACCTGCCCCCAAATATATAAGGAACCTTATAAAAATTAGTATTCTTATGAAAAGTACTACAAAATTGTTTTAACCGAAAACAACGGACCGGCAGCTACAAAATGAGACCAAAATTTTGATAATCGAATAGAAATTGTGGCTACAGTGAAAGATTCAATCCAGAGGCCTGACAAGGAAATTGACGTGTTTCAGTCAAATACATGTCTATGCCTTCTAAGCGTTATAAATTGGTATTTTCATGCAAATTGCTACATATTTGCACTTGACGCATACTAAACAAACGCAACTATAAGATAAGACCAAAATTTCAATAATTGGATTAATATTCCAGGCACAGTAAGAAATCACAGCTGAAAATCTGCACAAAAACTGCACGTGCTCTAGAAACAGCCATTTCAACAATCGGATTAAAATTACGGGCACAGTGAGCAATCAAAGCTTAAAAATCTGCACAAAAACTGCACGTGTTCTAGAAACAGCCATTTCTAGATATTTTGCCTAAAACATGTTCCGACCATCAAAAACTTAGTTTGGGTTGAGCTTTTGAATTGATACGTAAAAACGCGAAACTCGCACGTTTAAGGGGAGAAAAAGCGATTTAAAGTTTTGGCTGGTCGACACGTGAAAAATTGGGATGTTTTGGCTTTCAACCACCAAACCCGCCCTTGAACTTTTGCAAAATAACACAAGTTTATAATTTATGGAAATTCAGAAGCTGTTCGATTCATTACCACCAAAATGTAGCACATCGGTTGAAAAATCAAGCTACAGCAATGCCATGAAGGGAAAAGGATTCCATATCCTGCCCCCAAAAATATAAGGAACCTTATAAAAATTAATATTGTTCTGAAAAGTACTACAAATTTATTTTTGCCGTTAACAACAGACTGGCAGCAACAAAATGAGACCAAAATTTTGATATTCAAATAGAAATTGTGGCTACAGTGACCGATTCGCGCCAGACGCCTGACAAGGAAATTGACGTATTTTAGAGAAATACATGTCTATGCCTCCTAAGTGTCATAAAAATTGGTATTTTCATGTAAACTGCTACATATTTGCACTTGAATCAAATTTAACAAACGCAACTAAAAGATAAGACCAAAATTTCACCAATCGGATTAAAATTACGGGCACAGTGAGCAATCAAAGCTTTAAAATCTGCACAAAAACTGCACGTGTTCTGGAAACAGCCATTTCTAGATATTTTGCATAAAACATGTTCCGATCACCGAAACCTTAGTTTGGGTTACGCTTTTGAATTAAAACTTAAAAACGCGAAATTCGCACGTTTAAGGGGAGAAAAAGCGATTTAAAGTTTTGGCTGGTTGACACGTGAAAAATTGGGATTTTATTAGTTTCAACCACCATTTCCACTCTCAAACTTTTGCGAAATACCACAAATTTATACTTTTTAGAAAATTCAGACGCTGATCTATTCACTAGCATCAAAATATAGCGCAGCGATTGAAAAATCAAGCCACAGCAATGCCATGAAGGGAAAATGTTTCCATAACCTGCCTCCAAAAATTTAAGGAACCTTATAAAAATTAGTATTCTCATCAAAATTACTACAAATTTGTATTTGCCGTTAATAACAGACTGCCAGCTACAAAATGAGACCAAAATTTTGATAATCGAATAGAAAATGTGGCTACAGTGAACGATTCAAACCAGAGGCCTGACAAGGAAATTGACGTATTTTAGACAAATACATGTCAATGCCCCCTAAGTGTCATAAAAACTGGTATTTTCATGCAAATTGCTCCATATTTGCACTTGGCGCAATCTAAACAAACGCACCGTTAAGATAAGACCAAAATTTCAACAATCGGATTAAAATTACGGGCACAGTAGGCAATCAAAACTGAAAATCTGCACAAAAACTACCCTTTTTCTAGAAACAGCCATTTCTAGATATTTTGCATAAAACATGTTCAGATCACTAAACCTTAGTTTGGGTTAAGCTTTTGAATTGAAACCATTGTGTTTCTATACATAGTGGTGTCACGGTGAACGCCAATTGGCAGGATAGATGGCGCTGCGATGTCGATTTTAGCATTTCGAGCAGAAGTTTCTTTGCGCCGATGTGTCTTAGATGGATGCATGTCGCTTTGGCGAGCTTCAATGCATCGTTGGCTAATGATCAAATCTGCTATGGAAGAAAATGAATTTTATCGTAGTTAATTGCAACGTTGCAAATGATGTTCATGGGCTCTTTTGAGGAATATAATATTTGCGATAGGAATGTTGAATGAATGAATGGAGTTGCTTTAAAAAAAGTAAATCAATTATAATTTCCAAATAAGGACAATTTGCTTGTCAGTTGGAAATAACTAACCCATTATGAATGAAGTAATTAATTCATATTATAATTTAAATCAAAATATTTTAAAGTAAATTTTAATATATTTTTAAACATGCCAACAGTTGCATGATGTAAAAGAAATAAATTACATATATAATTTTTCATGTACAATTTTTACATTGTATTCTATAGTTATTTTCCAGTAATGCAAAGCACATCTTTTAATACTAAGAGGGAGACCCGTAATCTCATGTATCAATTAGTGAAAAGAGTTTGCTTTGTATCGCTTCATTATAGCAATTCCTTATTTGAAACATCTAGGAAATATGCGATACTTGTATTTTTGTTGAGTTATTGGAGAAAAGGTGTGATCAAGTGACTTTCAAATGCGAAAAGTTCACAATATCGGGATTGAACTCGAAGGTAGCGTCGATGCAAAGTTGCCTGGTTATCATTATCTTATGAGAAGCTGAGAAAATTATCATTGTTAGAGGCAACATGGCAAGTGAGAAGCGAATTTAAAGATATTTTGTGAGTATTCGTAGGAAGATATAACTTGTAATATAAATTTTGCAGCTGTTAATAGAAGTTTTACGATACGCGAGTAAATGAATTTGGCATTGAGTGTAATTCAATTTAGATATGTGATTTTCAGGTTATGATTACGAATGCTTAATAATTCCTCTTATGATTTTGATTTGAAGAACTCCATACCTTACATAGATAGTAAGCTTTTGCGAATTAATTTCGAAATGTAAACACACATTTAATAAAAAAGATATATATGACTTTGTGTCAGTTTCTTTATTTTGAGTAATGATGATTGTGATGTTTGGAATAAATGAGTGGATTAGGAAGCACGAACAGGATATACCTAGCGAAGTCATCCTGCTTTTATCTTTGTTAGAATCAAAGAAAATGTACGATGCACTTCTAAAGGGGAATAGCTCATCAAATAGAATCTAATTGAAAGAAAATATAGTTAGTAGCCAACTACTAGTAACAAAGTTGAAAAGAATGATAATATCATCTTTTTTGTATAAAAAAATAATGATATTTGATAATAATTTCGACAAGTCACTAAAATAAAGAATGAAATAGAATAAAGGAATTCAAATTAGCATTGTTTTAAAATGGATTTGATGTGAATGAGATGTTCAGAAGCAGTTAAGATGGCCTAATTATCTTACAAACAGATTTTAGAGCAGTTTCTGAAATTCGAAACATTCTTCAGTTATTAGATAAGCCTTTGTGCACATAATAAATGCGCAAAAAATACAAAGCAATAGAAGCGCTAAAGACTGTGAAATGAAAACTCTAAGAAGAATTCAAAACTGGCTCGGAAACACGCTTAAGAGTAAAAATGATAATAATTGAGAGTAGTACTCCATATGACTTATTCCATATAAAGGCCAGAATCGCGAATTTATATCGTCGGGATATATGCAAATAGATGTGGCGAGACCCCGTGAAACTTTTGGACGTTTTACTGCATTTTTTAAAACCACAGATTTTTTAAAAAATTTTTTCACATTCGAAGTACAGTGTGATATGTTTTTGCCATTGATGACCTGCGAAAAATTCTTTTAAAAACAACCGATAATCGATATTCAATAAAATGATCCAATTCTAAATTCTACGCATAACCATTATTCTAATTTTTCACGAGATATTTTGGAATATATTCCACAATCAAATCTTCTTTGAAAACCTAGTTACAAGCACAAAAATTGTTGATTATAATGGATGTCATCCTGCGATGCATTTTAGAAAATTCTACCATTGTGACACAAAAGCATAAAAATGTATTCTAAATAAGTAAACAATCAACTAATAAAAGGGAAAAACAAAACTAAAATTGGTACACAGACCGGGTATCGAACCCACACCCCCTGGTTGAACCGATCGCGCACTATGAAAGACTTATTTATGGCAAATTTTTAACAACCCACAATCAAAAAAATAAAGCACCCTAACGATTTTGGCTACCTTCGAAATCGCTTTCCACAATCAAGATGCCTAAATGAAAAGCGTCTAAATGTGGAGAAAATTCATGGTGTCTAATGTTTCATAGGCTTCACCGTTAGAAAGTTTTGAATAAATGCAATGTACTGAAATGGGTCATTACATCTTTAAATTTGAAGTGAGAAAGTGTTTAACTGTGAATTCATTAAAGGAAAGGCTTAATTATCAAATTTTAATTGTAGTTTATTTTGAAATTTTTATGTAGATTTTTTATATAGAAATTCATATATAGAATCACGTTTGGTTTTTCCTTGAGTTATTTTGGAATATCTCAGGACAAGAGAACCAATGTCTAATTAAAGCGTATAGGCATTTCGCACTCAAACTTTTTGAAAAAAATCCCAATTTTTGGGTGAGGATCATTTTAAAAGCCCTGCATTAGAAAATATGGCCATAGAAGGGTATTGAAGTAAAATGCATTGCTAACACCTGTCATTCGTAGCGTTTTTTCAAATAGTGAGTATGTTATGGATCCTTAGTGTAGTTTTGAGTTGGAAATTGCAAAGAACAATATTTTGAGAAACCTCATCCCATTCATTTTAGAGAAAAGCCCAAACAAAGCTTCATTCATCCAACTTTAGCCGATTTAAATTTAAATAACCTGTCATCGCAGTTGTTTCCTCCACTTGAAGTGCGAAAAGATCCGAAGGATGAAAGCCATCTTCGGAATGTTAACCTTCATTCAAGACCTAGCATACTAAACGTACACCCATCTCAGTTTCCATCCCCAGACCGCCGCCTAACAAAAAGCACTGAGGAAAAACAATCAATTCCAAAAGCATGTTTTGTTTCTCTAAAGTATTACCGAATAAGGAAAAATAAATCGGATGTTGAAAAACAAGCAAGAAATTTGTTGAAGGATATAAGCCAAGAGGCTCAGCTTTTAATACGCCCAGCTTTCCCACAAGCCTAATGCCCCTATGGATCAATGCGCAAATTTTTTACTTGAAATACTACTATAGGCCCCCTTCCCTTTACAGGGAATTTCTAAACATGGAATTCAGTGCTCCTTCAGTCAGGACTATTCTGCACTGGTATTCAAATCTTCGCTTAAAAACTGGTTTTGTTGATTCTATAAAAGACCTGCTTGAGAAAAAATCAAAGGAATGTCTAGTTTAGATGGGCAGTATGTTTTACTTTTTGACGAGATATCAATAAGAACGGAACTGGAATATAATTGCGCAGAAGACATTATTGATGATTTTTGTGATTTGGGCGGCTTAACAACGTAGCATAAAACACTCTGCTTCTAATTTTGAAGCAAGGAATTGGGTACATTGTTGGCTCCCAAAATGGAAATTTACTGGTTTTTATTATAATAACAACCATAAATTATATTCTCAGTGTCGGCTTCGATGTATTAGGAACGGTTTGTGATCAGACCGCAGTAAATCGACGATTCTTATACTTACCTAGATCCTCAACTGAAATTCATACTTTGCGAGAGAAGGTAGAGGAACATACAACTGTTTTGATATGTTTCAATATCTTAAAAATTTAAGGAATATCCATCTGAAAAATGACATCAATTAATATAGTAAAATCTTTTCATGGAGAATTATTCGAAAGGTGCGTGAATTGGATAATAATGTTATCACCACTATTTGTAAACTCACGGACATGCATATAAAACCATGTAGCTTCGATAAAATGCCAGTAAAACTAGAAATGCAAGCCCTTAGCAATTCCGTATTTGCAACGATTTCAGCCGCTGTTGAATCGGGATATTCCAAACGTAATGACGATCAAGAGGGATGTGCTAGTTGCACATCTGTACTAGTTGTACGGCCGAATATTTATTCAAGTAGTCTTTTCATATTGCAACAGTAATGTCTGTTAAATATTCCACATCACTTATGGTTGTATGTTATCCACCTATTCCATATGCACTGCAACTAACCACCTCAGATCAAGATTTAAATGATAGTTAAGTAATCGGTGATGTTTCAAAGCCAAAGCATTCCAAAGCTCTAGTTTAAACCTGAAGCTTTGTTTTCTATGATTTAATCAGTTTGCCACCTTATTTCTACTGATGTCTACTATTTTTTCATTTATCGAGCGCAGATTTTTGGCATTGGGGCTAATTTTTTGAGTTGCATCATGCTTATAGCTTTTGTCACGCAACCATGCACCCCAGCGTGCTTCGCGTGATAGTTGAGTTTCAGCTCCAGAAATTATTAGCTACATACTACATATACCTCTTCCTTTTTCTCATCGCGCAATACCTTATCCATGCTTTCATAGTTTGTGCTTGTATTACAAGGTAATTTTATCTGCATCTATTTCCTTTGACACAGTTAAAACCTTCGTGAAGATCATGTTAGTTGCCTTATTAAACCCAAAACTTCTTATTGTGATCAGCCCATCGGAGGGACTACGATTCTCACAAGTTTTAAACGCATGTTCTGTGAAATGGATAAGGCCTACAGAGGATACCACATTAAAAACACGTCTTGCACTTTGCCATGATTCTCACAAGTTTTAAGCGCATGTTCTGTGGAATGGATAAAGCATACAGGGGATACCACATTAAAAAAACGTCTTGCACTTTATTCCTAGTGGTATGGGAAAACGTGTTTTTTTTTTACGTAGAGCCCTTTAAAGTATTTTATATACTCAGGCCTCCCGAAATGCCTCTGAGGTTGTTTTTTTTATTAAAAACGTTCATTAGCTTATTGCTTATAAACGAGTCCGAAAGGTCGATTATATCGTTTGTAGTTGCTCGAGAAACTTGCTGTAATGCAAAAACGGGCACACGGATGAGCAAACTGATATTCTCAATTTTGTTGAAAAAATAATTTTTATAAGCCCCCTACAAAACAAGATCATCGAAAGAACAATTTTCGAAACCTTCCTGGCATCGAAATTACAAGCTTGAAATTAATGCATAGTAACAATTATTATCGATTTGACTTTATCATTAATCTTTTGCAATTTACTGATTGCAAAATATAGTTATGCGCGACGAACAATTATATTTACCATTGCTTGAAAATAAACACAAGTAAGACTTAACGGGTAATTAAAGAGACGAAATACGTCGAAGAATACAGCTCGCAAATCAAATATTTTATTCAGTATTGACGATCTTGAAGACCAGCTGCATACACAGGAGAACAAAGCTCCAAGTATACAAATCTGTGATGAGACCTGTGTTATGCTATGGGTGTGAAACATGGACCCTAACCCAAGCATCCGCAAATATATTGAACGCCTTCGAGCGACGGGTCTTGAGGCGAATAATTGGAATGAAGCTTGACGGGGACCAATGGTGAATTCGATACAACCATGAGCTGTATGAAATTTTTGACAAACCGGAGGTCTCAAAGATTGTAAGACTACGGAAGCTGCAATGGGCTGGCCACATGAATCGTATGGACGAACAACGGATACCCTAAAAGGTATTCGTTGGGAGAACTGAAGGCCGGAGGCCAGTGGGGAAACGGAGGAAACAAGACAGTTCATCGCTGCTCAAATTTCGGAATTGGAAGACGCCGTCAAGGGACTGAGACAGTTGGAGGCGCTATTTGCAGGAAGCGAAGGCCCGAGAGGGGCTGTGGGGCTAAAAAGAAGAAGACTAAGCGAAAATCACTCTTCTCAGAATTAATTTTATAACTTTTTTGAAACTAAAAATTCATTTCTAATTAACTTTCAGTGTGTACGTATTTGACGACTATGATTTGTTCTTAAGTAAATTAGTTTATTATATTCGCGAGACAGGTAGTACCAGCGAAACCCGTAGAGACTAAAAATTAATCAAATAAAGTCACGAAAAGAAAACATGATTTTTATTTTGAAAGTTAAATAAGACAAAACACTTTAAAAAGTTTAATTGGTTAATGCTGCAACAAAATTTTTTGATACCAAGTGATACATTTTTCGTGCAAAAATCGACGTACCATTATTATACATTAAAATAAAAGCAATTATATTTCAGTCCTTGGAACCATGAATCAGCATTCAGCTGATATCCCTTGACATACCATATAAAGCAAAGACATACATTGATGTAACAATAATTTAGGAAAAATATTTAAATGAATTTCTCACTGATCGTACTTGAGTGTTTATTTTTTATTTCCAAGTGTTTGTCAGAGTCAAAAAGTCTTTTCATTGCAATTTATTCAATGATAACTTTAAAATCGACAAGAATAAAACCTATGGTTGTAATTTTATTAACATCACTATTTCTAACTCAAATATGTATACTTGATTAGTTAGATATTCAACGTTTACAAATATGATTACACTCAACAATCTAGTTTCATATTTATTATTGTTTAGAAAAACACATAAAAAGAACACTTAGCGATAAAGAAAATCGATTCGTATATAATGGATTTATAATCTTTTAAATTCTTTAAAAGTATTAATTCTTATATTTCACACAATAAAATTGTGCACTTCCATTCATAAAATGAACACACCCCAAATTTATGAATGGGCACACAAAATCGAAAACATGTTCATTTATTTACAATCTTCTATAATCGCGAAGAATGAAATAATCTTACGACTAGCTTTAGCCCTACATGGCGGTGGTGAATCTTCACACAAAACGCATAGCGAACATACATCCATCCTACATAATTTATTCGCTGGGATTTGCCAATATGTTGATATATGTACATCATATATCTCAAAACTCATAACCACTTTCAAAGCAGCTTTAAAAGTTTCTGTACTTGGATTGGATTTTCACTAAAGATATTCTACCTCAGACATTTACCAGCGATAGGTGCGCCACCAGAAACATGGGTTCCCCCAATGTGGAGTTAAAATGTTCGCTACGATGACACCACTATGTATAGAAACACAATGTTGAAACGTAAAAACGCCAAATTTGCACTTTTAACGGGAGAAACAACGAGTTAAAGTTTTGGCTGGTTGACATGTGAAATATTAGGATTTTTTTGGGTTTCAACCCCCAAAGCCGCCCTGAAACTTTTGTGAAATACCACAAATTTATACTTTTTGAAAATTCAAACGCTGATCTATTCACTAATACCAAAATACAGCACATCGGCTGAAAAATCAAGCCACAGCAATGCCATGAAGGGAAAAAGTTTCCATAACCTGCCCCCAAAAATTTAACGAACCTTATAAAACTAAGTATTCTTATGAAAAGTACTACAAATTTGTATCCGCCGTTAACACCAGACGGGCAGCTACATAATGAAACCAAAATTTTGATAATCAAATAGAAATTGTGGCTACAGTGAACGATTCGCGCCAGACGCCTGACAAGGAAATTGACGTATTTTAGAGAAATACATGTCTATGCCTCCTAAGTGTCATAAAAATTGGTATTTTCATGTCAACTGCTACATATTTGCACTTGAATCAAATTTAACAAACGCAACTAAAAGATAAGACCAAAATTTCACCAATCGGATTAAAATTACGGGCACAGTGAGCAATCAAAGCTTTAAAATCTGCATAAAAACTGCACGTGTTCTGGAAACAGCCATTTCTAGATATTTTGCCTAAAACATGTTCCGATCACCGAAACCTTAGTTTGGGTTACGCTTTTGAATTAAAACTTAAAAACGCGAAATTCGCACGTTTAAGGGGAGAAAAAGCGATTTAAAGTTTTGGCTGGTTGACACGTGAAAAATTGGGATTTTATTAGTTTGAACCACCATTTCCGCTCTCAAACTTTTGCGAAATACCACAAATTTATACTTTTTAGAAAATTCAGACGCTGATCTATTCACTAGCATCAAAATATAGCGCAGCGATTGAAAAATCAAGCCACAGCAATGCCATGAAGGGAAAATGTTTCCATAACCTGCCTCCAAAAATTTAAGGAACCTTATAAAAATTAGTATTCTCATCAAAATGACTACAAATTTGTATTTGCCGTAAACAACAGACTGCCAGCTACAAAATGAGACCAAAATTTTGATAATCGAATAGAAAATGTGGCTACAGTGAACGATTCAAACCAGAGGCCTGACAAGGAAATTGACGTATTTTAGACAAATACATGTCAATGCCCCCTAAGTGTCATAAAAATTGGTATTTTCATGCAAATTGCTCCATATTTGCACTTGGCGCAATCTAAACAAACGCACCGTTAAGATAAGACCAAAATTTCAACAATCGGATTAAAATTACGGGCACAGTAGGCAATCAAAACTAAAAATCTGCACAAAAACTACCCTTTTTCTAGAAACAGCCATTTCTAGATATTTTGCCTAAAACATGTTCAGATCACTAAACCTTAGTTTGGGTTAAGCTTTTGAATTGAAACGTAAAAACGCCAAATTTGCACTTTTAACGGGACAAACAACGAGTTAAAGTTTTGGCTGGTTGACATGTGAAATATTAGGATTTTTTTGGGTTTCAACCCCCAAAGCCGCCCTGAAACTTTTGTGAAATACCACAAATTTATACTTTTTGAAAATTCAAACGCTGATCTATTCACTAACACCAAAATACAGCACATCGGCTGCAAAATCAAGCCACAGCAATGCCATGAAGGGAAAAAGTTTCCATAACCTGCCCTCAAAAATTTGACGAACCTTATAAAAATAAGTATTCTTATGAAAAGTACTACAAATTTGTATCCGCCGTTAACACCAGACGGGCAGCTACATAATGAAACCAAAATTTTGATAATCGAATAGAAATTGTGGCTACAGTGAACGATTCAAGCCAGAGGTCTGACAAGGAAATTGACGAATTTTAGACGAATACATGTCTTTGCATCCTAAGCGTCATAAAAATTGATATTTTCACGCAAATTGCCACATATTTGCACTTGACGCAAACTAAACACGCGCAACTATAAGATAAGACCAAAATTTCAATAATCGGATAAAAATTACGGGCACAGTAAGCAATCAAACTGAAAATATGCACAAAAACTGCACGTCTTGTAGAAAGAGCCATTTCTAGATGTTTTGCGTAAAACATGTTCCGACCACCATAACCTAATGTTTGGTTAAGCTTTTAAATTCAAACTTAGAAACGCGAAATTCGCACGTTTAAGGGGAGAAAAAGCGATTTAAAATTTTCGAAAAAAATTGAGATTTTCTTGGTTTCAACCACCAAACCCGCCCTTAAACTTTTGCGAAATACCACAAATTTATACTTTTTCAAAATTCAAACGCTGATCTATTCACTAACACCAAAATACAGCACATCGGCTGAAAAATCAAGCCACAGCAATGCCATGAAGGGAAAAAGTTTCCATAACCTGCCCCCAAAAATTTAACGAACCTTATAAAAATAAGTATTCTTATGAAAAGTACTACAAATTTGTATCCGCCGTTAACACCAGACTGGCAGCTACAAAATAAGACCAAAAATTTGATAATCGAATCGAAATTGTGGCTACAGTGAACGATTCGAGCAAGAGGCCTGACAAGGAAATAGAAGTATTTTAGACATATACATGTCTGTGCCTCCTAAGGGGTTGAAATTACGGGCACAGTTAGCAATTTAAGCTGAAAATCTGAACAAAAACTGCACGTGTTCTAGAAACAGCCATTTCTAGATATTTTGCTTAAACATGTTCCGACCACCAAAACCTTGGTTTGGGTTAAGCTTTTGAATTCAAATGTTAAAACGAGAAATTCGCACGTTTAAGGGGAGTAAAAGCGATCTAAAGTTTTGGCTGGTTGACACGTGAAAAATTGGGTTTTTGTTTGGCTTTCAACCACCAAGCCTGCCCTCAAACTTTTGCTGAATACCGCAAATTTCTATTTTTAGGAAAATTCAGACCCTGATCTATTCACTAACACCAAAGTATAGCACATCGGTTGAAAAATCAAGCCACAGCAATGCCATGAAGGGAAAAAGTTTCCATAACCTACCCCGAAAAATTTAAGGAACCTTATAAAAATTAGTATTCTTATGAAAAGTACGACAAATTTGTACTTGCCGTTAACAACAGACTAGCTGCTACAAAATGAGACCAAAATGTTGATAATCGAATAGGCTACAGTGAACGATTCAAGCCAGAGGCCTGACAAGGAAATAGACGTATTTTAGACAAATACATGTGTATGCCTCCTAAGCGTCATAAAAATTGGTATTGTCATGCAAATTGCTACATATTTGCACTTGACGCAAACTTAACAAACGCATCTATAAGAGAAGACCAAAATTTGAATAATCGGATTAAAATTACGGGCACAGTAAGCAATCAAAGCTGAAAATCTGAACAAAAATTGCACGTGTTCGGGAAACAGCCATTTCTAGATATTTTGCCTAAAACATGTTCCGACCACCAAAACCTTAGTTTGGGTTAAGCTTTTGAATTAAAACGTAAAAACGCGAAATTCACACGTTCAAATGGAGAGAAAGCGATTTAAAGTTTGGCTGCTTGACACGTGAAAAATTGGGATTTTTTTGGCTTTCAACCACCAAACCCGCCCTTAAACTTTTGCGAAATGCCACAAATTTATACTTTTTGGAAAACTCAGATGCTGATCTATTCATCAGCATCAAAATATAGCCCATCGGTGGAAAAATCAAGCCACACCAATCCCATGAAGGGAAAAAGTTTCCATAACCTGCCCCCAAAAGTATAAAGAACCTTATGAAAATTAGTATTCTTATGAAAAGTACTACAAATTTGTTTTTAAACGGTAACAACAGACCGGCAGCTACAAAATGAGACCAAAATTTTGATAATCGAATAGAAATTGTGGCTACAGTGAACGATTCAAGCCAGAGGCCTGACAAGGAAATTGACGTATTTTAGACAAATATATGTCTATCCCTTGTAAGCTTCATAAAAATTGGTATTTTCATGCAAATTGCTACATATTTGCACGTGACGCAAACAAAACAAACGCAATTATAAGATCAGACCAAAATTTCACCAATCGGATTCAAATTACGGGCACAGTAAGCAATCAAAGCTGAAAATCTGAACAAAAACTGCATGTGTTCTAGAAACAGCCATTTCCCGATATTTTACCTTAAAACATGTTCCGACCACCATAACCTTAGTTTGGGTTTAGCTTTTGAATTAAAGCGTAAAAACGCGAAATTCATACGTTCAAGGGGAGAAAAAGCGATTTAAAGTTTTGGCTGCTTGACACGTGAAAAATTGGGATTTTTTTGGCTTTGAACCACCAAACCCGCCCTTAAATTTTTGCGAAATACCACAAATTTATACTTTTTGTGAAAGTTCAGACCATGACATATTCACGAACACCAAAATATAGCACATCGGTTGAAAAATCAAGCCACAGCAATGCCACGAAGGGAAAAAGTTTCCATAACCTGCCCCCAAAAATTTAAGGAACCTTATAAAAATTGGTATTCTTATGAAAAGTACTACAAATTTATATTTGCCGTTAAACACAGACTGGCAGCTACAAAATGAGACCAAATTTTGATGATCGAATAGAAATTGTGGCTACAGTGAACGATTCAAGCTAGAGGTCTGACAAGGAAATTGACGTATTTTAGACAAATACATGTCTATGCATCCTAACGTCATAAAAAGTAGTATTTGCATGCTAATTACTACATATTTGCACATGACGGTAACTAAACAAACGCAGCTATAAGATAAGGCCAAAATTTCAACAATCGGATTAGAATTACGGGCACAATAAGCAATCAAAGCTGAAAATCTGAACAAAAACTGCACGTGTTCTAGAAACAGCCATTTCCCGATATTTTGTCTATAACATGTTCCAACCACCAAAACCTTAGTTTGAGTTAAGCTTTTGAATTATAACGTAAAAACGCGAAATTCGCACGTTCAAGGCGAGAAAAAGCGATTTAAAGTTTTGGCTGCTTGACACGTGAAAAATTGGGATTTTTTTGGGTTTCCACCATCAAACCCGCCCTTCAACTTTTGCGAAATACCACAAATTTATACTTTTTGGAAAATTTAGACGCTGATCTATTCATCAGCATCGAAATATAGCCCAGCGGTTGAAAAATCAAGCCACAGCAATGACATGAAGGGAAAAAGTTTCCATAACCTGCCCCCAAAAATATAAGGAACCTTATAAAAATTAGTATTCTTATGATAAGTAGTACAAATTTATTTTTGCCGTTAACAACACACTGGTAGCTACAAAATGAGACCAAAATTTTGATAATCGAATAGAAATTGCGGGAACAGTGAACGATTAAAGACTGACAAGGAAATTTACGTATTTTAGACAAATACATGTCTATGCCTCCTAAGCTTCATAAAAATTAGTATTTTCATGCAAATTACTACATATTTGCACTTGACGCAAACTAAACAAACGCAACTATAAGACAAGTCCAAAATTTCAATCAGTGGATTAATTTTCCAGGCACAGCAAGAAATCACAGCTGAAAATCTGCACAAAAACTGCACGTGCTCTAGATACAGCCATTTCAACGATCGGATTAAAATTACGGGCACGGTGAGCAATCAAAGCTTAAAATTCTGCACAAAAGCTGCACGTATTCTAGAAACAGCCATTTCTAGATATTTTGCCAAAACCATGTTCCGACCACCAAAACCTTAGTTTGGGTTGAGCTTTTGAATTGAAACGTAAAAACGCGAAATTTGCACGTTTAAGGGGAGAAAAAGCGATTTAAAGTTTTGGCTGGTCGACACGTGAAAAATTGGGATTTTTTGGCTTTCAACCACCAAACCCGCCCTTAAACTTTTGCAAAATAACACAAGTTTATAATATATGGAAATCCAGACGCTGGTCGATTCATTACCACCAAAATGTAGAACATCGGTTGAAAAATCAAGCCACAGTAATGCCATGAAGGGAAAAGGTTTGCATAACCTGCCCCCAAAAATTTAAGGCACCTTATAGAAATTAGTATTCTTATGTAAATTACTACAAATTTGTATTTACCGTAAACAACAGACTGGCAGCTACAGAATGAGACCAAAATTTTGATAATCGAATAGAAATTGTGGCTACAGTGAACGATTCCAGCCAGAGGTCAGACAAGGAAATTGACGTATTTTAGACAAATACATGTCTATGCCTCCTAAGCGTCATAAAAATTGGTATTATCATGCAAATTGCTTCATATTTGCACTTGACGCTAACTAAACAAACGCACCTTTAAGATAAGACCAAAATTACAACAATCGGATTAAAATTACGGGCACAGCAGGCAATCAAAACTGAAAATCTGCAAAAAACTGCACGCGTTCTAGAAACAGCCATTTCTAGATATTTTGCCTAAAACATGTTCAGACCACTAAACCTTAGTTTGGGTTAAGCTTTTGAATTGAAACGTAAAAACGCAAAATTCGCACTTTTAAGGGGAGAAACAGCGAGTTAAAGTTTTGGCTGGTTGACACGTGGAAAATTGGGACTTTTTGGCTTTGAACCAGCAAAGCCGCCCTCAAAGTTTTGCGAAATACCACAAATGTATAGTTTTTGGAAAAAAACGGACGCTTGTCTATTCACTTACACCAAAATAAGGCACATCTGTTGAAAAATCAGGCCACAGCAATGCCATGAAGGGAAAAAGTTTCCATATCCTGCACCCAAAAATATGAGGAACCTTATAAAAATTAGTATTCTTATGAAAAGTACTACAAATTTGTATTTACCGGTAACAACAGACTGGCAGCTACAAAATGAGACCAAAATTTTAATAATTGAATCGAAATTGTGATTACAGTGAACGATTCGAGCCAGAGGCCTGACAAGGAAATTGACGTATTTTAGACAAATACATGTCTATGCCTCCTAAATGGTTGAAAGTACGGGCACAGTAAGCAATAGAAGCTGAAAATCTGAACAAAAACTGCACGTGTTCTAGAAACAGCCATTTCTAGATATTTTCCCTAAAACATGTTCCGACCACTAAAACCTTAGTTGGGGTTAAGCTTTTGAATTAAATTGTTAAAACGCGAAATGCGGACGTTTAAGGGGAGAAAAAGCGATTTAAAGTTTTGGCTGGTTAGCACGTTAAAAATTGGGATTTTTTTTGGCTTTCAACCACCAAACCCGCCCTTATACTTTTTTGAAATACCACAAATTTATACTTTTTGGAAAATTCAGGAGCTGATCTATTCATTACCACCAAAATATAGCACATCGGTTAAAAAATCGACCCACAGCAATCCCATGAAGGGAAAAAGTTTCGATAACCTGCCCCAAAACATATAAGGAACCTTATAAAAATTAGTATTCTTATGAAAAGTACTACAAATTTGTTTTTGCCGTTAACAACAGACTGGCAGCTACAAAATGAGACCAAAAATTTTGATAATCGAGAAGAAATTGTGGCTACAGTGAACGATCCAAGCCAGAGGCCTGACAAGGAAATTGACGTATTTTAGACAAATACATGTCTATGCCTCCTAAGCGTCATTAAAAATTAGTATTTTCATGCAAATTGCTACATATTTGCACTTGACGCAAACTAAACAAACGCAGCTATAAGATAAGACCAAATTTCAACAATTCGATTGAAATTACGGGCACAGTAAGCAATCAAAACTGAAAATCTGCACAAAAACTGCACATGTTCTAGATACAGCCATTTCTCGATATTTTCTCTAAAACATGTTCCGACCACCAAAACCTCAGTTTGATTAAGCTTTTGAATTAAGACGTAAAAACGCGAAATTCGCACGTTTAAGGGGAGAGTAGGCGATTTAAAGTTTTGGCTGGTTGACACGTGAAAAATTTGGAATTTTTGGCATTGAACCACAAAACCCGCCCTAAAGCTTTCGCAAAATTCCACAAATTTATACTTTTTGGAAAATTCAGACGCTGATCTATTCACTCACACCAAGTACAGCACATCGGTTGAAAAATCACGCCACAGCAATGCCATGGAGGGAAAAAGTTTCCATGACCTGCCTCCAAAAATTTAAGGAACCTTATAAAAATAAGTATTCTCATGAAAAGTACTACAAATTGGTATTTGCCGTTAACAACAGACTGGCAGCAACAAAATGAGACCAAAATTTTGATAACCGAATAGAAATTGTGGCTACAGTTAACGATTCAAGCCAGAGGCCTGACAAGGAAATTGACGTATTTTAGACAAATACATGTCTATGCCCCCTAAGGGTCATAAAAATTTGTATTTTCATGCAAATTACTACATATTTGCACTTGACGCAAATTTAACAAACGCAACTACAAGATAAGACCAAAATTTCAACAATCGGATTAAAATTACGGGCACAGTAAGCAATCAAAGCTGAAAATCTGAATAAAAACTGCACGTGTTCTAGAAACAGCCATATCTCGATATTTTGCCTAACACATGTTCGGACCACATAAACCTTAGTTTGGGTTAAGCTTTTGAATTAAAACGTAAAAACGCGAAATTCGCACGCTTAAGGGGAGAAAAAGCGATTTAAAGCTTTGGCTGGTTCACACCTGAAAAATTGGGATTTTTTTGGCTTTCAACCACCAAACCCCCTTAAACTTTTGCAAAATACCACAAATTTATACTTTTTGGAAAATCCAGACGCTGATCTACTCATTAACACAAAAATATAGCACATCGGTTGAAAAATCATGCCACAGCAATGCCATGAAGGGAAAAAGTTTCCATAACCTGCCCCCAAGAAGATAAGGAACCTTATTAAAAATTAGTATTCTTATGAAAAGTACTACTAATTTGTGTTTGCCGTAGACAACAGACGCAGCTACAAGATGAGATCAAAATCTTGATAATCGAATAGAAATTGTGGCTACAGTGAACGATTCAAGCCAGAGGTCTGACAAGGAATTTGTCGTATTTTAGACATATACATGTCTATGCCTCCTAAGCGTCATAAATGTTAGTATATTCATACAAATTGCTACATATTTGCACTTGACGTAACTAAACAAACGCAACTGTAAGACGAGAACATAATTTTACCAATCGGATTGAAATTCCGGGCACAGTAAGCAATCAAAACTGAAAATCGGCACAAACACTGCACATGTTCTAGAAACAGCCATATCTAGATATTTTGAATAAAACATGTTCTGACCACCAAAACCTTAGTTTGGGTTAAGCTTCTGAATAAGAACGTAGAAACGCGAAATGCGGACGTTTAAGGGGAGAAAAAGCGATTTAAAGTTTTGGCTGGTTGACACGTGAAAAATTGGATTTTTTTGGCTTTCAACTACCAAACCCGCCCTTAAACTTTTGCAAAGTACCGCAAGTTTATACTTTTTGGAAAACTTAGACGCTGATCTATTCACCAACTTCAAAATATAGCACATCGGTTGAAACAACAAGCCACAGCAATGCCATGAAGGGTAAACGTTTCCATAACCTGCCCCTAAAAATATAAGGAACCTTATAAAAGTTAGTATTCTATAAAATGAGACCAAAATTTTGAAAAGTGCTACAAATTGTTTTTGTGTTAACAACAGACTAGCAGCTATAAAATGAGACCAAAATTTTGATAATCGAATAGAAATTGTGGCTACAGTGAACGAGTCAAGCCAGAGGCCTGACAAGGGAATTGACGTATTCTAGACAAATACATGTCTTTGCCTCCTAAGCGTCATAAAAATTGATATTTTCATGCAAATTGCTACATATTTGCACTTGACGCAAACTAAACAAACCCACCAACAAGATAAGACGAAAATTTCAAATATCGGATTAAAATTACGGGCACAGTAAGCAATCAAAGCTGAAAATTTGAACAAAAACTGCACGTGTTCTAGAAACAGCCATATCTCGATATTTTGCTCAAAACATGTTCCGACCACCAAAACCTTAGTTTGGGTTAAGCGTTTGAATTAAAACGTAAAAACGCGAAATTCGCACGTTTAAGGGGAGAAAAAGCGATTTAAATTTTTGGCTGGTTGACACGTGAAAAATTGGGATTTTTTGGCTTTCAACCACCAAACCCGCCCTTGAACTTTTGCAAAGAACCGCAAATTTATACTTTGTGGAAAATTCAGACGCTGATCTATTCACTAACACCAAAATATAGCACATCGGTTGAAAAATCAAGCAACAGCAATGCCATGAAGGGAAAAAGTTTCCATGACCTACCCCAAATATATAAGGAACCTTACAAAAATTAGAATTCTTATGAAAAGTACTCTAAATTTGGGTTTGCTGTAACCAACAGACTAGCAGCAAAAAATGAGATCAAAATTTTAATAATCGAATAGAAATTGTGGCTACACTGAACGATACAGGCCAGAGGCCTGACATGGAAATTAACGTATTTTAGACAAATACATGTCTCTGCCTCCTAAGCGTCATAAAAGTTAGTATTTTCATGCAAATTGCTACATATTTGCACTTGACGCAAACTAAACAAACGCAACTATGAGATAAGACAAAATTTCAACAATCGGATTGAAGTTATGGGCACAGGAAGCAATCGAAACTGAAAATCTGCACAAGAGCTGCATATGTTCTAGAAACAGCCATTTCTAGATATTTTGTCTAAAACATGTTCCGACCACCAAAACCTTAGTTTGGCTTAGGCTTTTGAATTAAAACGTAAAAACGCCAAATTCGCACGTTTAAGGGGAGAAAAAGAAATTCAAAATTTTGGCTGGTTGACACGTGAAAAATTGGGATTTTTTTGGCTTTCAACCACCAAACTCGCCCTTAAACTATGGCGAAAAACCGCCAATTTATATTTTATGGCAAATTCAGACACTGATCTATCCACTACCACCAAAATATAGCACATCGGTTGAAAAATCAAGTCACAGCAATGCAATCAAGGGAAAAAGTTTCACTTACCTGCCCCGAAAAATTTAAGGAACCTTTTAAAACTAGTATTCTTATGAAAAGTACCACAAATTACCATTTGCTGTTAATCACAAACTGGCAGCAACATAATGCGACCAAAAATTTGATAATCGAATAGAAATTGTGGCTACAGTGAACGATTCAAGCCAGAGGTCTGACAAGGAAATTGACGTATTTTAGACATATACATGTCTATGCCTCCTAAGCGTCATAAAAATTGGTATTTTTATTCAAATTACTACATATTTGCATTTAACGCAAACAAAACAAACGCAACTTTAAGATAAGACTAAAATTTCAACAATCGAATTAAAATACGGGCACAATAAGCAATCAAAGCTGAAAATCTGCACAAAAACTGCACGTGTTCTAGAAACAGCCATTTCTAGATATTTTTCCTAAAACATGTTCCGACCACCAAAACGTTAGTTTGGGTTAAGCTTTTGAATGAGAACGTAATAGCGCGAAATTCGCACGTTTAAGGGGAGAAAAAGAAATTTATGATTTTGACTGATTGACACGTGAAAAATTGGGATTTTTTTGGCTTTCAACCACAAAACCCGCCTTTAAACTTTTGCGAAATACCACAAGTTTATAGTTTTTGGAAAAGACAGACGCTGATCAATCCCTTAACGTTAAAATATAGCACATCACAAAAATATGAGGAACCTTATAAAAGTTAGTATTCTTATGAAAAGTACTACGAATTTGTGTTTGGTGTAAACAACAGACAGGCAGCCACAAAATGAGACCAACATTTTGATAATCGAATAGAAATTGTGGCTACAGTGAACGATTCAAGCCAGAGGCCTGACAAGGAAATTGACGTATCTTAAACAAATACATGTCTATGCCTCCTAAGCGTCATAAAAATTGGTATTTTCATGAAAATTGCTACATAGTTGCACTTGACGCAAATTAACCAAACGCACCTACAAGATAAGACTAAAATTTCAACAATCGGATTAAAATGACGGGCACAGTAAGCAATCGAACTAAAAATCTGAACAAAAACTGCACGTTTTCTAGAAACAGCCATATCTCGATATTTTTCCTAAAACATGTTCCGACCGCCAGAACCTTACTTTGGGTTAAGCTTTTGAATTAAAACGTAAGAACGCGAAATACGCACGTTTAAGGGGAGAAAAAGCGATTTAAAGTTTTGGCTGGTTGACACGTGAAAAATTGAGCTTTTTTGGCTTTCAACCACCAAACCCTTCCTTAAACTTTTGCGAAATACCACAAATTTGTACTTTTTGGAAAATTCAGTCGCTGATCTATTCACTGACGCCAAAATATAGCATATCGGTTGAAAAATCAAGCCACAGCAATGCCATGAAGGCAAAAAGCTTCCATAACCTGCCCCCAAAAACATAAGGAGCCTTATAAAAATTAGTATTCTTAAGAAAAGTACTACAAATTTGTTTTTGCCGTTAACAACAGACTGGCAGCTACAAAATGAGACCAACATTTTGATAATCGAATAGAAATTGTGGCTACAGTGAACAATTCAAGCCAGAGGCCTGACAAGGAAATTGACGTATTTTAGACAAATACATGTCTATGCCTCCTAAGCGTCATAAAAATTGGTATTTTGATGCAAATTGCTATATATTTGCAATTGACGCAAACTAAACAAACGCATCTATAAGAAAAACAAAGGAGGGATCGTTAATAACAAGAACGATGGTGCGGAAGGCAATAGCAACAAACGAGTTTTTATTAATGATTCCTTTACTGTGTACAATCGGAAGCTGTTAAACAAAGCAAATGAGCTTAAACGAAGCAACAAATTTAGCTTTGTTTGGGTAAGAGACGCAACCGTACTGGTCAGGAAAAGAGAAGGCGAAAAAGTTATCAAAATAATTTCGCATGAGGATTTTCTTAAGCTGGATGATGTAATTACTTAATTAGCCTAGATTATCCTAATGATTAACGATAATTATAATTGTAATACTACTTATAATCCTCATGATAATCTTTGTTTTATCAATAGTTCTTTTCCTAAAATTTCAAATAATCCAATTTGGTTATGTTTAGAACATTTATCTGACAAACAATATTCAGGTTTTTCTGCTATTCGCCAAAATATTCGTAGTATGAGAACGAACTTCGATGCTTTTTCCGCTCATCTAGCACCTCTGAATCATTTGCCAGATGTCATTTTTGTTTCTGATATCTGGATTTACGACAATGAAATTTCTTCATTTAAAATTCCAAACTTTACATTTGAAGCGGCCTGTAATAATTTGTATTCTGCAGGTGGTGTCGGGTTATTTTTTAGAAACAGTTTGGAAAAAGTAGAAATAAAAAAGTTTAACATGAACAGTGCCGACATAATAAGCATTACTTGCAGAATTTGTGATATTCAGTAGAGTTTCACTTGCGTTTATAGATTACATAAATGCACTGTAAGTGTTTTTATAGATGAATTCTCGTCATATTTGGAAAATCAAAAAAGTAAAAACACAATACTCTTGGGTGATTTCAATATTAATATTTTATCTGAGTCTCAAGATGTAGATAATTTTCTATCAGCGTTGTCATCGTTTGGATTTGATACTGCGCTTTCAGAACCCACCCGACTTAACGCCTGCATAGACCCTATATTTATTAGGCTTAATAGAAATAATCGCATAGGTTTTAAAACCGCGGTACTTGATTTAAAATTAAGTGATCACAGCCTAACTTGCATCCAAATAGAGAATCTAGAATGAAAGATCTTAATGATTGTGTTTATAACAAAATTGATTTTGTTTATCTGAAGACTAATCTTCATTTTGAAATGTGGGAGGATGCTTCGTCAGCGCATGACCCCTGTGTCGCTTTTGACATTTTTCTCAAAAAGTTGCAAAAATATATATCTAATTGCAATAGAACTTTCAATAGCCGTAATAAGCGTCTCAAGAAATGGATGACTGTATCTCTTTTGAGAAAAATTAAAAAGAAAAAACAACTATGTGCCCGTGTCAAAAGACATCCTAATAATCATAGGCTTAGAGAATACTACAGTAAAATATGTCTAGAACTAAAAAAAGATATTCCACTTTGTAGAGACAACTACTTTCAAAACAGATTGGTTGAAAATGCTGGCAACTTGGAAAAAGAATGGTGTATTGTTAATGAAATTTTAAACAGAAATAATGCTGATATGGATATTGTTATAAATAATAATAACTTATCTGTATCTGATAATTTGAAAGTTGCTAACTTATTTAATGATTTCTTTTCAAATGCAAGTGTTTATCAAGATTCAACAATCAATAATTCTATAAAACAATTTGATAGTTCGTTAGTTTCAAGAAATAGTTCGTTAGTTTCAAGAAATAGAATATCAGAAAGTTTTTTCTTTGAGCCTTTCACAGCCTTGGAAATTCATAAAATTATTAAGTCTCTTAAAATATCTCATTCAAGTTCTTCTGATAATGTGTCCAGCTCCATTTTAAAAAATATTTCATTTCACGTTTCAGATGTATTATGCTTTATCTTCAACTTATGTGTGCAGTCTGGAGTTTTCCCTGAATCTATGAAGACAGCAGTAGTAATACCGCTTCACAAAAAGGGAGATACTACTTCATTAAACAATTATCGCCCCATTTCTATGTTATCGACTTTTTCTAAGATTTTTGAGAAAGGTATAAAATCCAGAATGAAGAAATCATTTCTTTAGTGATTTCCAATTTGTATTCAGAAGCAGTAGATCTACCGAAGATGCACTTTTAAAATTAACAGGTGAAATATACAATAGCTTAAATGTATCAGAATTTCCAGCGTGTCTATTCATTGACATCACTAAAGCTTTTGACATGGTAGGTCATACTTTACTCTTAAGTAAACTTTTCAAAGCAGGCTTTAGAGGATATATTTATGACTGGTTTGTTTCCTATTTAAAAAAACAGAAAGCAAATAGTTAGAATCAAGCAGAGCTTCAGTTCTGAGAAGTTTATTAATGTAGGCGTTCCTCAAGGTTCTGTGTTGGGTCAAATTCTG
This sequence comes from Odontomyia ornata, assembly GCA_963969285.1. NCBI lineage: Eukaryota > Metazoa > Arthropoda > Insecta > Diptera > Stratiomyidae > Odontomyia > Odontomyia ornata. The sequence continues at coordinate 238,438,693 of OZ017738.1, forward strand.
TTTTTAAAATATATTAATTCCCTATTTATTCAGCCTTTTAAAGGAAATCACTGCCTTTGCAGATGATACTGCCTTTACCTACTCTAGTAATAGCTTGATTGACCTTTTTTCAGATGTTAATTATGACCTAGACATTTTAAGAAGGTGGTTCAGTAAACATAAACTTTTAATAAGTAACAAAACAAAGTTTATGGCTTTTAATATTAAAGGTCTGGCATGCAATAACTTCCCACTAATTTATCACTCGCCGACTTGTCTAAGATACAATTTAACTGTTAGTGATGCTGCATTTAATAAAAATGTTAACTGTAGCGAAAATTGCTTTGAAATTGAAAACGTGGACAGTTTTAAATACTTAGGCATTATATTAGATCATAAGCTTAGTTGGGCCACCTTAAGCATTATTCAAATAAAATAGTGAGACAAATTTACCAATCTAAGTCTCTACTGCAATCAGGCTATCTTAAGAGTAGTTTATGATAGCTTGCTTAAATCTAAATTGCAATATGGTTTATCATGCTGGGGTGGAGCATATTCTAACAAAATAGATCCTATAATTATAAAGCAAAAGCATGCAATTAGAATAATATGTAAACTCAATTGAAAGACTTCAAGTTTTGATCTGTTCAAATCACTAAACATTCTCCAATTGCAGCACTTGTACTGCTACAAAGTACTCAAAATATTTTTTGAAAAGTCTGGATACTATTCTGTAATACTCGTATATAATGAGAACTACAACTTAAGAATGAATACTGCAACTTTTGCAAATGTTCCTACTTTTTCGAAAACACACTTCTCACGCTTTTACCATGTCACGGCACCTCGTTTGTATAACATGCTACCAGAAAAGCTCAGATGCTTCTTACCAGAGAAGCTGTTACCAGAGAAGCTCAGATGCAAAAGAACGAAAGGAGTTTTTCTTGATAATGTTAAGCATTGGCTTTTCTTTTTTGATTTCTCTTCCATAAATAATGTATTTTATCCCGCGGTCTAGCTTGAACATTGTTGAATATAACATTAAACTTCCTTTTTTCCTTAATTTCATCGCATTACTTTTGTGCTTTTGTATTGAATTTTGAATTTTTTTTTAATTTAATTTAGTTGATTTTCCCCGTCGATAATCTACACAGCATTTAAATTAAATGATAATTACATTCGCCTCTTGTCAACTAGACAACAGAGAGTTCTCAACTATTTCATAAATAGATAGTATTTAATTGTATTACTGAAATTAATTTTTGCGTATTTATGGAATAAAGTGAAGATAATGATAATAAGATAAGACCAAAATTTCAGCAATGGGATTAAAATTACGGGCACACTAAGCAATCAAAGCTGAAAATCTGAACAAAAACTGCACGTGTTCTAGAAACAGCTATTTCTAGAAATTTTGCCTGAAACATGTTTCGACCACCAAAACCTTAGTTTGGGTTAAGCTTTTGAATTCAAACTTAATAAAGCGATTTAAAGTTTTGGCTGGCTAAAACGTGAAAAATTGGGAATTTTTTGGCTTTCAACCACCAAACCCGCCCTTAAACTTTTGCGAAATACCATAAATTTTTACTTTTTGAAAATTCAGACGCTGGTCTGTTCATTAACAACAAAATATAGCACATCGGTTGAAATATCAAGCCACTGCAATGCCATGAAGGGAATAAGTTTTCATAACTGCCCCCAAAAAATATAAGGAACTTTATAAAAACTAGTATTCTTATAAAAAGTTCTACAAATTTGTATTTGCCGTAAAGAACAGACTGGCAACTACAAAATGAGACCAAAATTTTGATAATCGAATAGAAATTGTGGCTACAGTGAACAATTCAAGCCAGAGGTCTGACAAGGAAATTGACGTATTTTAGATAAATACATGTCTATGCCTCCTAAGCGTCATAAAAAAAAATTAGTATTTTCATGCAAATTGCTACATTTTTGTACTTGACGCAAACTAAACAAACGCAACTATAGGATAAGACCAAAATTTCAACAATCGGATTAAAATCACGGGCACAGTAAGCAATCAAAGCTGAAAATCTGAAGAAAAACTGCACGTGTTCTAGAAACAACCAGTTCTAGATATTTTGTCAATAACATGTTCCGACCACCAAAACCTTAGTTTGGGTTAAGCTTTTGAATTAAAACGTGAAAACGCGAAATTCGCACGTTTGAGGGGAGAAAAAGCGATTTTAAGTTTTGGCTGGTTAAAACGTGAAAAATTGGGATCTTTTTGGCTTTCAACCACCAAACCCGTTTGGTTATCGATTTATCGATAGTGCCCTCAGACCGGGGAACCAAACGCGTCCCCAGGGCTGCGGATAGGGGAAGACCTTTCTCGAAAGGTTCGCTGCGAATAACCAATAAGCAGCCGCGGACAGTGGTCGGCAGTGAAGGGAGAGTCTCAGGACAAATACCTGAGTGTCAATGATCTTCTCTGTGACATGACGAAATATATGGCGTCATCAATTATCCATATATCCTGGCAGTAGGTAAAATGCTATGGGAACGGAAACCCAGACAGAAAACCAAACAATGCAGGTCCACAAGGGGAAACAAATTACGGTGCAGGGGCTCGGATCCCCAGTACCGGCGGCAGAGGGTAATGAGCGAGCAGGCTCCCGGCCGTCGTCATCCAGCGACTGCAATGTTATAGAAGTGGTGAACTTGGCTTCTGTAACAGATATAACTACAAGCAAACAGGACGCTAGCACAGAGAACCCTTTCAGGCAAAAACCGCTGTGGGCAAGAACACCGATAAAACAAGTCACCGATTGCGAATGGAGGCAGCAAACCCCAGAAACACTGTCAAAGTCAACATCACAGGTTAAATCATCGGAGACAGACCACAGACGGACTAACGAACAAAAGAAGGCAGAGTGCGTTGTGCAACCTGGCATCATTGCGGCCTTTGGGCGCAGTAGAAGGACTATGCGCACCCCGAAGCGTCCAGTGCAAGACGCACACAATCCGGATCATGCTGCGACACCAACAGAGGCCAGTGTAAGACTGGGGGAGGGAGAAGTTTTGCCGTTGGCCGACGCCACTTCAAACGCGACCCAAGCGATAGAAGCAAAAGGGCTAGGAAACGGGGGCCTCTCCCAAGAGGTGGCGCCAAATAACACAATCGCCCTTGACCGCGCCGAAGAGGAGCGGCTTACTCGGAAAGCGGGGACTATCGTCAAACAACTGAGGGCTGCCTGCGAAGTGCAGAAAAACATAGGCAAGAGTGTCAAGAATGGCATTCTTGAACTGGAGGAGCTTTTTGACCGCATAACGCACTACAGGCGGAGGTGGCTTGCAACCGAAAAGCACCAAAAACACATGCTCTCCCTCGAGGCATCAGTGGGTCCTAGCAGCAGCAAAAGAATGGCCGGTAGCCCAATTGAAGGCGACCGTGAGAAAAGGAGGAAGGACGAGACCATAAACGAAGTTGACACTCCAGGCGAGGAGTTTCATGTGGTGCGAAACAAGGCAGCGAAAAAAAGTGGCCAAAAAGCTACTCCTAGAAAAAACAGACAAAGAGCTCAACCACGAAAAGAACAAAGAACCCCCCGATATACCGCAGAAACAAAAAGCAAACCGCGGCGCAAACCCTTGCGAGAGGCACTGCTTATTAAACCCACTGAGGCGACCTACGCAGATGTCCTCCGTGAAATTAAAGGAGCGGTCAAGCCAGACGACACCAAAACTGCCATCAAAGCAGTTCGACCAACCCGGACCGGTGGCCTGAATTCGAGCCAGAGGCTACAAACAAAGATGCATTCCGTGACGCGGTTCAAAAGGTTCTTGGAGATGCGGCAACGGTTGCCTCGCTCGAACCAATGGCCACCCTGGAAATCAGGGACCTCGATTGCGTCACGAACAAAGTTGAAGTAGATGATGCCATTAGGAGGGAGTTCCCCAGCTTAAGTGAAGTCAAGGCAAGATTGACACGTGAAAACACAAGGGGGCAACGCATGGTTATTGTCGAACTAGCTGATAAAGACGCCCAGCAAATCCTGGCGAAGGGCAATATTAAGATAGGTTGGGTGATCTGCAGGATACGGAGAAGAGCGATCCCTATCCGCTGCTTCAGATGCTTCGAATACGGGCACCCCGCGTATTGCTGTAGGGGACCCGACAGGAGATCTCTGTGCTACAAATGTGGTGAAACGGGGCACAAAAGGAAGGAGTGCACGAACGAGGCAAAATGCATTCTTTGCAAAAATGCTAAGCTAGCACCCGGCGACCTCAAACATGAGCCGGGGACAGGGAGATGCTGGGTTTTCAAGGAGGCGCTAACTAAAGCCAAATCGATACTCAAATGATCCGTATCCTGCAGGTTAATTTGCACCGAAGCACAAACGCCCAGGACCCACTTGAGCAGTTTGCGAGGGATAAGAAAGCTGGCCTCCTGTTGCTGAGCGAGAAACATCATAACAAGGACTCGCAAGCGTGGTACCCTGACAAATCTAGTACCTCGGCCATCTGGGTTCGAGACAGCGCCCGCCTTCAGGTGCAGGGCCATGGACGCGGGGATGGTTTTGTGTGGGTGCGGTGTTCAGGGATAACATATTTCAGGGTTTATCTGTCGCCTAACGAGGCAATGCGATCTTTTCGAACCAAACTCGACGCCCTGGAGGACGCTGTCTCGAACACAGGGGGCCACATGCTGGTCGGGAGAGACTTCAACGCTAGAGCCATTGAATGGGGTATGTCACAATCCAACCCAAGGGGAAAGCAAATCTTGGACCTGGCGCCCAGAACAGCGCTTTTTGTCCTAAATACTGGTAACACCCCTACTTTCTGCCGCTGGGGTTGCGTAGGAACCATACCCGATGTGACACTCGCTTCGGAGTCCCTGGTACCTAGAGTACACAACTGGCGAGTACTAGAGGACTACTCGGCTAGTGATCACCAGTACATAGCGGTTGAGATTCACGACAGTGCCACTCTGCGTGCATATGCCCAAACTTCAATCCTCGGATGGAGGACTGGAAGGGTGGACGTTGAGAGGTTCGCTGACGCGCTTACGGCAGGCGCACCGTTGCTGGGAGCTCCGCCAGGGAGTGGAGGGCCTACAGCCAAGGACTTGGTGAGCTCAACTATGAGTACCATCAAAACTGCTTGCGAGTCTTCCATGCCCCGTCGGAGACCCCAACACTTTAAGCCTCCAGTATACTGGTGGTCAAAAGAGATCGCCGAACAAAGAAGCGAGTGTCACAAACTTTGGCGAGAGGCCCAGCGGGCGCGAACACGGGAGGAGGCAGACACTAGGCTCGCAGCATACAGGTCCGGCAGGAAATATCTTCGCAGGCTTATTAACAAGAGCAAGGCCCGATGCTGGCAAGACCTCGTGGACGATGTGAACAAGGATCCGTGGGGCCTTGGCTACAAGCTGGTCATGGGGAAACTTGGTGCCCTACGGAAGCCTTGTATACATGACGCGGAAAAGATGGACGCGATAGTGCGGGGACTCTTCCCCGCCCACCCCGTCCGTGTTGACGCTGTGCATGGTTAAACAGCGGTCGAGTGCCCACCCTTCACACAGCTGGAACTGGAGGAGGCAGTCCTCTCCATGAAAGTGAGGAAGGCTCCAGGTCCAGATGGTGTTCCAGCCGAGGTTTTGCAGCTCGTCTATCACCATTGTCCTGACTTGCTGCTCAGCACATTCAACGCTTGCCTACGGGACGGGGTTTTCCCGGTACGATGGAAGGTGGCGAGGCTCGTGCTGGTCAGCAAGGGGAAGGGAAATCCCGAATCGCCATCTGCATACCGCCCGTTATGCATGCTAGACACGGCTAGGAAAGTGCTAGAGAAACTCATCAAGGGAAGACTCACTGACGCGATTCGTGCTGCTGGGGACCTATCTCCTCGGCAGTACGGCTTTAGAGCAGGACGTTCTACCATTGATGCAATTGCAGAGGTGGTGAACGCGGTCCAAAAGGCAGAGGCATATAGTCGCACCAAGCGACGGATCGTCCTGTTGGTGACACTCGACGTCAGGAATGCCTTCAACTCCGCTAGATGGGTGGATATTCTGGACACGCTGGAAAACTCTTTTCAAGTTCCAGAATATCTAATGCGGCTTTTGCGGAACTACTTAAAGGACCGAAGCCTGCTCTACGACACGACACAGGGCCAACGAAGGATGGAAATTACATCGGGTGTTGCCCAGGGATCTATCCTTGGTCCGGACCTGTGGAACGTGTCTTACAACGGGCTACTGAGACTTGAGATGCCAGATGAGTCATGCTTGGTTGGCTATGCGGATGACGTTGCGGAACAAGCGCAACTTAGGCTGGGTATGCTAATGCACCGAGTGAGGGACTGGATGACTGCTCGCGGGCTCAGTTTAGCACTTGAGAAAACCGAAGTGGTCATCTTGACAAAACAGAGAATCCCTAGAGTAAAGATGATCAGTACTGGAGATATACAAATCGAATCGAAGCCAGCGGTGAAGTACCTGGGGCTACTGATCGACTCGAAGATGAGTTTCTCTGAGCAAATCAGGGCAACGGCTGAGAAGGCTGCTTCGGGAATATCGGCCCTGAGTCGACTTATGGCCAACGTAGGGGGACCCAGCCCATCAAGAAGACGCCTCTTGATGAGTGCTGTAGGGTCAGTGCTACTGTACGGAGCAGAGGTATGGGGCGACGCTCTCAGCAAGGAGGTATACCGAAAACGATTGGCACAGGTACAGAGAAGAGGAGCACTGAGAATTGCATCTTCATATCCAACAGTCTCCGACTCGGCGGGGAGAGTGATTGCAGGCGTGATACCTGTCAACCTCCTTGCTAGAGAGCACCGCGCTATTTACCTGCGCCGAAACGAGGATGCGAGGGATATGGTTGTCCGCGAGGAGAGACAACGCTCGCTCAACGATTGGCAGCAGTCTTGGGTGAATCGCACGAAGGGCAGGTGGACTGCGCGCCTCAACCCGGATGTGAGACCGTGGCTAAATCGAAGGCATGGTGAGACTGACTTCTATCTGACCCAGCTTTTGAGCAGGCACGGGTGTTTCCAGTCTTACCTGCACAAGATCGGTAAGTCACGGTCTCCCGATTGTCGGTTTTGCCCAGGAGAGGAGGACAATGCCTGTCACACATTTTTTGCGTGTACTAAATGGGCCAGGCTGCGAAGGGAACTCTACAGGGAGACGGGAGAGCTCACCCCGGATAATATAGTTGCGGTGATGCTCGAATCGGTTGACAAATGGAACCAGGTGGCACATTATGCACGGGCAGTCCTAAAAGATAAAAGGGACTCGCAGCAGACGGAGGTGCTGGGGCCGGGGGATCGCTCTTCTGGCATTTCCTCTTCCCCTCTCCCCTCCCGCTAGGAAAGGGACTCCCCAGCTTGAAGGCGCCCCACGACGTAACAAAACGAGACCTGGCCCGAAGTAATGTGTCAAACGGTTCCAGACTAGGTTCTCAGATTGACAGGCGAAGTGTTTAGTGGGTAGTCCAAGGGTATCCTCCATGGGAGTCCCACACTGCCAGACTCGGCGGGCGTATATGCCTTCACCTCCCTACCACAAAAACAAAAAAAAAACCACCAAACCCGCCCCTAAAATTTTGCGAAATACCACAAATTTAAACATTTTGGAATCTCAGACGCTGATCTATTCACTTACACCAAAACATAGCACATCGGTTGAAAAATCAAGCCACAGCAATGCCATGAAGGGAAAAAGTTTCCATAACCTACCCCCAAAATTATAAGGAACCTTATAGAAATCAGTATTCTTATGAAAAGTACTACGAATTTGTAATTGCCGTAAAGAACTGACTGACAGCTACAACATGAGACCAAAATTTAGATAATCGAATAGAAATTGTGGCTACAGTGAACGATTCAAGCCAGAGGTCTGACAAGGAAATTGACGTGTTTTAGACAAATACATGTCTATGCCTCCTAAGCGTCATAACAATTAGTAGCTACATATTTGCACTTGACGCAAATTAAACAACCGCAACTATAATATCAGACGAAAATTTCACCAATCGGATTAAAATTACGGGCACAGTAAGGAATTAAAGCTGAAAATCTGCACAAGAACTACACGTGTTCTAGAAACAGCCATTTCTAGATATTTTTCCTAAAACATGTTGCGACCACCAAAACCTTAGTTTGGGTTAAGCTTTTGACTTAAAACGTCAAAACGCGAAATTCTCACGTTTAAGGGGATAAAAAGCGATTTAGAGTTTTGGCTGGTTAAAACGTGAAAAATTGGGAATTTTTTGGCTTTCAACCACCAAACCCGGCCTTAAACTTTTGCGAAATACCACAAATTAATACTTTTTGGAAAAAAACAGATGCTTATCTATTCTGTAGCACCAAAATATAGCACATCGGTTGAAAAATCAAGCCACAGCAATGCCATGAAGGGAAAAAGGTTTAATAACCTGCCCCCGAAATTCTAAGGAACCTTAAAAAAATCAGTAGTCTTATGAAAAGTACTACAAATTTGCAATCGCCGTTAACAACAGACTGGCAACTACAAAATGAGAGCAAAATTTAGATAATCGAATAGAAATTGTGGCTACAGTGAACGATTCAAGCCAGAGGTCTGACAAGGAAATTGACGTATTTTAGACACATACATGTCTATGCCTCCTGAGCATCATAAAAATTGGTATTTTCAAGCAAATTGCTGCATATTAGCACTTGACGGAAACTAAACAACACGCAACTATAAGATAAGACCAAAATTTCAACAATCGGATTAAAATTACGGGCTCAGTAAGCAATCAAATCTGAAAATCTGCACAAAAACTGCACGTGTTCTAGAAACAGCCATTTCTAGATATTTGGATTAAAACATGTTCCGACATCCAAAATCTTAGTTTGGGTTAAGCCTTTGAAAAACCGATTTAAAGTTTTGGCTGGTTGAAACGTGAAAAATTGGGATTTGCTTGGCTTTCAACCACGAAACCCGGCCTTAAAGTTTTGCGTAATACCACCAATTTATACACTCAGAGAAAAATACCATAATATCAATGGGAATTTCAACTGTTTCAATGGTTTTTTCCGTTTAAAATTGGTCAATGGGGCTAAGATCATTACCATAATAGTTTTGAAATTATAATTTTAATAGTACATTTGTACCATTGGTTTAATAATTTTATAGTTTTGAAATAATAACATGTCTTATTAAAAACCAATGGTTCGTACTATAAAAAGACTAAAATTAAAGAGACACGGCCCATTGAAAAACAATCTGGAAATCCTATTAATTTAATGGTCGAATACCACTGCTTACTGTCGAAATTCGAGTTCGAATTCATATATTCGTAAACAAATTTATAGTATTGAACTATAAATCATATAGTATAATCATATTATTTCAATAGTATATATCCCTAGAAATTAATGGTAAATGGTATTGTTTTAAAGTGATAAATTTTCATTTAACAGTGTATATCCTATTGAAAACTAAGGGATGCGGCATGAAAATAATAGTAACACCACATTAAAACAATAGGTTCGTAGTATTATTTAAATAGTGTGTTACTATTATTTTAATAGGTTTGTGTAATTATGTCTATGGTATTTACATATTTTTAATAACTTGAACTATTGATTATATAGTATAATCATATTATTTCAATAGTATATATCCCTGAAAGTTAATAGTACAAAGTTTTGTTTTAAAGAGATAATTTTTCATTTAATAGTGTATATCCTATTGAAAACTAAGGGTTGAACCATGAAAATAATAGTAACACCACATTAAAACAATAGTTTTATGGTATTGTTTAAAAAGTGAATTACTATTATATTAATATGTTTATGTAATTTTTTATATGGTATTTATGTATTTTTAATAACTTTAACTATTAGTTATATAGTATAATCATATTATTACTATAGTATGTATTCCTAGAATTTAATGCTACACAATATTGTTTTAAAATGGTATCTCTTAATTGAATAGTGTATATCCTACTGAAAACTAAGGGATACCGCATGAAAATCATATTAACATTACATTAAAACATTATATTTGTAGTATTTTTTGAAAAATGCATGACTATGAGTATTATTTTAATATATTTATCTATTTATTTTTATGTATTTATGTGTTTTTAAGAAAGATTCGTAGGTATTATTGTCTTTATGTGATATCAATATTAATTTAACAGTAATAACTTTCTTTTTCCTTTAAATATGTTAAATGCTACTACATTACTTGGTATCACATGAAAAAATAATATGCTTAAAAGAATAAATCATTATAATATCTAAATCAGTAAAAAAATATACTTACTCCTACACAATATGTATTCAATCAAAGCTATCTATAATCCATTTTTGTTAATGTTCAAAAAGAAAATAAACATGAAGTGTTAAGTTTAACAATTTATTCACACTAAAACATAAAAACTTAAAAATTAACATTTTTCCTTTAAACGTGTACAGTTTATAGAAACTAAAACTAATTTAATTTTATTTGATTAATTGCATTTTAATAATTACAATCTGAAGTTTCAGGTTTCGCGCAAAATATCTTTCAGCCCCAAAGAGGGTTTTTAATTTTGTTATCACCGATCACTTTCAATCTCCAAAAATAAATATGTAAATACAAGAATTTAAGTAATGTTTTATATTAAACCAATATAAAGACTTATTTTTGAAAATTAATTATGTTTCCTCAAGTTAAATCTTTCAATATTTACGTACTGCAAAAAATTAAAAGTAAAGTAAAGATACAATCATAAAAAGAAATTCAACCAAATTGGTTCTGAGTTGTAGATGTAACATATTATATTATTCGTTATATTGCAAATAAAATAAGGTAAAAATAGGAGTCGTAGCTGGTAAAGAGCAAGTCTTAAAAATATGATTGAAAAGTTATTGTTATATTAACTGAAGAAAGGATTGAAAGGAATGTAGGAATAAATAAAATGGGAAGCACCCGACTTACTAGTTATCGATTAAAAGATTGTGTCATTATGGAAAAAACACAATTTGATGTCTGCATTAATGATAAAATATTCACATTAAATTTTGAATTTCAACATATGTATCCATACAAAATGGCTCAAATTATCATTTAAAAAAAAACTTCAGTTCTCCCGAATTCCGGAATTCGGTAAAGACACTTTTGATAATCCCTCAAATGGTTAGTTATATGATAGATACTTGGCGTCAATATTCTGATACGGTCTTATGTGCAGTAATAATAAATGATTTACTTGCAGGCGAAAATGTACACCTCAGAAATCAATTTAGAAGTTTCTTTAGAAATGCAGTGAATGATTTTAGAGGGTGTTATCATAAGCCTCATAAGCTTGAATATTTAGAAGTGGGGAAAACGCAATTACCGACAACACGAGTCAATAAATTCCGATGTGTTACAATATGGAAATGGGTCATTGAGATAATAAATGGCAAATTAATAAGAGATTACAAACTATTAAGACAATCAAATTTTAATAATACATCTAGAAATGTCATGACTGATTTCCGGATTGCCGTTGCATTAATAAATGCTTTGCATACATAAGTCACAGGTCGAATTGATGCCGTTGCAATCCTTAACCGATTTAGAAATAAAACGAATGTTCCCGGCCAACTTTCAGATTTCATCGAAGAGTATAATGTTAATGTGAGAATGGCTCATTTAATTATGCTCCCAATGCCAACCATAGAAAGTCTAATATTGTTTGCATTGTGAATATACTAGATAAAGCAAGCCCGTTACTATGATGGCGACGATATCCGACAAAACGGGTGCTATAATATTGAAATATATCACATACAGTCTAGGCTTCATACATGCAACAAATATTTCGTCTATATTTTATTAACTCAAGGCAGAGACATTATAGATGAACTCTTTAGTCAATAAAAATAAAAGGGTATTGCTGCAACTGTATTGTTGGCAAAAGAGGTGTTGGTTGCTGTGTCCATAACATGACAGTAGTATAACTTTTGCAGCACGGCCCACAAATAATATGAATGGCTCTTCCATGTTCTTGAGCATATTGTTTAATAATTACAAAAACGATAGATTCTTACATAAATATAGTGGTTTTTATTAATTTTATATAAATCAAAATATGTCATAAGCCCTACAAGTTATCGAAGTCATATAAAGTCTCTAAATACACTACAACAATAAGGTTTGTAATAACCTTTGTCTTGGTGCTTTGCCAATGCCCTATAGAAAGTGATTGATGACCTTCGAAGTTTTGAGTTTAAGAGAGTGTTGCTTCTTTTTAAAATACTCTTGGGGCCCAAATAAGTTTTCAAATTTTTTTTGGCCGAAAAACTTTCAACCCATTCTGCAAATAATGAATGTGGATTGGCGGGCTGTCAAAATCATTGACAAAGTGCAAAGAAAAAGTTTTTTGGATGTTGTCTATAACAAAAGCCTGTAGATGTTCATCGAAATATTTTATATTCCACTCTTCACAAAGAAAATAAAATTTTGATTCATGTGTTAATATTTTTTGAATTTCAAAAAGCAGCAAAGGTTCTTCAGCTTTAGTCAAAAAAAAATGTTCCTTGTATAGTTTTCCCTTAAATGTCAATTTTGATATGCAATTCATGTCACAAGGACTTATGCTAGTTTTACCGTAATTAATATGCTCATAAATCTGATTTAAGTTACATGCATAGACTGATTTGTTATCAAAAATGAATTCGCTTTCGAAAAAACTTTGTTTAGCAAGCGTATCAGAAAACTTTAGTCCAGCTTTAACCGCAAGGGTGTACGAAATATTGATCCTTGAATTTGTAGCTTTTGCAGCCAACTTGTTCTGCCTATGTAAAGCTTCAAAACGCATGCACCACAACATTCTAAGTGGACCGCACTTTCGAATTGCAGATGGGTAATGCACTAGAAAGTGAAACTTTGGTTTTAATGGTTCCTTGAATATCTTAAGGAATAAGGAGTTATGCTTGGCGATTAAATGTTCCAAGGAATTTATTTTTGATTCATTTATCTTTGGTAATAGTACTAAATCGATAATTTTCACCAGTGTTATAAGAAGTTCCCACATTTTATTATTTTTTGGTACAAGATCTCCTATCATCAATGGTAGAAAGTGTATTAGAGTCATTGTTTCACGAGCAGTCATTTTCAAATTGTTTACTTTTAAAAGCGAGAGTACAAATGGCGGCGAAATATTACCTATCTCTGTTTCTCCATAATTAAACAATTGCTTACGATTGTTAAGGACCTCAATAGAAAAAAAATTCGAATTCTCGATGAAGTGCACTAATATTTTTGATATATCGTATCTGCAAACACCTTCAAAAATATCATGCATTATATCAAAATAAAAATTTTGCGTCACATGATATGACTTGATTTCGTTAAAAATGCAATTTTCTTTGATACCAGTTAATTTTTCGTTTCCTATCCCAAGATCGGCTTGATAATTGTGAACGTTACGTAAGTATAAGGTATGCTCATTCACGTCAGATTGCATATCACGTTTGCTTCTTTTGCAGGCTCTACAATAAAAGTTTGAATTGAAGCTGCTTGAAAATCCCAAATAAGTGTTTAGACCTAGGTTATCACCGACAACAAATGCTAAGATGAAATATATGTGGTAGCTCTGTTTATCAACATTTACTTGTAAACCATCCCTTTCAAGATTTTTTATACGGTCAATAAATGGTTTCATGGAGAACGAATTACCAAATGAAGACCTGTCTTTTGTTTTGAAAAATCCGGCAACAAAAATGTTTCTCAATTTCGAAAGATGATGCTTGGGAATAGTTGGAAAAGAATAATATACACCACAGATCGATTGATCTTTTGCATGTGAACCGAGAGGGTTGTCTATGCAAAAATCATCTAAAAATAAAATAAAAGGTATGGTTAATTTATTTTCAAAACTCTTTGTCTTTTCTTTCCAAACCGTTCCACTTATTAAACTGTTGTATATACCAGGTGCACAAATCTGTATCATCTTTGTATTCTCAAGTGTTTCATGCAAAACATTTTTAGATTGAAAAAAACTTTGGATTTGAAATTCAAGAGGCATAATTACTCCAGTTATCTTATTAGAATCTAATGTCGGAACGTTATTAATAACAACTTCGCATACTTCTTCATTTATAGTATAATACAGAGGTTTCACAAGCAAACCATTCGTTTCTAATTGTTTCATCAAATGATATTCTGTACTGATCGACTTAAAAGGAAGCAAAAGCTTATCCAATGAATGAATAGCAGCGATCCTATTGGTTTCGCTTTCAATGAGAGGCATGATTTTCGAAAGAATAGCTTTCAAAATGGGGTTAATCACATTGTTTTGAACTTCTTCGATAATATTTGAAACGTTTTTTCTATTGAAGTTATTATTACTGTGTAGAGATAGGGAAAATTTTAATCCAGCTAATTCCATTGAAAAATCATCGGTACCTGGATTACATTCAGATAAATTCGGAAACAAACTTTGTGAACGAGACTCCAAAATATTGGGAAGATAAGAATTTATTGTATTTGGACCATTTTTGAAAGGATCTAAAATGCTTTGTACTGTTTCCCTAGGAAAAGTATGTGTTTTTAAATTATACATTTTATTTTCATGTACTCTTTGCAAGTGACGTTTAAATGAATAAATATTTTGAAATTTTTGAAAGCAGTCTTTTTCTGAACATAAAAAATATTCCAAACCTTCTAAAATGTGTTCCGATTTCAAATGATTGATTAAGCTTTTAGCCGAAAAATTATTTTCGGATTGAACACATAAAAAGCATTTCATTTTGACTGAGGGTATTTGCATTAAAAGTTACAAATTTGGATAAGATAACAACGTTTATCTTCTAGTATTGGGAGAATTTACATTTGTTTGAAAAGTTTCCTTGAAAACGGATTTGTTTTTGAAATTTAATTGAAACAGCGAAAAGATACAAGGTGCGTTGAACTGCTTTGCTAAGAAAATGAAATGTTTTAGTTTATAAATTCATAATTTTTAAATGTTGTTCTATTGTATATATAAACATATTAGCATCAAATTTCTACGAAATTTTAATTTCGGGTTGAACATTCAAGAAATATTTTATTTTTGCAAAAGTTATTTCAACGTAAGTTATCAATGAGGCTGTTTACATTAGGGCTTGACTGATGGCCAAAGTTATAAAAAAAACTTTCGATGAATAAATAAAAATGTTTACCTTCATTTGGATATTTAAAGTTCATTACATGAAATAATTTAAAAATTACATCCAGGCATTTTAGTAAATTGGAGAATTTATAAAAAATTCCATCATAGAAGATATAAAATGATTCGATTTTTGTTTTACATTTACCTATTGCAATTATTATGGGCTGTAATGTCAACCCCTTGCTTACATACTTTTGCCGTAGAGAGTCCACCTTTTCTGGATATTCTGAGACTGAAGAACAGAAGATGAAGCACGAATCTTGCGCGTCTTTAATTGAGGGTTTCCATTTACTTTTTTTTGCATCCTTTTTTCCTATGGATAGCACTGATGGCTTCAATAAAAAATGCAGCGAAAAAAGGATAAAAAAATCACGTGAATCTGAAAAGAAAATAACATATCGAAATCTTATTAATAATTCTACAAATCATATCGTTTAAAAATGTATTTGGATGAAAAGAACATGGGTAGAAAAACAAACTTATGTTGCAAAATTATCTGTACTAGACAGTTACTGTAGCGCAAGTAAATAAGCATGCAATACAAACTAACCAGCTCGGTTTTCCATTTAAAGTTAATCTTCCTTTAACCACTTCAAAAAAGATTTTGGTTGCATACACTAATAAATAACTGAATCGAAAAATTTATCTTACTTGCGTCAGTATCCTCAGTTTCAAATTCCTTTCTTTGGACTAATGACTCTCTGTCTCTAAGTTTCCGTTGCAAAATGGGCAAAATTTTCCGACTAAACTCAGGCCAAAGCTGGAACAGCTGCGATTTATTATGCGGCCTTAGAATTTCGTAGTCGATTTCTATCTGAAAATTTAAGTTTAAAACGGTTAAAATTAATTAATATTTAAAAAATTGTCTATGAAAAGTATGAAATTTCTAAAAATACTTTCAACTTATATGAAGTGCATATGATGCAAAAACTTACTAATGTGTGCCCAAGAGAATGCTTGAATAGTGGCCTTTTTGCGAGGATATTTAAACCTTCTGTATTAATATCTTGTTGTCGCTCTTTGAACACTTCAATCCATTTAGTTTGAACTTCGGACCATGGCTCGTTGTTGTGTGTAAGCCAAATAATGGTTTGCTCAGCTTCTGCTGAATTTGTGGAACCCTCCTCACATATTGCAGAATTATTGTCGGCACTTTCTATGAAAAATCAAAATTACTCAAAGATTTAGTTAAAACTGATTTAGTTTTTTACCTTGATCTTTGTTTTTAATTATCAGCTGCCGTTTTAAGCCTCTAAGCTTTATTCTTGCATTAACGGCCCTATCGTGTAGCTTGCCAGTTGGATTAAGGCCACGACCTCTTTTATGGAAGTAATAATCCTGCAAAGAATATAAAAAATTCGAGAAGAAGATGAGGATCGTTTTACACTGATATGTTATTTTGACTATAAAGTCATTGTGATTCGTTGAGAAGCT